>CM052704.1:57317635-57463385 GCA_028551405.1 Uromys caudimaculatus
GTGGCTATAGAAGCTTGCACTTCTGTCACCAATGGATGAGTGTTTCCCTCACTCCACACCCTTTGCCAGCTTAAGCTCTTGCTTACTTTATTGGCCTTGGCCATTCTGACCAGTATGGGATGAAATCTCAATGTAGTTTTGATTTGCATTTCTATGATCGGTAAGGATGGTGAGCATTTAAGTGCATCTCAGTCATATGAGTTTCCCGGTTTGAGAATTCTCTGTTTATATTTATACCCCATTTTTAAGTTGGGGTGGTTTTTTCTCTTTTTTTTTTTTTTTTTTTTTGGATACCCAATTTTTAAAGTTCTTTGTATATTTTGGATATTAGCCCCCTATCTGATATATAACTGATAAAAATCTACCTATTCTCTGGGTTGCTGCTTTGTCCAAATAATGATGTCCTTTGCCCTACGGAAGCTTTTTATTTTCATGAAGTCCTATTTATTAATTCTGATGTTAGTGGCTGTGCTACTGGTGTTCAGTTTAGGAAGTCTTCTCCTGCATCCGAGGCTATCCCCCCCCCCCTTTCTCTTTCATCAGGTTCAGTGTATGTTTTATGTTGAGGCCTTTGATCTATTCGGAGTTAGGTTTCGTATAGGGTGATAAGTGTGAATTTATTTTGATTCTTCTACATAAAGCTAATTCAGTTTGACTAGCACCATTTGTTGAAGATGCTTTCCTTTTTTCCAGTGAATATTTCTTTCTTCTCTACCAAAACTCAACTGTGTAGATTTATGTCTGGGTCTTCAATTCAATTCAGTTGATCAACTTGTCAGTTTTTCTATCAACACCACACTTGTTTTTATTACTCTGAAAAAAAAACTTGAAATCTGGATAATGATAACTCCCACAGTTTATTATTCAGGGGTGTTTTAGCTATTCTGCAGCCCCCCCTATGTTTGTGTGTATGTGTGTGTGTGTGTGTGTGTGTGTGTGTGTGTGTGTGTGTGTGTGTTTTCATATGAAGCTAAAAGTTGTTCTTTCAAAATCTGTGAAGAATTATATTGGAATTCTGATGGGTATTGCACTAAATCTATAAATTGCTACTGGTAGGACAGTAATTTTTACTATATTAATACTATCAATCCATGAGCATGGGAGGAAATATTTCTATCTTTTGATATATTAAATTTCTTTCTTCGGTGTCTTGCAGTTTTTATCGGACATGTCTTTGACTTGCTTGGTAGGAGATACCCCAAGACATTTTATATTATTTAAGACTACTGTAAAGGGTGTTATTTTCCTGTTTTTTCTCAGACCATTTGTCCTTTCTATATAGGAGGGCTATTGAGTTCGGTGAGCTATTTCATACCCAGCTACTTTGCTGGTAGTGCTTATCGGCTGTAGGAGTTCTCCAGTGGAATTTTTAGGGTCACATATATATATCACATCATCTGAAAATAAAGATACTTTGATGTCTTCCTTCCTATTTGTACCCCCTTGATCTCTTTCAGCTGCCTTATTATTCTAGCTAAGACTTCATGTAATTTATTGAATAGGCTTGGAGAGAGTGGACAACCTTGGACTGCTCCTTATTTCAGCAAAATTGCTTTGAGTTTCTATTTAACTTGATATTGTTTATGGGCTTGCTATAAACTGCTTAATTATGTTGAGGTATGTCCCTTGTATCCTTAATCCTCAAGGACTTTTTTATCATAAAGAAGTGTTGGATTTTTGCCAAAGGCCTTTCATGTATCTAATGAAATGATCATATGGTTTTTGTCTTTCAGTGTGTTTATATGGTGGATTACATTTATCAGTTTATGTATGTTTAACCATCCCTGCATCTCTGGGATGAAAGCTACTTCGTTACAGTAGATTATCTTTGTTACATGTTTTTGGATTTGGTTCACAAGTATTTTACTGAGTGTTTTTGTATCTATGTTCATAAGGGAAATGGGTCTGTAATTTTCTTTCTTTGTTGGGTCTTTATGTGATCTGGGTATCAGAGTATCTGTAGTCTCATAAAACGAATTTGACAGTATTCCTTCTGTTTCTATTTTGTGGAATAATTTCAGGCGTATTGGCATTAACTCTTCTTTGACTGTCAAAATTCTACACTAAAATCATCTAGCCTTGGACTTTTTTTTTGGAAAATTTTAATACCTGCTTCTATTCCACTAAGGGTTATAGGTCTGTTTAGATGCTTATCTAATCTTAATTCAACTTTTTTAAGTGTTGCACTTCAAGAAAATAATCCATTTCTTTTTGATTTTCCAATTTGGAAAAGCATAGTCATATCCTTATGATTCTCTGGATTTCCTCAGTGTCTACTCTTGCCCCACTTTCATGTCTAATTTTGTTAATCTGGATATTCTCCCTCCACCTTTTACTTAATTTTGATAAGGGTTTGTCAATCTTATTGATTTTCTCATAGAAGTAAGTCTTTGTTTCATTGATTCTTTGTATTGATTTTTGCTGTTGTTGTTGTTGTCTGTTTCTATTTTAGTGATTTCAGCCCTAATTTTCATTATTTCTTATTGACTACTCCTTTTGGATATGATTTATTCTTTTTGTTCTAGAGCTTTCAGCTCTAGTACTGTTAAGTTACTAGTATAAGATTGCTACAATCTTTTAGTGTAGGTGCTTAATGCCATGAACTTGCCTCTGAGAACTGTGTGTTCCATAAGTTTTGGCATGTTGTATATTCATTTTTATTTAATTATAAAAAGTCTTTAATTTTTCTTAATTTCTGTCTAGACCCATATTTCATTCAGTTCAATTTCCATGAGTAAGCTTTCTGTTGTTGATGATATTTAGCATTATTCCGTGGTGCTTAGACAGGATGCAGAATGTTATTTCAATTTTCTTATATTTGTTGAAACTTGCTTTGTGTCTGAGTATGTGGCCAGTTTTTGGAAAGTTCCATGAGCTGCTGAAAAATACAAAAACAAAAACAAAAAAAAAAAACAGTATATTCTTTTGTATTTGGGTGTAAAGTTTATGAATATCTACTTAGGGCCATTTGACTTAAGACATCATTTAACTCCAGTATTTCTCTATTTAATAGTTTTTGTCTGGATGACCTGTCTGTTGGTGAATATAATTTTAGTCGTAGTAGTGCTTCTTTTTTGAACTTGGGTGCCCTTGTGTAAGAATTGGAATGTCCTCTAGGTGGATTTTTCCTTCAATGAGTACGTAGTGTCCTTCCCAATCTCCTCTAATCAGTTTTGGTCTGAACTCTATTTAGTCAGACATTGAAATAGCTATACCAGCTCACTTCTCAGGGCCTTGGAATGTCTTTCCATCCTTTTTCAGAGGTGATGCCTAGCCTTGATATTAAGGTATATTTCTTGGATGAAGCCACAAGATGGATTTTCTAGTTTCCAAATTGATTTTCCTATTTTCAAATTCATCTGGTAGTCTTCTTTATTGGGGAACTGAGACAACTGATATTGAGAGAGAGGCCAGCAAGCAGTGTTTGTTGACTATTGTTATTTTGCTGCTGTGGGGTATATGTGTTCCCCTTTCTTAGATTTGCTGATCTGGGATTAGTCTTTGGACTCTATTTTCTCCATCTATGATGATTGAAAGTTTTGCTAGGTACAGTTGACAGGGCTGGTATCTGCAGTCTCTTAGAGTCTGTAGAACATACATTTGTTCAGGCCTTTGAAGTCTCTATTAAGAAGTCAGGTACTATTCTAATAGGTGCGCTTGTATATATTACTTGATCTTTTCCCTTGCAGCTTTTACTATTCTTCCTTTGCTCTGTAGGTTTAGTGCTTCAATTATTATGTGCCCGTGGGATTTTTTTTTCTGGTCCAGTCTACTCGGTGCTCTGTATGCTTCTTATACTTTCATAGGAATCTCCTTCTTTATGTTAGAGAAATTTTCTTCTATGAGTTTTTTGAAAATATTTTCTGTGCCTTTGTCCGTGGTTTCTTTTCCTTTCTCTATTCCTATTATTCTTAGATCACATGTCCCAGATTTCCTGGATGTTTTATAGCAGGATTTTTTTTCCTATTTAACATCTAATGTATCCATTTCTTCTGTCATGTCTTCAACGCCTGAGATTCTCTTTTCCATCTCTTGCATTCTCTTGGTGCCGCTTGCCCTCTGAGGTTCCTGTTCTAATTCCCTAATTTTCATTTCCCTCAGCTTAGATTTTCTTTGTTGATTCTATTTCCAACTTTCAGACCTTGAACTATTTTATTCATTTCCTTCTACTGTTTGTTTTCATAGATATAAGGGCTTTATTCATTTCCTCTTTAAGGACTGCTATCATATTCAAAAAGGCTATTTTAAGGTCTTTTTCTTATGTTTCAGCTATGTTGCAATACTCAGGGCCTGCTGTGGTAGGGTTGCTAGGCTCTAGTGGAGACATATTATCCTGGCTGTTACTAACTGTATTTTTATGCTGGCATCTAGGCATCTGGGACTGGTGCTGGTTTCTCGTTTTGTCTTTGTTGGGTGGGTATTTTGTTCTTTGGTTTCTGTTGCCCTCTCTGTTTTTTAGCAGAGTGTGGTGGCTGTGTGTTGTCTGGCAGGAAATTCTTCTTGAATCCTGATAGGTGTGGCCACTGGAGGTTCCAGGCAATATGTATTTCTGGGTCTTGGGAACTGACACTTAGGAATAGGGTTGGGCTGTTGGGGTGGAGCTGAGAGGGTGCACACCAGCGAGGAAAGAAGGGTGTTTCCACCATGATCTGCTTAGTTAGTTCCCTGGAACAGGGGCACAGAGTGAGGAGAGGCCACAGCAGAAGGTCTGCTACAGAGCTGAGGATGAGTCTGGTGGAGGAATGAAGGCATCCTCCTAGTTTTCGCAGTGAGAGTGGACTTTGGGTTTGCAGTAAGTGACTGCTGGAACTGGGGGCTGGGCTAAAGCAATGAGATGGGGACAGTGCAGCAAGGGAGGCTGCAGCCAGTGTTTGGCTGCAGAGCTAAGGATGGAACTGGGATTAGGTTTGGAGGAGCAGAGTGAGAGGTGAAGACCTGCAGTGAACCTACTTGGTTCCCCGGCCACAGCACACTGTGAGCTGCCAGGAAGGTTTTAAAAATGCAATATTGTAGCATTCTGTAAACACCTTTCTGTGTTAGACCATACTTTCTTCATGTACCTTACATTCTTCAAACTGAAGAATGCATTACAATGGGCTACACACAGATGAAGATGTGAGAATAATACAAATTAGTAATGTATTATTTTTCTTATTTTTGTTTGTTTTATAAAGTAGTTATATGTCTTTTTAAATAACACTTAAAAATAAATGGCCTGTTACCCCTTAGGCATTGTTTTTAGATTTTATTTTATTTATGTGGATGTTTTGCCTGCAGGTATGTATATGCACTGAATGCATGCAGTACCTGGATTGGTCAAGAAGCTATTTGATCTCCTGGAACTGGAACTATGGATAGCTGTGAGGTGCCATGTGGGTGCTGGGAATCGAACCGAGGTCCTCTTAGCTGCTGAGCTATGTCTCCGGCTCCCTTATCACCCTTTTAACTGATGAGTGAATATAGGCTCTAATTTTTCTTTTCCTTATTTTTTTTTAAGCTTTTCAGACAGGATTTCTTTACATAACCTTGGCTGTACTGGAACTCACTGTGTAGACCAGACTGAGAGCTTTTGACTTAATAAGAATTTAAAATGAAAATTATTTAGGAAGGTCTACAGTCAGACAATAACCAGCCTCTTGGCTCCTTAAAACAACCCACTGTTATCAATGCTGTCGATCTCTGTGTTAGAATGTGATGGACTCACAAGAGCCCTCTGACTGGCAATTAATCCTGCTGAAAGGTTAGGGCTCTTCCTGCTCTAATCAAAGGAGGTACATGCTAAGTGTCAGGTCAAGTTCACCGCAGAGAAAAACAATGAAGCTCCCAAGTGCTCCTCAGTTTAGTAAAGCCAAGGTCAAGAACAGGAAAGTCAAGACTACTCTGCCCATCCCACCCAGTCAGGGACTAAAACCTTCCCTTGGTATTCCCCAAAGTTCTGATGATTTCTAGAACGTCTGTAAAGGTCTGGTTTCAAACTTCTTACAGTAAGTACAAACACATATAGTTCGTGAAAGGGAAACGTTGCCTTTGGAGGTTTACCTATTCTTCAACACACAACCACCTTCTGGTCTGATCTGAAACTAACCTGTTGACCACTGCCATCCTGTTTCCTTCTACACCCTCCAATCTTCAGCATCTGAATCACCCTCCTTCTTCAAGTCAGCAAGTCGCACTCAGGGCCACCTGATTCTACTTCTAGTTTAGGCCACTACCCATCCTCCAGCTGAGCCCATACGATCCACCCAGGATTGCATTAACATAAACAGCTACCCACACCCATTACATTCAAATCATTCTCCCCCCAAATCCCTTTATTTTTGTCTATGAGAAATTTTATAATCAGAAAACATAAAAAATGGGTAAGTTCATATCAGTTCAAAAATCTACTACTGACTTACTTAATATTACCAAGATGTCTGCTTAAGAGCCATTAAGATGGCAAATGTGATGTTACATGCTGTTTGTGTTTGTTTTAAGCAAGGAAAGACCATTGAAAAAGACTTCAGATGATTGCATTATATAAAACATACCTTAATAAAGTTATTATTAAAAATAATGTATTGGAAGCTTGCTCCTAATCAGCTAAAAACACACAGATAAAACTGATAGCTACTAAATCTTTCAAGAATAAGGAAGAAATTTTATATACACAGAGATAGATACATACATACATACATATATATTCATTACACTGGTGTGCAGATCACTTGATGTTTTAAAATCATGGTTATATAAATAGCTAAACTGTTTCCTTTCACAAATGCCTTAAAACCTAGCGTGTGCACATTCCATTAAATGCTAGCACGTCACCCAGAGGGTAACAATGTCATCTGACTATCACTGCTGTTTTAACACTGGATTCCAACCTTAGAACATTTCTAACTACTCATTATTAAGCACGGTTAAAACAGACCATTTGCAACGAAGAACGATGATAACAAGACCCATTCAGCACTGATGGAAGATTTAAAAAGTTAGTATGTCTAAAGAGGAGAGAGGATTTTCAAATCAGCTTGTAAAACCTCACTCTGGAAACAGGGCGGGGCAGAGGGGAACATGGGGAGGGCTGAGGCGGGCAGGGATGAAACAGGGCGGGGCAGAGGGGCACATGGGGAGGGCTGAGGCTGGCAGGGATGAAAGGGATCTTTGCTGTTGCAACACAAAGCAAAATTCAGTTAAACTATATTTAAAACATACAGGGGGAGAGGGGGGAGGAGGTCGCACTATCCATGGTCACAGTCAGAGGCAGGACAAAGTGGCACTGATCTTTTTGACAAACAAATTGCTTGAAATATTGCATGACTTGCTACACAGCACTGTTATTACTTTCAACTGAAAGATAAGTCCAATTATGACATCAATACAAGCTCTCTTTCAGATTGGAATGAAAGAACAGTAAATCCCAGTGGACACCGGAGTTCTCTAGCAGAGATGATGTAATATACAAAAATAGACATCCTCCGGCAGAAGCTGAAACTTGGGTAAACAGCACACTGCATGCTATTCTCAATTGCCTTGCATGAATTTGCAATGCGTGCTGTTAATAGACTGAGAGAAATCGTTTTATGCTTTCAATTGTTTCATGATTTACATTTCAATGTCTACCTATGCTCTATAGTTTAATTTCTTAATCCATACTAATGAAATTAACGTAATACCTGATTATAACTGCAAAAAGAGAAAAGGTCCCTCCCTCCCTCCAGCTAGGAGAGCCACAGAAACACTGCAGCTCTAACAGGCTACAGTTGGCCAGGAATTGCAGCACAAGGCTCAGTACCATTTCCTCCACCTATTGTTTAGAGACCTTTCTGTCAGAACCTTCCTGAAGGATTTAAAATACAACACGCTCTGGGTGAAGAGGAGCCAGGTAACCTGCTGACAAGGAACATGCAAAGGATACTTTTTACACTCTCAAAAACGCTAGTGAAATCCAAAGCATGCACAAGCAGGAAATTCATAGCATCTATCTAGCAACCTTGATAGGGTGTGGCTGACACTAACCTTCTCCCCACGCCCTTTCTGTCATTGAGTAGCAGCTCAGCTTTCACGTTTTTTATTGAGCTTTCCTGCACTAAAGGATAATCTGCTTTAGCCTAGGGATGGGGTCAGTTTGTGGAGTGCTTGCTTAGCATGAATGACCCTGGCTTTGAGCCCTAGTGCAGCAGAAACTGGGCATGGTAGGACATTCCAGGGATCCCAAGGTTTGGGAACTGAGGGCAGAAGGATCAGAAGTTGAAGGTGATCTACACTGGCAGTTACAAACCACCGTGGGAGAGAAACTCTTGTTGAAAACAAAACCCAAAACAAACAAAACCCAAAGCCTTGTGTCTTTTTTCAAACTAATCTACCTCAAACTGTGGCTAGAGCATTTTCACCTATATGGTGAACACACACACACACACACACACACACACACACACACAGTTATATATATACCACCCACTAAAAATTACTGGGCAGAAAGCACTATGATCAGGTAAACCAACTAAAATGAACGAATGATACTTTAAAGTTTTATTCTTGTCACCTACCTATTTTCTTTCTTCAAGATTTATTTATGTGTATCAGTGTTTTGCTTGTGGGTATGTCTATGTACCACATGTGTGCCTGGTGCCCACAGAGGACAGAAGAGGGTATAAGATCCCTTGGAACTGGAGTAATAGGTCTGTGTGAGCTGTTTGTCATGTGGGTGCTGGGAGACAAAACTGGGGCCTCTGCAGATGATGTTCTTCACCACTGAGCTCTCTCTAGCCCCTATTTCTATGTTCTTCCACTTGAATCCTCACCCTTAGTTCTTATCTCGGTTGTCAAGTTCAAATGTTCATTCTACTTCCAGAGTTTAAGGAGGACCTAAAGCCATCCCTATCCCAGCGTGGAGCAGATAAGTTTACCAAGATGTGAACTGGTGCTTGCCTTTAATCCCAGCACTTGGGAGGCAGAGGCAGGTGGATTTCTGAGTTCAAGGACAGCCTGGTCTACAGAAGGAGCTCCAGGACAGCCAGGGCTACACAGAGAAACCCTATCTCAAAACGAAACAAAATGTGAAGCCCAGTGTATCACAACCTCCTCTTTGCCCACTCTGGATTTTCCCACAACTTTAGTCTGTGAGCAAATGAACTCTATGTGTGAACCACTTCTCCTGTGGTCATGATATCACATGACGGCTGATCAGAAAGTCATTCCTGATTCTTCAAAGAGTGCCCAGGGCATGTCCCTCCATACATGTATTTTCCTATATTTTTATTATCTATATTTCCCTGTGAAATTACAAGGGCAAGGGGACAAATCATTTGAGTCTGATGCAGATCTGAAAAATGGTTATCCATTTTATAGAACAAGTCTATAGAATAAAATACTGGCTTTTTCTTGAATGACAAAGGAAATAAAATACATTAGTTTTCTGAAACTCTATCCTACTGAAATTTACAGAAAGGCAATTATAACACCAATTAAAATAAATGCTTTTGCTTCAATTAAGCAAACAAATGCTGGGTGGGTAAATAAGGGGGAAATGCTTTAAAAGTGGTTATAACACTAGCCCTACACTTACATATAATTTTATTTGTGTTAAAATACATATTTAAAGATATAAATAAATTATAGTTAGGAGAGACGTGAAATAAGGTAAATTCTGAAACTCTTAATATATCCTAGGAAATTTACCAAAAATAAAAGTCACTGATTCTGACATAAAGCACAATTTCTCACAGTTAAATAGCAGACACTACATCAAACTAAGGAGGCACTGAAAAATTAGTGAGAAAACAAACGGTGAAATGGGTGAAAATACTTAGATTTCTGATTTAAGAATAGCTCAATCAAAAAACTCGTGTCAAAATGTGCATAAAATAAACACTATAAACTTTTTAATTCAATAAGTAATAACTTTTAAAACCAAACCAAGAAATCCTTAACAGGATACAACAGCTTAAATCTATTCCTTAAAGTAAAGTATGCTTTAGATTAGTGTCATATTTCTCCTAGTTAAACAGCACACAATGAAAATGCACATGTTGAAAAATCACAAAGTATTCACCATGTTTAATTGTTGTGTTTTATGTGTGAATTAAAATCTAAGTTTAACTCTTAAAACATGGAAAAAAATTTAAGTCTCATTTGGAAATGTGGAAGATATATGCTAAAAACAGTGATATCTTATATGGCCATTAAAAGAAGTAAGATTTGACATTATCAGAAAAAAAGGAAAACAATCAAACAAATTTTAAAAAATTATAATCAGGTATGATAACATACACTTTTAATCTCAGTACTCAGGAGAAAAAGTCAGGTGAACCTCTATGAGTTCGAAACCAGCCTAGTCTACAGTGCTGAGTCCCAGGCTAGCCAATGAGATCCTGTCTCTAAATAAATTAGAGACAAGAGTGACCAATTCTATGAAAAAGGAAGATGAACTTCCAAAGTCTCATATACATGTCACCTTATTATACTGATGCCGCGTTTTACAGATGCTGGCACTGAAGAGTATTAAGGTCACGTATTCAACACATCAACTCGACGTAATATTTTCTATTACTGTTGCAGACCATAGTCAAGAACTTAAACCTGACATACTGAAAAACTGGACACCTCTCACACTTGTAGAAGACAAAGGCCACTGTAACGGATGTAAAACATCTTTTTCCATGATTAAAGCGTTTCATTATTTCAGTTTTCTTGAGTGAAAATTTGAGACTCTGCTCTATCTTGTACTGTATTCACATTTATAGAAAGAAGAGGTGTTTTAAGGGTTAGGCAGTATTAAGACAGCATGCCAACGAGGACTTCAAGAGTAGAGGACATTCTAACTTTCTAACCAGCCTTGGAAGCTAGAAATCTCTCAAGCTTTGGGGAGAATATCCACATGTGGGAGATGTGTTCTTTAATCTCTAGTCTAATTTCTTTCTGTACGATTTTTTGCTCTTTCTGATCTGAAAAGAGTAATGAGCTCTTTTCTCCCCCACTAAAGTAAGAGAGAATAAAACACAGCAGAAGAGATGTGTGCCAAGTCCCAACACCACTCCACCCACGGAAGTTAGCCATCCTTCCTCCAGCTCCTCCACTTCCTTTCCTCTCTGTCTTTACCATGGACCTAGGGTCTCCCTGCCATACAAAAGTCTCTGAAGTGCCCTGAAGTAATGAAAGGCGAAGTTTCCTTCCCACTCACCCTGAAAGGTAAACCAACGCTAGTCAGGGTCCCAAGAAAGTCTGTTTAGGAGCTGACCCAAGGTTACCAGTCTCTGCCAAGCACGGTCTTCCCTGCTTCCGGTCTATTTACTGGGAGAAGGTCTAAGCCACACCTTGCTTTTGGTCACCTTAAAAACAGTCTCAAACTCCACTCATCAAAAGGTAAGACCATGCTAATGAGAGGTCTCTTCTCACTGCACATTAAAACACTTATCCTCCTGCAAACCTCACACTTGCCTTACAAAAATGTCTGAAACACTGCATGAACTTAGTCTTCACGATTCTGAGGAAAGTCATTATAATCTGTTTTAAATTACTGTAACATCTAATTTTAAAAGAGTACATAAAGTATACATCACTGTGTATATTTTGAATTCAAAATTAGGTTCTTAATTTTTCATGCCAAATAAAAAGATAAATTACATTGTAGATTCTTTTTTAACTATTAAATTATGTATTCTTAAAGTACTGAATTTCCATATAAAAAGTAAAAATACTGACTTTTTTTTAGAAATGCTATACAATTTAGAAATTATACAGCCATGAGGGTTAAAATTTAGATTTATCTCATCATTTAACAATTAGCAGTTTCAGGGCTGGATAGATGTCTCAGAGGTTAAGAATGCTTACTGTGCAAACAAGAGAATCAGGGTTCGGACCCCAGCACTCATCCAAACAGCAGCATGGGGGAGGGGGCCTGCAGCATTTGTTGTTCTTGTAGGGGTCCCAGGATCAGTTCCCAATACCCATGTGGTGGCTTACAACTGTCCGTAATTTCAGTTACAGGGTATCTGATACCTTTTATGAACTTTCTAGGCAAGTAAATGGTGCACATAAATAGATGCTGGCAAAACACTTATATACAATAAATAAAATAAAATAACAATCTTTTTTAAAAAATTAAGCAGGATGTGGCCCCTCGCACACCTCAACCCTAGCACTGTTGAGAGAAGAGACAGGAGGCTCACTAGGGCTTGCTGACTGCTAGCCCACCAATAAAGCAGGCTCCCAGTTTAGCAAGAAACCCTACCTCTAAGGAACAAGGCAGACAGTGATAAAGAATGCCAGATTTGGGCTCCAGACACTTGAACACACCCATGTACACGTGTACACATACACCACCCCACATACAAATCAGCAGTTTCTAGAGACGGACAGCAGCTATGCCAGTACAGCATTCCCTTGTATAAAGGAGTTGTCTCATTTCATTTGAAAATGTATACAAATAGTTTGTTGTTTCATGGAAGGCTGCCACAATACCCGGAAATATCAGTGCCAGATCTCTCAATACAAATGTGATTACTCATGACCTTTGTCCTGTAAGTAACACAGCCATAAATATCACTCTTCCCTATCATCTCCCAGGGAGTCATCAGATTTTCTTCCATAACTCCAAATTCCCAAGCCAAACCTAAGCCACAGCACCAAAAGCCCAATGCTGACCATCACAGATTAGTCATTGCAGGCATTAAGAAACAAGTTCGGGTATTCTAGACCTCTTGATTAAAATGTAGGCAAACCAAAGCATGAAGTCTGGTTAAAATCAAGGTGCAAATAAGAAAACACAGTAAGAGATTTGAAGCTCCCATTTCTTCTTTTGAATAAGCCTGTTTTTGTTTTTTTAATGTAAATGAAATTTCCCCAGTATATTTCCCAAATGCTCTCATCCTGGGATTTCTAAACTTACTTTTTATCAATAGAACAATTAAAATGTAAGTTTCTAAGGAATTTCCCATGAGCTTTCCCACAAGAAAGGCAGGGCAATTCCAATGTCTGTTTTTTCTTATTTGCAAAACAAGTTAAAAGAAACAGTGCTTTAATCACTCTTAAAAATATTTAAATTGCACTTGCATTCTTCAGGTGATGACCTGCCCATATGTAGAAGAGCACAAATGAAGCCTACTGTGCTACCTCTACCTAAACCAACACTTCCAAGGTACACATGCACAAGTTTCACTCCAGCGGAGAAACACAGCAGACGAGACCGAGCAAACGACATCAGCACTATAAATTCATTAGTAACATTGCAGACTTACACACAAACTTAGGTTAGTGTTAAGACACCACACGGATTACAATACCTGAGATTTAGTGCATTCCTTTGAGCCAGAATGAAATGAGTGCCATAGAGGAGGAAAGGAAAAGAGGAACAAATGTCAGACATGCTTGCTCCACATTGCGTCTGCAATAAGAAGACTGTTCATCTCAGTGCGGAGTGACAGTGCGGACCAGCTGCATTACCGTGCTGTGTTCTTAGCCATGCACCGGGAAGTCATCCTGACTCATCCCAGGTACACTCACGCGACTCGACCCTGAGACCAGCTTTCCACCCCAGCCCCACTATACTAGCCAACTTTTTTCCAAGAGAAAAATTTTGTTATGAACAATATGACTCAGCAAATGAAGAGTAATAGTTTCCATCTAAATCTTTTTTACTGTGTCTATCAAACATATAAAACAAATTTTCTCTCATTAAAACCTATTTAAGCCAAGTAACTTATATATATGTAATTAAAACACATTTTATATCTCAAAAAGGACTCAATATTTTGAATTACAACCAACATATTGCCCATCTTAATTCATTTAGTAAAATTTATTCCCATTGGTCACATATAGTAAATAAATATTGATAAAAAAATTTTATCTTAATTGTTTCCAAAGTATCTGTTGACCAGATAACATACTGCTAAAAATATATACTTAAACAGAGCAAGAACGGGGAATGATGTACAGAAGGGTGATGAAGGATCCCATGAGAGACAAGACAAGGCAGGAGAGAAGCTATGATATGTCTGACCCTCCAGCTTGAGAGCCTCACACATGCTCATCAGGTTAATCCAATCAACATTTAACACTGAGCAAGAAGTCCATGCTCATCTGAGTGGAAACTAGTTTGAGAAAGCAATTTCAAAGCAGTACAAATAGTAACAATATTAGTATGTCAAAACATAGTCATCTATTTTAAAGTAATAGCATTTATAATTTTAAATATGAATTTCCTTCTTTTTGTGATGTTAAATCTACACCAAAAAAAAAAAATCAATTAATTTCTTCACTTAACAACAACAGTAAGAAAAAAAATGATGATTTCCACGCCCCTCCCTTGGCCTTTCTCTTTTTTTGACTCAAGGTCTTGGTCTGAAGCCCTGGCTGGCCTGGAATTTGCTAGGTACTAGAGGTGGGCCTCCACCTGCAGCCTGCCTCTGGCTCGTCCCTCGTGCTAAAACAACAGGCAGGCACCACCATGCCCTGCTTCTTTCAAGCTTTCCTCTTCTCTCTAATACCCAAGTCTCTCCAACAGGCAAACAGGCCTTTGTGGCAGACAAAACTCGGTTCTTCCCCAAGAACTCAAGCAAAAGATTCTCCATGATAAACTGAAAAAGTGCATGGAGCAAGCAGACTGCGGGTGTTCAAAACCCTGTTAAAGATGTAAAGATAAGGAGCTCTACTAGAAAGCAGTGTGTAAACAGGACATAGAGGGTGTTCAACCTAAAGTTACTAAAAGCTGAGTAATGGTTTGGTCTGTGTACACGTCCCACTTGTGCTGACCTGCAAAGAGAAAAGCTGGGAAGTGTGAAACAGTTACCAAGTGAGCCATTTTCTGTATCTAGTCATAAACTAACCCTATAGTGACATTCTGTATGTCATGTGCAGATAAACTACTTTCCATGTTATACCATTAGCATATGAACTCAGGGTCCTTTCATGTGAAAACAGAAGAAAAAGAAAAACGAGGCTCTAAACTGACTTTATGGAAGTTTATACAAAGCACCCACTATCCAAGGCTTCGATTCTTCAAATGTAAAAGAAATTTACTTATCAAATATCTGTGAAATCAGTGGCAATCGAACCTGCTCTGCAGAAGCACTTCAGACGCCAACACTGAGATGTTTCTTTTTCTTTAAGTCATTTCGAGTGATTCTTACCTGAGTTCTCCGCATTGAACAGAGCTGAGCAAATAGTCTCACAGTAGAATAAAAACCCACAAAAGTACTATGGAAGCACTGAGATGGGTGCACAGCACAAAGCTAAACTATTGAATTAAGGGGAGGAAACGTACAAAATACCAACTCAAATGTTACATGCCTATCTCAGAGAAGAGTTTAAGAACTATACTGCCTAAGCTGTGGCTCTGCACTTCTTGTTTCAATACTTTCTGAAATCTATTCAGATGACATGATGTGCGCTTCCACCAGAAGCAGCAGCAAAACTCAAGAGAAAGTAAGCAAACAAACAAACAAGATCAGATGGGGCTCTATGAGTTCCAGGCCAGTCAGGGCTACACAGGGAGACCAGTCTCAAAATAAATAATAAAGTGAATAAATAAATAATGCAAAAACAGTCAAATTTTAACCATCTTTTTATTTAACCATCTTTTTACACATGCCCACCACAAAAGACTTATAAGAAGCATCAAATGTGTGCTGTTTAACTTACCGTATGATAGCCTCTAGGTAAAGGTGGCTTGCCCACAGGGTAAGGGTCCACTGTGTCGATAATCGTTTGTCTTTCACCTTTTTGGTTGATTTTCCTAAATCTTCTTCGAGACTGTCTGTGGGATGCTTGGCGTTGGAAATATTCTTCATTTTCATCCATATAGTCCACCTGCAATAAAACCCCCAAGAGATTTCATTTCTCCAGTCAGACCATTCCACATGAACACTAGATGCGAAAATAAACTTACAAATGGTCTAGTTTCATTCATTTTGCAGCTAACTCTAACAATATTAAATGCGTCTGCACCTCTCTGAGCTAACTGGCCCGCAGTGACTCTTAGGTGAAGAAAGAGGCATTCTCAGTGCCACTTAGAACAATCTGGGTTACCCTGGAAGTACTGTAGTTTCGGGGAAGAGACTTGAGGCTTTCTGTCATCTTTGTGCTGACAGGATATGACCACACTTTATGAATATAGCCATTGCTTGTCATAACTTTAGCATACACCCACAGTCACAAATCTGATGTGTTTGAGAAACTCTGTAAAACCCCCCTAGAACCCTGAATGAATCAGTGCTGCCAGCAGGATGGCTCTGGGGAGCAAGGTTCCTCTTATGGCTTATGCAGCATGGCTTCAGTTTCTTTCTGCTTATGTAGTATTTATTGCTTTAAAAACACAAGTCCTCCTTCTAAACATCTAAAAATTCTAGTGAACACACTAACAGAGAACAAGTGTGAGTTGTTCGTCAGTGAGAGTCTTCAGGATTGCTCACACAGAGGCTGCGCTCACAGTTCCTGTACTACCATCAAAGTATGAAACCTCAGGAACCTCACCAAAAAAGAGAAAGTTCCATGAAAACAGCATTAACAGGAGCAAAAATCTCAATCAAAGTGTTGGAAAGTCCTATGATCTGTCCGTGATTTTCATAATCCTAACTTTACCACTGCCATTTTATTTTCTCATTTTAGAGAGGAAGTTCTTACTGCTGACAAAATTCCTCTCCAGCTTCTTGGGGGAAATCTGAAATTGCCTCTAAAACCCTCGACCTGGAGTTCCCTACCAAATATTTAACCAAATGTGGTCAGGAAAGTTCCACTTTTCCACTACTGTGCCATCATTTATTTTACAAGATTTTCCTCCCTGAACAAGAAGACAGATGAAACGCAGAGCCACCTTGAAGGAAGCTAGTCAGGGCTGGGCAATTTACCCACATGCCTTTGCTTTTGTTACCTTAAAAGAATGTTTAATATCCTCTCCTAAACTATTTTTATGTAGTAAGAAGAAGTACCACAGATGGTTTGGCTTTAATTCTTTACTAAAATACTTCTGTTGCCACCATCTCTCTTACCTTTCCATGTGATGCCTATGTCAATGTATCTTAAATCACACTATTATGAGACAAAGGAGACAGTGGGTCTCTAATGTCCTCTCAGTTAAAGGAACCAGGACTGCCTAATGCTAACTGTTCCTTGGATACACAGCAGTGTGATTCACCTAAAGGACCTGTTCAATGCCTAAGTCTCTCAGAGCTAAACTTCTGCAGTTGCAGGGTCCCCCAAATTTCAGTTAAAAGACATAACCACTTCAAACACCAAACACTTTCAACTTTCTGTCTTCTACACGAGTGTTGTAAATAATTGTAATATTACAATTAGGAACTCAAATTCATAATTATTAAATAAAGCTGTTACAAAACATACAGTACTTTATGATGAACAAATAGTTTGTGAAAAAGCTTCTTTTTTTTTTTAAATAAACAGTTCTCAAAGACATATTCTTACCACAATCATTTCGGAAGGCTCTAAGACGATGCACTCACAGCCACGCCTAAAGCTTCCAGCAGAACGCTTGCCAAAACTAGAAAGAGGTAAAAACATAAGAGTCAGGGATCAGGAAACATGAATTAGGAGTTCTAGCTAACCTCCAACTAAAGAAATTGTTTTCAATTACAAAAACTACACATTAAAAATGTCTTTGGACATTACTATACAAAGAAATAACAACAAAATAATTTAAATTCCTAAGTTTTAATCATGTCTTTTCTGGAAAATTGTTTTCAAATTAATAATGTAAGTAAGGAAATAATTAATACGAACATGTTTTGTGATGGACTGTTTGAAATCATTCTCAATCAAGTTTTAGCATATTCCAATACAGACAGAAATGGCCCCATTGTAAACCACAACATGTCTATAAAATATAAGTTACAGGCAATCCCCTTCTCTAAGTTAACATGCTCAGACTAAACATTCCTTCTACACGGGAGTGTATTTATTTTCTAATTTTCCTGATCAAGTTATTCTAAATGTTTTAAGAAAAAGATGCCAACCTAGGACAAGTGGTGTGCACAGACGTGTGCACAGAGGTGAGCATGAATTCCCTCCCTGAGAGCCACCCTGGGGACTGGGGACACACTCCTCTGTCCCATCTCCCTCGGTGCTCACTTTAATCCTCAAGACTGTTTTCCTTCTTTGTTTGTTTGTTTGATTTTCTGACATTTTCTTTACAAGCTCGAACCCAGGTGTCCCAAAGCGGTTCTGACCTGCCTTCTCCACCCATGAACTGCTTGATTCTACCCAGTCACTACTCCAAAAACCTCTCCTTTCCTCTAAAAAGAAACAATTTTTAAAGCTTCAATGAAGATCGAATACATATATTTCATCATATTACATGTATGTATTTTAGTAATATTTTATTTAGTTGACTTAGTACACACAGTAACTGTTTAAAAAAAAAAAGGTTTCACTGTAATACCTATGCACATATGTATGTGTTTGTACCTGTGCACCTCCTATTACTCTTGGGCCCTTCCCGAGTCCCTCTAACCTGCTTCCTCTCCTCTCCTTCCCGCTTTCTGTGTTTTGTGCTTTTAATATAGAGACTGCATCTGAGAGAAAATATGTGACATTTGTCTTTCTGAGACTTGTTTATTTTGCTTAACATGATAATCTCCAATTCTCCATTTTCATGCAAATGATAACCATCTTTTCTTCTTTATGACACAATGAAAGTCCATAGTCCACATATTACACTTTAAACATCTTTTAAAACATCTTTAAAAACATCTTCCCAATAATGAATTTTAACTGAACACTTCCCTCCAATATCAAGTTAATTAGGCATCCTGGGCTACTTCTATGGAAATTCTTCTTCCTTTTATAGGGCCTGTATATCATGACATACAATCTTTCACATAGTAGGAAGCAAGCTATGAAAATCAAGAGGTCACTCTGACCACTTCATCTGTCAATTTTATTCATTTACATGAGGTTACCGGTCAGAGTAGACTCATCAATTATGTTCTTCGGGGATCAAAACTTGTTTTATGAAGATCAAACCCAGAATCATAGATAATACCATTGAAAAATACTTTCTAAAACATGCAGACATACATTCAGATATATTCAAATATACATACTGTAGCATGTCTTATGAAATAGAAAAAATCTGCCAGTGAAGTAGAGAAATGACTTAATGGTTAAAGCCCCTGTCATACAAGTGGATCTCAGAATCCACTGCAAACCTGCATGGCTGTTGTGGTGAAAGGAAGCTCAGAGGATGCCCGGAGCAAGCTGGCTAGTGACACTAGCCATAATTTAAGAGTTCTGGGACTGACTGAGAGACAGTCTCAAAGAATAAAGTGATTCCAGTCATCAGCCTCAGGGCATCTTGGTATTCAACAACTTGCAAAACAATTTTGATATATTAGTAAAATACATAATAGGCTTACCTATATCATTTTAATCCTATTACATGACTAGGTAAAAAATGTATATTGTATATTTAAGGTTTGTTACTAAGTAACATAACATCAAAATCTAAAATGAATGCAAGAGGGTGCTGTGCAGCTCAGTGTGGTATATGTAATTAGCAAGAGCACCTCCCAGGCTTGACTGCCAACACCTCAAAATAAATAAGCAAGCCGAAGCACAACTGGAAGACTCAGTTGTCATATTTCATTCCATTTCAGACCCAGACAATTTTATAAACACAACTGCTTCTTTTGGAAACGTGGAATGGCACAGTAAAGAAAGCATACATATTTGTAATGTACAATGGTCCTACAATACTTGATAAAAGAAATCAAAACCTGCTGCCACGAGGTTGTTCACAAACTTCAGCAAGAAAAGGTGGATCCCCACCTTCAACACTAGCCAACTCCACAGCACTGCTGATACGCACAGTTCCTGTACCAAGTCCTCACATCCTGCTCTACACTGCAGATCTTGTTTCCAACAAGGTCACACTTCATAGTATACACCCGGGAGAGTGTGTGGCACGGGAGCTGCAGGTGAGCTGATAAACTGCAGTCACGAGACTCCCATCCTGCAGGCACCACCACGCTGTCAGTAGGGAAAACAATGCTCCAGCACATTCATCTCTCAAATATGCTGAAGGAGAGAGGCTGGCACCCTCAGACTAACTCTGAGCAAGGCATTTGTCTTTTTAATCAAGCAGCCAACTGAACTGGGGAGAAGGGTCAGTTGGTTACATCCCAGCCGGAAGCATAAGGACCAGAACTAAGATCCCTCGGGACTACCTTATAAAACCATGAGGCTATCGCAATGATAGCCACAGCCCTAGCGCTAGGGAAGTGCCAGGACTCCACTATCGGAACAGCAGAGCTCAGTGCAATGTAATTCACAATGACCACATGTGGAAACAACTCTAGTAACCAAACAAACAGTATTCTGTACACATAAAATAGATTTCAGAATGTTGGTGATAATAGTCTGGCTCCATAGCCCAGGCTAGCTTCAAATTCATGCTTCTCCTGCCTCCAGCCTCCCAAGTGCTAGGTGTACAATTGTGTGACACCATATGCAGCTCACAATGGAAGGCTGTTCGGACATAAAAAGGACTGAAGACCTGACACATGATACAAAATGGATGAAGCTTGAAAATATCGCACGGAGGCCAACAAGCCAGTCCCAAAAACTCCACTTAGAGGAAGTAGTTAGAATTGGCAATTTCACAGAGGAAGAAAGTGAGAGGTCATCGAGGGCAGAGGGGAGGCAGAGGGGAGATCCCCACAGTCAGCTTCTGTTTCTTTTAGTGGCTGTAGGTTTCTTTACAAAAACTCAGGAGTAAGAAAAAGCAGGAACTCAAAGCAAATAACTAGATGGCAGGATGCTTGCCTAACGCGTCACGCCTGGCCATGATTAGAGAGCCTCCGAGGCCCCACACCAAAACGTTAGGTTGTCATATAACTCGGAAGTGACAGCAGCTATGAACGTACGTGAGAAGACACAGGGAAAGCACACATGTAACACTCAGTGAGTGTCCCAAGCAGTCAGTTATACCTACGTTTTCTTAAACTCAACATAACCACATTTTTCCTTGTGTCCATGGACAACACTAAGACTCTTCCATATTATTTATTACGTGTGAAGCATTTTGCTGTCCACTCCCCTTAATGTGTTCACAGGACAGGTAACACAAATCAGTATTATCAACATAAGTCCTTTAATTAACATAAGAATTTACATAAAACAATTCACACAGTACAGCCACTATTGCTTCGGTAGCTCACAGTCAGTGGAAGATGAGTATTCACACAGCTGCAGCCAATGACAGTCCAAACTGGCCTTCGGTGAGGGGCAGCTCTCAATGGCCAGGCCCCCTTGCCAGCTAACAGAGTGGGAAAAGACAGCTCAGCATTTGTAATTCACAGAGCAGTTCAGATTCAGCAAAATCACATAGTGCAGTAAGAGCCTTAGGTCAGATGAAAACACCCAAAGATCTGAATGTCAGATCCATGCAGACCGAGTGCCCTCAGGCAGCTCCTGCAAGACCGCAGCCTACAGACAGGCTATATAGGGTTGTTTTGTTTACATCTGAATTAAAACACTTTAAAAGTCATCCCTGTCTTTAGAGTAGATTCAGTTTTTGTGTGTCCCTGTGTACAAAACAAAAATCAATGTGTGTGTGCGCGCACTTGCATGCTCACTTGCCAGTGTTCCTGGTAATACGTTCTTGGCTTTAACATTCAGAATCCTGTTGGCCCTTTTCCATCCTAGACACTGGCTTTTGACAGCTAGGAAGTTGAGGCGGGTGTCAGGATGGGGAAAGGACAGCAATGTGTGTCCCTAAAGAAGTTGTTCTGAATAAATACAACTTTGATTTCAGCGCTTCAACTTCAATGTAGTTCCAGAGTATCCTTACAACCTTTAATAGTAAACAGCCACACAATGACAGCTAAGTTACACAGGTCCACATGTGTCAACTGCTGGCTCTCTCTACCTTATGAAAATAACAGCATGTAAGCCCTGTTGCCAGGTATCAGTTGAAAGACCAGCAGCAGCACAGCACGCAGCACACACCACACACCACAGCACACAGCACAGCAGTTCAGTTTTATCTCACTTGAAGGTTTTGCACAGAACAATTTAAAAATTAAGAATTACAAATTAACTCAGTTCTTCAAATCAAAATAAACTAAGGAAAATGTTTCTAACAGGTGCAAATAGCATGACATTATATAATCCAAAATGCGCTATGACAGCCTGCTAGATAGAGTCCCTCAAGTTCATAACCAGAAAGCAGGAGTCTGAGAAAAGCAACTTACCTAGTTGTATAAACGCTCACAGGTAACTAATCAGCAGCAGAGGTTGTAAGGCCAGTTGAGCCTGGGTTTCTGTCAGTACGTTTTCTCCCGATTTGATTCAAGAGCATGTTTTATTAGTGTGAGTGTCCTGGAAAAGGCGGCAGCTGGGCACAGAACCCCTTCTATCCATGTCCCTAACTTTGCCCTGCATATGGGCCTCCACATTCTTGTGTGCGTCAGAACTGCTTGGAGGAATGCAAGTTCGCTGCATCGGAATGTAAACTTACTCATGTCAGGGAAGATGACCGGAAGATCAGAGCACAGCCGCGAAACGGAGAGACTGACAGGCAATTCAAATTTACCAAATGATTTAAAATGTCAAACTATAAGACAGCCTATTTTTTTATCTCCTCATTTCTAGAAAGTGACAGTTGCTGAATTTTAATCTCCTCATAAATCTAAGTAACTAAAATGTAAATAACCAACTGATGCTCCTAAACCAAAATCAATGTATGTATTGATGACTTCAGAGAAAGAGTGACGTCTCATTGTCTATACAAGGCATGGTAGCAAGTGGGAAGAAGGTCCAGAGCAATTGCTGAAGCCATGAATTTCATTCTCAAAGTCACGAGAAAACTCAGGAAAGTACATTGAAAAACTTCCCATAAAAATACACTGAGTCTTTTTTAATGTTTTACCTTCACTCAAAAATTAACAGGCACTTAAAAATAAAATCATACCATCATGTAAATGACAAAATGTGTGTGTGTGTGTGTGTGTGTCTGTCTGTCTGTCTGTCTGTCTGTCTGTCTGTGTGTGTCTGTGTGTGTGTCTGTGTGTGTGTCTGTGTGAGTGTCTGTGTGTGTGTATTACACACTGTGTCAAGAGAGTGGACTAAGTGGCTACGACGCCCTAGGTATGTGGAAAGCACACACAGTTCACATCTCCAGACGCCTCCCACAGCTAGTTTAGAAACGCTCCTCCACCAGCAAGCATTCAAGGGCAGCGTGCGGCTCCTCTGCACAGGGAAGCCCAGCACTGAACCTTTACTTACAAATGTAGCACATACAAAACTAACAAGAAAGGGCTCTTTACCGTGCTCCCCTTCTCTCCCACCTCCACCCGTTCAGTCCCTCTACTTAAGAAGTATTAAGCATTTACTATTTGTAGTATGAACATTTTAACTTCTAAAAATCCAACCTGCACTGTCTTCAATGTCTTTGAAGCCCCAGTACGGCAGCAGTGCTGCCACCATCTATGGCTACGTCTCTGCAGCAGCAAGCGCTCCCATTTCCCTGTTAGCTGCTGGTGAGCCTATGTGCTCCTGGCTTGTGGCTCTAGCAGAGCCAACATTCCTTCTGAGGCTCACTTCCAGCTTCCATGACCCACCCACGTCTCTGGGCGCATTATGTATTACGCATGTTGTATGGGCACTCTTTCCGCATACCAGTCTCATGACCTCAGCAGTTGCCTGACAGATACTCTTTATCAATTACTATTAATTCATTATCTACTCTTGTAACTCAAGGACAAGAAATCGGCATGGTCTGTTCTCCTGTGAGGCTTCAAGGTCAAATGTTCACACGAGCTACGGCTGCAATTTTTTGTTATTAACATGTACTAAAGCAGTGCTAGGAGCTGGTTGCTCTCCACCAAAAAAGAGTTGAATTGTATACCAGCCTGAGGGATTAGTTCTGGAAAGTCTGGCATACATTTACAACATCACAAATGGACGAGGCTGGAAGAGGCTGTATGACTCTTGCTTTCCCCCTTCCAGCGATAAAGTTGTTCTTACCTCAGATGCACCGGGGCTACACAGAGCAAATTTTTCTGTTGCCACAACCCAAACCAGCCTGGGACAGAGGTATGAGAGCTACGCTTTGGGAGTGCCTATGTCCTCGTGACTGACCTGCTACAGACAGCTCAGCTAAACTGATCTGCTGTTATCTGTCTACACAGTGGCACAAACAGGTCTCTGCTGATCACTGTGCTTTGGCGCAGATGTCCGCCGACTGGTGCTTTAAAAGTTATGGTCCAGGGCAGACTCTCCCTTCAGCACAGAGACACGTGTCATGACCAAAATGGCTCTTTAATCTTCACCATTTCACTGTGCAAAGCTGAGCACATCGAGTCAGAGAAGTCAGCTCAGCTCCAATATCTATTCACAAACAACCTAGTTTTTATAATATTCACAGAAGCAACAACAAAAATACATTAAAAACTATATAATGAGATGGCGAATGAGTAATACTGCTAAAAACCAAACATCTCAGTACTGAAGCACATTTACATGAATAGCATCAAACCCTGGCCACCTGTCAAATGCAGCACACTTCATGAGGTAAATAGGGTGCCTTCGTGAGACAGGACCTAACAAAACCTGTCTGAAACAAGGAAAAGAGCATTCATACATACGTATAGTTTAACATACGTATAGTTTACTACAAAGTTAGCAAGTAATAGAATGCCAACTCGGCTGAGGGAAGCGAGGGTTTTTCTCATGAATCACACTTGTGGTGTGAGTAAATTGACTGTTCTTTCCCTTTCTACCAAAAGCAACACTGCTGACATTGTTTAATCTCTTTCAGAATTTCTCTTATGGATGGAAGTGGTAAAATCTTGTGATTTACTATTAAAAGGTTGAGGATTAAAACTAATATGAGATATGCATGACCTATGTTTGAAAGGAAATTTTCTGAAATAAAAAGATACTCTATGCTCATGGACAAAGCTGGTGTTTGACTCAGTCCAGGCAATCCAGTCAGATCCTAACCCGCATTCTCAACACCAAGAAGCTGATCTTAATTCTATAAGGGAAGACGGAACTACAAAACAATTCTGACAAAGAACAAAATTGGTATTTGTAACAAATGTAACATTAGGTTACACAAAAGCAGACGGATAAATGGTTTTTTTTTTTTAGTTAAATATTTTATGTAAATGTTTAACAATTAATTCAGTGGGTTTTTAAAAACATGTGAAGGTAATTCAATAAATTAAGAATTTCTTTTGGTGCAGGCAAGAGGGCAATTGGTTTTTATGCACACGAACTTGGGGAAGTAGCTCTCAGATGTTCGCATGCACTCTAAGCAGCACGCACACCTACACATACATCTGCACCTAGAAGGACTGTAAATACGCCTTTAAGGGATCTTCCTAACCTACTGAATTCCACATGTAAAAATAAGAAGCTTCAAACCACTCAGAAAAATTAACTCAAAATGGATCTTAGACATTAATGGAAAAATTGATAATACTAAATTTCTAGGGGAAAAAAGCCTCAGAAAACTTTTGTGACACCAGTTTAAGATGTCATAAACAGGGTACCCAAAGTAAAAAATACAAAGGAGATTTTTTAAAAATAAATTTTAATTAAAATTTAAAACCTACAGTTCAGGACAAGCAATGCGGCCAGAGGTAAAGGTAAAGGCATTTACCACCAAGCCTGAGAACCTGAGTTCAATTCCCGGGTCCCACGTGGTAGAATAGGTGAGAACTGATTCCACAGCTGTCCTTTAACTTCCCCCTGCCTTTGTTCATGCCCCCCCCCACACACACATACACACACACAAACACAGAGTAAATACTGTATTTTTTTTTAAGATCTATTTATTTATTTTATGTATATAAGTACACTGTTGCTTTCTTCAGACACACCAGAAGAGGGCATCAGATCTCATTATAGATGGCTATGAGCCACCATGTGGTTGCTGGGAATTGAACCCAGGACCTCTGGAAAGCAGTCAGTGCTCTTAACTGCTGAGTCATGTCCCCAGCCCATATATTGTTTTTGTTTTGTTTTGTTTTGTTTTTTTAAGCCTTGGCTTTTAATTAAGAAAAATGCAGGCCAATGATTGAGAAAACTTTTTTTCTAAAATATATTTAACAAAAAAACTGTATCCAGAATACACAAAATGTTTACAAGTCAAAGTAAGTAACCTAATCTTTTTCTTTTTTTTTTTAATAAGCAGAAAATCTAAACTAATTTCATCAAAGAAGGAACAGGAGTGGCCAATAACATATGGAAAAAATCTCAGACAGGTGTCATCACAGCTCACTGGTGGATCTCTTCTCTGGTGTGTGAAAGAACCTGTACAAGCCCAACACAGAACAAAACCACCACCACAAAACAAACAAATCACACAGCTATTAGAATGGTTGGTATAAAAGTCTGACAGGACAGAACAGGAGACAACTTGAAGCAACCAGGTGTCTGAACAGCCATTATGGAAGCAAACAACTACAGCCACAGTGAAGAACAGTGTGACGGTTCACAACATAAGTCAATAAACACCACCCAGTACCCAGGAAATAACAAAAGCACACTGTCCATACAGACACATTCATTAATGCTCACAGGAGAGAAAAAGCAGAAGCAATCCAAACTATTATTTATAAATGAGTATTTTGAGGGAGATCCTTACTACCTCATTTACACGATTCAATGAGCTTCAGAAAACTTGGTATTTGTGTTGGCACTGGGAATATGCTACCTAGCCTGCTAAGACAGGCAGGGAGGTAACTCTGCACTTAGGAGTTGCGATGGGTATGAAGGCATGATTTTAAAGCTGTCCTGTTGCTTCAGACATAACTCTATCCATCCTTCTGTCTCCATTTGTTGTCTCTCTGTTTACCTAACCTCCCTCTACCTACCTCAAGGTAAACCAGTTACCACATTGCTCTATTATGCCCTCAGTTCTCACGTTTGTCAACACCTGGACTTAAAATAACCTGTGTTCATTTCACCCACCTCTCCTTGATGTCTCGTTAGAGCTACCAAAGGCACCATTCCTCTACAGACAAACAAGTTAATCCTGTCAGAACCATCTTTTAACTCCTGCCCTGTCTGTAATTCTGAATCACTGTCCAATGCCATTAAATGGCATCCTAAGTTATTCTGCTGCATGGCCAACCAACCTCTGCCTGACAGAAATGCCAGTGGGGCCATCACTACAGCGCACCCTGTATAGGTGTGCTATCTGGCACCGACCATATGCAGCCTACCGAATACCCTCTCATTCCAGTGACTTAATGACCCTCGGGCAGTCTTCAAAAGTTAAAACTCATGCTTACTGGTTCTGAGTGGTAAGCAGCTAGCTCTTCTCTGCAGTGTTTCAAGACTATGGTTACTTCATATTGACAGGTAATCAATGAAAAATCTGCTATAGCCACAAGGAAGGATGCTTTCACAGACTACTAACTTACATGAGCTAAGAACTGGCTATGAAGCCTGAAATACCTTCTTCACAGTAACTCTCAAGGTAAAGACTCCAAAACTTAGGTAAGTTAAGTTCACAATCAAGTGACTGGCCGTATAGAAAAATGAAATGAGATCTGGATTGTTTCTTTAGATGAATATATACGACTGTGCAAGAGAACACACGCACAACTTTCGTATGTATCTCTTCACATTCACCCCTGAGATAAATAATTAACTTACAGTAATGAAACGGGGTAATCTTAATCTTGTATTTAACTATGTGTAAACTAAATTAATTTTAATACATCTTATCTTAGCATAAGTCCATCTTTATGGGCCATAAACTGTACAATACAACAAAGGAAAGTATTCTTACAGAGTTTGACCATTGCTTTAATTTTAAAATTAGCTAAAATGTTTTTAACAGTGCACCAACACTGGGCTGAGTGCAGTGGCACCAGCCTTGCTTTCCAGCACTCTGGAGGCAGAAACACAGACAGGAGGAACTCTGTGAATCCAGGCCAGTCCAGTCTACATGCCAAGTTCCAGGCTAGCCAGAGGTATATAGTGAAACTCTATCTCAAAATGCACAAATAAATGAATGCATACATAAAGGCTATAAATATATAATGGAATTATATATTAATAAACAGCAATTTATAGCTATAAAAACATAAATAAGTTGAAAGATAAAATTTATCCCAAAATATTTAACTCAAAAACTTGAGGTAAAAGCTGGGATGGCTATTCATGGTTGCCAAGTTGACTACATCTGGAATTAATCAAAATCCAAGAGGCTTGGTACACCTGTGAGGGAGTTTTTTTCTTATTAAGTCATTTGAAGTGGGAAGAGTCACTTTAAGTCCAGATCTTTTGAGACAGAAAGGCATACCTTTAATCTGGGCTACACCTTCTGGTGGCAGCCTACAGAAAAGACTAAATGAAGAAGGAAGCTCCCTCTCTGCCTGCTTGCTTTCTTCACTCTTGCTGGCAAGCCCATTCCTTCCATGGTATTAGACCCTGCTTCTTCAGGGTTCCAGCATCTACTGAAGAGAAGCTGGGACATCTAGCCTCACAGACTAAAGAACTACTTGATTCTTGGACTTTCCACTGTTAAACAGCCATTGTTGGACTACCTGGATCACAGCCTATAGGCCACTCTAATAAACCTCATAGATATGGATACAGATATATATGTAGACATATAGATATATTCTATCAGTTCTGTTCCTCTAGAGAACCCTTACTAATACTAAAGTCTAATTTTTTAAAAGGTTTTATGAACACCAAATAGTATTTCTGCTGTTTTACATTTAATTACAGAAAAGATAAATCCTATAAAGTCATAAATATGTTAGTAAAATAAAGAAACAGCTAAGGAAACTGTACTAATCCTGTGTGTGCAATTTTAATTGATAATTAAGAACATAAGAATCCACATGCACTTATATATCTAAGCCATGGCTTCATTTTACTTATTCCAACTAGTGCTTTCAAACAATTTATGGCACATTAGAAAACTGAGTGGGGCATATATTATAGTTACTTTTAACAGTCGAGTATAATTCTACACACACACATACACACTTCAATTCATTTTTAACAATTAAATACATTGTTCTAGAACTACAACTAAGCAGAAATTTTGATTTTAGCAAAGATATTCCAACTTCATGGCATTTAGCAAAATCCTTAACTCATGCTATGTCCTATTAGGACGCCCAAGGCTATGTGTTTCCTTAAAAACATATATATTCTACATATATATTTAAGACACGCATTGAACTCACACAGGTCACAAAGCACTTGAGCATTCCTCTGTCACTCCTCTAAACATGGCTGACACAATGTAGAGTTGAGAATCCCTCTGCAAGTAGTAGCAGACGCACAATTCAAACATTTAAGAGAGAAAAATCAATACTGTGCTTCACTGATATATGTCAGATCTTAAGACATTCATAAGTACAATAATACTTTTCTGTGAGAGAAATACAACCGTGACAAAAAGAACTACCACACATTTATACCTAGGATGGAGAGGACAATTCTCTGATCCTCACTCACGTGGTAACAATTGGTGCAGCATCAACCACACGCGCGCGCGCGCACGCGCACACACACACACACACACCCTAAAATCCTGTTCTTTAAGGCCACTTACTTGACACTACCAATGTCAGGATCCCAAGTACCACAAAAGTCTGTATTTATATGTAGAGCACATCTGTGTGCTGTAGTTATAGCAACCCAATTCCCAGTCTGAGCCAGCAACTGAGCTCCCTCCCTAGAGAACAGCCTTGCTCTGCACCTCAGATATCACGTCAGAATACAACTTAAGAGGAGAAAGAACAATCCAAATGATGTGAAATGTTTCTGATTATTTCAGGACTTTTCTTAATACTAAAGCAAAAAATATATACACTAACACCCAAAGGGGTTGTTTTAATATAGGTACTAGTGTCTCTATAGATGTATTTCACCTGATATGTTTAATGTCGAAATGCATTTTATTTTTAAGTTTAAACTGGACACACCACATCTGCAACTAAATGAACTGTTCTCAACCACATGCACATTTGTTTCATTGTGTTCTCTGCCTTATTTGGAACTCTGCCAGCATTTCCTTGAAGCCTTTTATATATACCTTTATCATGCCCCTGCTGTGGGAATAGCAGGAGTTCATCAACTTTAGGCAGAACACATAGGAATCACAGATGATGCAAGACCTAGGACAGTGTACTAAGCTGATGAGAGGCATGAACACAGGCTGAGAGCAAGATTGATCTATCTAGTAGAGAAGACAATGCATAAAAATAGAGAAACTCTAACAGGTACGCAGGCGACAAGTTCACCTATCTGATTAGCCATGTCTCACTGAAAACTAGCCAACTACATATCCCAGAATCCTGGGTGGTCTCCACTTTGTTTAAGGCATCTGGCTTGGGCATTATCTTGGGAAAGTTGAATTTCCTTTTTTCTTGCTTTGAGATCTGAGTTAAAGACATAAAACCAAAGCTCTGCAGCATCTTTGGAAGCTATGGTTAACAGCAGCAAGGGAAGACAAAGAGCCTGGTACCTTTCTGTATATGCTGCCACTACAAAACCACCCTGGGTCTGTACCAAGAGAAAACCTAGCCACCATCCCTGTCTATGCAAGCGGACTACACGGAAAGAAAAGGTCTATTAAGCAGTGCATCTCATGTGGCTTCACTTGTTGCTATCGGTGGTCATCGTCGTCATCATCGTCGTCATGGTCATAATCATTGTCATCCTTGTTGTTTCTTGACATAGGGTTTCCCCATGTAGCTCTGGCTATCTGGAAGTCAGTATGTAGACTGAGCTGACCTTGAACTCACAAAGATCCTCCTACCTGTGCCTCCCGAGTGTTAGAATTAAAGGCGTGCACAGCCACGCCTCCTGGACTGTTGCTCACTTAATCTGTAGGTCAAGGATACTTCTCATGATTATGGCCATGTTTCTTTCTGAACGTCAAGGAGGACAGCTTTAAGACGGTCTGGAGTTGTTACTCCGAGTCTCATTTCTCCTGAGGAACCCATCTTACCTTCCATGCTTTACTCTTGTACTACAGTGGCTTTTCCAGTTCCTGGGGTAAGCCTTACCCGACCTCACACACAATATTCCAAACCCTAGTCCCAACTTCTCTTTATACACATATACCTCTGGACACACTGAATATGCAGTAAAGCCACCCCTCTGCAATGTAATATGCTGAGTTATTTTTTAAATGCTGTATTAATTAATTTATAAGATTAATAAGGTAATTAATAAGATGTCACATGATTTTTAACAAATTTGTACTTTTAGAAAATGCAGCTAATCCTATAGCTCTTTTTGCAAAATATGAAACATTTAAATGTGTCTTCAGTCCCCATCACGTAAGCACGGAATGAGGCATCCACTGTATTACGTCTTTCACTAACATTAGCAAGTTCTCAGAGCCGCCCATTGATTATCCTGTAGCTCCGCAGGCTGACGTGAGCCTGTAATTCCCAGTTCAGGCAGTGCAGTGTCTGTCACATGAAACAGAATGAGGACAGTGCCACAGCCTCTCAGGCCTGACAAGTCAAATGTCTTGTTTCTCCATTATAGCTGTCGGCTCCAATATAAATGTGATTATTAAGAGGACTACACCACAATTTTAATTTTTAAAGATTGCAGATGTTTGGTATCGATGAAGAAAGCACTAGATTACAAACAGACACAATCAACACGGCACAAATAAACACGGCACACTCCTGCCAGCCTCCGACAATGCTACCGGAGGCCAACTTCACTGACTTCCCAATTAAGTCCCGAGGTGTGCGGACTGACCTCACAGTAATGCCAGCACTAGCAAAGTTTCTGCCACTTCTTCACACACACATTGGGCTCCTCCATTCTTTTGCGTTCACTGAAGTTACGGCAAAGCTCAGATGGCCCTCCCTCAATCCCCCTTGTGTGCTCTCACCCGTGTGCTTTGCTATGCCCAGATTTCCTTCCCAAACACTTGCCAACAATCTAAATTAAAAACCAACGCAAGATTCCCCTCCAACAAGAGCTGCCCTTGATCAGGCCACAAGCGTTAACATGCCGTATATTTGAGGGGCATTGCCGTCTGAGTTTCTCCATTGGTTCCACCTGTCCCGCCGACCTGTTCTGTGACATTCATATACAATTCCCTCATCTTCCCAGGCATGTCCTGTTATATGACAGGCTTCCATCATATACTCCAGGATTGGTTATGAGATCACTCTACAGAACACAATGCAAGTTTTTAATTCAAGTTTTGGAAAAAAAAACAAAACATGGAGACATGATTAAGATTCTGAACTCCACCAAACATGGTCAAAAATAAGATGGAATAACCCACAAACACGAAATAGGCCCACAATCCTCGCTGATAATAAGGGTGCCCATTGTAACAGACTTAAGGCACCTCAACAGGTTAATTTAGTAAATCAGATACTAAGCCCCATACACTGGAAGTCCGATTCCTAGCTTTCATTACAATCCTTTAGCACCTTCCACGTGCTAAGGCTTATGGGCTAATGGGCTTCTTCCTTCAAGCTTACAACGTCTACCTTGACCACAGCACAAATAGGAAAGGAAGTGTCTGTAGACCGGTTGTTCTGCATTATAGAGGATATGACTTTAAAAGATGTGTAAGTGAGGAGATCTGACTGAAAACTAAGTTCGTAAAAACTGGGCTGCTATTAGCATCTCCTCCGCATTGAACCTCAGTGCTTTCTAGAAAGAGAACTACCCATGAATCTCTGCAGCAACCTTTATTACAGCTACAAACCACTGACTCTTTCCTATTAAAACCACCTCAGAACTATTCCTAAGGCAACATCACCCAAGGAAACAAACAACTCGGGCAGAGCAAATGCCACCAGGTGCAATATGAAGGAACGGGCTATATATAGCTCTGGCCTGTCACTCTGTCTGAAGACTGTCTCTTCATCCCATTAAAACCCTGACTCGCAAGCATTTGACATGCAGCCAGGGAGAGAGTAACTTATGTCACCCTTTAGAATACTCTGAGTCCAATGTGCTCGTGGAACAGGTCTGAACTGCAAGTCCTCGTTCTTACAGAGCAGCAGCCTTATTGAACACTGGGTTCCTTCCAGGAGCTGGAACAAGCTGTCACTTGACTGATGGTGGCTGGTACGATGCCAGCACAGGCTCCCCTGTGCTCTAGAGCTTTGTCTACAAGTTTCATTTGTGCAGCAGATATCTCACCAAGATGATTACAATGGTGAAGGCTCTTTTGGTATCTTTCAACATGCATAAATTCCAAATCGCACTCATTATAGGACTTGTGGTAAAAATTAAAAATTTACCATTTACAATTCCTGAACTAAAATGTGGAAAGTACAGACACTGAAAGATATCAAGATTAACCCTTTATAAAGATGTTTTAATATTATGAAGCAATATTCATTTACATACACACATTCTTTAATCAATAGAAACAAGATGGAAAGTTATGTGCAGAGAGTGCTCTACCCACGCGGACCACCCATGCAGACAGAACCTCCGCACATGCACAGTGGAGTTCAGATGGAAAACACTGGAACACTAAACAGTGACCATCTTGGAACTGACTCCTTTTCCTTTGAAAATGTATAAAGTTTGTCATTTCTTTTTACACCAAAATCACATAATTTGTACAAATATCCTACAGCTCAACTTGGGTTTTCCTGTCCAAGTTTAGAAATGTAAGTAGGACAGGCACGTTGAGGGATGAGATGTCTGTCACATGCTTGAAAAACGGGATTACTATGTGTCTTTCCTCTGGGAAAAGAACTCGTAGAGTTACTCCTAGAACTCACGAGCGTTCTAGGCTGACTTCTAGGAAGTATAAATCCCTGCACAACCCAAGTACCCTTGCCTATGCTAGGCGAGGGAGACAGCGAGATCCAATGACTCAACACAACGAAGTGTTTCCAATGGTCCCTGGTGAATCGGGTACAGTACAGAAATTCTAGTTGTCTGTCTGTTTGTTTGAATCATTTTATTACCATAACATTACTATTACAACCAGTGCTGGGACGACACTGCTAATGCCATAAGAACAGCAAACAAACAGACTTCCCGCCCCCACTGGATCATTTACTCAAAAGAAGAAAGCTTGCTAGGCTGACTCGGGGAAGCAGAAACCAAAGAGGCGTGCAAACTTCTTTTACTTGCCCTTTGGCCTCCAAGGCACACCCCACCCCTTCCTGTCACCTCACCCAGTCCAGCCTTAGTATATAGTGTAAAACCACCTCTCTCCATGGTTTACTGGGTCTGACTTTTTATGGGGAAATAAAAAGTTCTCATCTGTAAAATAAAATTTTCAAGACTCATGAATTATTTACTCATGTGAATGTGCAAGCCAGCCTGTGTGAGTGTGGGGAGCAGAGGAAGCTCTGGGTGAGTGTGTAAGGAGTGGATCATGTCCTGAATGAATGTGTAATTGACAAGAGCCAATGCCTCAGACAAGTCGGACCTGGCAAAGCCTTCTGATCCAAGCAAAAGTGTTTATAGACAATTGACCAATGTGTGTAAAAACTGGCAACTGTGGCTTGCTCCTTACACAGGACTACAAACCTGAGGCTGCTCCCCTAGAGACCTCCTTCCAAAAAAAGCTAATGCCTCCTTCCTGGGCTGTACAAAATGAAGACACTAAGGTTTCCAGGTTGCTGTTGATGTCTGTGTGTCTGGGCTTTGGCATGCAGGACACGGTGTGCAGGTATGTGCACGAGGACAGGTGCCCATGAATGCCAGAAGTGGGGGTTGAATCCCCTGGAGCTAAAGTTGCAGGTGAGACACTCAACTCGGGTGCTAGAAATTAAACCTGGGTCCTCTGACAGATAGCACTCTCTCCAGCCTCTAAAATAAATCTTTAACATTACCCTAATCCTTTCAAAGTGACTTAAGCAGAATATAGTTGAATATTTTTGCAGAAAAGCTAGGTGACGGAAAGATGAGGTTGTATTTTAATCAATTTAAATACTAGTAACATAAAATACCGGTTTTAAAACCAAATAAAAGACTAGTTATGACAAATTCATAATTAGGAAGAAAGGAATCTCTCTCAAAACTCAGTAGCTAACCTTAACATAGGTGTGGCATGTTTCAGGAGACGAGCCTTTCTGGCCATAATTAATGGACCAGAGGTGCATATGTGCCCCTCTGAGCCAATCGGATTACATCCTAAAATAGCCAAGGAAAAAAGTCAAACAGCCTAAGTCTTAGTGGCACAAAGTCATAAGTCAACAGTCAGCACACACACGCCAAAGTCACAGGGAGAGGAAGCACAAAGTCAATCCACACAGATGCAAAACCGAGAGGCCATATGGTCCTTAGATGCAGTGACGTCAAAGACAGTTCCTGGCTTCACTGCTGGTCCCTTGTGGTCTCAATGAACACTCCTTGGTGTCTTCAGATGTTTACATCACTGTTTCCCATAGGTTAGTTCTTCTTTACCAAAGTTTACCTGAAACTAATGTTATGTGCTATGATCAAGAATGTCCCAAATCAGCTGACATAAGTCATTTATCAAATTTTCATGTCACCATGTTTGTACTCATCCCTTGCTAAGGAAATTAGAACAGTATCTATGACATGAAGCAAGCATTTAAAAAACTCCTATGTGTAACAAGGCCAAAGCACTGCCTTGTATCAGTAGCAAACTAAATCAATTCTGCGGAAAGAGCTTCAAGATCACGGCGTTGTGTCGTCACACCAACCTGCTCCGCGGAAGAAACATGGACTCCTTAATGAACACGGAACCAGAAAGAAGTATATACCAGCAGGTGCCAATATCATCAGGACTGAAAAAAAAAAAAAAAGACAGAAATCAGATGATAATCCACAGCAACAAAAATCAAAAAATATATAGCAGATGGTATAGCAATCCATGCTACTGCACACAGAATCAGAAAAGGCAGCAGCATTCAACATATTAAATACCATTACTGAAATATCAGAGGTGCTCTTAGCACTGTCACCACTAATACATTACGCTAACGATACTCACTGGTTTATTTAAATGTTTGTAATTTTCCTTAGATATATCAGTTCTGTCATTTCAGGTTTTGTTTTTCAGTCTAATTTTTTGAGTAGGAAATACTTTCATTTGTTTCAGTGAAGCAAAAAAACACAAACTTGTGCTCACTTTGGCAGCACATATACTAAAATTGGAACCATACAGAGATTAGCATGGCCCCTGTGCAAGGATGACATGCAGATTTGTGAAGCCTTCCATATTTTTGGAAAGGCCATCCAGAGATTGCCCCATCCAGGGATCCATTCCATCTGCAGACACCAAGCTCCGACACTACTGCTGACGCTCAGAAGCATTTGCTGACAGGAGCCTGGCTGGTATGGCTGTTCCCTGAGAGGTTCTACCAGAGCCTGACCAATACAGATGCAGACACGTACAGCCAATCATCGGACTGAGCCTGGCAACCCCAATGGTAGAGTCAGGGACAGGACTGAAGGAGCTGAAGGGGACTGCAACCCCATAGGAAGAACAACAATATCAACTAACTGGACCCAGAGCTCCCAGAGACTAAACCACCAACCAAAGAATACACATGGAGGGACCCATGGCTCCAGCTTCTTATGTAGCAGAGGATGGCCTTGTCAGACACCAATGGGAGGAGAGGCCCTTGGTCCTGTGGAGGCTTGATGTCCCAGCATAGGGGGATACTGGAGGGGTGAGGCAGGAGTGGGTGAGTGGGTAGAAGAGTACCCTCATAGAGACAAAGTGGAGGGGGTTGGGGGTATGGAATGGGGGTTTGTGGAAGGGTAACCAGGAAGGGGGACATCATTTGAAATGTAAACGAATGATTAATAATAATAACAACACGAACTTTCATGGAACTCAGTCGATTCAAGCCTTTCCCTGTGAACCTTTTTCTCGGGTTTCTCCATCACACGGTATTCTCTGAGTGTCTTCACGTACATGAGTGCAGTGACTAAGATAGCTGCTTGTTTCCTCTTATCAAGGAAGAAAATGAAAGTAGTACAATCTTATGAAATTGTGGACAGTATGTCTCCTTCATGGAGACTCCACTGTACAGATGTCTCTGCCTGACTCAAGGCACCCCCCTAGTGGTAATCATTTCTATTTAAACACACACAGCTGGGGGAGGGGTTGTTAAGTAATCCAGAGCGTGAGTAGTATCAACGTGACGATATTAACCACCACATCTTCCTCAATAGAAGGCATTATTACCTTTTAGTCTGTGCCAAGTAAAAAGACTATTATTTACCAGATTTAAAATTAGTTTCATCTTTTTCTGATAGCAAAAAATAAAAGCACTGTATTAGAAAGGGGGGAGAAAGGTTTGTAATTATATTTTAATCTGTTACAGAGAAATGAAATTATTTGACGTGTATGGGTCTTTTGCCTGCATATATGCCCATGCACTACTACATGTGTGCCTGGTACCTGTAGAGACCTGAAGAGGGTGCTGAATCCCCTGGAACTGGAGTCACACACAAACATGACCTGCCATGTGGATGCTAGAAACTGAACCTATGTCGTTTGGGCTCATAAACAACGGAGCCATCCCTCCAGCCCCAAGGGAAATCAAATCTTGAAAACATAAGACATTAAGGCTCATCTCCATGTGCATAGCCTTAGGCAAGTCAATGGGATTAAAAGTACAGGGACAACTGCATACAAATAATAATTATTCGATCTTTTAAAAGCGTGTAACATGACGCCAAGGTCTGTGGTAACACGGAGAACACAACTGTGACTGGCCTTTTGGTGATTTCAAATCTGTCAACCCTTAAAGACAAATTAATACAGACAAAGTGAGAGTGAAGTTTGTCATCTCTGTCCCCATCACCTATCACAGAACACACACCAACTGACAGGCGACCTGTGCTCAAAGCAGATGAAGAACCTTGACAGCGGTATTGGAGCTCCCTGAATAGCCACTGATTACCTGTAACTAGGCTGACTCTTCCTGTCAGGAAATCTATGGAACAGATTTAAGGGGATGAAAGGAGAAAATGGGTCTTAATCACTACCGATTTGAATTTGTCTGACAGGTGCTGTCCCAGTTCAAGTAAGTATCCTTTCGTGGCCCATGTGTTGGAGGCTTGGTTATGAGCCCCAGGGGCTACTACTGGGAGGTAATGAAACCTTTAATTTTGGGGGGCCTAGAAAGAGGACACTAGGTCACTGGGGTCCTTGAAAGGAGCTGTGGGACTTGGCCTGTTTGTTTCTTGTCACCATGGGGAAGAAGTTTTCTCAGCTACCAACCATCACCAGGACGTACTGTACCTCACCACAGACCCATAAGCAGTGACTATGAGCAACTGTGAAACAAAATAAGCCTTCATCTTATCAGTTTTGTTGCAATACGGAACTCAAAGGCACCGTGTGCAGCGTCCTCTGCAAATGCAAAGGTAACAGAGACAGTTGCTCTCTTCCCAGGAGAATCTGGGGCTAATCTGCAGAAGCCATGTTTTCTGATCAAGCACCTGCAGAGACTATTCAATCAGAGAATACTTACTGAGTATACTAGCCACTTACTTCAGGCCAAGATAGACATGATGTCTTTACAGTTGCACTGTCCCTCTTAGGATCTGTAGTTTTACTGAAGTAAGCTAGTAATAACTAAGAATACGAAATAGTACATTCTACTTTAAAGGCGGTCTAGAAAGAGTGCGAGCTAGAAACAAATCCCTTTCTTCGTTTGCTACCCACTCTCTATGCTCACGTTCCACTCTGAAAATTCCCTGGTGCAAAATGCCATGTCTAAAAATCTGTTTCTGTTAGACCTTCTTGACTCTCACAAAGCACTGCACCAACCGTGCTTCATCTCCAATCTCCCAGTATATGCCTAGGGCAGCTGTTACAAGAGGATCTTACTTTTACATGTGTGAAGTGAAAAGTTTGCTTTTCAAAAATGAAACTAGAGTTGTAAGAACAATGTTCACTCAGTATAGATGCATAGACATACGTACAAAATAAAAGTGGAATCTCTCCCGGACACATACTGGCAATGAATCTAGTTAACCTAAGACTGACAATACAAATAATAGTAAAAGTAGTAACGACAAAGTCATTGTTTTCTAAGCTAATCCAGTTACTCTTAAATTTCATGAATTATCCACGATGCTAAGTTTCTAGGTTACCTGTCCCCACTCAATTTCCTAGTTTCTGATCATTTAATGGGCAGTTGATTGAAGTATCTTTAAAACAAATATCCTAGACTATAGTCGACAGGCTATTCATCAAAGATCTCAGTATTGAACCCCAATAGCAAAGAAAGGGTGAAAGAAAGCTAGCCTGCTGTCAGTATCCATGCAATTTGACATTTGTGTTTTGAGATGGTGAGCTAAGAGCCATACACAAGGGCAAAAACTATTGTGGAAGAAACTTGCCTGACCATTTCTAAATAACAGCAAGGAGGAACCAACAGTGATGAGCAGAAAAGAAACCATGAAGACTAAGGAGCCCCAAACAGCAAAGTCACCACTTACAAGTCTCTGAGATCTCAGGCAAATGTACACTCTGAGAAGACTCACAATTTGCAGAAGGGTCAGAGAATAAGACTACAGTGGTCCCCGTATTGATTCCAACACATCCCACCTGGCAATGAACAAAACAATAGCCACAAAGCCTGGGAGTTGGCCAGACATCCTAAAAGGTTCCTGGCTTTATTTGCCATCAACAGGGAGGGCAATAATAAAGCCCAGCAAAACAAAAAGCGAGCAGATCATAAGCTGACCATGATGCCTTACAGAGTAATCAAACCCAAACCATCGGAGATGACCTGCCCTGCTCATGCTCAGCCACACTGCATTAAGCCCATGCCTGGAAGGGTACGCCTCACTCACCACTGTGCTTTAACACGAGCCACTCTGCTGGGAGGCCGGCTGCCTGTGCCACCCTCCAGATCCATTCAACTGTACGCTCTTATCTAAGCTCCTCCTCCTCCAACTACACCGACATAGCCTGTGCTGGCTAGTCTTACGTGGCACAAGCTAGAGCTATCTGAAAGGAAGGACGGCAATGCCTCCATAAGCTCCAGCTGTAAGGTATGTTTAAAATTAGTGATTAATGGGAGAGGACCCAACGCCCAAGGCTGGTCTGCTGGTCCTGGGTTCTAGAAGAAAGCAGGCTGAGCTAGCCATGCAGACCCAGCCAGTAAGCAGCACCCCTCCATGGCCTCTATATCAGCCCCTGTCTCCAGGTTCCTACCCTGCTTGAGTTCCTGTCCTGACCTCTTCCAATGATGGACTCTGATCCAGAAGTGTAAGCCAAATAAACTCTTTCCTCCCAACTTCCTTTCTGGTGGTGACATTTCATCGCAGCAATAGAAATCCTGACCTAAGACACGGCCCCGCCCATAGAGCAGAACTGTGTGCCTACCCAGCAATATTCACTGTCAATGCTCAGGTAACTAAGACCATGACACACTTGTGTTATAATCACAGCTCTTTGATGGAACAGAGTCCAATATCCTGAGCAGACTGCATGCAGGAGGAGATGGTACCAGGCAGAAGCTCCAGGTTGGTGATACTCTCCCTCCTGTTGACCGCTGATCCCACCGAAGTTAAATCCTACAGTTCTGGGCCCTCCATCTTGAAACCAGGCATCACTAGCTTCTTTACAAAGTTACATCAGTTTTAATACAACAGTTTAAATTAGTTTAGCTTTGCCAGCTGAGACTGAAAAAGAAAACCACTACCGTCTCTTCACTTCCTCAGTCCAGTTAGCTGACAGCTCACACTCACTTAGCACACCACTTCTTTTTCTACCTATTCCTCAGAGTCTTTGAAGAAACCTGATGTTTCTGCTTTTGACAGTACCTTTCCTATGATAAGTTTTTATTGCCATTTATCTGCCCGGTGCCGTTTCCTCTGAGTGGCCGAGCCTCTCTCTGGTAGAGTGAGTCACTGTCTTCCTAGACTCCCTGAGTTCACCTGGCACAGCCACCAAGGTAGCAAGTAACCACTTAGTGTTTTCCCCATTAGAACTCTAACTCGTTGGTATTCCCAATACGTGCACTGACACCCGACTGCTGGTAGGTGAGGTGACCTTCTGTATTTTCCGTTGCTGACTACTGTGTCCACACAGAGCTAAGTGTTTGCAGGATTTTGGTACTGTCACTTCTATGGCCCATCTCTCGGTTTTCTATTTGTAAATGTCCTTCCACACCTGCCTAGAAAATGAAGATCTGGCAGCCCTCAATACCTTAGGCAACCAAAGAGATGAGCCAGGTGCCGTCCTACTGCTGATTGGCTATAATAAAGAGCTGACAGCCAATAGCTGGGGCAGGAAGTAAGGAAACATCCAGACAGGCAGGGATGCAGGGGGATGAAAGCAGAGGTGGGAGAATGGAAGAAGACATGGAAGAAAACAGAACGATGGATAGCATGGAGCTGCGAGCAGGCAGTGAGACCCATACAGGGAGATGGGATGGCAGAACTGTTACATCAGAAGCTGGCTGAGATACTGTCCCAGCAAAAGGCTTTAAACTATACAGAAGTCTGTGTCTTATTTAACCACAAGCAGGTCTGCAAAAGCCCTGCAACAGCTAGTTGGAATGTTTGTTTGTTTGTGTGTTTATTTGTTTGTTTGTTTTTAAGATAGGCCTCATTTTTAAAAAAGCATTTTATTATATATGTTTGCTTATTTATTAGGTGAGGGCACCATGGTGCAAGCACGGAGGGCAACTTATAGAGGCAGATTCTCTCCTTCTGCTCTAAGGATCCTGGGAGAATCACTTAGGTTTTATCAGCCTTGGCAACAAGCACTCTTACTAACTAAACTGTTTTGCAGGCCCTCTAGGAATATTAATGAACAGAACAGTATGGAGCACTTCCTCATCCAAGCCACAGTTAAGCTCAAAGCACTTCTTCGCAATATCTTCGACATCCACATGGTGGCAGTGTCTCTACATGAGAGTGTGCCTTGCACATTGCTAGAGCAGGAAGCTAGCATAAATGGTACTGAGGATGTTGAAAGAGTAACACTACTTCAAAACAAAACTGATCAAGTGGGGGGAGAAAAAAAAACAATCATTATCATTATCAGGCCAGAATGTAACTTGTGAAAACTCTGCTGACCAGCTAATACAATGTGAAAATGTAAGGAGAGGCAGATCAGCAAGTTTTTCTAATGATGGTGAGGTATTGACACACAGGCTGGGAAAAAAGAGGGTCGGAGCCAGGAGAGGGCTGTGAGAATACCAGACCCAGAGGCTCACATACTGCTAGCCAGAGAAAGTGACAGGCTAGAGTCACAGTAGCCAAACAGAACCCAGAGCTCTCCAAGCAGAGTGTCACACTGCCACAGCACCAGCAAGGGGGACCCGAGAAACCTCTCTACTTCAGTGGGCATTTGAAGTCAGACTAGGAGAGAGCAGAAAGTGAAGCCAGCGAGTGTGTCACTTCTGGGAGTCAGAGCAGGAAGGAACATGTACCATGTTCCCCCATCTGGGCCATGAGAACTGTGTCCTGAGAAAGCAAGCACACTGTGCTGCCCTTGATTTAAGACCATAACCACAAGCTGTTGGCACCCAGGGGAAAGCAGACATCAGTCTAAAGGGCAGCAAGCAGAGACAACAGCACCTGCTTCCGTGACTGTCTGCTAGCTCCGCCCCTTAACTGAAGCCCTAAAGAAAACCAGGAGCTCATGGATCCTGTGACTCTGGTCTCTCACCAGCTTAGACCTGTACTCTCAAATCCATGATTGTGAAGGAGGAAAGGCACAGTGAAAAATACTTCCCTTATCTATGATAAACCATCCAGAGACTCCTCCTGTCAAAGGGTTTTCAAGACCAAGAACCCTAGAGGCTTGGAATTCCAAGCCCACTTGCTGGAGCTGGCAGGGCTTCCTGTGACCAGCGTTCCACACTTTAGAAAGTTCTAACCCTGGCTGCCTGCCAGCATGCAGATGGCCAGTCACATACAGTCATTTCGGCCTTTTTACCACAGTACGTCCATTACTGCTTATTACAAAGTTTGATAACTCTGCTTCTTTTGCTCCTTTCATTGAGATTTTAAGCTATAAACTCAAAGATAAAATTGTGTATCATTTAGTTTTGTGTAGTTAATGAGACAGGCTAAAGCTCAATAGATAAAACTGTTGCCACACAGCCAAGTAACTGATCAAGCCAAAAAAAAAAAAATACACTTGTGAACATCGTTTCATTACATACAGTTATTTATGTATTTCAGAAAGAATTCTAAGAGTTTAAAAAAAAATTTAGAATTTTTACTTTCCACCTTCACAAGAGCAGTATTTTATTATAAAATAATATAGTTCATTATACTAAAATAGATGTAAATGTTAATGCCCACGATATAAAAATAACATTTAAAAGTTAGAAGGTAATTCCTGTTTCCCCAAAGTGCTAAACTGTAAGGAAATTACTTCACCTTCTAAAAGCTGATATAAACGTTGGGAGTGACACACCCGTGTTTCCAGCATTCAGGAGGCTGAGGCAGGAGGATCACTGCAGGGCTGAGGTCAACCTGGAGTTCCAGAACAACGCAGACTACAGAATGACACCTTGTCTCAAAAGCGAATGAATGAATGAATGAATCAATCAATCAATCAATCTAACTAACCAAAGGAACAGAAGCACTACTTGCAGTGCTCACCTTTCTCAAAATCCTGATCCTCCAAGGAAAGCTACTAAATGACAGGTTTGAACTCAACATCAGAAAGAACTAAAAAGACTGGCTAAAACACTACGATTTTCAGTCTTCTATTGAAAATACAGGGGGACAAAGCGAACATCAAGTGAAAATTCATTCGAACAGCAGAGTGAATATAAAATACTGAACTAACAAAGCCAGACATTCCATGGGTTCTTCATGCTGGCAGTAAGCTAATAGAAGTCACTTGAAAATGAAATGGAGCATTGCACTAGGAGTCATGAAGTTATTCAGTGAGCATGTTTTCAGCGAATATGACAGAAGCTGCATATGTACTACAATAAATCAAATCAATGAAGCAGCTACACTGTGCAGAAGGACACATCCAAGGCTTGAGAAACAATCAAATTCAAACAAGTAGTCAAACCGAAAACTGACTTGGAAACTGCTAAGGAGCAGTGATTTACACACTGTAATTTCATCCTCACAAGAACCCTGTTCTCAGCTGGAGTGATTCAGCTCTCAGAGAGGTTAGAGACAACCTACACACACCTAGACACCTCACTCAAAGTCCCATCTGTCCGTGCAAACTGGCTTGTGGCATTCCCAGTCCACGGTGATCCGAATGCATATAAGGTAAGCCTCATCATTCGGTGAACATTAAATCAGGGTTTTTATTCACTTGGCAGTTTCATAGAAAACTGAAGACAAAAATGTCTACAATAAACATGCCAGCTTGCAGATGAATAGTCTCATCTATGCTAAAGCTAATTTGTTAAAGATAACATGATTATTTTTTCAAATAAATTACAATCTTACTTTTGGCATTTTGTTCCTATACACATAAGCATGTGTTTAAAGTCTTAAAATTTGTGCCAGGCAGTGGTGGCGCAAGCCTTTAATCCCAGCACTCGGGAGGCAGAGGCAGGTGGACTTCTGAGTTCGAGCCAGGGCCACATAGAGAAACCCTGTCTCAAAAAAAAAAAAAAAAAAAAAAACCAAGAAAAAAAAAAACCCAAAAAAAAACTTAGACAAAGAAGATGTTTCAAAGTAGCAGTTATACATCTCTGAGTAAGAAAGGAAAGCAGACCGTATCATTTTCCAAGAGAGGTAAAGCAACTCAATATAAAATAGTAGGTGAAGTACTTACATTGTAATTTACAAAGACTACAATGTAAAAGAAAAGCTTGGCCACATGCAGAAAAGAGAAACTATGTACACAATTACTGGAGGTGGAGAAGAGGCTCAAGGAGAATTTTCTCCATGAAGGCAGACCTCAGACAGCTTACAGTCTGTAAATAGAGGCACAAAAGAGGTGTCAGAGAATGGGAGTCACTCCGTATGGGACAGGACCTCTCTTCTGCTGGGGACAGGACATGGACAGAGGTAGTAGAGACAGATGAGCAGGTACTGGAGAGAAGGAAATAAAGCCCCAGGCCACATCAGGAAGAGCAGCAGAAAGAGGACAGCAATGCAGAGGTACCTACCCTACAACCAGAAAGCCAGGCAAACAAGTAAACAGACTATTAAAAGCAGAGAGCACTCAGCTGAGCCTCTCTAAACTGCACATTTACAGATTCTAATGAAAAGGCTTCAGCGAGACTGAAGAGGCCCCACAGCAGCTGTTTCACAGAGGAACAATTTCCTCTCCTGAAATACAGAGCTAAACTCTTCAAGTGCTATGAAAACTTAGAAATCTAAGCACTCGCCGGGCTGTGGTGGCGCACGCCTTTAATCCCAGCACTTGGGAGGCAGAGGCAGGCGGATTTCTGAGTTCGAGGCCAGCCTGGTCTACAGAGGGAGTTCCAGGACAGCCAGGGCTACACAGAGAAACCCTGTCTCAAAAAAAAAAAAAAAAAAAGAAATCTAAGCACTCAGTCAGGTCAGATCTGCACATGGAAAAGGACCACTAAGGCACAGATGCATACACTGAGGATACAGGGTGTGTGTGTGTGTTGTGTGTGTGTGTGTACACTTTCTCCAGTGGCTGACTTCTTGATACAGGTTTTGAACACTTTAAATGTAACTGTCCCATAAGTGCAAATGATAAGGCTAGCCAGCCAGTTAAGAAAAGCTAAAAAAAAAAAAAAAAAAAAAAAAACCCGCAAACCTCAGCCACAGTGTTGCACTGTGAGACAGCCTCGTCTGAAGAATTTCTCAGCAAACTCCCAGGTGAAGGTCCTCCACTGACTTGATGGTATGTTCTGACTTTTCACTATTCTCTTACAAGGGTTTTTAATGTGTATCTCATCTCAAGTTAAATTTTATTTATTATTTTTCACCTTGTGTGAATGATACACAAGCATGTGTGTGCACATTCATGCTTGCAAATGCAGCATACACATATATGCTACACAGCATGTGTAGAGATCACAGCACAAGCTCAGGTGTTCTGCCCTGCCTTTTGCCTCGTATGGAACAGGGTTTCTTTGTGGTTTTGCCTGTGCATAGCAGGCTAGCTGGCCCACCAGCTGCTGGGGATTTCCTGTCTCCACTTCCATCTTGCAGTATGAGTATAGGGATTACAGAGGTGTGCACTAAGGTGTCCAGTCTTACAGGTGTTCTGTAATTTGATCTCATGCCTTCACACTTACATGGCCAGTGATCTACCTGATGATTCATCTTCCCAGCCCTCAGATTAAAATTTTACAGACAATTCTAAATCAAGGTCCTTCGATAGCTAGCTTTCATTGTCATCTTGATAAAACCCAGAATTGCCAGAGAAGACACTCTCAATGAGGAATTTGCTACATGGGGTTGGCCTGTGGGTATCTGTAGGCAGCTGTCTTAATAAGGCTAACTAATGTGGGAAGACATAGCCCACTGTGGGCAGCACCAGTGCCTAGGCAGGGAGTTTTGAACTATTCAGGAGTAGAGATATGAGACCAAGCATGAGCAAAGAAGAGTGACCCGTTACTATCTCCCTGCTCTTGACTGAAGGTATGTAAATGGTTACACAAGCTCCTGGCACCAGGGTGGACTAGAACCCGGAACTGTGAGCTCAGATAAACTCTTTCTCCCAGCAGCAGACAGGTCACCCAGTCTAGGAATTTATAGTGTTCACCCTAGTGTTCCCAACACAGTAAAATAATCAGCATATGTTACCAGGACAAGGCAGTTCAAAGGACCAACCCGAAAGCAGTTTCCGCTGTGTAAAAGTTCAACTACTTTGTGAAAATTATCTGTTTGCCAGGGAGGGTGGCATTCTGTAACTCAGGCTAGCCTCCTTTTTGCTCCTCCTTCCCTATCTCAGCCTCCGACTGCTGGGGTTAAGGCATTAACAACCATATCTGCACTAATTTCACATGACTTTCTAATGCAAACAACTACAGCTCAGCCCTCAAACTACAGCTCAGCCCTCAAAGGCCTTCTCCATTTTTTTTTCTTTAAAAAAATGGTATTTATTGGAACTACAACTCTATCTCCAATCTCAACATAACTTAAATGGGGACCAGTGGCATACTGTTGACTTATGTGAAAACCATGACACAAAAAGAGTTATGGCATTGCTGTCATAAGGAAAATGAAACGTTAAAGCAACCTTGGAGGACCAAAACATAAATTATCAAAGTAATGCTGATAATAACAATGATCCCAGCAGCTAACACTCCTGTGCCTTGTTTAGAGGTGTAAACACTCTCAGAAGGGGAGCAAGAGCCCTCAGAAGGGCTCATGTCCTAGGAAGGGGTGCCTCTGCCCTCAGTAGGGGTACACACTCTCAGGAGGAATGCAAGAGCCCTGAGAAGGGGTGCCCATGCATGCGCCCTAGTAGAGTTGCTGGTCAGAGGACTATGTACATCTTCCTCTGGAGAAACACTACTGTTTCCATTCTATAGATGAGGAAAGCGTAGTATAGTGTTGGATCAAAACAATACCATATGCACCTGGTGAAATCCTTAAAAGCCACAGTACGCAGTCATAGCAAAGAATATCTCTTGCTCAGAAATGCAAAGTCGGAAAGTCTTCAATATTTATTCTTATTGCACTGTGCTTCAGACCAAGCTCCAGGGGCACAGATCAGCAGATCTGTGAGTCCTCAGAGAAGCTTCCCAGAAGAGGGCATTATTAGGATAACGTGGATTTACACAAATGTCAAGCACAGCTGTTCTTGAGTTTCAAACTACACGTACACAAACTGGCAAGAGCAGAAGCCTGCCTGCCACAGGACCACAAAAGAAAACGCCTCATTGACACTTTGTAAGTGCATCAGCAAAATACCAAGAACCCAACTGTGTGAGTCTGCAGTTAAGACTCCGTGAATTTTTCTTCTTATGAAATCGAGATTTAAGGAGTATCCAGACTTTTCATTACTCGATACCACTGGCACCTAATTCTAAAGGCACACATGTGAGCTATGGGGACAACCCAATCAAATGCACTCCACTTAATACTACAAAGATATGAATGGGCATTGCCAGCAGGTATAAAAACAAACACCAGAGATGTTAAAGACACTGGCACACCTCTAAGAAAAAGGATAATAAATAATCACTGTTAGTGAACTACGGTTGTGTAGACAGGAGCACAGTGGGCCCTTTGGAGGGCGGTGGCAGGTGGTGATTGAGAGTTCACTTTCATATGCAAGACATTGTCTTAGTCAGGTTTCTATTCCTGCACAAACATCAGGACCAAGATGCAAGTTAGGGAGGAAAGGGTTTATTCAGTTTACACTTCCATGCTGCTGTTCATCATGAAAGGAAGTCAGGACTGGAACTCAAGCAGGTCAAGGAGCAGGAGCTGATGCAGAGGCCATGGAGGGATGCTGCTTACTGGCTTGCTTCTCCTGGCTTGCTCAGCCTGCTTTCTTATAGATCCAAAGACTACTAGCCCACAGATGGTACCACTCACAAGGGGCCCTCCCCCTTGATCACTAATTGAGAAAATGCCTTACCGCTGGATCTCATGGAGGCATTTTCTCACCTGAAGCTCCGTTCTCCAGCTTGTGTCAAGTTGACACACAAAACTAGCCAGTACAAAGACCATTGTCATTTTGGGGGTGCCATGGTATAAAAGGGGCTAGTGACTGAGGCAAGAGGGGAAGCTGCCCAACCCGAAGATCTGGCCTCAAGTCCAGATGCCACTTTAGGTTATAGGAGCTAGACTGATGCCTGGTCTCCTCAAAGCTCTATTTCCTGTGTGTGGGGTATGAGAACTGCTTCCTCGAGAGACACCCACAGAGCAAATACATTGATGCACAGCAAGCACTCACTACAGCACGCAGGAGGCACCTGCTATACGGATGCCACCAGCTCCCTGGCACATCACATGTCAGAAGGACATAACGACGGAAAACTAGTGTCTCCCCCCATGGAACTGTCTCAGCATATAGAACCTTCACTGGAAGTTCTCACCTGGGCGTCTGCAAAGCTATTCCACAGGCTCCACAAGGAAGCAAGTACTGAAGCCACTTATACCTCAATTTCTTCAGAACTACATGAAAAGCACTTTTCTTTCTGTGGTCAGTTCTTGTTACCAACTCCTCCTTGGTTAACTACCACACACACTTTGCCTGAAACATTTACAATAGTTGCATGAACAGAAAGCAGTGTCATATGCTACAGCCTAAGAAATTATGCCAGTTCTAACCTTCCAACTTCTCCATACCCAGCCCTGCCTATTCATCTAGGCTCTTCCTCCTTCACATCCCTGCAGCTAGCTTCTCAGCTACTTCCTTTCGCATCCACTCACTCTGACATAACCTTCTTGTTCCCATGCAGCCATGGGTGTGGCCTGTGAGGGAGTATGAGGGGTTGGGGGCATTTGGTCATAGCGTTCTGTCGCTTGAAAACCAGCCACCAAGCTACACATGAGACCTAACAGGGGCTGGAGATATGGCTCAGCAGCTAGGGATTCTTGCTTCATGCTTCAGTTTCCAGTGATACACTCACACGGAAGTGAAGTACACCCCTTCACTTTCACAGGGCACCTCACAACTGCCGAAGCTTCAAAGCACTGAGTGAGGCCTTACACCTGCATCCCTGACAGTCTGCTGGTCCCACCTACATCTCTGATACACTGCTGATAATGTGCGGTCCTCCACCCCCCAAGGTCTCTGTAGACTGTGGAACACAATTCTGAGACCTAGCTTCAAAGGGCTCCAACATCTGAGGGCGCTCTCCTCCCTCCCATCTTTCTGTCCCCACACATCCCAATTCTGACATGTTTCCAGTTGTTACTCCATTTCTGCCTCCTGCTAGAGATTACAAGCTCCTTCAGAGGGTGGCTGCCTTTCTTCCCTTTCAGTGAGCATGCCCTACAATCTGCCTGAGAAGGAGGAAGTATTGAGTAAGTGCTAAGAGAAGCAGGGCAGAGTCAGCAGGGCAGCCATCATGGTAAATATTACCAACCAGTGAGTACAGCAGAGCAGGCTTAGACTTGGAATGCCAGTGTGTGTTTCTCTGGATCTGCCACACTCTTTAAAAGCCAGGTGTCAGCCTTTAAGAAATACAATCCACATCTTTAAAGAAACATTAGTAGAATTATAAAAAACAAAAGATGTAGAAGTCCATTTTCCTGTTCCTACAACGAGCCACCTGTCGTGGCTGTGGGAAGAAGTGTTTGTTACATCAGGAAGACTACAAGTTACTTCCTATTTCACAAGAACAAGAATGGAAAAGATTGACAATACAAAACCCCGTCTCTACCACACCGGAGAGGTGTAAATACACACGTGAACTAGCCATTTTACTACTACAAACAGTTAAAACACCTCACTATGGAAAATAAGTTAGCTTTTCCAAGCCCGCTTCCACCCCAAAGGCCATGTTAACTGAGCCAGCTGCTGCTAATCCTCTGTGACACTTGAAGGAGTTGGCCACTGCATCATACAACATATAATCAGAAAGGAATACCTACTAGTACAGAACTTCATTAGCTTCGTGTCTTTCATATCTCACAGTTTCGCACATTAACCTGTAAGAGAGAAGGGCGGTGAAGTTACACATTTGCCATCTGAAACAATTTGAATGAGCCACAGGGTGAAACTTCAAGTTTACTACTTCATATGCTCATTTAAATTATTTACCTTCAAAACAGGTATTGATGGCACCAGAGTTCAACAAAGCAAATTAAAATCTGCCCCACCTGTTTCCCAAACGCACAGTTCCACCTGCACGCGAGAAAATGAACCGTCTAACGGGAGCCAGGCTCCCACGTGTGCTTTATGGGGTAGGTATTTCATACTTTGTAAATGTCATGCAGACACAGCATGTCCTCCAAGGTAAATACATTAGAGAAGGAGTAGAAAGAAACCCAAGTCAAAAAGGAAAACCTATTAATTTAAAAGGTGATAACATCATTCACAGCTCAACACGAATGGTACTGAACAGCATTGAATTTCAAGCCAATGCAGGCTTTTATTAACTTGCTACTTTCATGAAGAATGAGCAAATGGAGACTTTAGAACTAAAGGTTTGTTGTTTCAGCTGATACAAGCCTTATTTAAAAAAAAAAAAAGTGAAAATATGAATATTTAATTTTTCAAAATTTTTCTCACAAACATCATCAAGAAGTATCTTATATTAATACCAATTAACTTTTCCAAAATACACAGGAATGGTAGTGTGACTATTTCTTCTCATGAAGAGGCTTCTGCAGCGTGACACCCCGGCACCACCTCATTCTGAACAACTGCTATTCCCCAGGCAGGGCACACTGGGATCCTTCCTGTTTGCTGACATCAATAAAAACTCTCCAGTGCTCATTTTCTTTACTCCTCCTGCTATCCCCGCAAGCAGGGATTCAGCTTGACATGATTACAGCCATCTTGAATCAAAATGGCCATGCCCCTAAGTTAATACTGGTTGGTCTGCTTCCCTCAATGTAATAGCTCAGCATACTTCAAATATCCAAAACCATGTAGGTAGAATACGGAATTTTAACAACACTGACCCAGATGCTATTAGAGTCAACTAAGTGGCTGATATCCTGGGTATTAGCTTAAGAAAAATCAGGTCCAACCCAACTGGGATGAAGTCACTTTTGTCCTGAATGTTTTGTAAGCACCGTACTTCTGACCTAGTTCATCCAGGTCCACTAGTCTTGCCACCACTGGGACTATAGTTCTGTTATGGAAGTGCCCCATGTTCAGTGCTGGGCCTGCCTGCCTGCCTGCCTGCCCTCACTGAACTTTGGAGCTGGTTCTCATACGCTAAAACCAGGCTGTTCCAGAATACCCTTAGTTCTTCCTGGGAGCTAGACCTCCTGATGTAATGTAATTCAGAAAGCAGAAGCACACTCTTGGTTTTTTTGTTTTGTTTTGTTTTGTTTTGTTTTTTCGAGACAGGGTTTCTCTGTGTAGCCCTGGCTGTCCTGGAATTCACTCTGTAGACCAGGCTGGTCTCGAACTCAGAAATCCGCCTGCCTCTGCCTCCCAAGTGCTGGGATTAAAGGCCTGCACCACCACGGCCCAGCCAGAATCACACTCTTAACAGAGTGGATTATAATTATTTTTTCTTCTTTATGTCCTCTGTATATTTACATTTTAAACATTTGCACTACAAAGATTTATTTGCTTCACCAAAGAACTACCACGGGTTTCCTTGAAACAGGTCTTTCTCACTGTTCTCAGAATGTGATTTCGATTCCTCCCGCAGCGTAGGAAAGAAATTGATGTTTACAGCATTGCAATAAATAGGGCTATTTTATGCAATAGGATACAACTTTGCCAAATTTCATTTGCAAAGTTTGAAGCTTCTAACAAACACCAAATGGGAAAGAAGAAGAAAACAACTTAGTAATCACCATGACAACATTTTACAGATGTGGGGAAGTAGAGGCAGACACTGGGGTGGAAGTGCAAGAATCTTACTATACAGAAATGCTGAAATATATGTGAATGCAACTGAATTCAACCCTGCAAAATGTATCAAAGCAAGCGCAGGGGTTACATCAAGCAGAGTATCCATGTGCTACATTTTCTCTAAGCTCAAGTCTTACTAACAAAGGAACATAGAGACCCACAGCATTCTATCACTGTTCAATTATTAAAACTGCATACACACCTCAGTTGGTGCTCCCTCAGGTTGGACAAGGCTTCCATACCATGTAAGTAGGAATACACTATCTCCAGGTCCTGTGCCAAAGAAAAGAATAGAATTATTAGGCTTGTCAGGAAAACAAGTTTTCTAAAATGTCATGCTATAAATTAAACAGTAGGTAGTATAAAAAGTAGGTACTATATATATTATATATATTATATGTGTGTATATGTATTATATGTTAAAGAATATATATTCTTTGACATTAAAAATTAACATTTTCAAAGAAAAGCTAGCATGTCCAAATGTTATCCATTACAATTGCCTTCAGAACATACATAAAATCTACTGAATTATAAAACTTATCAAAGCAAATTCTTCGCCAGCTGTTCTTTTTATTACATGTTTTCTGCTACTTACATCAAAATAGCAAATACAGTATTTTCCTTTCAAAGTATGGGCATTTACCAAGATGATTATTCAAATTATTTTCTCGATATTAATATGTAATTTTATAATCACTTAAAAATCAGGTATGAACTTAACTCTTAATACTTAACAAAATAAAATGTCATATATTTAGATTTAAAATAAAGAGAAAGAAATGTTCTCTTTTTTTTTTTTTCTTCTAGCTTGGGGTAAAAGAAAAAAGATTCAAAGTCATTCGCCAAAGTCCAGAATAGGAAAAGATGTGATGTCCTGTTCATAGTCATATATAAAGAGCCAGAAAGGAATCAATACTGCAGATCCCAGTGTGACCTAGGGTTACACAGTTCACGATAACAAGAATATAAACAGGAATCTTCTCTCCAAATCTGTCAAAATCTAAAGCAAGGATATCAGAAGTGTCTGCAGGTTAAACTTCCCCCTTTTAGGCAACAGCTGTAAAAAGTGACAACCCACCACAAGTCACACAGCACACCCTCCTCAGGTCATGAAGACCTATTCGTATGTAGGGCAACCACCATCACGTGTTTTCCCACTGAGCTGCCTACAAACTCTTACGATCTGCCAGATACCTATCCTGCTTTTCTTCAAGGAAAATTCACAAAACGATCCACATGCACCATCCAACAGGAAGTTCACACTGCGCGCCCAAGACACTTAAAAGGTGAATCGGCGTGTGGCACATAAGTATAGAGCATATATAACCTATGAATAATTACCACCACTGTTTATTTATCTTAAGACAATATCCATAACTTGTAAATAGAGAACAATGGAGTATAGTCTCTGACATAAGAGAAAGTGTTGGCAGTTGTTACTGAGCCTGCAGCTCACAACACAGAGACTACAGGAAGGGGGTTACAGACTGACTGTTTCACACTACTAATGCTTGGCAGTATTTTTTAAAGCAGAATTTCCTTCTAGACCTACAGAACTGTATAAATTAAACACCACACATAACCACCATGTTTGTGGGGGATACTTCTAAATGGATACCACTCAAACACTACATGGCCATAAAATTCTGTTTTGTGTACATTTTGGCGGGGATGGGTGGGGGTTATTGTTTGTTTGTTTGGGGTATTTTTCGTTTGGGCTGTGTCTTGTTTCAGGTGTGACTGTTGGATTCTATGTGCATGGGGGTTTTCCTTGCACGTATTTATGTACACCACAATCATGCAATACCCATGGAGGCCATAAGGAGGCGCTGAGTACCCTGGAACTCCACTTATGAATGTCTGTGAGCCACAGGGAGTGTTGGGTATTGAACTTGGTCCTTTACAAGAACAAGTCTACTGAGCCATCTCACCAGCTGTTTCTTGTATTTTATAGATTTAAATAGACAACAAACTTTTGTTGTTGTTATTTTTCAAGACAGGGTTTCTTCCGTGTAGTCCTGCCTGTCCTGGAATTGCTCTGTAGACCAAGCTGGCCTCAAAGTCAGAGATCTGCCTGCCCCTGCCTCTGGAGTGATGGGATTAAAGGTATGTGCCACCACAACCCGGCTCTTCTATTACTCTTAGTAAGCTGCCTCAAAAGAAACGTGTTTAAATGGTCTCTGCTCAAGGAGCTTATAGTAAGATGACACAGTTAGTCTACATTGTTCTCCTACCTGAAAGCAGATGCTGTCTAGCCTGAACTAGATCCCTTAACAAGTAATTTCTGTATGAACATTAGTGCCTCCCTAGCTGCTAACAAGCAATTTGTCACTGAACCTTAAGGACACAGTTTGATGTTCATCAGAAAACCTCTGCTTTTATCCAAAGAAAGAAGAAGGGAAGGAGGGAAGGAAGGAAAGGAAAGATGGATAGACCAATAGATAAAACACGGCTACAGTAAGCTACAGAATACAAAACAAAGGAAGGAAGGAAGGAAGGAGCGAGCAATCTGTATTTGAGGTTTTCTCAACCTCTCCTTTCACTCGTGACCAAGGTCAACAGTAACTGAGACCGCCAGAAGGCAAGAGTCACACAGGAGCATGTCTGCAACATCCCAATGTAAAACATCATCCAGGGTACACACGGACTTCCGGAAAGTGTATTTGTGATTTATAATGCGCATTTTCTCTATATAGAGTCAGCAAATGAAGTTTTCAACAAACTTCGTAGAAAACAAAATGCAGAGGCACTAAATCACCTAAAGCACTCCCATTCCCACTTTCTTAGGAACCGGATGTGCCAGCTGAGACTTTTCCACCCTCCCCAACTGTACTGTCTAAGACAGAATCCACAGGAAAATTACTATGGACACAAGACCCTTTAAAAATGCAAGCTACTTTCCCTAGAATTCTCTGGACTCTGGGCATAAACAGGAACATGTTGCTGTAAGCAGGAAGCAAAAATGTTTTTAGAACAATAAGCTTTTCCTTCTCCCCTAGGAAGGACATCCGCTTTACAAAAATAGATGCCATTTCAAAGGAGGTTAAAGTTATAAAAGCACTGCAACCAAGAAGACAATGAGACTGACAGGCCAAGTGGAAAGACGGTTTCCCATGACAAATACAGTCCCTTCTTTAAAAACAAAGGCGTCCTGAAATACTTTCTTCAATGGCTGCAAGCTCAGGGGATCCCCACAGGGAAGAAGACAGAGACAAGAGTCGCCACACCCAGAGGTCTGTACTCACTTCTCCTCTCCAGAGACTCATTCTGAACATAAAAGGACAGTACAGCAAACATACAGTTCACTTAACACTAGCGGCCCAAGTCTTCTACAACAGCAGCATACAGCACATTTTAATACGACCTTTGACACACTAAGGGAAAGAACTCCTCCCCCACCTCCTGCCCCACCAGGGAATGGCGAGCATTCGCAATCTCCTGGGTTACAAAAGAAAAAGGATGAAGATGATTAAAATAAAGAGGGTAATTACTTAATCTACATTATTAGTAAAAGGATTTCCCTTTTAAAAGGTTTTGTTTGATATATGTAGGAGTATGTTATGTAGTAAATACCTTACATAGTATACTTGTGCCTGAACATATTTATAAATAAGATGGCTCTTCTGAGTGCTAACTCAAGAGAATGAAGGCCCAAATGATGTGACAATGAGCAAACCTGTGACAGTCTAGAGCCAGGTGATAAATTTCTGTGGACGTGGCCATGAGGAGGAGGGGAGAGGGACTTGCACTTGCTCAGACAGTGGTCACAGGCCAGGAATTGCACGGATGACAACACACTCTCCCTTGGGGGTCCATCAGACGTAAATGTAATTTATCCTTCTGAGCAAATACTCAAAAACAATGATTCTGCGAGCTATGTCTCCAACATTGTTCACAAGGAGTATAAAAGCTACATCCAGGGCTCAGGATAAGAAGGCAGTGCAGCAAAGTGCCTGTGTCTCCCAGGATGTCGGCTCAGTTTAGAAGCTTTATTTACAGGATCCCTAGTATTTCCACACTAAAACATAGGCAACAGCTATTCTAAGGGGGGGGGAGAAGGGAGGGAGGGAGAGAATATAATATAGTCCTTGGGGCAGAATGAAGTCCCACCTACCTCCCCCCCCTGCTGTATGTGACGCTGGAATGTGAATGAGATCATATTTGTGAAGCAATGTAATAAATGCACAGCACAGGTTGTGTGGCCCCAATTATACATAATTCCATAGCAACACAGGGCACATACCATGCCCCCCCAAAAGGTAACAGTTTATCTAGGAAGTGAGAATGACTACACTCCTCGTATAAGATCTAAAGTATTCCTGAAACATTGAAATACATCAGAATTCTCATAATATATTCTTTTAATCTGCACCTCTACACCCCCAAAAGCCTAATGCTCCAACAGGTTTTTGCTTTTTGTTTTGTTTTGTTGTTTTTTTGTTAGACACAGGATCACTCTCCTACCTGTCCTAGAACTCTGTAGACCAGGCTGGCATTGAAGTCACAGGGATCCACCTGCCTCTGCCTCATGAGGGTCCTGGGATTAAAGTGTGCACCACTACATCTGACTCAGAGTTTTCTGCCTTTTAATTCAGGCTTTTAACTACCATTGTCATCATTATATAATGTTGGTGTTCAGGACTGAACTAAGGGCCCCATACCTGTCTACCACTGAGCTAACTTCACTAACCCTAAATCCAATCTTTATTACCAGCTTTAAGGTGAAATGTGACCAATTCGCAGTTTATCATCTGTAATCACAGACTGTGATAGCTCCAAATGACTTGGCTAGAAAGAGAAGAAAAAAATTATTTATTTTTTTTTCAAAGCAGCCACCTAATTTTTCCTCCAATAGAGACCAACTAGGAACATATTTAAGGCTGGCAAAGCGAAAACAGCACACCGCAAGATTTCCGCTCTGGCAGCTCAAGAGTGTCGTATAACACAAAAGATGAAATTTGCTTCTGCTGCTGAGCATTCAGGGACCCTGGGTCCCATCTCTGGCATCAAAATAGACTCACAAATCCTTCTTAGAGCCCATTAACTTATACTTGAACCCACAGACTTTTACACACACACACACACACACACACACACACACAAACACAAAACACTTGAGTCTCAAGCTGCACTGCAGACACTGAAACTCTGACGATCCAGTCTGCTTTACTACCATTCTTGGATGATAACTGAACATCAGGGTGGTATACGGTTTCTTCTAAAACTCTCTCCTAGGAATGACAGAGCTTTAAGGCACCACTGAAGAAACTGTATTGCCCTGAATAATTCAGTCCACAGAGGAGGAGCAGCTCCACAGATCTGAACACCCTTGCTAGCAGTATTTCCCAAAACGTGTCCCACAGAAGCTAGGGCAATACTGCAAACATCATGTCTGAGAGGTCCGCAGAGCACACTGAAGTCATACAGGAAGAGTCCAGAGACTTCTCCATAGCTAGGAAGCAACCCTGCTCTCTGGAGGGTGAGGGTACCTACCTCCAGCAGGGTGTGTTTGCTTTGCACCTTCTCATCAGTCAAGCCGCCCTGCCCCACACTGCATAACCCTTCAGGTAAAACACCTACAATCTCTTCACCTTTTCCTTTCCTGCCATGACCGGGGAGGAACCTGATGAAGTCTGTAAAGCACATGTTTCTCCCAAGTGAACAGTGAGCAAGGGGGTGGGGGTGATGCAAAGAAAGAAGAGGGTGTTGTCTCTGCTGGGGTGCCAAGTGCTTCCTTGAGCACTCTTGAGAAGAGTGGGGAGAAGACAAAAGAAATGGGCCTTTAGTATCTTCAGAGCTTTGGGAAAGGCCTCCTAATGGGCTGAGACAATCTTCAAAATGGCCACAAGGTGGCAGAATGGACCAACAGCCCTATCTTGGGACTCAAAAAATAAATATCTGTATCTGGGGTCACAGATTCAGGTCTTTGAGGATCATGGGAGAACAATGGTTCCTTTCTTTGTTGTGCCTCTGCTGGGGGAACACTTCCACTGCCCCCCCCCCAAGCCTGATTCCCAGCACCCCTGCTGGGTGATAAAAAGGATTAAGTATTCTAACCAGCCTCTCCACCTGCAGGGGCTGATACAACCCAGAGTAATTAGAATGAAAGCCCAGGTCACTACACCAGAGGGGTTTCATGCCACCCAGTCACTCACACCCTAAGGACATGACAGCACACTTAAAGGGTAGGAATCCAGACCACCGGATCTTCAACAAAATTCTTAAATATCTATTTTAAATATCTATTTAAATCATGTGAAAGCAATATACTGTTTTTCCAAAGTTACTAATTAACACCCAAAAGAAAAGCAATCCTCTGGGGTGGTGATTTCATTAAGTCCAGGTGGAAGCCAGGAGGTGTGGTAACCATGACGCCTTCCTGAGGTCACCTACCCTGAGGCCCTGGTGTATCTCAAGGCTTATCTCAAAGCTTGGATTTTTTATGACACGTGAGTGAAGAGCAATGTTCAGGTTGCTCTGTGGTTAAAAATTCCTTGGATATTTTCCACAGAAAAAAAGCAACCTTTGCATCTAAAAAAAAAAAAGTATCCAGGGCTATTGTAGAGATGGCTCTGAGTGACTGCTCCATGCAAGCCTGCCTACCTGAGTTCAATTCCCAAGACCTCCCTAGAGATGGCAGGAGACCCCACTCCACAAGGTGTCCACATGTTCTCTCCACAAGCATGCACCCACTCATACAATAATAATACAGTGTTTTTAAATCTTAAAGTAATGACTACCTCCTTACCATGAAAACTACAAACTGGACCTCAGGATTACAAGGAAATTCACCCTTGTCCCATTCTACTTGAACCTGGTGTTAGGGACCTGAGACCAGTCCTGTCCACTGAGAGGAGGCAGAGATAATGAGACTCCAGAAGTCTCCCTCTCCAAGGTTTAAGCTTGCTGAAGAAAATGCAAACGCTAAGTGAGGCAGCTGTAACAGAAGCCAGTTTTGTTTACAAAGTGTGCATTGTTGTGAATGTCCGGAAAATCATACAAGCAAGTTGTTTTCACTTCTGAAGATTTTCTCTTCAGAAAAAAATTTACATTTTACCAAAAATCCATCCTGTGGACAAATAAGTGTTCAAATCAATTACTGCTTGTAAAAGTCTGTGTTTACCTTCAGCACAGTGTCTTAAACACCACCAGCCGATAGCTTCCCCCAGCCTTAGTGGAGAAAGTAAGCCTCACATCTGATACCTTCATTTCAAAGTATTTTAATGTCTCAGCACATGAATTTAAATTTTAGTGTCATGAGAATAAATTAACAGAATTGAAAAATCTATCTACATTCAACTGTGCTCTCCGGCATTCAGTTATCGTTAGTTGACGAACAATGATATTTTCAATTGACATTTAAACATCCGAATAAGCACAAGCTCCAAAAAGGTCAATCAGCGTGGTATACAGACACACACGCACACACGCACACACGCACTCCAGTGATTCCTGGTCAATCTTTAACTTTTAACAATCAACCAAACACACCAACCTCATTCAACAGTTAAAACACTTAGCTGGCTACACTCCCAGTCTGGTCTGGCTCTGGTTACATCTGGAAGACCTCCCTGGGTTCAAGTGGGCCAAAGAAGTCGGTCATACATCATGCCACTGAGTTTCTACCTCTCCCTAAAGAACTGTGTCCACACGTCATCCGTAGGGTGCCCGAGGTTTCTAATAGTCAGTCACCTAACTCCAGAGGTTTAATCAACAGCCCTACAGTGGTGCCATGCAGAGAGGGAGGGGTCTTAAGGAAGGGAAAGCAGAGCAGGTCACTGCGGACAAGCCCAGCTCCTTACTGCCTGTTAGCAAATAAATGCATGCGCTCTCTGAAGGAAGCAGATTTTAAATATAGAAATCTTCATTGCTGCCATTTTTCTAGGACAAAAGACAAAAATAATTCAACATCTGTTTTCCCATCTTGCATGATTTGTAAGGTCTCAAGTACCAATAGTATTACTTATTCCCAAACCTTTTATTTCCCAAGCGGACCTCAGAAAGAGGCTGTGGACAACACAAACATTAGATACTGTTCAGTCTGGTCTCTTTCAGACCTATCCGTGAAAGTGAGCAGCAATGAAGGAGGCAGCTTCACCACACACAGAGATCGCCATTTACAGAGAAGGTGAGGGCACTTACAGCAGGGGTTGGGGGTGGCAGGGGGACCACTTGATTTTGGAGAATCGGAGACTTTTAAAATAATCATTTTTTTCTAACCAAGTACTCCACTGTAGTAACAGGTGAGTCGGTTTCTGAAGAATCCCTCCTCCACAGTCATGACTTTGAAATGTCCTTTGAAGCACAAGCCAAACGTTTATCCATAGTTCTGGGGACCGCTATACCTCTCCAGAGGATCCAGTGTGCATTTAGCAATCTACGTCTGTGCCAGTGCCCTCTTACAAGACAGATCTCACCTCATTCAAAACAACAGTCTATCATTTTCCTAAAAACCCCCCTTTTTCATTACCAAGATTCTCTAGAAGTCAGGAGGGAGCAGAGAGTCCTTGGAGTGGTAAGTCTCATCACGGGAAGCCATTCACTGCAGAGCGGATACCGCAGAGGGAGGAGAGGAGGAGGAAAGATGGCCCTGCTCCACAGAGCCCAAAATTCTCTGGCATAACGAGTGTGGGCTGCTCTGGAACCAGGGCTATAAAGTCTAGCCGAGCTTGTCTGGCAGTAGCTGCTGGGACCTCAAGGTCCACCAAGAAAAGAGGAACAGTCAGATGCAAAAAGTCTTCTCCTAGTAAAGAACAATTTCCAAGAAGTGTAGGGCAGGGCGTCCGAGTGTGAGTCTAGGGAGAAGTTTTCATTACAGTGCGGCAAAATGAGACAGTAGGACAGCATAGCAAGATCCTTGGAGGGCTAAAATCATATTCAGTTTTAAAAGCACAGGGTTATGTGGGGCTCATAAACCCCCTTCTGTTGTTATTCCTTCAGTACCTTTACTTGAGATTATTACCAAGTAGCCCACAGTTTGTCCAATAGCCTTAATGGAGGTTTTTACATCGGTATCAGGATTTCTAAGTCGTAGTCAGTCAGGAAGGTTACCAGTCTTGCTCAGTGAAATTCCCAAACTCAGGACCTCTGTGTGGTCCCATCCAACCAATCCTATTGATGCAGAATGCATCCAAAGATGCAAGAGTATTTACCTCTTACTCTCTACATCACAGGCCTCCATAAAAGCATCTAAAGTAGAATCTTCCCTCAAAAGATCTGGTGACTTCTTTTCCTTCTTTAACATTGAGAAAACTCAAAACTAGTGGGAGAATTCTGTGTTTTGGAACAAAATGCAAATTTTGCAGAAAATCTAGGATGCTGTTTCAGGCAGGGTAGGCAATCAGATTGAATAAGCCCTGCCAGTGTGTACCCCACTGCCTAGCCACCACACAGTCCTTAACCAGGCTCTGCTCGTTACTGCCTGCCCCTGAATATATCACTCAGTCTTGCCTGAGCCTCCATTTCTTTAGATATAAGCTAAGGACAACAACAGGATCCAAGTTACAATTTGCAAAATCCTTCAACAGTGCTCATACTTGGAACAGTATTGTGTTTCTTTCTTGTGGTTCTTGTTCAGTTTTGGGTTTTTTGGTGGTGGTGGTGGTGGTGGTGGTGGTGGTGGTGGTGGTGGTGGTGGTGGTGGTGGTGGTGGTGGTTTTGCTTTTTGTTGGTTTATTTGTTAATTTCTGGTTTTTAAAGTAAAATACACTGTTGTAGCACTGTAATACTAGAAAGCTTAGGAGGTAGACAGTTGACAGAAAAAAAACTGCCTAGAAATATATCTGCATATATATGACCAACTGATTTTCTACAAGCTCACCCTAAGCCCCAAGGAGAAGGAGATTGACAACAATAAACGGTACAGGAAAAAGTAATATTCACCTACAGGAAAATGAAGGGTGAGGCTGAGAACACAGTGGCAGAAGGCCTGCTTAGCATTTGAGAGACTCGGGTGGGGTGTGCGTGTGCACGCACATGTGTGTACAAACATGCACGTGTACACGCAAGCACAAAATTAGACTCTTCTAAACAAAACAGCTCAAAATAGACAAAAAATTCTAAGACCTGAATATGCCATCATGGCTCTCAGGAGGGTTTGTGACTCATAGAAGCATGGGCTACAAAAAACCAACAGTAGAAATATAAGCTAACATTAGATTAGAACTCTGCTCAGGGCCATGAACAGAGTCAGAGAAATTAAACACATTTCACAACCACACATCTGATGTGGGATTAGTATTCAAAATATGCAAGAAACTCAACTCAAAAGAAAAAAAAAAAAGGCAAGGAACCTGAATAGATATTTCTTAAAAGACATACAAGTGGTTGAGTATTTCAAAGACAGTTCTGGTATCACTAGACATCAGAGGAAAGCAAACAGAACATCATAAATACCACCACTCGGAGGGCAGGAAGGCCATCAGAAGTCAAATGCTAACAAGAACTGGCAAGAAAAAGGAAGCTTTTGTAGAAAGAGGCAGGAAATAAATTAGTATAGCACATGGAAAGCAGTGTGAAAACTCTCATAAAAAAAGAACACAACTACCACAGGACCCAGCACTGTGCATGCACAGGAAGGAACTGAAGTCAGCATGAGGAGGGGACATTGCACCTCCTGCTCTCTGCAGTATTACCACAACAGCCACCACATGGATGCAACCCAAGTGCTCACGGACAGGTGAACAGACAGAAAATGTCGCACACACACACACACACACACACACACACACACGCACACACACACACACACACACACACACACACACACGCGCGCGCACACACACAGTTGGAAATACAAAGACAATGGAGTAAAGCCCTTTCATTTGTAGCAATATGGATAAGCCTGGAAGATAGTATGTAAAGTGAAGTAACATACATGCAGAAAAACAATGCTTCAGGATCTCATTTATAAATGGTAAGAGAAGTTACGCTCACGAAGAGAGAGGATAGTGAGGGGGAGGAAGGAGGTTGGAGAGACACTGGTCAGTTTCAGTCAGATGGAGGAATACATTCAGGAGCTCTCAGGAGTAACTGTATCACACACTCTTGAAGATCACTGAAATAAATGTCCATGTTCACCGCAAAAAGGCAATCATGTGAGGTGGTGTGTGCCCGTAGCTTGTGACTTCCTTTATCTGTAACACAATCTCAAAACATACTCTATCGTATCGTACAGCCTTCCCAAGAGACTGGGATTTGAAAAGTATTAAATACTTTTTAATTCAACATAATCTGTTATCTTTGTTAAGACCGTAGCAACACCCATTTCATCTGAGACTTAAAATAAGGGATCCAAACTCCCTCTGGCCCAATGGCTTCCTCTCATCCATGACACACCGGTCAAACACGCTCAGTGTGTGCTCTGTGGAAGCACTGCACTAGGGTATTACCTCACAGATAAGCAAACTGGCACAAGGTACTTAGGCCAAAGAAACTCAGTCTATCAGGACAGAGAGTAGATCCACACTAACGACCACAATGAGGACAGGAATCTAGCTGTGAATTACGGCAGTAGAAAGGAAAGTTTTCTGACTCTCCCAGCCCAGCCACTGCCCCTGCCTCTCCATCACAGCCAGCACACATCAGAACTCCTATGGGCTAGCCCATGCAGTGTTCTCAACCAGCCTTTGATCCTCGAGCTCCTCTCAGGCACATTTACTTGGGGGACAAGTGGGTCATAAATACCCAGAAGCTCCCTTCACTTGACAACTTGTTATAGATTACCTCCTACAAATTAAGAAGTGGGATTATATCCTGCATTTAGCACCAGGTCTTTATAGAGGCAAGGTAACTTCCAAAGTGTATTTTTATTGAGTTATTTACATTGCTAGAAATTTTTTTAAAATGACACTGATAGAATAATACTAAAATTGTGCTAACAAATTTGCATGGCCTTGGACATGAAACCCATCTTATCGAAAACATGCTGTGCTGAACATGTAGGAGACCTGGCCTCCAGTGCCCTGTGCCTCTCATTTGCCTCCATGGCTATGAGCAAACTACACACGAGGAACAAAGGAGAAACGGGAACAAGAGAGGACAGGATTGGATCCTCTCTACCGACTGGCTATTCACGATGATGTTCTGGTGCCGACTGTGTACAATACTGACAGCATGTGTACTGAACAAGTGTGGTACAGGATGTGTTCAGTACTGGGTCCTTACAGTACTGGGTGCTTGGTATTAAATGTATGGGCTTTTGAACACAGCACGTTCTTTTGGATATTTTCATAGTAGTAAGCCTTCACCCTTCCTAGGAAATCTGGCCTTTGAAAATATCCATTCACCCAGAACTTGGCTTCATAAAGAAGCTGTTTATTTAAATTCATCCAGCTCCAAAAACACCATATAAAGATATGAAAAGGTAACTTCCCTTGGGACTGTGCAACTCCACTAACTCCCAAACTGTTCTCAACACATCAGGGGTTTACAGACCACTTGGCCACATGACAAATTAAAAGATTAGCAGACACGCATACTCTTAATTTTAAACTTCACTTCATTATAGCTGATCCAAATGGAAATGAAACCATCATTAAATAATTAAATACACACTCCTTGTGTTGGTGTGCATTTATCATCTACTTAAACTCAATTTATAAATTGATGCTGTTTTATTTCTTATTCTTCTGAAATGAGAACTATACCATATACATTAACATGCATGTAACCTCTAAAAACCCTCATCTAATTATGCCAGTGAGAATTCCATCAAAAATACACATTCTACTCAAAGCAACTATCTTGTAAGTAAAAATATAAAAACCTGAAGTGAAAAACGGATAGGGAGGCTGGGCCTCAAACTCTACACTCTACCTCCCAAATGCCCAGGATGCTGCTCCACTATGTGTACTCAGAAGCACACAGAAACTGCACAGGAAATTACATACTCACATTTTTAATCTATTGGTGCTGTTCTGTTTTTGTTTTTTTTTCCAATTCTCACATAAACTGTAGCTGTTGGAATCAATTAGCATACAAAGACATGATCACTATCTGGCTATGATAATCTACGAGGGCAGAATCAGGAAAAAGCAATCCCAAGAGGGGACATATGTGCAGCTGTGCACGAAGGATGAGGAAAGTCAGATGCTGAGCAGCCATTCCGGCCCCTTCCGCCTTCCCAAGGGGCTCTTCAGTTAAAACTCACACTGAATGCCCACCCGCCAACAAAGAGCCACCCCCTTGCCGTTCTCCCACCTTTCAGCAGGTCCAAAGGCCCACCTGTTGCTTTCATACTTGGTGGCTTATTTTTGTAATCTCATACATTTCCTGTTGTATTTCTTTTTTTTTTTTTTTTTTTGATACTTTATTTACATTTCCGATGATTCCCCTTTTCTTTGGAAACCCCGTGTCCCCTCCCCCTCCCCGCCTCTGTGAGGGAATTCCTCCTCCCACCTACCCACCCACCCATTCCCATATTCCCACCTTGACATTCCCTTTTACTGGGGCCACTAGCACCCTCAGGCCCAGAGTCCTCTCCTTTCTCCAAAATGTGGTACATTTACACAATGTATTTCTTGTCGTTGGAGGCGTGGATACTTTCAACATACTTTTTTTTTTCTATCATACACAACAAAAACAGTAAGAGACCTAACCCAGCATTCTGGGCTCTTTCCTCTCTCCTTGCATATTCCTAAATACTGGCTGTTACTAAACAGGCATTCATCAGTGTTCTTCCCAGCCCCGGGCTCTCCCAGAGGCCCTGCCCACCCACACCCCAGTCCAGACAGGACTCAGCCTCTGAGCCGTATCAGGCTCACCTCTCCTCCAATCTCCTTTACATTTATTTGTGCATCATACATTCATGTTTTATAGTATTTGTATTAGTCACGGTTCTCTGGAGTCATAGAACTTTTGGAATGTCTCTCTATATTGAGAGAATTTATTGTGATGATTTACAGTCTATAGTCCAACTAACCCAACAGTGGTCAGCTGTGAATGGGAAGACCAAGAACCTAGTAGTTGCTCAGTCCCATGAGGCTAGTTGTTTCAGTTGGCCTTCTGTAGAAGTAGGTTCCAACAGATGTGCTGACAAGTAAGTGCAAGCAGGCAAAGAAGAGTGAGTCTTCCTTCTTCCAATGTCCTTATGTAGGTCTTAGCAGAAGGTGTGGCCCAGAATAAAGGTGTGTGCCACCACGCCTGGATCTGGGATTTACTTTGTCCCAAGCTGACCTTGAACTCAGAGATCTCCCTGCCTCAGTCTCCTGGGATTAAAAGGGTGTACTACCTTGCCTGGGCTTTTCATGGCCACTATGCCTCAATTTCTCCATGCCAAGATCCAGGTCAGAAACTTGTGTTTACCAGCCTCAAGAACTGGATCACAGGTGAGCCATCCAATTCTGGACTGTAGTTCATTCCAGATGTAGTCAAGTTGACAACCAGAAATAGCCATTACAGTATTTTTAACTTATATATGAAATATACTAGCACTAAAACAATGCAGACACTACTGGATGATGACCTTGTGGGAACTATATTTCCTCTCTCTTTACTCCCCATGTTCCTAGGAAATGTCTAAAACTGCTGAATTCTGGAACTTAGGCAGCTCCACAGAAAACTGTGAGACTAAATCCTCTCATCTGGCTGATCCCCAGGAAGATCAGCAAAGTAAAGTTGTGATCCTGAGGCAGACACAATACACCCTGGCCAACATTTATTATCTGCAAAACAAATGCATCTTCCCTCCAGAAGCACAGAGGTAACCTGAATTCCTAAACTTGGAGGTAACCAACTTGGCTAGCGTCTCGTTTCCTTCACCATCACCCCTACACAGCCCCCTCCTCCTGCCCCAGCCTACAGCTCCAGGCCTCACTTTAACACAGTGCTGGGCATACAAACTTCATGCTTTCATGACTAGATCCTCAGCAACCCCTACTATTAATTATATTTCAACTGCTTTTTTTCTTTTATTGTTTGATTTTTTTTTTTCCCAAAATATCCACTGTGGAGAATGACTGATGCTCAATATCCAAAATGCTACAGTAGAAACACCTGCTTCTGTGCTCAATCCAATGCGAATTCTTCACAAACGATCTAATCAGAAGCTTTTAGGCAGAGCTGATACCCAACCAGAAGCTTCACTCCTACTGAATAGCATTCATGGTACTAGAACATACGATGCACTGTACCAGAAAAGAAATCATGAATATCACAGAGCTGTGATTCTAAGAGCCAGCTGTGGTAGAGTCACCAAGGAAACAACACCTTCCAACACAACACAGCTAGGGCACATATGGACTCCCAGACTATGGCAGCATGCTCAGGGTCTGTACGACTTCAAGCCAGAGAAAATCCAAGCAAGGAGAAGAGGAAGTAGACACAAAGTCCCACCCCTAACCAATGAGCAACTGTAATGAGTCCCTACTGGGGAAACGAAAATTGGTCCTCTCCAATGGAGTGTCACTGGTGTATCAACTACACTCCAAGGCAGGCCATGCTCAGGAGCAGTTAACCAACACAAAGCAGACTACGTTATGTCTGTGCGCTTTTTTTTTTTTTTTTTTTTTTTTTTTTGCTATTTTGCTTCAGTTTGGTGTTTGTTTTTTCTTTTAGGCTTTTTGTTTGTTTGATTTGGGATGTTTTGTTTTGTTCTTTCTAATGAAAGAAAATATAATCTGAGTGTGTAGAGAGGTGGGGAGAATCTGAGAGGATTTAGGGAAGAAGAATATGATAAAAATATATGTTATGAAATATATGTTTGTTGTTTTAGGTGTTTTGGGTTTGTTTGATTTTAGTTTGGTTTGGTTTGAGTTGGGGGGTTTTCTGGCTTTTTGAGACAGGGTTTCTCTGTGTAGCTTTGGCTGTCCCAAAACTTACTCTATAGGTCAGGCTGGCCTTGAATTCACAGAGAGATCCACCTGCCTCTGTCTCCCAAATGCTGAGAACTGGGATTAAAGGTGTACACCACCACAGCTAGTCTATAAAAAATTTTTCAAAAGAAAGAAATCAACAAAACTTTAGGCAAATCCCATAAATATGTACAGTTATTTTGTGTGTCAATTTTTAATTAAAGATAAATACAACGAAGAAATTTTAAATTATAAATATAGAGATTAAAATACATAGAACATTACCACCAATCATATTAGTGTATTTTCCTATTCCAAAATCATCTAACTTGTGGATATTAGAGGGTAAAATATGCACCAAATGATTTCCTTGAATGCTCCATAGGCTGCACCACTATACTACACAGAACCCTTTATAACAGACTGTCTGATTCATTTTCAAACACCTGAGAACCAATAAAGGCTCAAGGAAACAACTAAAAATCAAATATTAATATAATTATTCATAGCTGGCTTTATGCAGTTGACATCGTATTAATAAATTTATACCACAGACCTTTTCCCCTTCCCACAGAAAAGGAAAAACTTCTTCAAGAAACACAGACAGTTCTTTATGTGAACTTTTCAAGTTTGCTGAATAGATTCCAACATTGACATTTTCCCCAGCTTCTGTAATATTCTGTGCACTTTCATGTTTTAAAACTGTGCTTGAAACTAATGCAAAACAGTCAACTGCACTAAGCTATAATATAGCCTGGACAAAAGTTTTAAAAATTCTGGTATCCAGTTTACTATTCCTATGCTTTGATATTATACTTAATTGATTATTTTTATAGGAATGTCATGTCAACAGTTTAGCAAACTAACAACAAGATACTAGTTTCAACCCTACTGTTTAAAGCTATTATTTAACCTATTTAAGACAGTATATCCTGAGGTTACATGAAAGGTGGCTTATTTATTTAAAAAAAGAAAAAGAAAAAACCTATATAATACACACCACACATCTACTGGATTAGAGATATTTTCCATAACAAGTCCTTATGTATATAATTTATATTTATATAGTAATCACTAAAGTCAGTTCTCTCATTCTTATGTGTGCTCTCCTCCTCTCCCCCATTCGGGGGCTGGGGGTCTCTCTCTCTCTCTCTCTCTCTCTCTCTCTCTCTCTCTCTCCATAATAAGCAAGACTGTTACTTTGTATCTGCTACAGGGAATATTTCAAGTGAAACAGTCTCGGTCACTTCACCCACTCACATTCTTTCATACTCTTGCATTGGTCATGTTCGCACACACCCCCTACCCCACCCCGCCCCCAGCAAAAAATAAAGAAAAAAGCTGTGATACATGTTGTAATTTTGTATCCAGCAAACTTGAAACTGAAGTTAGGGTATGAGGCCTCACATCTACTCCTGATGCTATTCCAACTATGACACAATCTTTCAACAATCATTTTTGCAGGAAACTAAAATTAAGGCCCTGCTCAGAAGCAGCAGTTTAGGAGGAAAAACTAGTCCAATTACAACATCCCATTTGAAAAACGGCTGAAATCCTGTATGAGCTACCATATACCTTGAAACAAGCTAAGTGACAATCTGAACAGCTTCAAATCCAGGGGTCACACATCCTACCTGTGCTGACATCTGCCCACAGTCAGTCCCTCACATGATGCTGTTGGCTGTAATGTGTCTGCTTGCTTTTCAGATTTTCAGATCCTCTTTAGCTTTTCAGTAAAGCCTTCTTGGCAGTGTTTCAAACCACACAGGTTCTTCCAGCACACAGTAAGCCCTCAAGTCAAATGTGCCGAACCAACGAATTAACCAGGTCTTCTGATTCACTGAAAAAGGTCTGTCTATACACTTCAAGGAATTATTCTCGCCACATTGCTGAAACAGATTAACTAAGCACTAAATTTTCTTAGCATGCCCTAGTTTACTAAATTAATTTAATTTCTGAGTAGAATGAACATGGCTTTTTAAATCAAATCTTTTATTTTTCTTATCTAAGTCTAAATTATTTTCTGCAGAAAGGTTTTTTAAAAAATTAAACATTAAATTTCTAACACTCTCCTGCATTGCACTAGAGTTTACATTGTTTCTTGTTTGCTTTATGCAATCAGCTCACTGCTCCGTCTACTGTAGTCTCAGGCAACCTGATACTTCATCAAGACACTCACTCAATACAATCATCACAACTCACATACTTCCTCACACAGTACAAGAATGTCACGAGGATCATCTATCATCACACAAAACTAACACAATAACAGTACTGGAACCTGGCCCCAAACCCTGCAATCTGATATCTGCCATAATTTTAGGGAGCTCAGAAATAAAATATAACAAAATATTAGAATAATTTTCATTTAACTCCACAAATAAAATAAGTGAGTTACTTATTTTAAACTCTTACAAATTTTAGAGGTATGATTAGTGTGCAGTTACCTTTTCTGAAATAGTATGAGAAAAAACCAGAAAAATGTTTTAATTACAATTAAGCCCTTTATACAGCCCAACATGAGATATAGTGTCTATCAGAAATACTTTCCATTTGGAACAGATGCAGGCAGTGAGAGAAGAAGCAATAGAAAGAAGACTCTAAGTTCACACACTGACTTCTCATCCCCATTGTCCAATGGTGAGAACATATTACAACGGATAACAAGATGGACCAAAGAAATGACTCAGAAGGCAAAGACACTGCTGCCAAGCCTGGCAACCTGAGTTCTACCCCTGGAACCCACATGGTAGAAGGAAAGAAACTCTTGTAAATTGTCCTCTGACTTCCACATAAGCCATATACGTCTTGGTAAGTGGGGATGTGTATGTGCATGCACACACACACACACACACAGACACACACACAGAGAGAGAAAACAAAATAGGAAGGAAGGGAAGAAGGGGAGGAGGGAAGAAGGAAGGACTGACTGACAGACAACTAAAGAGACTCCTTGAAGTGTAAATGGTCCACTTTCAGTGCTGGTAAGAAGGCTGAGCTTTCTTTGAGTCAGCTGAGTACAGCCCAAAGCACTCATATGCTTTATATTACTGACCTAACAAGAGTTCTGCTTGAAACATGGTGGTAAATCTAATGCTCACTAAACAAGGTCCTCGGGAGGTTTAAACGAGAAAGCTAGCCAGAACCTCAGATGCAGTTCTGATAGATGTGGCCGAAACTGTGGCTGGCATTTTGGTGGGCTGGAGAACCATGCTCATCAATGTGCAAAAGGAAACTGACATAAAGCATATAACTTTAACGTGAAACATGTTTCCCTGGAAATTGAAAACTATTTTTAATAACAGTTTTAGCTGTTATCATCAGTAAGGTAATTTTATACTAAGATTCACTATATTTCTCATGAACACTTAGAAGCGTGTTAGGGATGAATGCCTCAGCTGTGACACTCCTGAAATCACATCAACTCTAACTATCTGTTCAAGATCATCTCCACAGCACAGTGCCTGTGGTGGGAAGAGGCGAGACTGCCGGAATCCACCCCTCCCTGAGGATAGGTACCCATGCATACAATGACTGATGGGGATGGAGAGGGATTTCCTTCAACTACAGGCACTGGTAAGGCTCCCGTAAATGACTCTAACAAAAATCATGGGGTCACAAAAAACAAAATGAAAATAAAGACTGTGCAAGATGCCATACAAATGAGTAGTATACAGTGTCTACAGTTGCTTGCACGCTGTGTCCTCTGGTATTTTCTCGTCATAATTTTATAGCCTGTACTCTAAGAGACAATAAGCTTAGACTAATCTGGGAGATAGTCTAAATTACCATGTATCTCAAAAGAAAGAAAACAGTGTGAACTATTAAAAGCAAAAGCTAAGGCCCTGCAGAGAACACCCTTCTGGTCCCCAGCCCAACCACATCCCAGGTCAAATTTAATACACATGAAGATCCGCAACTGTGTGTGGCTCTGGTTAACAAATTCCTACCACCACCAGCACAGACTCTCCCTTCCACTAAGAGAACACTTTCACAGAAAGAAACCACAAGGGATTACAGATACACGTGATGAAAACCTTGAAGAAAATGACTTCCAAACACAGTTAAGATGTGTGCTCATCACGGGCTTCCTAAAATCAGCACCACAGAGCACTCACCAAGGTTCAGTTGCACTAACAATTTTTAGTGCATGTTGAGCACTAAAACAAAGTCATACAAACATCTCGGAATATTTAGAATATAACAAACAACTGACTCATGCTTTACCCAAGAACTATTAACGATCAAACAAGGACACTGTCCTAGCCGCTGCATCCTCTCTTCCATTTCAGCTCTCCGACCGTCTCCCACCAAGTGTGGTCAAGGGCTGCTATCTTCAGTCAAAACCTGCAAACCTGGACTACATTCCTGTCCATTAGTTCTGATCACACAGAATTAACACAATAAAAATGCAGCAGAGCAAAACACTACTCACTACTGGACACACACGCTACACAGAGAGCCATTCAAACCTGCAGCACAGAGAAAAAGATAAATGGGCATCATATTAAGAACATATACCTGGCCGGGCAGTGGTGGCGCACGCCTTTAATCCCAGCACTTGGGAGGCAGAGGTAGGCGGATTTCTGAGTTCGAGGCCAGCCTGGTCTACAAAGAGAAACCCTATCTTGAAAAACAAAAAAAAAAAAAAAAAAAGAACATATACCTGACGCAGACCTGCAGGCTATATAATAAGCATGAAAATATATTTTCTTCATGTTTGCTAATGAAAATAAATGAAGCTCCAGCCACAGTCAACACTTGTAACAAGGATAGCCCTGTGTGGTGAGATGGAATTTAAAATCAGGAAGACTTAGTCCTAGGATGTATCAGTGTTTTGACCTTGAGCAATTACATCAACTCTCTCCTCTATAAAGTGAACCACAGAGGTTTCTGGGTTTGGCAGAGAACTCAGATTAAAATGTGACACAGGAAGCATGGTGCCTGGCTTTCCCTAAATACACTGACATTTTCCATAAAAACACAACTTGATAGGTAAAAGATGAATTTCATAGAATACAATTTAAACCCGTGTTCCTCTGCCTTCCTAATGGTGGGAACCTTTCATACAGTTCCTCGTGTTGTGGTGACCCCCAACCATAAAATTATTTTGTTGCTACTTCTTAACTGTAATTTTGCTCCTGTTATGAAATGTTATGTAAATATCTGTTATACAGGATATCTGATGCGCCACCCTCAAAGGGGTCTTGACCCACAAGTTGAGAACCATTGATTTAAAGCGTTTCTATAGTTAACTGTGTGTCTTAATTAGGGTTTCCGTTGCTGTAAAGAGACACCATGACCAAGGCAATTCTTCTAAAGGACCACATTTAATCAGGACTGATTCCAGGTTCAGAGGTTCCATTTATTATCATCAAGAGGGAGGCATTGCAGTTTCCAGGCAGGCATGACACAGAAGAAGCTGAGAGTTCTATAACTTGATCTGAAGGCCACTAGGAGCAGACTGTCTTCCACATGGCTAGGAGGAGGGTCTTAAAGCCCACACCCACAGTGACACACTTCCTCCAAAAGGCCACACCTACTCCAACAAGACCACACTCCTGCTAATGCCACTCTCTGGGCCAAGCATCCCAACAGACGAACAAAGCCCCACTGGCCAGAGGGAGAATTATGATGTCTGTGTAATAATTGCCTCATACTTCCCACAGGCGCATCCACCCGATGCTCTGCAACAGTGGAGCTCATCTTAGCAGAAAAGGCCACAGCTGCTTCTACTTATAAATAGCATGCTGGTCTGTAAGGTGAGAGTTCTATCGTGCACCCACAACATCACCGATTAAAAGTACTTCACTCCTAAGAAGTGAGCAAGTTGTAGAATTTTTGAATTCTGAAAATTAGAAGGAGAAATAAAAACTGGCCAGGCTACAAGAAAGTACCTAACACAAAAGCAAAATAAACTACAGAAACTGATGAACAGGCTGATAAATAAATAGGCAGTTCTCAGAGCTGAGGTATACTCCTTTTAAAACAGATCGTTATAATTTACTCTGTCATATTTACATGAGCAATTTTTCAGTGGTTAAAACTAATTTGAAATATATTTTAAAAGAGCTCATGGGCTAGACAGGGCTGAGACATGGTGGTAGATTGTTTGATGAGCTTGTAATATACAAGATCCTGTACCTGATTCCCCAGCACTGGAAAAAAAATCAACTTCATACACATGTAAGTATATATATCTATGTGTGTATTAGACCTCTTGGACAACAAAATACCACTGTGGGCAGTCTTTGTGGAAACATCTGTAATCTGACACCAGTATGAGAACCCTTATCAGAAAAAAAAAATTTCCCAAGAAGATATTGATCCCGGGACACATCTGCTATATGGTAGAATCTGGGCTTATGAATTTGTTACAAGCAAATCTCATGATGTAAACGGCTGCACAGGACAAAGAAAAGAATGAAGGAAAGGGCTGGCAAGGTGTTTTGATGGATAAAGGCCACTAGACCTGCCGATCTGGGTTTGTTCCCCAGGACACACGTGGTATAAGGAAAATATAAACTCCTTTCTCTGTTCCTCTGACCTCCACGAGTGCACCAACACACACATATACACACACTAAATAACCGTGTGTGTGTGAGTGTGTGAGTGTATGTGGGGGGGGGGGAGAAGGAACGCACTCACACAAAGGCAAGACACTACAAACAGGCACAGCAAACAACAGAGGTGGCAGATAGGAGCTGGGAGGAAGCACACAACACCAGATGCTATGTGTCTTAGTCAGGGTTTCTATTCCTGCACAAACATCATGACCAAAATGCAAGTTGGGGAGGAAAGGGTTTATTGAGCTTACATTTCCATGCTGCTGTTCATCACCAAAGGAAGTCAGGACTGGAACTCAGGAGCTGATGCAGAGGCCATGAAGGAAGTCTGCTTACTAGCTTGCTTGCTTCTTCTCCTGGCTTGCTCAGCTGGCTTTCTTATAGAGCCCAAGACTACCAGCCCACAGATGGTACCACTCACAAGGGGCCCTCCCCCCTTGATCACTAATTGAGAAAATGCCTTACAGCTGGATCTCATGGAGGCATTTTCTCAACTGAAACCCCTTTCTCTGTGATAACTCCAGCTAGTGTCAAGTTGACACAAAACCAGCAAGTACACTATGTAAAGTCCTGAGTACTACTAAGAAGCTCTGAGAGAGCTATTTACCACCTCCATCCTCACATCCCACTGTGAATAAATAAGAATAACTAGCTTGGTATATAGTGTTGCTATGAAGACCAAATGAAGTAAGATCCATAAAGCACTTACGATTGGCCATTACAGCTACTGCTATCACTGTCAACCAATGTAAAGGAAAGGGGCATTAGCAAGACTCAAAAAAACAAAAACAAACAAACAAAAACACCTTGAAACTTGAACTAAAATGGCCAAGGACAACTTCTGCTTCTTTCAGGCTCTCAGATCCAATTCAGAAAATACTGTTGGTAAAACTTTATCCTTCTCGGTAATGACAAATTATTACTACACAAATCTGGTCAAATGAAAAGGAGGAGTATACATAGCCCTTTCCTTGTTTCCTAGTTTGCCTCTCAGTTGCTGTGATAAAACACCCATGTAAAGCTACTTGGAGAAGAAAGGATTTTTTTTTTTTTTTTAGCTTACACTTTCCACTAGATCACAGAGCATCACTGAGGGAAGCCAAGGCAGGCAACCAAGTGGGAAGTGCATCAGTCAGTCAGTGGACTTCCCTCCCAAGGCAAGGCACCTCAGCGGCAGAAATACTGGGATTGTTTTGGAAACCCGAATAAGAAAGTTGCCGTTTGGAGGAAGAAGGAAAAACACAGTGATAAAGACACAGAGGTCGCTGTCCCCAGAGTCCCCCCTCCTGAAGACTGGGCGAGTGAAGAGCTCCTTCTCACAGAGAGATGACAGACATCAAGTGCAGCACGTGACGCCTTGTAAAACACTTTCTATTCAAAGCTACTTTATTCATCTAGGCTCCCAGACATGGTCAAAATCAAAACCTGGAGGGACCTATGGGCTTCCAACTTCCAGCCATAACGTAAAGAACGCAATAAACACCTAACCTGGGAGCGTCCTCAACAGCGGGTGATACTGTGATGCTTTCTCCTACTGACTTGGCAACAACACAGGCAGATGGCTTTCCTGCTGTTCTAGCTGCCACTCAACCATCCAGCTTCCCCCACTGTGACACAGCAGTTTCATTCACCCTCACTTAGCTCTGTGCAGTTGAGACCCCTACAAGGGCAGAGCTGCCGTCCTAGCCTCGTGGTTAAAGATGTCGGCAAATGTTTCCTGACATTCCAAGAGTCTACGAATGAGGGACAACTACACAGTGTCTTTTCTGAGCCTTGAATAAACAGTTCAAGAATCTGGAAGAGTCAAATAAAGTGAACAGCAATGAGCCTAGCTGCAGACCAAGTTGAAATGCCTCCTCAGGCAACTGAGCACTGAAGCCACCAGCCTATGTTACAGTTCCTCAGCCCTTCTTTACTAAACCACTGATCTTCAGCCCGGGAATCTGTATTGTTTACAAGCAGAATTGACTTAACTCCTTTGGGAAACGGAAGTAAGGAACTTTTGAAGAAATCACTGGATTCCTAGTGTCCAAGTGGGAGCCCTGTCAAAGACCCAGCATGCCTGATGCACTTGCTAACATTTGTGCTGCAGCCCTGGGATACCAGAACTTTTCCTTCTTCAAATCAGATTTTTTTAAAATGTCTGTTTGTCAATAAATACAGGTAAGTGTCTGTTATCCATTTTAGAAAACCAGACACTGGTGACATGAGGCACGCATGCTGGCAGTAATCTGACTTCAGGATTTCAAAGTTTGGTTTCTGTGCCGCATTTATAAAGAGTAATGATTTCATGGTTTCCTCATTACACTTAAAGCAGACATGAGCTGAGAATAGTTTCAGCACATTTGCCTACTTTGCACAGGCCCTGAGTTCAGTCCCCAGAGCCATGTAAAAGGAGTGGCTATAACATCAATAATAAGAGATAATTAACACTTTTATCAAAAATGTATACGATGAAGGTTATTTGCTTAGGATTTTTTCTACTTTTACGCAACTCTTCCCATCAGGCTGTCAAGCATATTGTTAATATATTCAGTGTTGTAAAACCCAAAAGCCAAATTCAATGAATAGTTTCAACGATGCTGAACTCATAAATGCCACCTGTTGGAAAAGATGTCTTTTCGATCTTTGAGGAGGGGTCTTATGAGTAGATTCTTTCAGGGCTCCATTTTGCAGATAAGTATGTGACTTCGGACATGAATCTGGTCCAAACCACCCAGGTGATGGACGGAAATCATCTAGCATCCTAACCACTACCATAAACTGTTATCTTTCCAACATACAAATATCCTTTCCTTCCAGACTCTGTTAATTCAGCATCCTCTATGTTAAGAACAATTTCTATGTTTCTAATTAGATCTTACACATCAGCACAAAAATGGAACTGCCTCTTTAAGCTGCTCATCAACTCTGTCTGATAGTTCACGGATATCCTGGTATGTCTGGCCATCGAAGAGTTGGGTTTTTTTTTTGGGGGGGGGGGATTGTTGTTGTTGTTGAAAATATAACCATTTTTGCCAAGCCCATCTTCCAGGCTTAGAATGCTTTCTGCCTATGGCAACTCTTATTAATAACTGTATTTCTAATAAACACAGTCCCATAGGTACTTATTTTCTAGCAGGACATAGCATCCCACTGATTTTTTTTTTTTTTACCCAGAGAACTGTAACCTGGAAGCAAGCATTGTTGGTTGGCCCACCCCTGCCTCTGCTTTCGGATGCTCCACTATATTAAAGGCAGGTGCTCTTACTGCTTGGCTTTTGTGAGTTCGACACTATTGGGTGCCATAACTAACTCGGTGATAATAGATACATTTAGATTCTATTCTTGAGAGAGCAAGGAAGGAGAAATTATGGATGAAAATTATTCAGCTTGATAACTTAAACTGTTGGCTTCCTGGGGAAAAAAAAACAACAAAACACAAATCCTAGTATTTTTATCTTTGCAACCATAAATGACAAATATAATATTCTGCTTTTCTAAATCACATACTGCTCTTACTTTAAGAATGCGTGACCTGTGAGGCACAAGGTGCATTTACTAATCAGCTGTGGCCCAGGCCTGCCGGGGCCCAATCGTCATGGTTTCAGTCCCTGAAAAGCATGAAAATACACACATGGAACTAACTCTCCTGCTTCATGCAGTATCACACACGTGGATTCCAGGAACTTCCGACCTCAATGCCCAGCCACGCCCCACAGTGACACCGATAGCACCGCCCATTCCCTGCCCGGGACTTCTAACAAAGCAGCTCAGCCCTTTCCATTAACTCTGCTTAAGACAACCTACATTGATGAGTATTTCCACCTTTGTTCAAGGCCACACAGAAGAAATGCCAGAACATTCAGTTTTCTTAATTTCCTAGCGTCTAGGGAGTTCTAAACTTCCAGTGGTTCACACCCTTCCTAATGCTGAGGCCCTCAATACAGTTCCTCAAAAAGTATTTTACTGCCACTTCATAACTTTAATTTTGCTACTGTTATGAAACATTGTAAATATCTGTTATGCAACCCCCAAGGGGGTAATGACCCACAGGCTGAGAACTGCTGTCCTATGCTTCTCAAAACAAGGGAAAGCAAATAGGGAAATGAGTTGGTTGACTGTTAATCAAAACAGAAAACTAAAACTACTGGATAGAACTTTCACTCGTTGTGCCTTTAGCAGTTTTTGTATTTCTTAGGCAGAAAGAAAATGAGCGCTTGAGACATTGATTCATTTTATTTGTCATGTAGCTAGACACTGGGCTTGGCGCTCTTTCCTTGGCTTTGTGGACTTGGAAGAAACCTGTGTGATCTCAGAAAAGTACAGGGCTACAGCTCCTTGGCAGGAGAACAGCAGCTTCCAGAAGCAAGTGCTACTTTCTTTTCATTCCTGTAACAAACACTAAGCACCAGGATTTGGCCCTTGAACCTTCTTCACAACCTGTCAATGCTGTGGGTTTCCTCTAGCGAGGCTTAACTCTGACATACTAGTGACCGGTGTTAAAGGAAACCTCCTAAATCCTCTCTGTGACCCTTAGTCTGCCTACTAGGTCTTACAATAACCATGATGTTGAGTAGGAAAGGGAATCCACTAACAGAATACTGTTTAAGATAATGTCTGTTTTGTGGAGCTGGAGAGATGATTCTTATAAGGCTGAGCTCATAACCAAAAGATCAAGTCAATATCTGTTTTATATAGCATCTCTTTGTAGTAATCGCTATTGTTATTTGGAGTAGTACATGCCTAAGATATAATTTATTAATTTCCCTGAGGTGCCAATAGCAGTATATTATACAAAGCGTCACATATACCTCAGAGTGTCCTGGATAAACTAAAAGACGTTTATACTGGGCTTCAAATGCTAGGTTTCTCAGCTTCTCCCTACCTATGTATGACTCCAAACAACAACCACAAACCTCACCAGACGCACTATAGACTAAGGTCATCCCTACATCCAGCATGAGAATCCTAGTAGTCAGACCCAATAAAAGTCTCCTGTGTTATTTCTGGGGTCTGGATTATGGAAGTTATAGGTGTTCTTAATCTAAAATTTAAAAAAATAAATAAATATTCACTACTGCTTCACACCTGAACGTCAGTGCTTTAAACACACAAGGTACTGAGAAGACATACTGGGGGCTTCGAGACAGCTCAGTCTATAATGTGTTTGCTCAAGCATGAAGACCTGAGTTCAATTCCCAGAACCTACATACAACAAACCAGGCATATACGCCTTGGTGGAAAGACCTAGGGATATGGAGCTGGAACTAGGTGGGAAACTTCCTCCCTAGTGGCTAGCTCTCCCAGCACTGAAAGGTGCTAAGCAGGCTGCGGGGGAGGAAAGTCGGCAACGGTATTCCTTGGACATGACCCATGTGCAACAATCCTGAGTAGTCCTGGTAAGAAGAACCCACTAGTGCAACGGTGGCAAGTCCTTAATGGGGTCATCAACACTTTCCAACAGTATTTGATGCATTCTCCACATAAGGGATTTCATACCTGGTACTATGTAAATCCAGTCAGAAACCTGTGGCTGAGGAGGTCATGGGAAGCTGGCTATAGTTGTACTGAATGGACCTGGATGATCATGGGATTGTCTTCTAGATAACTGTGTTTGTAACCTTCAGTTAGTGCTGCTGTCAGCTTGGGCCAGAGACACTACTCTGCAGTGGTCAGCAGAGGCAGCAGAGACTCAAAAGTGGGCCAAGGACTGAGACTAAATTAGTTAAATGTCCAACTATAAAAGGAACATCTGCATCACACTTTTAAGGGTCAGGGAACAAGGCAGGAGAAAGAGTGAAAAGAACGTAAGACCTTCAGGAAAGGGAGGAGGGAGGGCGCAGAACTCTGACTTCCAAGCCTGGGGATGGGTACACTCCCGAGCTGCTGATGTCATGAAAAGAGCAAGGGCTCACAGAACCCCACCCCTCTGGGAGGATTTATATGAAGTTCACCGTTGATGGGGGAAACCATGCTTGCTGCAGTAGTGTAACCACTCAGAAGGTGTCCGTGATCCTGTAAACAACTCTAATGAAACTCAGTGAGTCACACATATTGTATAAGGCTTTAATGTGGAAAGAATGTCAAGTTGGAAAGAGGGCAGGACTAGTGGAAGGGGGACAAGAGAGGAATGAGAGTGGGGGGTAAAGATGATCAAGACACACACATGAAAATGTCACAGTGAAACCCACTATGATATAGAATTAATAGATGTCTTTAAATTTTTTCTCTAAAGTCAGTTGTGGCGATCCCGCCACTGGGGAGGCTGAGACAGAAGGATCCCTGGGATTTACTGTTCAATCGATCTAGCAAAATCAGCAAGCTCCATGCCAAAGAGCAATGCTATACCAAAAACAAAAAGGTGGACAGCTCCTCGTACAGCAGCCAAGGTCCTCTTGCCTCCATACACATGCATACAATGTACACACACATCTGGAACCACACACACACACACACACACACACACACACACACACACACGCATACTTACAAACCAAGAAAGGGGTTTATATATTATGCGTTTATAAAAAGCTATATAATTGGTTTGTAGACATACAAAACGTGCCTGTGATTCTGAGATCACCTTCACACACTCCTATCCCGTGTCCATCCACTTGCTCTAACGCACCATTTCTTTGTTGGGGGACAGGCACACATGTGCGCAGGTGTATGCACTTGCCACAGTGCATGTGAAGGTCAGAGGAAAACTTGAGGAAGTCAGTTCTCTCTTTCCACCATGTAGAGCCCAGGGATTGAACACAGATTAGCTTGGGAGCAATTGTCTTTACTACTTTTGGAGTTATCTCACTGGCCCAAATGTAGAATTCTTAAGCAGCAAGGATCCTGACTGAATCTAGAGTCAAATCTTCTCTGAGAGCCTACGCAAGTTACCAATCTCGCTCTGTATCTGACTCCACATATGTACAAAAATGCTTTTCTGGGCTGTGCCTGTGTCACAGGCCTGTAATCACATCCTGAGACAGGATCCAAATTCAAAACCCTCCTGGGCTACAAACTCAGTTCAAGTCACTCTGGACAAAAGCAGTGAGATCTTACCTTGAGATTAAAATTTCAATGGGGTGGAGGGGTTGCTGGAGATATATAGCTCAGTAGCAGGGTGATGGCTTAAAATGTATGAGGCCCTAGAGTCAATGCCCAGTATAACAAGAAAATGAGGGAGGGAGGGAGGGAGGGAGGGAGGGAGGGAGGGAGGGAGGGAGGGAGGGAGGGAAGGAGAGAGAGAGTCTATCTCCTTAGTTGATCATTAATTCAGTCTGCTATCACCAAAAACAGTTTACTGTACAAGTCTGATACACTGACAGGCAAACTGCATTACCAACCACTAGTTCTAAGTGCTTGAAGCAACCACCTGTTTCTGGAGCAATCTAAAGAGAAGGTTGAAAGGCAGGGGCTGGGGAGGATGACAACTCAGGCCATGTGAGCAACAGTGGCAATCTGCACTTGGTGACACCTGATGTAGTCATTCCCCAAAACAAAACCAACTTGTGAGCACAAGGATTTCAGAAGATGGAAATGTACAAGGCAGTGTGTTAGTTGATAATGCAGTGTGCTTCCTCTCCTCCTTAGAGAACAGAAAGCTGTGCTGAGAGGAAGAGCCACATAACAGAGGTTCCAGTAAGGGAAAAAACCAGCTACTGTTACTGTCCTTGCTAAATCCTACCTGCCTACTACAGACTGACAGTCTCCTACTTAGTCCACAGAGAATCCTGAGTCCTTTGGACTGCTAGGAGAGAGAACACTCACTTCTCTAAATTATAGCATCATATATTAATAGCAGTGGAACCCCAAGATCCTAGAGCTAGAATAGTCCCAACTTACAAAAAACACTCACGTCTAAAGGAGTAAATCAACCATCTACTAAAGGGTAGGTCTTTATCTGCTAGCCAGTGTGCATGCCCTCGCTGGCTATAGTACTTAGGGACTGAGAGGATTAGGAACGGTGTAACAGTTCCAGTCAACAAGCACAGTCCTCTGTTCCCTCAAATACTAAACAAACAGCGAACATATACCCTTCCTTCCACGTACTAAAATGTGTTCACCCTTTTGTAAGGTTGGCTAATTCTCAACTGCATTTAAAGTTAATCCTTCACTTACAAGTTTACACAGCATCCTTCCTGGAACACCCTACAATTTCTCCTAAAGTCTAGATCCTTTCTTAAAGAAACAGCAAGAGATTCAATGTCAGGGTTTGGGGAAGGGGGTACTGTACATGCCAGGAAAAGCCCAGCCCTCCTGTGCAGACACTTCCTCACCACATAAAGTCATTGGAGGCTCAGTTTAAAGAAAAAAGATCTAAAGAAAAAGGACCCCTCTAGTCTCTAGCTATATTCCTAAATTACTAAGCCTTGTCATACTCAGCCAGGAATGGTGGTGCATGCCTATAACCCTAGCACTTGAAAAACAGACGCTGAGACAGGAGGATCACAAGTTCATGGCTAGTCAAGATTATTAGCCAAATCTTGACTCTGCCTCTCCTGGCCCCTTACCACACAACATACACACACACATACACACACACACACACACGCACACGCACACGCACACGCACATGCACACACACAATTGACTGATTTTAATATTTAATAATAATGCATCTTCAAAGTTCACATTACCTGACTGGCTAGTAAGTCTTTCATCTCATCTGTGTTGTCTGTAAAATGAGGAACAGGGCTCCTCAGACTCGGCTCCAAATTAGAGAATCACCTGGGGAAGCGTCACAAGTCCGGTCACTGCCTGGGAATACAGGTCAATCACAAGGACTTGCCCACCGGATGGAGTCCTGAACTAGCTACCTGTCAGCACAGAATTAAAAATAAGAGAGTGGTATGCATGCTTTGACAGCACAAGTGACTACACGTGTGTCGGTCTGTGCACGTTTGTTTCTGGCTCTGTGAGAGGATGTTAGAAGGAACATCCCCGAAGCAACAACACTCCCTGCTCCCTGATGATGGGAAGAACCTGACTTCTTTCAAGAACTGCCTGGTTCTAGGGCTGGACTAGAAAATGAGCCCACAGCACTAAACAGAAGCAGAAGAACAGGGGGTGTGTGGACAGGACCGAGCTGCTGAAAGGATCGGGAAAATGTAAGAACTAGCATGTGATGTTTTACTTCAGAGTCACTGTGCCCAAACCCATTCTGAGATGAATACAATCTAGTTCACAGGATTCAAATACAGTACTGTAGTCTGTATGGATGCTCCACCCTCCCTCCAGGAAGGAAGCTTAACACCCCACCCTTTGAGAGACTTGCATCCAAAGAACAGAAGCTCCAGTCAGGGCATGTTCTGAAAGAGACCTGACAAGTGCTAACTCAGCCAGCAATCAAGGTCTGCACCAACAATGTGACGGAAGTGGTTCTTTGTATCTGTGGTCTCAGGAGTGCCCATAACCACAGCTAGGAGGAAAACATCAGAGAAATGCCAAAGGATGGATATCTGTCTACCACTAATCCTAAGTTATCAAGGAAAACACAGGTAAGAAGAGTCAGCCGCCTGCGGAGACAAGGCACTGAAGGCCACTGGTGTCCTGAAGGGTCCAGAGCACAAGGATGAGCTGGTAAAGAAACGGTGGGATTTAATGCAATCCAAGCTTGATTAACAAAATACGCCAATGGCCATCTTAATTATTCTTCAACATTTTGCATTCTGTACCTAATGTGAATCCATGAAAGTTAGGGTGTGCAATGAATCATTTATAAACTCATAGCCACAATCTAACACGGGATTTCAGACATAGTATATACTTAGTATATATGTATTAATCTTAAAACCAACTCAGCTGGTAGCATGCTTACTGAGCATGCAGAGGCCCTGGGTGATATAGTTCAGCCTGTAAATCCCAGCACTTGGGAGTTAGAGGAAGGAAGACTGACTCAGGGCAAAGCTACCCTGGGCTACATTGTGAGACAGTACAAAAAAAAAAAAAAGGAACAATTGTTCTTAAAGAGTCACTCTGACAATCTTGAGAAAAACTCCTTGATAATCAGTATTATGAAGACATAATGTCTGCCTCAGCTGTGGTGAATGTGAAGATAACCACACTGATGACACAGCTTAAAGCTCTTCACACAAAACTGTCTGTGTGTGGCATAGGAAACCAGTGGAGGGCAGAGGTCAGCACTGGGTGTCCTCTTCAATCACACTGCCCTGTATTTACCAAGTCGGAGTATCTCACTAAACCCACAGCTTGCCCATTCAGCTAGTCTTGCTAGCCAGGGTGATCCAAAGGCTGCCTGTCCCTCCACCCAAGTGCTGGGGTAAAAAGTGGGCACACACACTCTCAGCATTTTATGTGGGTTGGAGGGCTCCAAATTCTGGTCCTCTCAAATGCACAGCCACGGTCCTAACCACTGAGCCAACTCCACAGCTCCCTAAACAAAGCTTAATGTACATTTATTCCACAGACCCCCAAGACTACACAAAAAGGCTTACACCAAAATTAGAATAAACACCAACATTTTTCAAAAGCAAAATTAGGGAAACTGGAAATAGGGAGATTAGGGGAAATAGAAATAGGAAAGAAAAATCCTCCTGAATTATTAAAAGTGCATAAGGATTCCTGTTTTTATAATAAGTAAGTATTTATGTTAATAAAATAGGCTCAGTGAACAAATAATGTGTGCCCGTCCCTACTGTCTGGATCCATTCTCACAATGCCTGAAAACCATTTCGGTTTGGGCTTTTTTATTATTTATTGCTCTGTTCTTTGAGACAACATCTTACTGTGGAACTCAGACTACCCTCCTGCCTCAACCATGCACGTGCTATGATTACAGAGGTATATCACCACGCCTTGATTCTGTCCACGAGCCCCACCCCTGAACACTGCAGCAGCCTGACCAACCACTGTGCTTCCATGCCTCTAAAGGGTGATGATGACCATTGATCCCACAGGGCCTTAACACGCCCTGGCACAAGAAAGAAACCAGAAACTGTTATCATGTACTACAAATGATAAGATAGAAAACATTTTAAAATACTGAAAAAAAATTATAGAATTGTTTTAAATGATCTCTTATTTATTAAGCAATACACTTTACCCCTTAGCAACCAAATACATTTCTTTGCCATTTTTGAACGAATCAGAAAGTATTCTAGTTAAGTCGGCCCTTCCCCCACAGCAGCTGTTGTGTGAAACTGACTCACAAAATGTAGATACAGAACTGAAATATTTGATCATCTGCCCCAAACCACTTGCCAATGGGCCTGTAGGATTTTTCCATCCCATAATTTATTTTCAAAATAAATTGCTTATTGGTTTCATCAGAAATCTACTGAGTTCCAATATATCTGAAAAAATGGTCCTCACTTGTCAAACTTAAAAAAAAAAAAAATCAATTATCTCCTGACTATAGCAGAAGAAAGGAATAAAGCAAGATTATTACTACGATCTGGGGGTTCTAAATGACATCACAGGAAAGAAAAATAAATATCCAAATTGAGCCACTTTAAAAACTATTCTAAAAAACATTCTCTGTATAAAAGGAAAATAGATATTTCTGGGTGAAATAAATAAAACTGTTGAAATTACCTTTACTACCATTCAGTAAAAAATAGGAAAATACATTCAAACTCACAATCAAGGAAATGCTATCTAACATTAATATATTTCTCAGATCAGCTAAATTGAAAGTTTAATAAAAATTCATTGTAAGGATGAATTCCTCCAAACTGTTGGTAGAAATATAAATAGGTACTGCTTATTCCATGAGCCATTTGGCAATATATATCAAAATATTAAATATATGCATGCACATTAGTAATTCCACTACTAGGAACTGAATCCATAATCATCTCACAAAATATATCTATGTAGTGTCTTGAATGAGAATGCCCCCTTAGGTTCATAGGGAGTAGAACTGTGTGAACAGGTTAGAAGGGTTAGGAAATGTGGCCTTGTTGAAAGATGTCACTTAGGGGTGGCCTTTGAGGTTTCAAAAGCCCAAGTCAGGCCCAGTCACTCACTCAGGCTCTGTCTCTGTGTGTGTCTCTCTATGTCTCTCCCTCTCTCTTACCCTCTCACTCTCTTCCTCCCTCCCTCCCTCCCTCTCCCCACCTTCTCTCTCTGTGTCTATGGACCAGGATGTAATGGTCTCAGATACTGCCGCAACACCTGTGTGCATGCCACCGTGCTCCCTGCCATGATATAAACTAAAACTGTGAGCAAGCCCCCAATCAAATGCTTCCTTTCATAAGAGTTGCCTTGGTCATGGTGTCTCTTCAGAACAACAGAATACGGACTAAGGCAATCTACTAATGCATGCGTGCACATGGTGATATTCACAGCACAGCAGTATGTATAAGGAGACTCAGAGTCTGTGAAAATAGTTAACTGTCCACCTTAAGGACAGCCAGAACAGCATGCAGGCAGAGAACAGCGTGCAGGCAGAGAAAGGCTGGCCTCTGAATCAGCTGACAGAAATACTTAAGGGTAAGAGCTACATACTTAGAATGATCCCGTTTGTTTATAACAGGTAATTAGGCAAAGGACTAGCATCATGTGACTTTCTCACGTATGTGAAAGGGCGCTAGAGAATGGATACACAGTAGGGAGTTGTTCTTCACATTGCTTTAAGATGGGTTTGAATACTTATACATTCTTGCTGTGTGGAGAGAAAGCTTACCTATGTACTGGTTCAACAGCAATGCTTGCAGATTTCCTTAAACAATGAAATGACATTGTCAACAGCTGACTCTCTCCTGCCAGCCCTGATAGTAAAGCGCTTTCTCATGCTGTTTTCTATCTCATCTACTGGAGCTGACTCTGATGGCATCTCATGGAGCCTCCCCATAATCACGACAGTCCTCTACGCCATCACCCTATTTATCCAGTTGCTTCCCCAGACTGCAGCGACCCCTGAACTCTTTTTAACACATGAAGATGTCACCACAACCTGTCATCTGGTGATTTCAAGAGACACAACACAAAGTTATTTAAGAAATGGCAATATTACGGGGATTAATATGCAACTTCCAAAAACAGCTGCTCCAGAGTGAATGATATCTCAGGTTCTGCTGCTCCAGAGTGAAAGATATCTCAGTTCTGCTTTTTTTTTTTTTTCTGGGTTCCCCCCTCCCCGGTTTTTTGCTTGATTTCTAAAAAGACAAATTGCTTTTTAAGTACCTCACCTACCACTTTCCCAACCTTCTTGAACATATGTATGTAAACACTAAAAAAGATGGTTACCTCACTACTGAGACTTGACTAGCAATACTAAATTAAAAGTATTTTTATTAAAAACAAAAGCAAAACCAGTCGTGGTGGTGGCCCACACCTGTGATCCCAGACAGGAAGGTTATGAGTGAGACCATCCTTGGCTACATAACAAGACAATGTTGACAGAAACAAACAAAGGGAGTGGGGGGTAGGGGGGAGATGGCTCAGTCAGTAAAGACACTTGCTGCCAAGCCTGACATCCTGAGTTCAATCCCCAGGACGCACATAATAGAAGGAAGGAATCAACTCCTGCAAGTTCTCTATTGACCTCCACAAGAGCCTCAAACACACACACACACACACACACACACACACACACACACACACACACACACACTAAAATAAACTGAAGGGGAAAAAAAGGAGAGAGAAAGAACAAGCAAGCAAAACGGCCTCTAATCCCAGCACTTGGGAGGCAGAGGCAAGTGGATCCCTGTGAGTTTGAGGCCAGCCTGGTCTACACAGTAAGGTCCAGGACAGCTAAGGCTACACAGAGAGACCCTGTCTCAAAAACAAAGAAAATGAACCCTATCTCCTTACAGTGTAAACACTGAGACTATTAAAATTAAACACAGTTGCCTAATCTGTGGAGATCAACTGAAGTCACTTCAATCTTTTGAGCTGCGCCCTGCAGTGCGAGCAAGCCTCAGGTCTCCTCCCACAGCAGTATGGAAGAGCAGGAACGCGCTCCTCACTCTCACCAGGTTGAGCACAAGAGCTCCCATCTTCCCTTCCATCCATCTCTCAGCAGCAATTCCTGTTTACCAGATTCCATTCTTCCTGTTCAGTGGCTCCACCCCTATTCTGACAAAAAACAAAAACCTGAAGGAATCTATTTTTAGCACACACACACTCACTGAGATATTTCTGTTCAATCAACAGGATGCTGAGCTGTTTACAGCTGGCAAAAACCTTCGATTTGGTTCACTGCCCGCTTGATGCACCGAACCCCTTACATATACACCAACAGAAAGGGACAGAATACTATTGAGCTCAATGTCCTCACAATTTAAGGATTTGGAATTAACAGAGTAAAACCTTTAAGGGAAAAAAAAGTGGAAGTGTTCCACTATATGGGATCCATGCAGTTCAAATCTTAACCAGGGAGGGCGTCCTGGGTTGGGGGGGTGTTGATGTACCTGTAGAAAATGAGGCTCAAAATTCTCTAGAATCTTCTCTTGCTTTCTACCTTTAAACATGTGCTTTCTAATCACCAAACTGTTGCAGAGTTATCTGAAATAAGACTGAACAAAGCCCAGAGACAGAGCAACAGGTCACCGTTTCTTCGTGCCGTTCAACTGCACTCTGAAGTGTTAGTTCTTCTGTATCACCACACTGCATGCCCACACTACTGCAGGAATCCTGCAAGCACAGTCCTGGTTACAGGCTCCCTGCACCATGCAATGACCTTGGTTACTAGCACACAGGTGTGTTTCACAAGCACTTAGCATGTAGCAGGGGTCTCAGGTGTACAAATGTGTACGACCTAGAACTCTTATCACTGAGACTTAAAGCTGGATTAATTCACTAAAAGCTGCTGCCTGACCAGACGCATGAAGTAGCTTCAGACTCTATATCAAGAAACCTTTTCAATATCCGACCCTATCTATTTTGTTTTTATTTTGGAAATAAATTTTGTGACGATTACACAGGTATCCTCTCAATGCATATGAACCAACTGTAATGTAGGACTGTACGACCCATACATTCATCCTGCTATCTGTGATTAAGTGGTCTCAGACAACTTTATATGCCATGGGATACCACACGGATACAGAAATTCTGCTCCTTCACAGAAGTCCATTTCTTAACACTGTCAGGTGACTCACTGCCCAGGAACTCATTCTTATGGACAAAGCAGAAGCCCCATTATTCACAGATTGCACCTGGTGTGATGGTTTGTATATGCTCGGCCCAGAAAGTGGCACTATTACAAGGTATGGCCCTGTCGGAGTAGGTGTGGCCCTGTTGGAATAGGTGTGTCACTGTAGGTGTAGGTTTTAAGACCCTCAGCCTAGCTGCCTGGAAGTCAGTCTTCCACTAGCAGCCTTTAGATAAAGATGTTGAACTCTCAGCCCCGCCTGCACCATGCCTGCCTGGATGCTGCCATGCTCCCACCTTGATGATAACGGACTGAACCTCTGAACCTGTAAGCCAGCCCCAATTAAATGATGTCCTTATAAGAGTTGCCTTGGTCATGGTGTCTGTTCACAGCAGTAAAACCCAAAGACACCGGGAGTCTGACCAGGTGTGCCGTCTTTGCTCCCTCCCCCCTCACATACCTGCCTGCATCTCAAATGCTGAAAGATAAAACTGTACTCAATGTGGCAGGGAAAACTATGGCCAAACTAAACATACAGCATGCACAACTTTAGCTTGGGACACTAAAATATGAAGTCTCCCTTCCTACTCTCTATGAAAAGTGGAACACTTCACACCAGGTACAATGGCAGAGACCATAATCCCAGCAGCTGGGAGGTGGCAGCAAGATCAGAAGTTCAAGCTCATTCTCAGCAACACAGCAGGCCAGTCTAGGACACATGCATTCTAGCCTCGAAAATAAAAACAAAAGGGGAATACCATGCATGGCTGGTTTCCGGTGTTTTAATGTGCACGTGTCCATTTTACATCTTAGTGCATGCGCGGTGGGTGAGCCCATCTCTATCCATCCCAGATGAGATTGGGCACTCATTCCAGCAGGGTACTGACTGAGTTGAAACAGCGATAAACCTCTAAGAACAACTCCTGCTCAAGTATCTCTCCGGGAGTAAAGGGAGGGGAAACCATAACCAGGATGCATTATGTGAGGAAAAAAATCTATTTCCAATAAGAGTGGGGAAAAAAGTATGTCTCCAGAGAAAACTTACAGTTGATGTAACAAGCCACATTCTGTGATAAAATTAAACTATAGTCATCAAATTATACTAATTAGTAATTCAGTGTGTGTGAAGGCCAATTGCAACATGAAAATGCTATGCAAATTAATAAGTTGAATCTGTATGTGGGTACATTTACCCTACTGAAGGACTTAAGACTCCATCCAGCACACTAACTGAATGCTAATTACAACTGAACAACTTCGTGAACATTTCAGAAATTTAGAGTGCCGGTCCAGGACACAAATGCCTTATTTTTCACTAACTCACTTCCATTTCCTAGAAGAACACCTTAAGTATAAACCCACAAAAAGATGCCACTTGTTCACTTTCACACACAGGAAACGCTAAAGAACTCCAATATTTAAAACTGCTACCATGGTATTTATAATTCCCTTTCTTTGAAGCCCTGACCAGACAACCATATTTGAGGTGACCATCCTTGGAGGTAGGAGCCCGAGGGGGAATCTGAGATCATAATAATGTGATAACCGTTCAGTGGGGCTATTGGAAAACACTGGAAAATGTGTTCCCACACGTCCTCCTCCCATCCACCTGCAAGCAAAGGAAAGAGTATGAACCCCACACAGAAGGAAGCAGTCAGTCCACACACCAGGCCAACGGCCCTCTCCACAACATGAACTGGCCAGATTCCTGCATGAGGGTCCAGTATCCAAAAACCTGGGAGAAAATAATTTCTATTGTTTAAGTCAACCAATTTATGGCATTTTTTGTAATGGTAACCCAAACAGATCAACACAGTAGTACATCTCTTAAACCAACATTAAGTCCTGAAACAGCATTAAATAATACATTCAAAGGGATTTCCAGGTGCATTGAACAGATAAATAGTTGCTACCAAAGCCATCGCTTTTCTAAATTACAAACAACCTGTAGTGCATATAAATCCAATTTCACACACAGCCCAAACTGGAAAACCAAGAGCTACTAAGGACAAGCAGCCCTGGATTAAAACCAGCCACCTTCTCCAGCTCCTCGGCAGCATGCTAGTCTTGCTACGTGCCTACACAGCTCCAGAAAGTTCAGCTTAACAAGGGTCATCATTCTTTCTCATGATTCAATAAAGTTGAGCTTTATTTTACACAAGCTCGTTTACAATAACAGATGTGCCCTTCAACAACCAGAACTGAGAATAAGATGGAATAAAACAATGCTGAGACTTGTACTTCTAGTCAGCCTCACACACGGCACACATTGCACTGTCAGATACCATGTTGCTCTGAGATGAAGACCTAAGGATGAAGCCAGGTCTGACTTAAAAGGCTTTAAGTCTCTAGCTCAGTAAACTCCCAATCACAAACCTGACCACTTCTCTTTAGACTAGGAAGAAGAGTCCCAAATTCTACTTTACTGAACTAGTTTACCATCGTTCCACCTGACCTGGGGAAGGCCTCTTCTCCAGTGCTTGGCGCACCCGTCTGTCCACCGACTCTGTCTTTCTTAAGCCATCTTTCTCTCACACCCAAATCTAGAATCCTTGTCTGTGCTGCCTCCATTACATATCCCACCAGTGACCCTCATGCTTGTCCCACTTGCTGTCACAAGGGCAACTATATCAGCACGTGTGATGGCTTGTATGTGCTTGGCCCAGGGAGTAGCACTATTAGGAGATGTGGCTTTGTTGGAGTAGGTGTGTCACTGTGGGCGTGGGCTTCAAGACCATCATCCTAGCTGCCCGGAAGCCAGTCTTCTCCCAGCCACCTTCAGATGAAGATGTAGAACTCTCAGCTCCCCCTGCACCATGCCTGCCTGGAGGCTGCCATGCTCCCACCTTGATGATAACAGACTGAACCTCTGAACCTGTGAGCCAGCCCCAATTAAATGTTGTCCTTATTAGAGTTACCGTGGTCACGGTGTCTGTTGACAGCAGTAAAACCCGAACTAAGACAGCAGTATATAAGTATCCCTACTGCTGCTCTTTCCTACTGATGTCTTCTCATTTAGCAGTTCACCAAGATCCTGCCAACGGCTCTACCAACAAAGTCTATAAGAGTAAAACTCTTCATACTCAGACCTCCTACTATCAGCAATGTCACTGTCTCCCATCTGTCACCCACTGCCTAGCCCAAAAGCATCCATTTTTCATCAGGCAAGAGGCCACCTAGACATCCCCACACCAGGCTCTGTGCCCTCTGTCCATAAGGCTCCCTTGGTGTGTTACCACCCACTGTCTCCACAGCGCTTAGCATGTCAGGCTACTCATCTCATGCAGATGTGGCTGCCTCACTAGGCACCACAACAGGCAGACAGACCCTCTGATAGTCACATCTGGATCCTCAGCAGCTACAAAACACCGCACAAAGGAAACCCCCTGTGAACATTTTTAAGTGATTTATATTATAATAACTCATAGGAGTAGCAAATATTTATTACCATCTGCCTAGGTACAAATATTTCTGTAGTGACATTCACAGTAAAAGAAAAAAATTTAAAACGTCTGGTTTTCGTACCAAATGTTCCAGGCCAGACTCTTTCTGTCCTCCCACACCGATCTTAAGGGTTTTGATATGTGTGCTGGGGCTGGAGCAGAGGTCACCATGCATGCTGTGCACGTGTTGCACCACCGAGCTGCACTCCCAAGCCCCTAGGTCCTTTCAAAGTGCACCACAGCCTCACGTCTACCGTGGAACTTCTACTGAGGTGTCAAAAAGTCACATCATAGAGCATTTAGTCAACAAGAAAATGTTTTCTTAGGAATACACTGACAAAAGCCAAGGTGGATAAGAGAAATATATGGGGTTTTCTTTTCCAACTTTTAGAACACAACTCACTCCCTGCATTGTGAAGAAAACTGCAAACCTTTAATATTAAGTAATCAATAATAACTCTGCAACAAATGAAATTGCTTTTGCAGAACTTTTTCCAAGTTAAACAGTAGCCTTTACTGAGGCTAGACAAGGGTCAGCAGTTAGGAGCGCTGGCTGTTTTTCCAGAGGACCCAGATTCTCTTCCCAGCACCCACGTGACAGTTTGTCTATAATCCCAGTGGTGGAGGATCTGACACTGTCTTCTGTCAAACATGGGCCCCATGCATGCATGTGTGGTACACAGACACACTTGTAGGAAATATACCTATACAAAGAAAACAATATTTTTTTTTTTAATTAAAAACTGGCCTTTAGGTGCTGAAGAGATGGTGCAATGGTTAAGAGCACTTGCTGTTCTTCCAGAGGACCCGAGTTTGGTTCCCAGCACCCATGTTAAGTGGCTCACAATCACCTGTAACTCCAGCTCCAAGAGATCCAACACCTTCCTTTGGATTCCTTAGACACCCACACACGTGTGGCAAACACAAAGACACATAAAAATACATACATATATATTTCTACATAAATAAAGCAACTCCTATTTTAAAAGTAGCCTTTTATCTAGTAACATACTTGCATCAAGAATAAAGAAATAATCTCAAAATCAAGGAAAAATACCCAGCATTTTTGATTTTGATTTTTAACATGAGGGTAACTCAGGTTGGCTTGGAACTAGCAATCCTCCTGCCTCTGCCTCCCAGTGCAAGGTATACTCAGCTCCCAAATGTTTTTTAAATATTTTACCTATTTGCTGAAAAGTCCATACATACATACAATGTATTTTGATCAAAACTGTCTGCTATTAACTCCCCCCAACTCCCCTAGTGTCCCCCATCCTACCACCCGCCTAGCGCCGTGCTTCTCTTTTGTTGATAACAAGCCCCTTGAGTTCAATTAGTGCTCCCCATATTCACATGGGTGTGAAACTGGCTACCCACTGAGGCACAGGCAACCTAGCAGCAGACACATCCCAAAAGGACAGTGACCAGCTCACAACCCTTTACCGGAAGAACTGGTAAATGCCAAGTCTGTGATTTAATGTAACAGTATTTATCGGACTAATATTAATCTCTTTTGATAAATATATTCTAAAGTATTAACAGAAGAAAAACTGAGTAACAGGCATAATGGACCTCTGCATCAACTTGGCAACTTTTCTCTGTAAACCAGAATGTATTTCAAAGTAAGAGATCAAGAGGCCAAACATCTGAAATGGCACTCACAGACAAGATACAGATGCCCAAGTACGTTCTCACAATCAATCATTAATTTCCCCGTTTTTCTGATACAGAACGTCAAAATTAGGGTCTCATACATGCTAAGTACACCTCTACCACTGGCCTATGTACTCCGCCAGCCCGCCTAATTGCTAATCATTAAGAAAATGCAAATTCAGGCACTAACGTTATTCCTATGAGCCAAAAGGTCGGAGCAACCCAAATGCCCATCAACTGAGGGATAGATAAACAAAATACAGTATGTTCATAAGCTAAAATATTATTTGTCTTTTAAAAGGACTGACCTGTTGATGTGTGCCCTACAGTAGATACAGGAAACATGCTGTTTATTTTATAAAACAGGCTAAGTCATTCCATGCACATGAAATGCCCAGAAATGGCAAAAATGGACAGAAAGACTGGTGGTTGGTTTGCTTTCTTAGTGATGAAAAATGTTCTTAAATTAGCCTTGGCAATGGTTGCATGTTTCTGTGACTATACTGAACCAACTATTAGAAGTCAGTGGTGCTCACTACCTTACTGTTCTGAAGCAGGGAGTCCCACCGAACCTACAGCTCACGGGCTGGCTGGCCAAGCAGGTCCAGGGAGCCTTCTGTTTCTACAGCCCCATGCTGAGCTGAGACCACACACATATGGCACTAGGCTGGCCTTTTATATGAGTGCTGGGGATCAAACTCAGGTCTTTATGCTCGTGCAACAGACACTTTGCTGACTCATCCACTTCCACAGCCCAACATATATGACACTTTTTAAATGGTAAAACTATACAGATCAAAATCAGATCAGTGGTTGCCAGACAGGGCTTGATAAGATTATAAAAAAATAAAAAATTAAAAAAATTTAAAAAATTAAAAATCAACCTACATAGGATGCTTTTCAAGAGGCTGAGAATGTCTTTGGTTGTGACAGGGTCTACATGGTTCCTCAGATGCTGGAACACAACAAATATAACCTTAGCTCAGTTTGAGAATACCTGCCTAGCAAGTAGAAAGTCCTGAGTTCAACCCCTACGCCACACACACCGCCATATGCTTGTAATCCTATCACTTTGGAGGAGAAGCAGGAGGAACAGAAACTCAAAGTCACCCCTAACTACACAGAGAGTTCAAGGCCCATCTGGCCTACATTTAACATTTTTCCAAAACTGACCAAACAAACCCATGCATTAAACACACAGACTTTTACACTTAAATTTAGAAGAAGCTGAGGATATGGCTCAGATGTACAATATTTGCCCAGCACATGTAAGGTACTGGGTTCAACAGTAGGAAACACACACACACACACACACACACACACACACACACACACACACAGAGTTAATTCTTACCATATGTAAATTACATCTGATTTTTACACAAATTACAACCAATTTAGCTGAAATGCTATATTGAAAAGAAAAGGAAGGAAGGAAGGAAGGAAGGAAGGAAGGAAGGAAGGAAGGAAGGAAGGAAGGAAGGAAGGAAGGAAGGAACTCCTTCAATGATAGTTCTATAAATGCCAAAAGCTAAAAAGGTCCTGTGGCCCTGCGGAAGTAGATGACGTATGTACACGAGGCATTCTCACCGAAGCACTATGAGAAATCCAGAATATGCTCTCGCTGAAGCTCCTCATGCACGGTCTAGAAAGACCCTCAAACTATATGTTCTGTTAAGTCAGCAAGGTGTGTTTAGAATACTGTGCAAATGCAATCTGGCTGGTAAGGGAGAAGCCAGAAGAATATACTAGCACCTAAAGCAGCATCAACATAAAAGGAATGGAAACTGAGCAGGTGCCTCCAGGAGACAGAGTAAACTTCCACTGTGCGCCCTTTAATATTTTTTATGTGTGAACCATACAAAAAAAGAAAAAAAACTTACTTGAAACATTAATTTCTAAAAGTATATAGTGGAGGTTCAAGTGATTAGCACTTCTAAAACTCTGAAAACATGCCAGAGACAGAAATCATGACCATGAGCACTCAGAATGCAAGTTAACTGTCAATTACCAGAAGAAAACAAGCATTCACATAGCAGACTGTGTACTTAACCTTCCTTTCTGACCCAGCAGCCCACAAAAATAGAAGAAAATAAGGAGTATGAGAAATAGAGAACAAAGAATGGTTTGAAAAGAGAAGTTATAATTTAAATGGAGGGGGGTATAAGATAAAAGAAAATATCACAGAAAAAAGCCAGGAACGTTTGAAACGTCTCCATTCTGAGGTGCTGTGACTGTCTCTCTTGAAGTAACGAAGGTGCCGTCTACGGACCAGAAGCCCAGAGATTTTGCCACCGATGAAAAGACATATTCTAAAAGTCAAAGACTCGACAATGTATTTAAATAGACACACCCATCACAACCAAACATCAGAATGGATTATTTTAGGATTTCAGAAGCATCTGGGACTCCTTGAGATCTCACATTCCAAAACACACAAGTTAAATCTGTCTTTCATTTGGTCCTTGAGACTGTGAGGTACAATCATAAAGGGTTGTTGGAGCCAGGCACAGGGAAACATGCCTGTAACCCCAGCACTCAGAAGATGGAAGCGAGAGGATACTAAGTGCACATCCAATCTAGGCTACACAGTGAGTTCCAGACCAGCCTGAGTTACATAATTTGTCTCAAAAGAAAGAAAGAGAGAGGGGGCTGGGGGAGAAAGAAAGGACAGGACAGGACTGGACCACAGTACTAGTCAAGTCACATAACTTGAAAGGATCTGAATAGGCCTCATATATAAGATGCAACCTTTAAAGCAGCTCTTAGGCTATCTGAATAAATGTTTCTCACTCTTGGTCAAACACTAATCCAACTGTCTCTCTGTCAGACAACAGAGTCACTGACAACTGAAGCCACTATCCCTAGGGCAAAGGTTAGAAATGCCAGGAATGTTTTACTCTCCCATGCAAACCACCCTGCTGTGGTGTCCAACCAGAAAGCTGGCTCCCTAGATGAGAGGCTTTTCCCTAGGCATTTCAGTCTGGCACTGGAAGCCAAGATCTCCAGCTAAGTCACCACACAGAGACAGTGTTAGCAGAGTCCATACTGAAATTTCACAAGGACTGGAAATAAGAAGCCTGCCAATTCTGTTCTCCACAATCCCAGACTCCTGGCTAGTTTACTTGTAGAAAAAAACTGGTTCTCAACCACACACAGACCAACCAAAAAGGCAATCATTAATTCAGCTCAAGGTACCAAAGCCTGAACAACTCAACTGGACATCAGAGTTCTCTTCATCATGCCAAAACCCTAATGGTATAAATAAGTACACACACACACACAAAGGAAAAAAGAAAAATCAACCCAAACACACAGAAAGAAGGAAGGAAAGAAAGAAAGAAAGAAAGAAAGAAAGAAAGAAAGAAAGGAGGGAGGGAGGGAGGGAGGGAGGGAGGGAGGGAGGGAGGGAGGGAGGGAGGTAGATAAAGAAACCTAAGAGCTAAAAATACCAATAGCAACAAGTCCTTAATATGGTATCTGGTGACAAATTAGCCATCAGTTAATCTCACATGTTATTAAAATTATCAAATGTTGGGACTGGAGAGATGACTTAATAGTTAAGAGGACTAGGTTCAGTTCCCAGCACCAACATGGTAACTCACAACAATCTAGAATTCCAGTTCTGGAGGATCTGACATCCTCTTCTGGCCTTAAGAACATCAGGCACATACATAGTGCACATACATGCATGCAGGCAAACATACATACACAAAAACTAAAAACTCAACTTTAAAAATAAAAACATCAAAGAAAGGAAACTGTACTGCTGCCAGATAATCCAAGAGAATACCTTTAATCCCAGCAATTGGAAGGAAGAGGCAGGTGGTTCTCTGTGACTTCGAGGCTAGCATGGTCTATCTACAAAGTGAGCTCCAGAACAGCCAGGGCTGTTACACAGAGAAACCCTGTCTCAAAAAAACCAGAAATAATAATGATTATGATGATGATGATGATGATGATGGTGATGGTGATGATGATGGTAATGATGCCAGGCATGCTGGGGTGCATCTCACAGTCACAGCAGTTCTGAGGCACACAAGGAAGACAAAAAGTACAACCATCTATCTGCAGGATGCTATCTCCAAACTAAGAGTAAGTAACAACTACAGTAATAATAATAGGTGAAGTCTATTTGTTTAACATGAGTCTAATTTTAAAGTATACGTTCCGGCTTTACTGTAGTAGCTTGAATTATTTTAAAATATTCATTTCAATGAAACTAAACTTTAGACTTGAAGCTCATCTCCAAACTAAAAGTGACCTCTCAGAGCATTCTGAATAAAAACTGCCCTTTTGGGGCTGAGGATGTAGCTCAGTTAGTGTCCCGACTGGGTTGTTGTCAATTTAACACAAGCTAGAGTCTTTGGGAAAAAGGAAACCTCAATTAGGAAAATGTGCCCACCAGACTGGCCTGTGAGTAGGCCTGTGGCATTTTCCTGATTAGTGACTTCCATGGGTAGGACATCCCTCTGGACCTGAGGAATGGCACCCCAGCAGGTCATCCGAGTGAGCCTTGGGGAGGAAGCCCCACAGGCAGCTTTCCTCCATGGCTTCTGCTTCCACCCCTGACTGATGTCCTTGAGGGATGAGCTGTGTATGGCCTGAGAGTTGGAAGATGAAAGAAACCCTTCCTTTCTCAAGATGATTTTGGCCACTGTGTTTATCATAGCAATAGAAACTCTAAAACAGTTGGTACAATATTTCTCTAGCATGCATGAAGCCCTGGGTTTAAAACCTAGCACTGACTAAATCAGGCACAAGCCTGATATCATTGACCTCAGGGGATGGGGCCAGGAGAGTCAGAAGTTCAAAGTCGTTCTTTACTCAAGGAGTTCAAGACCAGCCTTCAATGCAGGGGACATTATCAGAACAAGAACAACAAAAATTTCACTTTGTAAAAAAGTCCTCATTAACAACAGATAAGTGTATCCCCAATTTTACTCTAGAGTCAAAGAACAGGGACACTGGAATCAGTCATGTGTCACGGAAGTAGTCACCTGAAAATGGTAACTCCTGTGTTCCTGAAATGAAGTAAGAACTAAATAAGATGAACTGTGAGGAAGCACACAACCAACTTCCTGGCACGTGACAAAAGCTTAGTGGCAATCACTTTTCCAGATCTTTCCTTAGCTGCTCTTCCTGAGTTATTGTACTACCAAACACAGAATAAGGAAAGACCAGACAAACCAAAGCAACACGCACTGTCTCAATGGGGCATCCTGACGAAGCCGATAAGATATGCTCCAAAGAACTGCCTCTTAAAAGTAACTTTAAGACTGCTTGACACCAATATACAGACCCGTGCATAGCTGGGCCTCTCAACAGCAAACAAGACAGTATGAGACCAACTCCAGATCTTATTCCAGTTCTTCAGGACCATGGTTTGGGGGGTGAGGCTGAGTGCTGAAGCATTTACCTGAAGCACAGAAGCCCCTGAGTTCCAGCCAGTACATGTACACAATACACAGACATGCACGCAAAGGAGCCTATCCCATATTGATATTGTAAACAGGTTTGTTTGGTTTTTTTAAGATAAGATCTCTCTTGGTAGTGCTGTCTGTCCTAGAACTTACTATGTGTGTAGACCAGACTTGCTCTAACTCCCAGAGACCCACCTGCCTCTGCTGAAATCAAAGGCATGAGCCACCACACCCAGCGTTGCTGACACTTTCTAGCTCAGCACCTAAGAACAACCCAAACTTAAACATAGAATCATGGCAGATCTAAACAATCAGATGAAAATTATATCCTTTCATGTCATACAATACTAATATTTTATTCTAGAAATATGTATTACAATGATCACACTTCAAAGAAACAGATATACATGCTACAGGTATGGAAAGATTTGGCGGCTCCTGAAAGTGAGGGACTCTGGAATCAGCTTCTTGACAAAATGACCCAACCTATTTGAGATTTACTTTTGTAGATTTTTTGCATGATGGTTTTTTGAAGTCTGAAAACACCAAGGCTCTTTATAATCCTCAACAGGAACCCCATGTGTGGTGCTTTGAAAATGTTTGCCCAGAGAGTGGCACTATTAGGAGGTGTGGCCTTGTTGGAGTAGGTATGGCCTGTGGCATGAAGTGTGTCACTTGTAGGGCAATAAGAGCCTCCTCTTAGCTGCCTGGATGACAGTCTTCTCCTGTTTGCCTTCGGAACAAGATGTAGAACTCTCAGCTCCTCCAGCGCCATGCCTGCCTGGATCCTGCCATGATTCCTGCTCTGATGATAGTGGACTAAACCTCAGAACCTATAAGCCAGCCCCAATTAAATGTTGTCCTTTATAAAAGTTGTCTTGGTTGTGATGTCTGTCTCCTTACAGCAATGAAAGCCCTAAGACACTATACTAACCCTAAACTAATCCAGGTAAGTATTAACCCGAACAACCAAATAAAGAAATAATTTTAAAACAAAGTTTCCTGCTTTGTCCATGCCAGATACTACCAGCCAACACTGAAGGACCCAGCCTATTGTTCTAGGTCTCCACCACAATTCCCACTCACACTAATGCTCTCGATATGTCAGTGACAGTAAGACCTTACTACACTCATGTAGACCTCCCCTTATGATACACTTTCTCAGAGACATGCTCAAATTTAGCTTCATGACCACCTGAGAAGTTGATACAACTGAGACTGTGTCCTTTTGCAGTTGAAAAAAACTAAGAACCAATGAAAGTTGTCATGGTCAGACAGGGTCTGGGATAGCCCATGGTTCTCTCCTTCTGGCAGCTTTTCCTAATTAGAATTAGAGCCCAAATGAATTATTACAGCCAAACTGGGGCAAAAGAAAGCCTAAGGCATTATTAATCTCAATTCACTTTTCTCTCAGGGTCTTACAGGAAAGTGAATATACAACATAGTATCTCCCAACTTTGATGTCAGATCTGAGGGAAAGCTACAAGGAAGGTGTCAGAATCAAATAAAAGCAAATGCCAACTGACCTAAATGTAACTCATAAGACAAGCTCTAGTCAGGGACACAGTACTTCATGATCCCGTTGGCAGAGTTCAGTTCTGACTCTGGAACTACATCTGTGACTTACACAAGTCATGGTAACGAAGTAAAATCTTAATCACTATCACCAAACAAGCAATTCTGAGAATCAATTTTGACTCACACTTAAAATACTTAACAACCATGAATACTACATTCATGTCATCAGTAACAGGGCTGCTCTTAGGCCTAAAAAGGGGTTAGGCACCTTGCCCATTGATTAAGAATGGACCAACATCTCCTCCAAAGCAAAGAGGCCCCCAGGCCTGTGTTTACAGCCACTGGCTTGTCTAAGAAATCTGTGTCACTTTCCTGGCCCTCCCTAACCTGAGAAGCCCTGGGAGTGTGAGCCTCCTTTCATCTCTGTGTGTCATCCCCACAACCATGGCCCATGGGAAGAAGAAAGAATGTGTGTTCTTGAGGTATGAGGAAAGTAGCTCTGCAGCCCCCTCCCTCAGCTCTGCCCCTCTGAGCCAATAAAATTGCCCTCTTAACCAAGTGGCAGAGCACTTACCTAGTATGCATCAATCCTGGGTTTCATCTCCTAAGAGTTAAAGTCTTTACTTGCAGCTAACTAGGTTGAACACTGTCAGTATTGCTTATACCAATATCTAGCACATTACATGCATTGAATAAAACATTTGCAAATTGCTTTACTATTACAGTAAGTCATGGAAACATGAAAATTAGTAACACAGTTTTCCCCTTAAGAAATGTTTCTCTTTAAAGAAACAACCAGGAAAAAAGCCACATCCAGACCAAGCATGCTACAAAGAGCAGGCCCACATCTTTCTTTGCAGCAAGGAGGTCCTGCCATGAAACTGACGAGAGGCTCCCCAAATGAGCCAAGCTTCAGGAGACCAGGGAGGACACTATGTTGTCAAGAAGTGCCCTCCAAGGGCAGATTCTACCTGGTGTAGTAATGAAGATGGAGATGCAGATCCAGAGGACCCATGACATCTACAGTTTCCATATAACCTCGTCAGGAAGCACCAAGGAGCATGTGTCCTGCTGCAGGGATGTCCAGATTAGTGACACTATCACCATGCGTACTCAACGTGCTCAAAATTACCAAGACCCCAGCTCCACAGAGTAACTCAGTTCTGCAACTGTGTTTGATGTTTCCTCTAAACAAAATAACCATTACTTTCTCACTCTAGGGCCAAACTTGGGGTCTCTGTGCCCTTATTTAAGGGGGGAAGACAAGCACTGACTTAACCAAAGATGGGCTCTTCCTTCATGACAAGTGAGGGACAAACCCAGTCTTGCCTGTTTGCCGCCTTCTAACCTCTGAGCAGGAACAGGGAGCGCCACCTGTGTTGTTACCTCAGAGTTCCTTTAGTTTGTATTGTATTTTGTTGGTCCGTATCACCTTCTTTCGATGTCTTAGTAGACAAGACTAACTCTTGCTCCACAAGTTCTGAGAAGCAAAGAGTAGCAATGTTCTTGGTCCTTTGGGTTCTACTCTAGGCCCTCAGTGGCCTCTTGGGCTGTGGCTTTAAGTAATACCAGCTATCTGGCTCTGCCCAGTGGCCTGGGCATATCTCCTCACAGCTATGCCAGCAGAGCCCCGTGATACCCCAACCCCACCTAGATGGACCCCACACTCACTTGAGGGAAACACGTGGGAGGGAGAAAGTTTTCTACCTGGAGTTTCAAAAAGTGGTTGAACGCCAGGCCTCATAGTCTAGAAATTTCTTTCTTCTAACTGCTTCAAGATCTAAGGGAATTAATTGGTCTCATGGCAACTGGCCTGAGGAAGCCCAAATGGGCAGCAGCCTGGAACTGGACTCTTAAGGGCCAGAGATGGGAGGGACAGAGCCAAGAGGGGGTTGGAGATAGGACCGTTTGAGGGGCTAGGGAATCAGGGAAAGACAGCTGAGGCTCACATGCTAACTTTTAGTGAAGAATGCGAGACAGAAAACAACGATTTTATTTGAAAATGTGTACATCTACTAATTATTCATTACTACCAGTAGATAAATACAAATAAAGAGATGTCCAGAGAATGCATGAGTGAAGCAGCCAACCAATGAGGCACAGCAACCAGAGTTCCACTTGGCTCCGGCTGTACACACAACCCCAGACAATGCACCTGACAACCTAAGACTCACACCTGACTGGACTGCGCACACAACCTCTTCTAACAATGCGTCTAGCACCCTGGTGGCAAGCTAGGATGCCTACCTGGTCAAAGGCTGCATTGTGTGTGCACACCACGCTAAGCAATAGTAAGTCTCTCCTCCTTCTGACACCATCAAAACCTCTCACTTCGTGGGCAGTTTCTTTGTAAAAAGTAGGGGGCAGATCCAGGCTAGACTAGTTTTCAATGCACACAGAACAAGACAAACTTCATCCTCCTGGTGAACATTCAGGGACACTCACTATTTACCATCTCATGCAGACGCATAATTGAGAATGTATATGATTAAAACCAAAGGCACCACAAGACGTAGTAAACAATGGCTTATATAAATTAAGCCTGTCAGTGACAACAGAGAAGCACCATGCTGTGCCTCTTCTCAACACGGCCCCCCCCCCTTGAATGCTATAAAAGGAAATGCCCACCAAACACAAATCAAGACCCTTGAGTACTTTCTCCTTCATGTGGCTGCTGCCTCTGATAATATATTCTGAACTGAATAAAGTTTCCTTGCATCTTTGCAATCTGGGTGTCCTTATTTTGTTATTGAGTAAGATGCCAAAAATCTGGGAATAACCAGCTCAAAGCCCAACTGGTAACATGAGGACATGAGATCAGACCCCAGGAACCCACACAAAAATTGCTGGGCATAATGGCACTGCCATTACTGGGGCAGGCAGCCTACCCACAACAAGGAGCTCTTTCAGAAAGAGAGTCTGTCTCAAAAAATACAGTAGAGAGTCAACAGGAATATACAAGACAGAACGCCCACATGCACAAGGGTGAGTTCACCTGCACACACACAAACACAAAATAATAAAATAATCCCATACATGAAATTCAACCCCCAGGCCAAATGTCCAGGGAGCTTCCTGCAGAAGCAAATGCTAACCCTTAAAAAAAGCTCAAACAGGCATGGTGGTGCACACCTTTGGTCCCAGCATCTGGGAGGCAGAGACAGGTGAGCTCTGGGAATTCGAGGTCAGCCTGTTAAACACAGCAAGTTCCAGGACAACTTAAACCACACAGTGAGAGCCTGTCTCTAAAGGATAAACATAAGAAGCACATCAGTGAGGAGGGAGAGCTGCACTAAGGACACGAGCTAGTTTAAACCGTGCGGAGATTGGTTGGCATTGGTGTGGCACACAGACAACAAACTAACACCTTCTCTCATGGACACCAGTCATCTCTTCAGAAAGCCAAAGGAAGCCCAGAAGCAGCTTACCCAGAAGACGATGTGGGACCACTGTTTTCAGCCACAAGACTCTTAGTAATTTCCAGCCACATGAATGGGCTCATCTGACAGTGAGAAACACGGCTTTGGAATTTTTGTCTCTAACACAACATCCAAGCTGGTCTAAACAGCATCTTTCTTCATGCAACTACACTAGAGTCTAACCTGAACGTATAGTTAGAGGGGAGGGAGAGAATACATGTAGGCTCCAGTTTTTAATCAGCCATTTTACTATCACACAGAGGAATATTTATTTATCTATTAAATTGAAAAGAAGACTTAGAGAAATTCTGATAACCTTTGCATGCAGACAATAAAAGGATCAGGCATTTTTTAAACACCTGACAAAGAGTTAAATCAAAAGCAGTCAAAGCCAGGCCGTGGTGGCACACGCCTTTAATTCCAGCACTTGGAAGGCAGAGGCAGGTGGATTTCTGAGTTCGAGACCAGCCTGGTCTACAGAGTGAGTTCCAGGACAGCCACGGCTACACAGAGAAACCCTGTCTCGAAAAACCAAAAAAAAAAAAAAAAAAAAAGCAGTCAAAATGCATCATATATTATGAAAACTGTAACATGAATTACATAGCACACGCCTATAATCCCAGATATTTGGGATAAGAGGAGTCCAAATTAAGGCCTAACTGGGCTGCAGATGGGAGCATTTGCCTAGCATCCTGGATTTAAAACCAGGTACCACAAAAACAAGAAAAGTAATGGCGGTGGGAAGAGAGGAGGAGGAGAAGAAGGAAGAGGAAGATGAGGAAGAGGAGGAAGAAGAAGAGGAGGAGGAGGAAGAGGAGGAGGAAAGTAGTTACCTGGCTGAGACCTTGTTTCTCCTGCAAACTTCCACCCAGTTTAATAAGAGGGTCAGGCTATTTCACACTACACTCACTGAAAAAGCTAAGGAGTAATACCTCTGGGAGCTATTTTGTATTGTGTTTCAATTAACTTATTGAAAATTCATTCAATGTATAATATTTATTCCCACTCTTAAAAAAAAAAGAAGAAGAAAAATGCACAAAATGCATTCCTATATTTGAGGTAAGACTTAAATCTGTTCTCAGTCCTTTCCAGAAGACCACATTAGCTATGCTCTCAAAACTGACTTCAGTAACAGCTAAAAATACAAAGACTGATTATCCACCCTGAGTAAGGTTCAGTGGCTGAAGAGAGATAAATGCTGGCATACACGTTTACAAGCACTGGGTTTGGAACTTCAAGCACTGCAGCAGGTTCCTCGCTGGCGTTTGCCGTGAGGTGGACTCGCCATCGCTGGAATACACGGCTAGAAACTCTTCAGTGCTTCCACAACCACCACAAAGCCCCTTCCCTCAACTCCCTCACTTTACTCCTAGTCGCCAAATCCCACCAGAATTCTCTCTTCTTGACATCCATTGATATAATTGATTGGCATGGTTGTGTAAATTATGCTAATTATTTAAAAGATATCTTTGTGGCTGCCAAGAAGTAAAGTTGTACTGACCACACAGCACACAAAGCCATGCTCTCACAGAACACAGAGGCATGCTCCCGGAGCACATGAAACATGCCCCCACAGCACACTACAGAGAGATTATAGAGAATAAACTCAGGGGAGTTCTGTTTGGATACAAGACAGAGAAATGTAAACAACTTAATAAGAAAACAAATTCTTAGCCCTGAATTCAATTTCAAGGTTTTGACAATATGCCTAGAATTGCTGTAATTAAGCAGTTATAAAATATAAAATAATGGAAAATGAGATTTTGGAGTAGAGCACACTATTGCTCTTAAGCAGAGCACCTGGTGTATGCCAGACACTGGGCCTGGTTTATGTGATGAACTTAAACAACCCATAATTGTGCATTTGTTTTTAATAAGGAAAGCGTAATTCAGGAAACTGTATTAAACCATTCACTTATTTGACTTTCTAGAAAACCTAGACAAGTTCAAGAAAGGTCAGAAAGCAGCAAATAACTTAAACAAAAATGCTTCTTTCCTATGAGTAAGATTATATGACCTGGAAATAACAACATTGGCTGTCAATTAGATAGATAGGTAGATAGATAGATAAATAGATATGATAGATATGTTACATAGATACATAGATGATAGTCAGACAGGCAGGTTCTTGATATCGTTAAGAAGATTTGTGCAGTTCTGTTCATAAAGATATCTGTGGATCTGAGTGATGGCATACACCTATAGTCTCAGCATTCAGGAAGCTGATGCTGGAGGTTGAAGAGTTCCAACCAGTCTGGGCTACCTAGAGTCTGTATCAAAAAAAAAAAAAATCAAACCATAAAAGTAATAAAAACAGTAACAATGCTACTTCCCCAGAGTATCTTGGACCAAGAGATACTTATTAGTCATTAGAGTTTTGGCCCTTCCCTGGCCATATTTGGGGAGGAAAAATAAAAATAAAAAAAAACCCTGGGAAAGACAAAGGAGCTTTGTTTCTGCTGTTTCTAAATAACACAAAATTCTGTCATGACCCTCTATCATTTCTTATAGTTCCCCAGCTCAGACTTCAAGCTTATAATTATAGCTTAAATACCTGAGCCTTGCATCAGCTAAAGTTTTCTTCTGAAGGTCAAAAGACACAACTGGACACAGTAAGGCAAAACAAAATAAGGCTGCAATAGTCCACAACCACGGGTACCTCCAACTCCCAGGGATCTCTTTACTCACCTTCCTCCTCAGCTGTCTTATTCAGTCTCTTAATTACTTGTAGTAAGTACAAAAATGCCCAAGTATCTATCCTTTCCTAACATAACTGATCATTCAAAAATCACAAAATAAAGAAAAATATGCAATCAATAATTTTGAGGCACAACCTGAGCCACTGTTGGGCCCTGTTTCTCCCAAATCTGTCCCCACTTGTGCGCAGAGTTAAGTTCAACCTATTTAGTTCATATGTTAGTCGTAGTGCAAGAGCCTTGCTGTTCTCGACTTTCATCCCTTGGCTGCTGAACTGCTTCCCATAGGTTCCCTGACTTCAGCTGCCTACATTAGCAAGCCTACACACCCAAAGTTCTCAATCAAACATGGTTAGACTTTTCTTGCCTATGCCAGCCAGAATGCAAAGAACCAGAAAACTTTGTAAGTACCAGGGCAGTCAGCAAGATACTTTTTATGAATAAATGCAAAGTAGGAGGGAAAATATCATTTTCGCAAGGCAATAATGATCGTGCTAAGAATTTCCTCACTTTGAACAGGTTACATCTATATACTCAACTTAATCGAGTCATAAGCTTTTACTGTTGTTATTGGCAACATGGAGGACTAAAATTAACATATTTATTTTAAGAAATCAAAGCTAATGAATGTATAGAACTTAATTTCTTATTACCAAATAAATCACTTAAATAAGCTAACAAGTAAACTTTATTTCTAAGGTAACAAATTTGTTTTCAGTGAAATGAAAAACAAAAACAAAAACTTCCGTTAATTTGCCTTGAGATAAGTAAGGCAAGGAAATAAGGAGCGCGCGCAGAAGCCGCAAACTTACGATGGGGGGCTATGATCAGAAATCAAGACAAAGAAGCGCTTGTTTCTTACAGTAAGGCGGCAGTCAGCCACCCTCAACCGTAATGTGCCCACTCCTCACCCCACCAATTATATGAAGGAATTTTCCACTCTGGGGGCAGGAGTAGAAACAGTGCCCAGGAGTAACTCCCTGGCCACAGCTCCCCATGGGTGCATTTTATCCTAGGACACCTAAGAGGCACTGAAAAGGCCAGCCTGGCTTCTCAACCACTCAGCTAAATCTGCACGGTGAAAGCAACCTCAGTCTTGGAAAGAGAGCTACCTACCTAAGAACTCAGCTGTGGGGTCTGCTGTAGATAGCTACCTGCATCACAGAGATTAATTTTTCAACACTTGCTGGTCTTTTCTCAAAGACATGGAGAAAGTCAATCTACTTAGGTATTTATTTCCTCTCCCCTGGAGTCTAAACTTGGTGTCTCAAATGTGTTTTTAACGATGAATTTCTTTTTTCTAGTCAAGGTAAAGTATGTAAGAGTGAGAGACACAGGTGATGCCAAGCTCTGCCCTGCACAGGCACCTACGGAAGCACACATGAACACACAGACACACACTGTGGACCAAGGGCCTTTACTCCTTCCGTGGCTGCCTCACTGGCGTTCAATCACGCTGACATGTACATAGAGATAGAGAGAGACGCACCTACATGTATACATACACCATTTGTAAAGATCTGAGTCCTAACGAAATATATTCTAGGTAATTTTTATTTATTTTCTATAAAGTTTAGTGAGAGACAACTTAGAGTAATACTTAATATTCACTTGACTGTTTTCCCCTTTTAACTTTAGTTTTTTAGCTGGGCAGTGGTGGCGCACGCCTTTAATCCCAGCACTTGGGAGGCACAGGCAGGCGGATTTCTGAGTTCGAGGCCAGCCTGGTCTACAGAGTGAGTTCCAGGACAGCTAGGGCTACACAGAGAAACCCTGTCTCAAACCTCCCCCCCAAAAAAAACTTTAGTTTTTTGAGAGACTCTCTCACCTGGAGCTTACCACATAGGTTAATCGAGCTGCCCAATGAACTCCAACAGCTCTGCCTCTGCCATCCAGCTCTGGGGTCACAACCACGCCCATCTTTTAACATGGTGAAGGGATCTGAACCAGGTCCTCATGCTTGCCTTGGTTCATTTTACTACTGAGGAACTTTTAAATTGTAGACGGACTTACGGGCAATATGAATGCGGAGGAGGGGATCAAAAACATACTCACATGCCCCAAAGGAGTCTTAGGTTATTTACTAGTTTGCATTATTTTAAAGATTATTAAAATGTGAGTCTTAATAAAATGCATTCTGGTCATTTTATCTATTTTTCACACCGTACTACTGAGCTCCAGTTTTGCCTAAGAGGTGCTTAGCACTGAGCCTTGGGGATGGACCCAGCCCAATAAGCCCTAGTGAGGTAGAGCTAATCGTTGAGCTCGAAGTTAATCTGCTAAAGACAAGAAGTGAGGGAAGAGGAGAGGCCACTTATCCTCTTTACATGTTCTGCTCTAGAAAGCTGTGTTTTGGTGGGGCTAAGGATATGCCACAAACATGGTTCTTGTTTACACAAATAAACAATTTGTGAAGTCGAAGGCCTCAATTTTTACCAATAGCCTTTCTTAGCCATTAGCTTTTGATACCATTTCAACTAATTGCACTACAAATGACCAAAAACAGTTTATCTACATATATCCCGGTGTTATCAGGAAGACCTTTATGGCAAGATAGACACGCACAAAGAGAGAGAAAGACAGAGGGAGACAGAGAGACAGAGATAGAAAGACAGAGAGACAAAAAGATGGAGGGGTGGGAAAATCAGCTAGGCTTGTTAGCATAGACCTGTAAATCCCAGCCTCTTCAGAACCTGAGGCAAGTTCAAGGGCGACCTGAGCTAGAGTTCATTGGCATGAGCAAGGTAATGAGACTATTCAAAATAAAAACTATAAAAAGGGCAGAGAATACAGCTAAGTAGAACATTTTGCCAGCCATGTGTGAAACCCCAGGTTCAACCATAGCAAAAGGCAAAGATAAAAGACAAGGAGATACAAAGACATGGGGGGGAGGGGGTTTACAATTTTAAAAATAGAATAAGCCCAAAACAAAAGGAATTACTTCAGAAATACCATAAGCCAGTATTTCTCTTCTCTCTGTGTTCATGCACATGTTCTCATGAGTACATGATCCTGTATGCGGAGCCGAAGGTTGACTTCAGGCATATCCCTTGATCATTCTCCACCTCATTTTTTGAGTCATCAACTCAACTAGAATGACTGGCCATTGAGTTTGAGGGATCCACCTAGCTCTGCCTTCTCAGCCCTGGGGTTACAAATACATGTCACCAAGCCCGGCTTTGGTTTTTTTTGTTTGTTTGTTTTGTTTTTTTTAATGTGGGTGCTGGGCATCCTAACTCGGATCTCACGCATACACATTTTACCGACTGAACCCTCTCTCCAGCCCTGAGTCTGTATTTTATATTTTTAAAATAATAAATGACATGTTTAAAACCCAATTATCACAGGAATTACAGTTACATGCCACGTTTTATAAGCAAATATTTACACATATTGCTCATCCACTAGTGTGTGTATCCCTGACTTTAAATAACAGATTGAAATTCTGAGAATAAGCATATACCTAAGAGAATCAAGTGGTTGAATACATTCACATGATCCTGTTACTGAGCTACATTAATGCAGCACTTTAATCCAATAAGACTCTCAAAGCGCTCTCCAGAGAATCACTGCATAAATGTCCTACAATCATCTATTTCTTATGCAAAGTAAATTGGACAAATACTATCTGCTCACAGCATCCATTAATCTTAATCTCTTTCTTCCCTGCCCTTCTGTATTATGGAGGCTTTAAAAGGCTCAAATATCCAACCTCCTCTGTAGCCGAAAGTATCTGATGGCAAATCTCTAGCCAAAAGAAGAGTATATACAAGACCTTGTGGAAGTAAAGACTGGACTGGGGCTATGGCTCGGTGGTAAAGCATTACCTAGCAGGGAAGCCATGGATGGGGTGGTATTCGTGAGAATACGAATGATGACAAAACCTGGGCCAGGAGGATCTTCCCTGTCCCTGGTTGGTGTCTGCAGCGGTTTGGATGTGCTTGGCCCAGGGAGTGGCACTATTAGGAGATGTGGCCTTGTTGGAGCAGGTGTGGCCTTGTCGGGAGAACTATGTCGCTGTGGGGGTGGGCGTTTAGACCCCCTCCTAGCTGCCTGGGATACATTCTTCTCCTGACCACCCTTGAAGCAAGATGTAGAACTCTCAGCTCCCCCTCCAGCAGCTCCCGTCGGCCTGCAGCTGACTCGCCTCCTGCTCTGATGATAATGAACTAAACCTCTGAACCTGTAAGCAGCCCCAATTAAATGTTTTCCTTATAAGAGTTGCCTTGGTCATGGTGTCTCTTCACAGCAATAAAACCCAAATAAAGGCAACAATACACCACTGAACCTGTGCTTTTAGAACTTAGTCATCATCTGATCCTTAGACACACCTTAGTGTCTAAGCACAATGGCACTTCGGACCTTTAGATTTCTTATTAAACCACCAAGCACTATAAGTTCAGTATTGGTAACTTGTAAACTATTAAATCCTGATGCGGTCAATGCTATACTCACTTATGCTATAAACCAAACAGAAGAACAAACCATAAGATAAAATAATAATAATAAAAGGTCATCTATGGAAAAGTATGATCAGGGGGCTGGAGAAATGGGTCAGTTGTTAGAAGCACTGGATATTCTTCTAGAGGACCCAGGTTTAATTCCCAGCACCCACAAGGCAGTTTATTCCAGTGCCAGGGGCTTCATGGCACCAGGCATGCAGGTGCATGCATATGAACACAGGCAAAATACCCATTTACATAAAATAAATAAGCCTCTTTTTAAAAGGCATGATCAGAGCAACAAGTGCCAAATGCTGGAGAACACTAGTAAAGACAAAGATGCTCTACACACTCCACTCCAGAGACTACGTTATTACACACTAACAGATCTTCACAACAGAGTCTGTAACATCATTATTTCTGCCCGCTGTAAACTTTTCCTCCATCTTTAACGGAGGCCTAGAAGGAAAGCTAACTGCTCTTGCAAAGTACCCTAACTCAGCTCCCAGAAGTCATGTCAAGCACTCACACTGTCTGTCATTTCAGCTTCAGGAGAGACAACACTCTCTTCTGACTCCAGTATACCATGCCACACACATACGTGTGTACATAATTTTAAAACAGTAACAACTAACCCTCTAAAAATCACACCTTGCAGGGTGAGTGAAAACATTTATGTAAGACAATGCCACAAACAAAATTAAAGATACGAATTTGTCATTACAAGGGAAAACAACCACGCCAGTTCACAGTTAAGGGCAGTGACTTTTAAAGTGAAACGGCTTGACTATGATGCCCGCCAGTTTTCTTAACTGGCTATAGATTTTAAACCACACCAGAGAAAAGATTTACTTATTTATATGAGTACACTGTACCTGTCTTCAGACATACCAGAAGAGGGCATCAGATCCCATTACAGATGGTTGTGAGCCACCATGTGGTTGCTGGGAATTGAACTCAGGTCCTCTGAAAGAGCAGTAGGTACTCTTAACTGCTGAGCCATCTCTCCAGCCCTGGTTTTCATTTTTTTTATAAGATTTTAGTCACTGCAAAACCTGGCCTGAAATTTTCTTTTTCAGTTGTTCCCACAAGTGTAATTAGTAAAACTATCTAACAAAAAAATTACTTTAAAATATAATACATACATATATGCATATATGTGTATATGTATTACACACACATACACACACAAAACATTCTTGATATATATAATACACACACACACACACACACACACACACACACATGCTTAAGCCCAGCATGGTAGCTCATACCCTACACTCGAGTAGCTAAAAACACCTGTACCCCAGTTCCAAGCAATCAAACACCGTCTTCTGGCCCCCGTGAGCATCAGGCATGTACTTGGTGCATATGCATACACGCAGACAAAACACATTTCCAAAATAATAACAACAAAATAAACCTAAACAACAACAACAATGAACTTAACTAAGTCAGGCCTGATAGTGCTGGCCTATGAATCCGAGCTACTCCCAAGGCTGAAGCAGGAAGACCACAAATTTCATGTCTGCCTGAGCTACATAGTAAGTTTGAGGCCAGCCTAGACAATTTAATAAGAACCTGTTCCAAAAAATACAAAGTTTAAAAAACAAACAAACATAGAGGTGGAAACAGAGCTCAGTGGCAGAGTGTTTGCACTACCATACAAGGTACCAAATAAGAAACATCAATTCCCAGCACCATAGAAATAGAAAAATTAAGATGAAAGATACTGGCCTCCTCATTATGATTAAATCACTAATCAGGAAAAAGATGATTTGAAATTAATAATTTGGTAGCTACTCTCCAGGGTCACAAAGGGGCTCCAAAAGTTATATATCCTTTCTTTAACTTTCAGTTTGGAAATATTTAGTCTAAAAGGGCTCTATAGGGGCTAGAAAGGTGGCAAGTTGTGTGAGGGTCTGAACTCAAATCAACTGAAGCCATGTAAAGCCAGGTAAGGTCACAAGAGTCTATAATTCTAGGGCTTCTATGGTGAGATGAGAAGAGACATGAGAGTCCCCAGAAGCAGGAGGACCAGAAGATAAGAGCCCACGCACGCACGCAAGCACGCACGCACTCACGCACGCAGGCAGGCACATAACCCCCACCTATCCCCCACCTCTGACCCACCCCCTGTCTCTCACTAACTAAAAAGTAAAACCAAAGAAAAAGTTCTATAAAATAGTTCAGAGATCCCATGTCAACTTCACTGAGATCTTCTTAGGGTAACATACAAAATAAGCATAAGAAAATTTAAATATTCAGACTTCATCTGACACCATTAAAAGCCAGAATCCCACACTGCATATGGTTACACATACATCCCCTTCACTCTCCTCCCATCTGTGAAAACTTGTGCATTTCTCAGTTTTCATACCTTCAACACTTCCAGAAAGAACTGCCCAATTGTTTACCATCAAATGTGGATCTGTCTGGTGTTTTCTGAAATCGAGTGGGTTTTCCTTTTTTTTTTAAGATTTTTATTTTATTTTATGTATATGAGTGTTTTGCTTACTTGTAAGTAAATGCACCATATGCAACCAAGTCTGGTGCCCATGGTGGTCAAAAAAGGGCACTGGATCCCCTAGAAATGGAGTTACAAATGATAGGGTACTGGGAATTGCACCCCAATCCTCTCAAGAGCAATAAGCACACTTCTCTGCTTAGCCATCCTCCAGCCTCTTGCAATTGATTCTTCTTCAGTTTTGAGGCTCTTTGAGAATCTTCACTGAGGAACCCTGACTGGCTAGTGCTCGTCCACAGACTGGTATCAAACCTCACAGGAGTGGCCCAGCCTCGCTCAGCCTCTGCTAGGCTGGGAGAGTCCAATTCAGTCAAATATCATTCACATTCTCCATGCATCATATCTACAACTGGTGTGTACGCAGCTCGTTCCTGGAGCTACTGTTTCGACCAGAAGGCACCACATGAGTCACCACTGGTTGGATATACCTGTTCTGTAGCCTGCACTCATCTGAATCTCCAGATCAACTACAGAATGCAGTGTGTAAACTGAAGAAACTCTTCCTTCAGGCAGACCACTGGTGAAAAGGCACTGTATTTGACTCCACAGAACCTTATTTTAATAGCGGTCCCAAAGCACAGGGGTGACCATGCTGGCAATTTTATTATAGCATATTGTTCTAACTGCTCTATTTTATTACTGGTTATCATTGTGAATCTCTTTCTGGGACTAATTTAGAAATTAAGTTTTATCATAGGCGTGAAAGCAATAGGGGGAAATGTACAAAGTTTTAGCACTATCTGAAGTTCTGGTCATCCTCTCAGGTCTTGGAATAGACAAGGAAGGTCTACAGTACGTCCATAAGACTTCCTGACGTACAGCAAGTAATTTCTTAAATGAAAGACCAGAATGACTAAGGCTAGTTTTACTACTTGCTACTTGCATTACTAGAAAAAAAAGAAAAAAAAAAGGCAATCTATAGATATCCCACATGCTCACATTATGACAACTACTGTTCACCTAAGACATGACCGGTGGTCTACATTTCATGAACATCATAGGATTCCCTTTTCACCATCTCAGTTTAAATCCATCTGGCCAATACCAGATATCACTGGTACTTTAGGAACTCAGGGCCAAATCATTTAGAGACAATGGTAGAAATCCGAAGTCAGTCCCAGAAAGTCCCATACTGCATGATTTCATCTATGCAATGTTTTGAAACAATGAAATTATAGAAAAAAAGCAGATTGGTAGTTACCAGAGGTAGGGGTGCACGTAGTTATTAAAAACATGAAGAAATCCCAGGATGGTAGCACATGCTTATAATATTAGCACTTCAAGCTCCTCAGCTACATAGTGATTTTGAGATCAGCCAGGGCAAAACAAACAAACAAATGACAAGTGGAGATTCCTGATTTTTTTGTTATGCAGGGATTGTCTGTAGTGTCAGTGAACCATGCCACATCCTAGTGATGACATTGCACTGTAGCTTTAGCAGATGCCATTTACAAAAGGGTACATACACAGCACTTACACAACTGTCTCAAGTAAAAAGGCTAATATAAAAAATGAAGCTAGCCATAGTGGCACAGTCGTATAACTCTGCAATGCCAGCACTCAGTGGAAATGAACAGATCAAGAGCTACAGGGCACCTTGGGTTACACGATAGAACCCTGAGTCAAAAACAAAAACCAGAAAGCCATGATTGAACATGCAAGACCAACCTGCAGCCAGCAGGCTGCATGCATCCAAGGATAGGCATGAATGCAGCCCAACACATTTGTACATGACATTACACTTGAACGTCAAAACACTGGACATCTCAACTTGGCCCTCCACAAACCCTAGCATGCCAACACTGCACTAAACTTAGCTACTCTTCAAAGATCGAGGGAGAAAATGAAAATACCTGACTCTAGCAAGTGGCACACTTCATACAGTTCATCACATGGTTAATTATCATGTAAGATGGGAAGGAAGGGGGGGGTTTCCCCTCTGAAAATATAAAAATCATCACAATTAACATGGCAGTCCGCTTACTTTCACACACACAAGCATGTTTTGACTCGCTATGGCTCTCTAACCTCTACCTCTAACAAAGCCACCAAAAGGTGATAGGTGTGCTACCAATTACTCCTAAACCTAATGTGCCAACATTAGCTAATCAAAACATGGCACTGAGCTGTGCTATGGCTACGGTTTGGATGGTTTCTCAAGGCCTGTTGAAGGCTTGTCCCAGAAAGGCACTGCTGGGAGGTGGGGGAAGCTGCTGGAGGTGGGGGAAGCTGCTGGAGGTGGGGACCAATGGGAGGTCTCCAAGATCACCAGCCCTGGAAAAGAGCTCTTAGGACCCTTTCCTTTCCCTATGCTTCCTGACCAGTAGATGGGCACTTGATCCTGTATGAATATCGGGAAGTCCACCAGAGTCCTGAAAGCAGCAGGCCTACCTACTCTTGTACTTCTACAACTGAGCCAAAACAAACCTGTTCTTTTTATAAAGTTACCTCATGTATTTGTTTCAATGACACAAAGATAATTAACAAAAAGTGTAACAATTGCTTCCAAACACTAGCTACAATCGTAATTACAGTGTCATAGCAGTTGGTAGGTTTTCACAGAATACATTCCTTTTTGCCCAATAAACTTCAGAAATCCCCCATTTCTCCCAACAGTGCTGTTTAGAAACCACATTGCCATTATGAATCAAAAAGTACTATTAACTATGCATGAAGAAATACTATTATATTTGACAAGTTATGTCATACATATGATAAGTTATGATAAGTCAAATGCTGATGGCTCCTTACTTTCTGGGTTCAAAAGGATTTGTTGTTTTGTTTTTGCTTTTGTTTTTCTTTTTCTTACAATTACAAAAGCGATACACTCAGCAGAAACCCTGCTTGGGACAGGTTTGGAATGCTGACCTTTCCTGGAGTAGCAGTATGTGTTATGCTATTATTCTTACAACTGGAAGCTCCCAGGCCACAGGCATCATGAGGGCAAACAGCAGATACACAGCAGGACCAGGTTGTTAGGCTGGGTGTATTCAAGACATTTTCAGTTTGCCAAGATGATCTACTTTTTACTTTGTTTCAGCTGTCATTTAGACTCACAATGAATTCCACTGAGTGACTCTGCAAAAAAAAAAAAAAAAAAAAAAAAAACTATGTCCTGTACTCTTGGGAACTCTGACAGCTGCATTCCTGAGCATTAGCAACTCAGCCAAAAAGGTTAGCAAAACAAAAAAGTTTAATACTGAAAAAGTAAGATTACTAACTAGGAGGAGATGGGATAAGAGTTATTGTACACATATCATTTGAAAGTAAATATCTAAACACACCACAGAAGCAATCCCAATGGGCCTGAATCCAACAAGGTAATAAAATAGTTCAACAAAAAATGTATTGTATGAAGCCTTGGGGTATGATGCTGTTTGCAATGTATTTACATTTTTTACTTCATTAAATTGCCTTGGTGACCACAATTCTCATTTAAGTGATTAAAGACATAAACCCAAGTCACTGAATGAAACAGTTACTTAGCAGTCCTGTTTTCAACAGAGGTGCATTGAGAAGTATCAATAGAATGTTTATTGCTCCTTCTTTTCCAGGGAGTATATTACTTTAGAATACAGTGAGCTATTGAGCAGGAGGAGGACAAGTTTCCAGACACACAATACAGGGTAAACACTGGATTAAAGACTTTTCCTCTTCTAGGAATACCAGGTGAAATACTGGAAGCCTCTTGGCTAAAATCTCAGGTGATAATTTCTCCTTGTGTTTCTCCTTACTGCCCACCTTTCCTCTGGCAGCCTAGAGTACCTTGCCACTTTCCAGACACTTATGAAAAGTTCTTAAGTGTCAAAGTTCCTAAGACTCTTCAGCCCCAGATGCAATAGTCACCAACTGCTTAAAGGGGCAGTTATCAAAATTACTTCCAAGCAACTGACTAACCTAAATACAGAACTTGTCTTCAAAGAGTCTGGTAAAGGACGAAGGCTGGCTGGGGAAGGGAGGAGGAGCTGGACCCAACAAGAATAAAGAAGTAAATAAATGTTTTCATTCATTCTTTTCAAGAAGCTTGTGGTTTTGCCTGTCACACAAACTCCTTTATCAAAGTCAGTCTTCAGAGACGGGATACTCCACAGCAAAGCTTCCCTAATTCTTGTTCTTCCAGTCATATCAAGCGAAACAACAATACTGCTTTAATCATATTACAAAAATGTTCAGACACCTATGAAAATATACTACATATGGAAAAGCTTCCACAGGTGCAGCAGCGTTGCCTGTTTTCTACTCCAGGAGAGTTCCAACTTCTGGATACGTTATTTTTGACAACTTCAGTAAAGGTGGAAAAGCATGCATAGTTCCAACTAATTTCTCTTTAAAACGATAAATAGGAGTGGGGGTTTGCACTAGTAAAAATCTCATGAACATCAAAGTTAACAGGGCTGACACTTGAGAATGTTCACCATGTTTGGCAGGTTTCTCTGTTTGCTTCTCCTGAGGTCAGGTGGGGTAAAGACAGCTCCCAGATTCTCAATGGAGCTTTCAGCTATTAGGGTAAGTAGTAACCCGCCCACTTTCTCACTGGGCCAAGAGTTCTCTGTTGGGTTGGTTTCTATATTCCACACCACTGGTGGGGGAACAGGAAAGTCTAACAACAGTCTATTTACTTGGCCAATCCACAGGCTGTCCAAGTGGAAGGTTTGTCTCTTCCAGACTTATTTGGTAACCCACCATCCCTACGCCCCCAATCCTACACACACACACACACACACACACACACACACACACACACACACACCCCTCTACCCTCTACCTGATAGTAGGTTTCCCTGTTATTCTAACTAATCAACCTAGCATACCACTTCACCCTCCCCATTTCCACTACAGGCCTCTGACATCACTCTCTGACCACCCTTCTTAGGCTCTAATGTCCTCTACACGTGTAATTTCACTCAGCACTTCAAACTCTGTTCTTGAAAAGAACTGAGAGATCTCATGAACGTTGCTCTGCCTACACAATAAACTGGCAGTGTCTTTTTATGAGCAAAAAATGGGTACAAGTGACAGTTTTAACAAATACGGATGATGAAGACACATGAGGGGCAGCTGCACCACCACCAGAGAAGGGACCAGATCAAAGGAGGGCATCCCCAGTGCCTGATAAAAACTGCCTTTAGAACAGGCACTTCTGGAGACATCAAATGGACTTTCTTGTGTGGTTACAGCCCATCTTCCACAGACTTGGCAAATGTAATCTATACTCACATCCCACATGTGACAGCTCCAACAAGCAAAAGGAAAACCATCAAGAACAGTACCAGGTGCCATTCTTGGGGCTTGTCCAAAAGCAGCCAATGGAAGATTCCATTTTATTCTATTCTCTCTCACATTAAATAATCATTTAATTTGGATTTGGACAGATGGTATCCAACACCAGACTGGCAAAGCAACTTTTTTCAAGTATTAGATCCTCCCTGTATTTGCTGGCCCCAAGGATCTGGAGATCTTCTTTGCCTGCAGGGTTGGCAGGCAAGATCGCCTGTAGTCACCACCCCAACACTGAGGAATATACGTCATTAGCCAGTAAGCAAAGGAAATCAAACCACATTTTTATAACACTCCTCCCTCGCCAATCCAATCTAAGAAAAATCAAATCCAACCCTCCAGCTATCCCTCAAAAATAAAAAGAAACCTGAGGATAAAACAATTGTATAAAGGTTAACCACTTATCTAATTTTGACCATATCGTGCAAACCAAAAGAATCTGCCCTGCGAGGAAAGAGGGGGGTCGAATACGCCTGTTCTGCAGTTATATCTACAATTGGAATGAAAAGCGCTAGCCTAGCTGTCAACTTTTTCCTTTCGATGGATAACAATATTCTTCTTTCAAGAAAGTAAAGTAGTAAATAAAGATAGATACCTCAGTGTTTCACTTTATAAGGCCCACCTCGGGCAGTTCATCGCACAACGCTGCAAGTTCCTTCTTACAGCTCATTAAACACCCCGAAACTCTAAGATGAGATACATGCAAGGGAGTAACTGAGCCTGCAGTCAGGGTGACAACAGTACCAAATGGAGCAGAGACCAGACCCCAAGACTCAGAACCCCAGGGAGTGTGGCCGGAGAAAGACTTGCTCTATAGACTAGTCCCGCAAACGCCCCGGCAAGGTCAGCTACAGGGAGCGCAACGAAAAGGACAGCAGAGGAGATGGCAGCAATCGCAGAACGGTCTGAAAAGAATGCCCTTGGAAGTTGGGGCAGGGAAGGTCCTGGATGGGGGAAATGGGATGCTTCCCCGGCAGAGGAGTGCCAGAGCCCTGGAAGGGCGCAGTCTGCAGACACCAACCCCACGGCGGGTGGCGGCGCGTCTCACCTGGGGGGTCCTCTCGGCGGGGTTCTTCATCACCGCTTGGCGGAAGCTATTATCCACGTAGGACGCCATCTCCCCCTGCGGGGCGCACCGGGACCGCTCCACACACTCGCCGGCCTCCCGGCCCAGCGCCACTGCCCGAGGCAAACCAGCCCAGGCGCGGGGCCGGGGCGCAGACAGCACGAAAGGTCCGTGCAGCCCCGAGCTGCCCTCCTCCTCGCGGCTTGCTGTCCGTAGACTCGGACTCAGCGACTGCCCGGCAGCGCTCCGGAACGGTCGCGGATCGCGCTGGCCCCGGCGGGCCGAGTTATTTTTAGGGAGGTGCAAGCGACGGCGGGCGGAGCCTCTCCGGCGGGGCCCTGGGTCTACCAGCTCCGGCCGCGCTCGCTCTGACGCGTCCCGGTTCCTCGCGCGCCGGTCGAGAGGGAGGGCCGCGCGCTGAGCCTGGTGAGTCGGGCTCAGGTCTGGGCGCCACCGAGCCCGCTGGCCTCGGCCGCCGTGGCCGCGCCGCGCCTCCGTCTACTGTCGGCCGCGCCTCCCGACTGCTGCTGCATCCCCGCGGGCCGCGCAGGTCCGGCCGCCCGCCCCCATCGGCGCCAGAGCGCGGCTGCTCCCCGCGCGGCCCCCGCGCTCTAGGCAACTTTGTGCGTCGTCCGTGCGGCGGGCGGACGGGCGCGGCGGGCCGGACGCGGGTCTCCGGTGGGCGCGAGGCCGAGAGCGGAGCGCGCAGCCCCGCCAAGCGTCTGCTGAACGGCGACCGCCTCCTCTTCCCCGCCTCTTCCTTCTCCTGCGCCTCCGCGGCCGCAGGAGCCGCTCTTCAGGGAGGAAGCGGCCTCCGGGGCTTGTTGCTTTGTGCTGCAACCATGGTGAGGAGTGAGTGACGGGCCGGGGGCCAGTCGGAGGCCGCCGCATCATCGGGGGCGGAGCGCCCCGTGGCGCCGGCCCGCCCCATCGCTGGCCTGGCGGGGCCGCGCCCTCGCTGCAAGCCGCGTTCTGCCGGGACCAGGTGCGGCGGGAGACGGGACAGCCCGGGGTGTTGCGACCGGGGATCTTGTAGCTGAGCGGCCGCACCCCGCCTCTCTGGCCGGGACCCCGCATCCCAGGCCTTGCGGCACCCTGGCCCCTCTCCCGCCCCTCCCCGGGCTGGAAACTGACCCCACCCGGGAGAGGTCCCTGCGACGAGTGGGCTGCAGTGGCAGGTCTTCCGAAGCCTAGGGCTGACTGGGATTTTGCTTCGGTGGCAACATTAACCATCCTTGGATTCTGTTTATTTGTAAGGACTGCAAGGACAGCGTTGCCCTTCGGTCTTCCGCGCTCACTGACACCTAAGCCCTTAAATGACCCCTGCGTTAGGCAGGTAGGAATGCGGCTTTCCAACCCCAGACCTGGTATCCCATCGGACAGGAAAACACCAGGTCAGCCCGTTGTAATCGAGAGGCAAAGACGGTAAGTTCTCAGACAATCAAGAACGTATAATCCTAGGTCGGACTTTGCCTTCCACTGGGCAGAACACCTTCTCAGGATCGCGAGTTTCCAATCCAGACTTGCCCGGTACAAAGCCCATATTAGTGTGTTAAGATGTCCCTGCTCTTGCGAGTTCTTCCCTCCCTGACCAGGCTTGAGGTATGCAGCGTCAGCCTCAAAGAAGATTGCAGTGTTTGAAGTCTGTGGAGACTAAAGACAACTGTTATTCAAACTTAAAAATAAATATTAAAGCATGCTTTTCAACACCCGGTTTATTGTAACCAATTGGGACAAGCTGTCAGCTAGTAGGGGAGGAAGTCCTTAAATCACCAGCACAACCCTAACGGATTGCATAGCTTCTAAAAAGAAAGGACCTGTGGGGCCCAAATTTTGAGAACTGAGTCTAAGTTACAAAATATATCTAATAGATCCTTTTGTATTGCTTTTGCAGCCACGCTTCCTGCTTTATCTGAAGTTCTAGAGCATCAACTTGAATTCTCCAGGATAAACCTCCACTTCAAAAACAAAATAACAGAAAAAGAGAATTTTAAACCCATTGATGTGCAAAATATATATATATATATATATACCCGACATTCCCCATCTGGAGTCTACTCGACATTTCAGAGTGTGTGTGTACAAATCAGGTTCCACTTCTCTTACCCCACACATACCCCATTCACAGCCTTAACTGTCCCAATTAATAACACACCATCATCACCATCCAGGTTCCTGGGTGTCACCCTAGTATCGTCTTAATTTCTTTCTCCTCTATGCAACAAAGTTCAGTAAAAACCTTCTAGCTCAACTTTCAAAGTACTAATACATGTGTATTCCAATCTCTACCACCTTTCCTACAGAGATCCTGGTCCAAAGCACTACCAACCTCTGACTGCATTTTGCTATAGTTATATCCCTGGTACCATTCATTCATTCATTCATTCATTTATTTATTTATTATTTCTCTTTCTTTCCTGTTTCTTTGGGTTTTGTTTGTTTGTGTTTTCCTCCGAGTAGCCCATTTTCGTCACAGCAGCCAGAGTCAGGGAAGCAGTGACTCACTGGAAGGACAGTGCTCCCTCCAGTGAGTCACCGCTCATCTCCCATGACACTCATCCCCTAAGCCTGAAACTCTGTGGGCCTCAATGACCCCTGAACCTAGGCCTTTGTCCTGACCTCTTCTGACCTCAGATATCTGCTATGTTCGCTACTCGTTTCCTCAGGCACATGAGCTTCCATGCTGTTTCTAGAGAAATAAAGCAAATTCTGCTCTCCTGGCCTTCCACGTGCTGTGCCTTCTACCGCTGTGTTCTCTACCTTCCCTTCCACCCACACCACCGAAGAAAAGGAAAACATATGTAACAGACAGAATGCTGTTCCCACCTCCTCTGCTCCTCTCTCACATTTATTCAAATACCATTTTCCCTGTGGTTGCATAGCCTACCTTCCTGGCTTTATTTAACACCTAACCTGCATATTATATTTTACTCATTTTGTATTATTTTACTCTACTGTAATGTTAGCTGCGAAAGTCAACGATTTTTATTTTGTTGACTGCTATATCAACTAATATTATTGGATGGATACTTGAATTACTCAAATACCTTATATTTGTATGAGATTTTTATGTATATCATCACACCCGTATAATGAGAAGAGGAAGCTGCAAGAGGGCACAAGCTCACTGAGCCTGTTTTCTGTCCTACAGAAGGGATGCATTTCGTATGCTGCAGATTTGCACGTATCAAATACAACATATGCAAAGTGCCTTGCACATTGCTAGAGCCATAGTATGAACTCCACAAGCAGTTGTTATTTTTAAGATCATAGTCGTCATCCCCACCCTTTGAGGTTTGTGGACAGTTATTATCATCCTGTTTACAGATGGGGAAACTGGCAATAAAATGGGCCGTGTGATGTGCCCTAGTTCCAGGCCTGCCTTTAGCTTTGGGGTGATCTGGAGCAAGCTGACAACATGAGACTCCTATAACCTATCATAAATACTGAAAGCTACAACTGAACCAGGCAGTCCTGGTACAGGGAGTATTGACTGCTGTCTGTACTTGGTACTCTCCCATCTGCCTCTGCCCCTGCTCATCCCACACAAAGACTCACGTATTTGAGATCAGATAACCTTTTGTAAACTGTACCACACCCCTCACAGGAGACACACATGGTCTCTCCTCCTTCCACTTTGTAGTCCTGGTTGGTGAGGCCAGAAAGTAGGAAGGTCTAGGGTTGTGAAGTTCAGATTTTGTGAACTTTCTTACAGGTAGGAAAATGGAATTTGCAGAGGGATTGGCTAAGCGTGGACGTTGGGCAGAAGCATCCTCAGCCATATCTCAGTTTAAAAAAAAAAAAAAATGTGAATTCCAGATTCCAGCCTCTCTCCTTTCCACCCCACCCCTCGCCTCCCTGCCTTTCCTCTCCCCTCTCCCCTCCCCCTCCCCCTTCCTCTGCTCTGCTCTCCTCTTCTCCTGTGGTATCCTCCTCCTCCTTGTCTCCTTCCCTCTCTCTCCCCACCCTCTCTTCCCCTCCCCTCTCAGTGTCCCACTGTGATGCTGAACTATACCAGTGACCTTAGGGAAGGCCTAATAGTATACCTTCTGCACCAACTAAATGACTGACTCGGGTTCGACTTCAAAGCTATCATTTGACATCAATTAAAACTAATATCCTCACTATTTATAATCCACTTACCTACGTATGTCAACAAAGCTATCGGCACTCAGAATCCAAGACACCTAATACTTGCCATGCTTTGCAGTTTTAACATTTGAGCATCAGTACTGTACTGGGTGTGACTTGGAAGACAGAATCAAGCACAGGTCTGACAACGTGCCAGCTAGTCCTCCCACCGCAAACTGGCAGCAACCCTTCATCAAAGCAAGTCATTTATCATGTTGCCTCAGAAATGAGACGTAAAGGAGTCTTTCTGTACTTTGTTCATTCATCCATCTAAAAAACTTGGTCCAGAGATATGGTTCAAGATCTGGCCTTAAGGCAATTTCTACTCATAGCTTTAAAACCCCTTTTCTAATATGTCCCTAAGCATATTGTATAGATTAGGTATTCTGGGTCATTTTTGTTTAAAAAGGAAAACAATAACAACAAGCAACAACTCCTATGAGTCTGGCTACAAGAGAAGATTTAGGAAAGATAGCTATTTTATTAAAAAACCTACTGAGCACCTAGCATCCAGATCAACGATAAATATTTATTGCCTATTTACTACAGGCTGGGTGCCGTCTCACTACTTCAAACAGGCGGAGAGATGAGTGGCTGCCTGTGTCATATGCCAGGCACTATCTTAAATCACTTGCTTTCATGGAGGAGCAAGAGGGTGATGGGAAGCTCCAGGAAGATGCCTGCTCTGCTGAGACAGAGCTCCTTCTGCTGTCTACCTTTCCCAGCTGGAGAACCCTCTCAAGGCCAGGTTTCCTTCTACTCAAGAGCCGGAAATTCCTCAGACTCTCTCATTCCTCAGAAACATGCACTTTCCCAGCTTCTTTTACCCTCAAAGTCAAGTGAGGAAGACTCTCAGGAGAGCTGAAGCTAATGCAGAGCCTGAATCATTCTTAGTGTGCTCCACCAGCAGACACCGAATTCACTTGCAAACAGCATCATGGGGAGTGTAGTGAGGAAGGACAGGGAAGTTAAGGCCTGGTCCCAGACCAGGGGACTTTGAAGAGTCTGGATACACTATATCAAAGCACAAGTCACAATCAGAGTCTTAGGTTTGATTTTACAAGGGTCCCCCAAATCAGAGTTGAGGATGCTGTCACATGGATCAAAATGACATGTAGATACCGTTTCCTCCCTGACTTGTCAATATTTTATCCTGGTTCTACCTGCACATAAAATTAATTAAAAATATAAATCAAGCAATATACAATGTAGCAAAATTTCTCTGCTCAGTCACACCATTGAATCTGTCACACTTGAAATACTGGAGCAACAAGAAGGAAGGGCTCTCTTGATTTTCTCTGCTGCAGGAGAGCTAACAGTTCTGGAGGGAATAACAGTTACACTTTTGACCACCAGCAATGCCTTCTGTTGTTGTTGCCTGTGTGCTTAACAACTATTTTTATAAATTGCTCCTTGTGGTTCAAAATCAGTCTGCTGGGCCTGGTACACCTCTTAGTTGTTAAGTGTTTGCCTAACATGCATGAAGCTGGGGCTTCGCTCCATCCCTAGGACCTGGGAAACTGACTGGACACCACAGCACGTGACTGTAATCTCAGCGCATGGAGTCAGAAACTGGAAGATCAGAAGTCCAAGCAGCCTTGCCTACAGAATACCCTGCCTCAGAGGGAGGGACGGAGGGAGGGAGGAGGGAAGAGTAGGAAACAGTCTGCCAAGCTTGTAAGATGGCTCAGTAGGAAAACCCACAGACAACCTGAGTTCCCATCCTGGCATCTACAGTGGAAAGAGAGAACTGATCCTAGATTTGACCTCTGATCTTCCACACACAACACACACACACACACACACACACACACACACACACACACACACATACACACACACAGTTTAACAAAATCACTTTGCCAATAAAGGGGCTTATAAATGACTTTAGATACATACACAAACTGAAGTCTTTTTAAGGCTAAAAATAAGTAAAATTGGAGCAATGTTTAAACCTAACAATATGAATGCTGCAAAATAATAAATTAAAACAATCAATGACTGCATTGAAATTTTATTACTATCTATCTTTCTTTCTTTCTTCTTCTTCTTCTTCTTCTTCTTCTTCTTCTTCTTCTTCTTCTTCTTCTTCTTTCTTATTTTGGTTTTTTCAAGACAGGGTTTCTCTGTATAGCCTTGGCTGTCCTGGAACTCACTCTGTAGACCAGGCTGGCCTCGAACTCAGAAATCTGCCTGCCTCTGCCTCCCAAGTGCTGGGATTAAAGGCATGTGCCACCACTGCCCAGTCTGTCTATCTTTCTTATTGTGTATGTAGATGTTAGTAGACAGCTCAAGGGAGTTTGTTCTCTCCTTTCACAACATGGGACCCAGTGTGAATTTATATCAGGCTCAGCTGCCTTATCCCCTAAGTCATCTTGACAGCCCTGTAAGTATTTTTTTTAAGTCTCTATAGAGAATATGAATTACAAATTAGTAATTAAAAAAAGGAAAAATAACCCTTCCATTTGTAGTATGCAAAGCTAAAAAATAATTTGATAATTGAGCCTTGCATAAACATGTCTAGGCTTCCAAGTTACGTGGAGGTCACTACCTACAACTAAAATCGTGCAAATGGGTATGCAGGGCAAGGCTCTGTATGAGTTCCAAAGAAAATGATCGGCTGCAATTATTGCCAACTCTGGTCTCCAGGTGGTATTCAAGGGTAAATGCAATGCACTATGGGACAGCTATCTACCAGAAGTAGTTCAAAATCAAAGTCATTTGAACAGTAACAACAACCACTGCCACCACAAAAGTGGTATACTTGGCCAGCTGTGGTTTTTCAAATAATCATTTTAAGGTCATGCTTATTTAATATTTGTTAAATCCGGACTCCTGCAAGGCACCATGCGTACATAAACAAAGACAAAGTGCCTATGCGTTGCGCTTACAAATCTAAGTTAGGCAAAGGAAGTGAAGGGCAGACAGGGGCATGGGAAATCACACTGAGGGTCTGCTTAGAACATGAGGATATTTTATTTGTACTGCTAGTGTAGTCTTCGCTCACAGAGGCTCCATTATGTGACAACACAAAAACTTAAAAGAAGGTGGTCAAAGGAGAAAAGAACTTTACTTTTTGGAAACTGAAAGAGAAAACCTTAAAATGTGACCAAATAAAAGGAGGAAAACAGGAGCAAGTGACAAGAAGAGAAAAGTAAACGATGGCCCGATGTCCTGGCCCTTTTCTGTTCATTTCTGTTGCAGTGATAAAATAGCTGACAAAAACATCTTTTAAGATAGAAAGGGTTCAAATTCCAGGTCACAGTCCATCACAGCAAGGAGTAAAGGTAGGGACTTGAAGCGGCTAGTCACATCACATCTGGGAGCAGGAGAGAAATAAATGCATCCATGCTCTGTGCTCAGCTAGCTTTGCCTACTCTTTAGCCCAGAGCCCCAAACCCTGGAAAAGTACTACACACTTTCAAGCTAATTTCACAACTAAGACAATCAAGACAATCCCCCACAGACCTGCAAACAGGCTAATCTGATGTACATAGGACCTCTTTGAAACTCATTTCCCAAACAATTCTACATTGTGTCAAGTTGTCGAGTAAAAGTACCTATCAGAGCAGGAAACAATATAGTAACTAAGTAAAGACAATACCCTAGACAGGGCTCAGAAGAAAACTGTTGCCCAGGACCTTCAGAGGCAGACAGGGTGAGTACTAGCGCTCTTTGGGACTTTTTCATATACTGGCATGGTAATCACATAAAATAAATATGATATGTGCTGGTAAGATGTTTAAAGCAGAGTTCAGTTTCACCTGATGCTTATCTCACCTAGAAGGAATGAGCCTGTCATCATAGTCGTCTATAAGAATCCAGATATAATTAAGCCAAATTACAGACCAATAAAAGCTCATAGCACTCCACACCCAACCTAGCCACATGCCCACAATGGTTCTATTGACACAAAAGCAGTAATGGTGAAGGGATTGTAGTAACTGAGTTTTATCTTAGTGCTACTGGAGGGCAAATTGGTATTATCAATGGGGTTAACTCATCTTTCCAAGAGCATAGTTGAACACAAGATGATAAACTGGAGGTCTCTTGGATTGGAACCTGAGACAGGTTTGAGTGAGGAAGCCCATGATTGTTTCTGCGGCCCTGAGCAAAGCACTAAACTCTCTGAGCCTTCATTTCCACCCTTGCAAATTGTGATTGATGATATCTTTGTTACTAGATTACTGTGCAATGACTGGAACCAGGACTAACAACAGTGAGTGTTCTTTCTCTTCTCTCCCTTCTCCCCAGACAGGAGGTGCATTAGTCATGGAGAATCAACCCAGCCCTGAAAGTTTCTAGGAGAGATTTTAGGCTAAAAATATTATCAGCCTATCTAGTTAGCTTTACAGAATTTAGTGAACCAATGTGAGCTGGAGAGCGTGTGTTGTCATGCCTCAGTCTCAAGTGTAAATAATTCTCTGTCTAGATCAGTAGTCGTTCCAAGCTTGGGAGATTCGGATCTCACAATGCTGAGAGCACTGTCATAGCTGAACTGGGCAGGCCTCTTGAGAAAGCCTCAACTATTCCACAGACCAGATGAGGAGCTCTCAGATGTGAGATCTGAAGACATCTCTATCTTTGTTGACAGCGCTTTAAAGTTTGTTTGAGTTCATAGAAAAGGGCAAAATACTGAATGAGAAAATAAATGATGCTAAAGTCTTCAAAATAGGACTCACATTACCCGATATCACGACTTTCTCTAATGCTGCATTCATCACGGCAGTTTGTTCGTGGGGGGGAAAAAGTGAACAAAACAGAAAGGCCACAAAAGTGTGTTCAGCTCTCCTTTTGGCCAGAGCTGCTGTCTTCCAAAATTGGTCAAAATGACAAAGCATAAAGGGAAAGAGGCAAGACAGCAAATGCATGGTCTCTAGGCCTTTTAGAAACCATAGAATTGTTCCTTTGACCACATACATGCAGACCTATGTATATATATGGTAGTGTAAAAATCATGAGAATGAGTTCTGTTATATAAATAATAATTTTTAAAAAGTTCCATTATCATGACAAACGTATGAGACTTTGGTGTCATTCAGCATGCTGTTGGCATTGTTGTAAATAAGCAAGTCCAGGACAGAGTATGAGAAAAAGAAGTCACACATAAAAAGAAGCGGCCTGGGTTTAACCTAATGGCCAGCCTTATCCTCCCCAGAAGCACACTGTGAGAAACAGGGACAGGAGGCTGAGCTGCTGGAGCCCAGTGCCTATGAATTCAAGTCCTAATAAATGTTCACAAAGAAGTATTAGACCCAGACTGTAAGTGGAAAAAAGAAATAAACTGATTTTTGACAATTGTGCCATCGGGTAAGGACAATCTTTTCAAACAAATATTGCTATAATTATTTTGACATCCAGGCAAGGGGTGGTACAGCCCAGTACATGGCTGGTGGTACAGGTGTTTAATCCCAGCACTCCTGAGACAGAAGCAGGCAGGACTCTGTGAGCCCAGCCTGTTCTATATAGAAATAGAGAGAGTTCTGGGCTAGCCAGTGCTTCACAGGAGAGAGAGAGAGAGAGAGAGAGAGAGAGAGAGAGAGAGAGAGAGAGAGAGAGAGAGACACAGAGACACAGAGACACAGAGACAGAAAGACAAATAGAATTCATCACCCAAATGTAAAATATATATGTTCAAATTTAAATATCACATTTTTCTTCTAAGTCTTCTTTCTAAATATTCCCAATCTAAGAGAATGACACTACCACCCACTCATTTACTCAAGACAAACTGGATGCCGTCTCTGACTCATTTTCCCACTTGAAGTTCTTAAATTCAGTTACATGTGGTCAGGCCTCTCCAGCTCCGCCTCTCCTACCCTTGACCTAGTTCCACCCTTTTTCCTGGCGTTTCCGTTCCTGTTTTCAATCTACCCAAAGCAACTCCTGAGAAGTCTGACCAGGAGTATGGGAAGAGATCATTTGTCTGGCCACCATTTGTAAAACTGGTGTATTTTCAAGATTAGTTAACACAGCAAGTTGGATTTTATGTTTAGCAGGAAAGGATATGGTTACGTTCATCTTGTCCAAAGGAGACCCAAAAACTGTTTAGAGAGCACAAGTAAAAGGGATGAAATTTTTTTCCACCAACTGCCCCTGGCCCAAAAGCAGATGCCACCCCTGACTGGCTTTTGCTCTGCTCTTGTCAGTATCTGCTTTAGCAAGTACAATCTTGCTTGACTCTCTCTTGGTACAGAGTTGTCTTTCTAAAAGGCAATTAAGATCACCTACTTCTAAGGCCAAAAGTCCTTCAGTAGCTTCCCAACACTGACTCCATTAAAAATCCAGCCCCTTTCCATAATATTCAAGAAACCCCTATCTGGGTTTCCTTAATATGCAGAGACTCCTATCTAGGTTCCAGTCCCAGTGCTTCCCACCCACATAATTTTCTACTCTAATTATTCCACATAATTGGGCCTCTGAGGATCTGTGAAGTTCTCTAATTCCTTAATGCCCTGCTGATGCACTTCCTGCCTACGGTTTTCTCCTTGGTTCAAGACTCTCCTAATCAAAGGGGTCTCCTCAGAGGACTTTTTTATTTGTTGCGTTGGTTTTGGTCATTAGTTTCGATATCGTCAGCTTATCATAAAAGGGAGGCATGGAAATCATTTACATATTGAGGCAGTAGAACTCTGGGGAAAGGATGCTTCACGAGACTTCACAGAGTGAATTCAGCCACATGCTTTCCAAGATGGGCCCATCTCTAAAGAACCAATCCTTGTAGCCTAGAATTTAATGTCTCTACATTTGGAAAACAACCACTTTGTGTCCAACTTTCACACTCAGTGGTGAATCTTTCCACCTTTCCTTTAGAACCCGTTCCCACCGATTACAGTTGCTTACAACACCTTTCCTTGAGATTTTCCTGGAAGCAGAATGGCACCTCTGGTTACAATTTCAGCTGCATTCTTCTCAAGGGATACTCTGTCAACTAACAAAAGCAACTTTCTTTCTTTCTTTCTTTCTTTCTTTCTTTCTTTCTTTCTTTCTTTCTTTCTTTTTTTTTTTTTCTTCGAGACAGGGTTTCTCTGTGTAGCCCTGGCTGTCCTGGAACTCACTCTGTAGACCAGGCTGGTCTCCAACTCAGAAATCCACCTGCCTCTGCCTCCCAAGTGCTAGGATTAAAGGCGTGCACCACCACTGCCCGGCCAAAAGCAACTTTCTAGGAGCCTGTCCTCCTGTGACTCTAGCTGTAGCAGCTCAGATCCTTTGTGCTTGCCTTTGCTGCAATGAAAGACCTCTTACCTAGATCTTTCCCCACATAGCAGCTGCTTGTCTAGAGGCAAATCACATACCACCTGGAAGCCTTGGGGGCCACGTGTTAGGGAAGAAGGATGGGTTGAGCCAAGATCTTGCTACGTAGTCCAGGGCTGGCCTTGAACTCTTGATCTGCTTCCCAAATATTGGGATTACAAGCATGAACCACTACGCTAGACAATAATTATTTTAAAATATATTTAAGATATTGCAAAGGAAACAACAAAGCAAAAGCAGAGAAACAAGAAGAAATCGTAGAATGCAAAAGAAGAAAAGGCATACCAAAAGATACATTAACAGGAAATCAGAAGTTGCTGGACTCCACCTTCCAAAGCAGTAAGTATGGTCTCATTGAGAATTAAGTGTGGAGGGTAGTGCTTTAATTCTTGTGGTGTTTAAGATTTCTGAGCCAGCATTTTAATGCTGGCTGGCTGTGACAAGAATCTACAGAAAGACAAGCAATCAAGATTCAGTCCAGGGGCAATCTGTAAAAGTAGATGGGGCTATTTGCTATTGACTATAATTGGAATCGTGTTTTCATTTTTGAGGACCATAATGGGAGAGGGCTAGCAGTCAAAACAATGTGTAAGGTTAAATGTATGCTTTTAAAAAGGGTCTGTCCTTCTACAATATGATAGCTGGTGGACTGTGTCTAGCACATCCATGGTGACTGCAAGCCATGTCACCTAATGTCAAACTATGTCCTGGTTCTATGACGCAGGAGTTTAAGACAGAATTCTTGTGCTCACTTTTCCTCACATAATTAAAACTAATGATCACACTATATGCAACCCACTAGCTTTTATAATTATATCTCTCCTCTAAATATGTTGTATGTCCTTATTGCATACATAATAATTCATTTTCATTTATAGTCTTAAAATATGAAGATAGCTAATAAATTCACAAAACATAACTTTTGTGTCTTAGTTATGATTTCCGTTGCTGTGACGAAGATCATGACCAGAAACAAGTTGGAGAGGAAAGTGTTTATTTGGATTATACTTCTATATTTCAGTCCATTAGTGCAGGAAGTTAGGACAGGAACTCAAACAGGGCAGGAACCTGGAGGCAGGAGCTCATGCAGAGGCCATGAAGGAATGTTGCTTACTGGCTTGCTCACCATGGCTTACTCGGTCTGCTTTTTTATAGAACCCAGAGCCACCAGCCTACAGATGGCCCTCCCCCATCCATTACAAATTAGGAAAATGCTCTACAGGCTTGTTTACAGTCCCATCTTAAGGAAACAGTTTCTTAACAGAGTGTCTTAGGGTTTTACTGCTGTGAACAGACACCATAACCAAGGCAACTCTTATTAGGACAACATTTAATTGGGGCTGGATTATAGGTTCAGAGATTCAGTCCATTATCATGGGAAGGCGGGAAGCATGGCAGTGTCCAGGCATGATACAGGAGGAGCTGAGAGTTCTACATCTTGTTCTGAAGGCAAACAGGAGAAGACTAGCTTCCAGGCAGCTAGGAAGAGGGACTTAAAGCCCACACCCATAATGACATACTTCCTCTAACAAGGCCACACCTCCTAATAGCGCCATTCCCTGGGACAAGCATATTCAAACCACCACACTGAGGTTCCCTCCTCTCAGATGACTTTAGCTTGTGTCAAGTTGACATAAAACTATTGAACACAATTGCAAAGGACCCAGTACCTCTGTTCTCAGCAGCAGCTTTAAATGATTTAAACACTATTCTAAATCACAGCACCACACCAATATTTACTGTACCCCCTTTGGATCTATGCAGTTAAACTGGGGAGTCCCCTGTGATTCCAGAAGCACCTTTAAAGTAATGGAAATTACAGTGTACTCTGGAGACAATTGTGAGGATTTAATTAAAGTCAACTTGTCCTAGTTTCCATAGTTTCTCCAGAACTGAGAAGGATAGTAAGTACAGCAAAATTGACATATTTTCAAAATATGACTGCTCTGCTATGATTTCAGAGTCTAATGAATATTGAGAAAAGACAATTTTTATCTCAAAAATTACATAGTAATTTATACTTAGGATACACAAGGGACTCTGCTGCATTACTGAAATATGAAAGCAATAGGCAATTTCTGCCAGAGAGAAATCAGCAGCCTCTCATCTCCCAAGACATGGCTCTATCTGTGGTTTGACTTTGAAGTGCACACACAGGGTGTGTTAGTGCTGATGAGTGTTAAGCACACAATTTAAGGAGAAAATTACACCATTGTGAATCCATCTCCCAAATGATTAATAAACATCAAAAGCCGCATTTAAATAGAAATCTAACTTAAAATACCAGGAGCCAAAAAATTAGGTTCCAATTATGCTGTCAGGCAGTCAAACTCCGGGAGAATGAGGAAAGCCAGTTCCTATGTACAAAGTACTTCAGGTGTTGAGCCAATTCTTTACCTTCCAATATACATCCAGGAGAGTCTCTGTAACTTTGTTTCCAAGTATTGGAAGATCAATTACATTTTGAAAGTGAAACTAAGCTGGGGCTGAAGATGTAGCAAAGTTGGGAGAATGTTTGCCTAGCGAGGAGGAAGTCCTGGACTGAATCCCAGCACTACAGAAAGGCGCTGATGCTGCACAACCCCATCTGCATACCCAGCCTTTTGGAGGCAGAGACAGGAGAACCAGAAGGTTAAGGCCATCCTCCATTATTTGTCAAATTCGAGGCCAACCTGGTATACAGGAGACCCTGTCTCACAATTTAAGAGAGAAAGAAAATGTACTTAAATATTTTTAAAAATTGTCCAAATATGTGACGCTACGCTACTATTTCAGTACTCCTGACTTGTCACCAATGGCTTTTCTAACAGTCATACCTCTGCCCACTCCCAGTCTATCATTGCAAAGCTCCAGTTTGATCAGTCCTCATCCTGGGATCTAGAACACACAGGAAGGGAGAAGGAAGAAGATTCTTTGTACCGCTCTATGGTTTCTCCGTGGTTTTCTCTCTCTTAAGTGAACTAGAAGTACAACTTTTAGAGAATGCTCCTGTAGATCTGGATTAGGAAACAACTGTTGTGGTCTACTGAGAGCGGACGACAGAAGCTGGAGTCCTAAGCCTTCCTGGATTTACCACCCACTTCTACACACTGATTACCAACAAGAGCTAACTGTGATGCAGAAGTACAAAAGCGATAACGATCTAACCAATCAATAATAAAAGCCTTAATTAAATAAATTATCCTGCCATTGTGGTGCAGACCTTTAATCCCAGCACTTGGGAGGCATAGATAGTTGGATCTCTGTGAGTTCGAGACCAGTCTGGCAGTCAGAGCTGCATAATGAGACCTGGTTTTTTTAAAAAATTCAATCAATAAGTAAATAGTTCTAAAACAATAGAATACTATGCACTTATCAAAATCACATTTTCCACATTATTTAATAATAACAGTACCTGCTTATGTTGTATTTAAGAGAAAGGGGGATGGGCATCCAAACCTGAATTTTCAATGATAATCATAGCAAATAGGTGTGGGTCACTGTTACAGGGCTTGCTTATCATTTGTGAAGGCTAGAGTTTAGTCCTTAGCTGAGAGACACACAGAAAGGGAGGGAAGAGGAAAGGGGAGGAAGAAAAGAGGGAGAGAGGCTGGAGAGGAATGGGAGGGAGAGGAGACCGAAGGACATCCAACATAAGGAAACATCCAAATGTTCACAGGCAGTGACTACCTCTGCTGTGATCTTGTTTGGAGTTTGTGTGCACATATGTACCTGTGTGTGTATATGGTCATCTGTTTACGGCTCTTTGATCGGGGTTAATATAATCCTGTCTCAAAAGGATCTAAGAACAGCTTTCAAATCTGTGGGGTTTTCTTATCACTTTTTAGTCTGCTGGGCTTTTTTTTTTTCCTGCCTTAATCTCTAGTCATATTTAATTTGTATATTAAGATAGTTTGCTGCCCATTTGTGAATAAGCTTGAGAGTCAATTCAATTTCTGGGCCTGATGTTTCAGGCCTCATGCGCCTCTCTTTGGATGGGTTGTATCTAGCAGTCAGAGAGAATTCTACTCAAGCTCTTCTTCCTCCATCACCATATAGTAAAAAGCAACAGATAGTTGCTACCTTGAGAATCATGAGACAGGGTATTATGAACCACGATTATTTTTGAGACTGTAGGTGGAATTTAAATGCTAGACATGGCTATTTTTAAAACCTCCAAATTATGTCTAATTATCTGAAAACAGTAAGGATCAAGACCAAACCAACAAAAAGTAAACCATTTTAAAAGTAAATATTAAGTGATGGTTTCCATACCGCCAATACAGAGCTCAGCACACCACTGAAGCAGAAACGTAAATGAATGAACGTTCTGAGACCTCTACTTAATTGTGAAGCAGATCTCCACCTTAGTACAGCTATAGAGATCCCACTTCTCCAGCATGGCTGCAAGCATCCATTTACCACATATTTGGGAGGTAGAGACAAGAGGATCAGGAGTTCAAGGCAGATTTGGACTACATAGCCAGTTCCAAGTCAGCATAGGCATGGGGGTCTCTGCAGGTATCCAGGCAGGGGAGTGAACCCCGGGAAGAGATAAGAAATCCCAGTGAAGACTGATTTCATCAACCTGGATCAGACTTCGGGGAGTCTAATGCCAGGCTGTTCACTGTTGGCATATTTAAAACCCAGTTTGATTTGAGAAAAGGTATCCAGGCAATAGTCAGTCCTTCTGACCGAATTCCAGGTGTGCAATAAAAGTGGGACTACATAGAGACTCTTCTACAACCTACACGTGATCATGAGGGTGGCTTCTGTAGAATCTATTGTGGTCTGACTGATAGCCTAGAGGTCAGCAGGCCATAAAGTACATGTGACATCTCCCCTAAGGATGGACAATGGGCTAGGGAGGGAAGAGTCTGGAATAACCATTCTGGGTAATCGGCCTCTATAGCAAAAGGTGGGTGAGCTCTGCCTCCACAGATAGCAGAAGGGTCACAAGGGCATTGATAAAATCCACTCTTCAGCTTTCCGGATGGAATGCAGTGTTTTGATTTTATCTCCTCCACTGAGGAGACACCCCTGCATGACTAACATTCCTGGTTCTCCGAGTGCTTCTCTAAGAGTACAAAGACCTCTGTGCCTCCAACAAGTGGGTACAGTGCTTGCTGAATGGGATCCTCAGCACCGGCTGAATAGGCAGCTGTGGCAGCACGCACCTGTAAATCCAGCATTCGGCACACCGGCACTGGTCAGTGAGCCCAACCAAAGGTCGAGTTCTAGGTTTACTGACAGATGCTGTCTCAACCAATTAAGGTGGTGTGTGACTGAAGAAAACACCAGGTGCCAATGTCTGGCCTCCATATTGCATTGCTCTGGTGAAAAGAGAAATCCAAAGTCTCTTTGAAGAACAAGCATTTACAGTGTGTGTGTGTGTGTGTGTGTGTGTGTGTGTGTGTGTGTGTGTGTGTGTGTGTGTGTGTTCGCGCACGCACATGTGCACATGTGGATGTGGAGGCCACAGGTTGCCATTGGTACCTAGCCTGACCACTCCCCATGTTACGTACTGAGGTATGGCCTCTCACTTATACCCAGAGTTGGGTGATTTGGCCTTACTCTAGGACCCCCTATTTCCATTCCATAATACATAGTGGGCTTGGGGTTCTCATAAACTCATTCAAATAGAAATAACAAGGGCTGACCAGGTTAAAGGTGCATTTCTCAGAAGAGCATTGGCTTGTTCCAGAAACTAAGTTCTGAAATGTTTCTTCACTTGGGGTATTTGCATCTGGGCACCTTCCAAAGCTGCTAGGGCTGCCTCAGTATCATGCTGGTGTAAAAGCCTTACCATCTCCTCTCGTTCTGGAGTCCTACTGACTGCTCAGGATTCATTTATTCTGTGGATATTTCCTGGAGACCAACCACAAGGTTAGGCACTGCTCTCAGATTTCAGCCCTACCTCCTGCTCCAGACTCCACGGGAATCAGGAAATAAACCATCAACTCAATAGAAAACTTACCTTAAGAGAAATAGTTCAATACTTGGTTCATTTTAGGTCTCTTCCCTGCCCCTAAAATGGTTTAATTTTTAAGGCAAAAACAAAAATAAAAAGCAAAGGCAGCTTAACTTGTAAAATATCTGTCTTGCCAGGCCTCCACTCTCCTCCAGATTTACCATGGATTTTTGGAGATACCTTGATTTATTTTCTTTGTTCTTTACAGATGGATTTGAGACTCCTCACCATATCCCCCTGAAAACTGAAGGAGTAAACACATGCTTGCTTCCACAGAAGACAGACTTTTGTGCCCCAGTTCAGCTCTTTATCTGACAGGTAATGGCTGTGTCACACTCCAAGAGACATCAGTTCCATTCTATTTTGTTCTGTTACATTCATCCACACGGTTATTCAAGATGTCCTTCCTAGGTAATTTGAGGTCTCCTAATCGTATGCTTGAATATAAAGGCTTCGATGAATGTAGCAGACGCTGGTTGTCTGGACTATGTATAGTAAGATATTTAATGAGAGAAAATTCTTGGTAAATTTTCTAAGCCGGATGTGTAGCTCAGTTGGTTGAGTGCTTGCCTAGCATGCACAAAGCCCTGACTGAGTCCCAGCACCACACGAACTGAGTTTGGAGGCACACAGCTGTAATCCCAGTTCTAAAGAGGTAGAAGCAGAAGAACCCCAAGTTCAAGGTCATCTTCAGCTACACAGTGAATTCCTTTAGCCTGGACCCTCATAGCAGTCATCAGACAAGTAGGAAAGAGGGCAATCCTGCAAGCCTTGTATGCATGCAGATAGGCAGACAGACAGAAGAAACACACACTGGCCTGGCTACTACCCCTGCGGTGTTCCCCAAATGCTTGCTGTCTCTCCTGGCCATGCGCTCGTGATCCATCTCTTCTCATGGAGGCTTCTTCCTCTCTCCTGTCTCTTTCCTTCCTCCTCCTCTCCACAACCCCCAACCAGGTCACTCAAAACTCACCTACCTCCATTCCCTCCAGTAATGGGAATGTACCCATTTTTATTTAACCAACAGTTTTAAATTAAGGAACAAGGTTTGTACAATAAAAGCCAGTAAACATGAAAATTTACTCGTCGGCATCTAGACCTTCAGGTTCAGAATTTAGCACTGCAATACATAGCAACAGGCCAAACCTCAACACAAATATTCACCACATTTAAATTCCAGTTATTTGCAGAGGTTTAACATTATAGTCAAAACAGCTCAGGAAAGGTCCTTGGCCACAGACTGTGGGGCTTTTTATTACCGGTGTTTTTTTTTTCTTTCTTTCTTTTTTTTTTGGCTTTTCGAGACAGGGTTTCTCTGTGTAGCCCTGGCTGTCCTGGAACTCACTCTGTAGACCAGGCTGGCCTCGAACTCAGAAATCCACCTGCCTCTGCCTCCCAAGTGCTGGGATTAAAGGCATGCACCACTACTGCCCAGCATTACCAGTGTTTTTAAATCCTCAACTGAAATTTGTTTTTTCTTTTTTGTTTTTTGTTTTTAGGGCACATTTTGTGGCTATTCCTAGCTCTGATTACCTCCTGGAGGAGAAAGTGATGAGATCAGCAGAGGATGATCTTCCATTTCTTCTCTTGTTCTTCTCTGCTTCCTCCTTCCCTCTCCTTCCTTTCCCCTCCCCTTTCTCTCTTGTATTTTTTGAGATGGTGTTTGATTATCTTACTATGTTGCTCAGGCTAGCTCCAAACTCCAAGTCCCAAAGTGATCTTCTCACTTCAACCTCCTCAGTGCTAGGACTACAGACTCATGCTACCACTCCCAGCTCCCCCCTCCCTCTCTCCCTCCCTCCCTCCCCCTCTGTCTCTCTCTGGAGAGAAGTGGCCTTTTGAGACAGGAGAGATTCTCTTGTCCTCTACTCCCAAGCCACAGTTATGCCCCACCACAGCCTGCTTCTTCTCATTTTTGAAGTTAAAAAGCATAGTCAGCTTTCGATGATTAATAGTGGTAGGCTAATTTTTCTATCCACTTCATTTTTAGTAGCCCTGGAATAAATATGAGTAGGATAATAGTAGAAATTTTATTTTTACCTAAACTTGGTGTGACATTGTGTACAGACTCAAAACCAAGCAAAGCAAAGCAAACAAAGGCAGCACAGAAAACAAATGCGAGTGACCTCCATCACAGTGCTCGGCACTGGCAGCACCATTTTGAGTCTCATAAAGCCTTCAAAAAGATGGGACATGGCCCATAAATGTTAACAAGAACCTACCTTTGTACATTTAAAAAGTCTAAGCTAAGCCAATCCATCACTTTATGTGTGTTTATCAATCAAAACCTATCTTTCTCAGTAAAGTTCTGATTTCAATTTTAGAGCACTTATATTCTTGCCTGAGAGTTCTTTCTCTGCATGTCTTGACCACTGAAGAAACGATCCCCGAGATTAGCAATGAGCGTCATCGGAGCACTGTCCCCAAAAGGAGCGGTGGAAAAATGATCAGCTACACTACAGTTTTTAACTCTCAAAAGAGATTTCACTGGATTCATTCAGAGCTCAGAAGAATGCATTCCCAGGGAAATAAAGTTAAGTGTGGAGGACTGGTTTCCAGTAGGGTTTGTAAGCCAACTAACTTCCTCATGATTGAACCAAAAGAGCTCTAGATACCTGCAGTTCCTTCCGGAAAACAGTGAAATCCCATTCTACATCAAGGGTACTGGAATGACCCCCTGCACTCTGACACCTACTTCCCACTGTAAATCTTCTATAACCTAGGGCAGGAGTGGATTCCTTCTGTAACTTCTGAGCCAATGAGAAAAAGAAGTCCTTCTTTCGTGGTGAAAAGGGAAGAGAAACACCCAAGAGAAAAGGATTTGCAAGGTAGCCAGTGTGAACAGAGAGGGACTGTGACACACACATAAAAATGCTCTAGGTTACTTTCTAGGATGTAGGGAGACCAAGGTCAAATCTTTGCTTCCTCCTCATTCACAGTGAATTTCTCATTGGTACCTTTGATACATAAAGCTTGACAGGAAATGGAAAAGGGTCCATTTGTAGCTCTCTACTTCCCAGTACTACTTGTGACATGTGACTGTCCATGTCATCATCCTCTGGCACAAATGGCATGATCCATGACCCATCAATGACATCTCCGTGTTAGAGACCTCCTTGGGGCCATTTCGATGTGTCCCCATGTTCCCCTTGGATATAAACAGTGTGATGATGAGTAACCCACTTTGAAAATGCCATCCACGGTCAGGAGTCAGATAGATGGCCAATGTTTCCCTCACCTAGGCAAGAGCAAGACCACTCCCATGGTAAGGAGGAAATCTGACCTTACAAACTAAAGATCTGAATAACACCAGGAGGTGAGAAGAAATATGATGCAACTGAGGGCAAAGTGCATCCTTAATGAGGTAAATATACATCCTTCCACTTCCTTCCTCCCCAGGGTAGTGACTTACAGACCTTCACGACTAAATCTGCTTCAAACTCAGAAAATGTAATTTTTTTCTCATTCCTCTTTGCATTTCCAGACACCAGTAGAAACCCCCAATCTACATGCCCTAATATTCAGTCCACTTTTCTCTCTGCAGCCCACTTCCTGGTGCAGCTGCTCACAACCTCCATTATTGAGCCTGCATGTTTCCCTTGATTTCTAACTCAGAACACAGCATAATTTTCTCCCTTTCTCCTCTTTCTTTGCCCTCCCTGGCAGCTAGCAAGCTCTCTAGCTTGGTTTCCCCATTTTTCTCTCTTGTCAACTCCAATAAATTGTCCTCAAGTCATTTTCTGTGTCTGTTTTTAACTTATTTTATCTATGAGAACAAGAACTTCCAAAAGGGGACTCAGGGTCTCCAATGACACCCTACGGTGCTTTGAGTAAGAATGACCTCCATGGGCCCATTCCTATTTCAAATGCTTAGTCATTGACACTACTTGAGAAGGATTAGGAGGTATGGCTTTGTGGGAGTAGGTGTGACCTTGTTAGAGGAGGTGTGTCACTGGTGGTGGGCTTTGAGCTCAAGGCAATCTCATTATCTTTCTCTCTTCCTGTTGCCTGCAGGATCCAGATGAAGAACTCTCAGTTACCTCTCCAACACCATGTCTGTCTGTGTGCAGCCATGCTCCATGCCATGATGATAATGAACCAAACCTCTGAAACTGTAAGCCATCCCTGATTAAATGCTTTCTAAGAATTGCCGTGGTCATCATGCCTCTTCACAGCAATTGAACACTGACTGAAAAACAGCCAGTATTTGGTTTAGTTTAAAAGATATAACTGTGCTTCTCTTCTGTGAGAGAGGGTGAGTGGTTTGAATCTTTTTTTCTTGTAAGAGATGTAGAATATGCCCTTTGTCCTCAAGTGGAGGTTCACTCTGAGTAACTCCAATCATGACATCAGCGACCATGGGCAAGTCCAGCAGCTGAAAGGTTCTAGGATTTGAAAGATGGAACTGAAGTAAAACTTCCAACAACCAAAGCTACAGAGAAAACTCAGATGCATTTTTGAAGAAATTAAGCTTCTAAAGCCCCCCCCCCAATCATTAGTATGCAGAGGAGCTGGTAGTAACTAATGACGTTCTTGCTGCAAAGTTATTGGCTAATTATCCCAATTATTGCATCCTTAGCCTATCAAACTAAGCTTTGACCATGCAAAGATGAAATGTTCTCTGGAATCAATCCATAGGCTAACAAATGCAGTCTGTTTTAGATTGCTCTTCCTTAAGATCACAGTGCCGGTAGAACTCAGTGTCATTGCTGGCAAGGGAGCTTGGCATGGATCTGGAAGGAGGACAGCATGCCACCGAGACCTTTCAGAAGATGGGACTTCTCTTACCAATCTTTCCCACCTAAAACATTTATAAAACTCAACAGTTGCCTCCTAAATGTGTGTTCTCTGACACAGTTATCATCCTTATCTGAGTGTTCTGGAAATTCTGAGTGTATAGCACACACACATTCATGGTAAACATCCTGCTTAGATAGTTTTAGAATTATTTTATTGAAGTTTTATTTCTATTATGCCTTATTTATAGGGGGCATGCACATTTCTCAGTGCATGTGTGGAGGTCAGAGGACAGTTTCTCAGAAGTTAGGCCTGGGGATTGAACTCACATTGACAGTCTTGGTAACAGGTGACTTTACCAGCTGAGCCATCTCTCCACCCTCCGTTTAGATTTTACGGCACCATTCGCTATGTGCCAAGTGATTTATATAATGCCTGAACATAATCTAGTGCAATCTGTATGTTTACAGTTAGGTAAGAGCAAGAAGTAGCTATAAATAACAGTCATTCATCATACATTCAAAAAAAACTACAAGAAAGGATTTCGTCTTTACCATAAAGAAATGACAGTGCTTGAGAAGATGTCTGCTCAAATGTTACATAATGCATACATGTGTCAAAAAACCACATTTCCCTCTCACCACACATAGACTTTTATGTTTTTATTTACCATTCAAACTTAGAGAATTTACACCTAAAGAAGCTGAGAAATATCTGCAAAATACCAAATTCTTCACTGTATCCACTGCCTCGTTGGTATTAATGATTTGGGTTTTCCAAGCCACACGTTTACCTTTACATTTGGAAGTCTCCGGGGGAAGGGTCACCTGACAGTAAAGTTTAATCACTAAGAAAAGTTTGCCTGGTTGGGAGGTGGTGGCACACACCTTTAACTCCAGCACTCAGGAGGCAGAGGCAGGCAGAGTTCTGTGAGTTCAAAGACAGCTTGGTCTACAGAGTGAGATCCAAGTCAGCCAGGGCTACACAAAGAAACCATGTCTCCAAGACAAAACACAAAAGTGTTTTTTTGAGACTATTATGCAGTTTATTTTGAACATTTTCTCACACACACACACACACACACACACACACACACACACACACACACACACACACACACACACATTTCTCTCCCTAGCTTCTCCTAGATCCACCTCCAGCTCCCTACTCATTTCAACTGACAACTTACTCTCTCATTTATAACCTTTTATTTTTTTTTGAGATCCCACAGAGTCCAATTTGTGCTAGTTGTGGGGCCACCCACCGGAGTGTGGTTGACTCACCTGTGACCCCACTCTTAAACTAACTCTCCCCCCCGTGTGTGTGTGTACTTATGAATACTTAGTATGTTTCCATAGATGGCTTTTTCAAACGTCCTTAGGAGCGTTTGCCCCTTTTCTCATCGCTCTCCCTTCCTTCTGTCTCCCACTTAGTCCTTCCTCCGTATCATTTCCATCTTCTTCTCCATATTACCTGTATTTATCCTTCCTCTGTTAAGATCTTCCTTGCCCCTTCAGTCCCTTTCCTGTTCCCTATGTTCTGCAGGGACTTCAAGTTAGATACACAAAACTGGAGACTGGAGGCTAAGGTCCCCATACGCGTGAGAACATTTGTCTTTCTGGGTTTGAGCTACCTCACATTCCTGTTCAGTATGTTTTCTAGCTCCGTCTTAGTTAGGGTTTTACTGCTGTGAACAGACACCAGGACCAAGGCAAGTCTTTGTGTGTGTGTGTGTGTGTGTGTGTGTGTGTGTGTGTGTGTGTGTAGCAGTGCTTTTTTATGTAGAATGATAAATACAAATATTACAAAACACCAGAAACATGAAAAGTTAATTTTGCAGTAAAATGCTACCTGTATGTTTAAATACTGAAAAATACCACAACTATTTTCATTGCTTCTCCTGACTGTGGTATTTCCCTCTCGGTTTAGGCTGTATGTGCTGTGACTGCCCTGGTTTATTGAACTATGTAACTATCATTAAGTTGCTCTTACACTGCATATATTGACTTACAGTTCAATATGAAGAGCCATTCCAACACTGAACATCTGAGTGTCCCCACTGCCTTCCTGTATTAGTTCTACTTTGCAGCTGTTTCATCGAAGGCTTCCAGATTCCATCAGGATACGAAGCTGCCATTACACAGGGAAATCTCATGTATTGGAATACGCAGGCATCACATACTGAGATATTTGTAGTCTTCACTGTTTGACTTCTTTTTATTTTTAATTTAAATTTTTTGACACTTTATTTACATTTCAAATGTTTCCCCCTTTCCAGGTCTCCACTTTGGAAACCCCCTATCCCCTCCCTCCTCTCCCGTCTCTATGAGGGTATTCCCCCACCCACCCACCCACCCACCCACTCCCGTCTTCCCACCTTGGCATTCACCTATACTGGAGCCTCTAACACCCTCAGGCCCAAGGGCCTTTCCTCCCCCTGATGGCCAACAAGGCCCTCCTCTGCCACATATGTGGTCCAAACCATGGGTCCCTCCATGTGTATTCTTTGGTTGGTGGTCC
>CM052704.1:57463885-57550253 GCA_028551405.1 Uromys caudimaculatus
GTATGTGTGTGTATGTGTGGTGTGTGTGTGTGTGTGTGTGTGTGGTGTGTGTGTGTGGTGTGTGTGTGTGTGTGTGTGTGGTGTGTGTGTGTGTGTGTGTATGGTGTGTGGTGTGGTATGTGTGTGTATGTGTGGTGTGGTGTGTGTGTGTGGTGTTTGTGTGTGTGTGGTGTATGATGTGGTGTGTGTGTGTGGTGTGTGTGTGGTATGTGGTCTGGTGTGTGTGTGGGGGGTATGGTGTGTGTATGTGTGTGTTTGTGTGTGTGTGACACACATACTCAGTTCTAATGAAGTTCTTAGTGTCTAAAACAGCCCATACAATAATAAAATATTACATCTTGGCTTTACCATGATGTAAAACAAGGTTTTACATTAATAAGAGACAAGACATGAAAATGGAGAAGAGACAAGGGGAATGCCTGAGAATTTTGGACCTGACAAACCACAATCTTACCTTCTCCCTGGCTGACCAGGCCTGGAATGACTGTAAAAAGGAGTAAGCCAATATGAAATTGTCAGCACTCTGGAGCCTTCTTAGGAAGCCTCGTATGGCGGAGAATGGTGACTCACTGTATTCCCAGCACATGAGAGACTCAGGCAGGATTACAAACTTGAGTCTGAGGCTAGACATAGCCACAGAGCAATGTTCCAGGTCAGACTGGGCTAGGCCAAAAGAACTTAGAGCTTGCTCCTGAGGCTAGCGGTGTAGCTTGTAGTAGAGTGTGCATTTACTAGTCTACAGTTTCACTAAGGCCATTGCTTTGCTTGTTTGTGTTTTGGTTTGGTTGAGACAGGGTCTTACTAACCCAGGATGGTCTCGAACTCACTATGTAGCCATATTTCTGATCATTCTGCTTCCACCTTCCCAAGCCTGGCATATGCTACTATGCCCAGCATACCCATTGCCTTTGGAAAATTCTGAATTTATGCCCTGGGATTGATTTGAGCTCATTGTCTTGTACAAAACTAGAGCCCAAAGTCTCGCATCCTGGAGACAGTTAAATTCATGCTCCTACACCCTGGAAAGCACACTTCCTGCTGCACCAGCCCCTCCTGCACAAGACCCATCCCTACAACTCCGATGCACATGACCCTGCATTCCGGTCCTCGGCAGGTGACACTTATAAAATCAGCTATGCATCAATTTCTCCCCCTGTATTTATAGTTATTTTCTAGCAAAATATTTTTTCAAGTTATGTAATATGCCAACTATATTTTGGGGAATTGGATGTTATGTAAAATATAACCATGATTTTGAAAGACTGAAAAGTTTTTAATTTTGCAAAAAACAATCTTAGAATTTTTGAATAAGTCAACTCCTGCAGAACTATAAAGACAAAATCTATCTAGAAAAATGGAGATGAAAGTGGACCATGAAGGTAGAAAAGACATGTGTCTAGTCACTGATTGTTTGTCACAGAATGTAGAATATTCTGGATCAGTCCTACCTATATTTGAATCCTTCCAAAGTAATTGTGTTTGTTTCTCTTGATAATAGCTTCCAGAGGCCAGGCAAGTGTTAGAGAAAAGAGTTTTGTCTCTTTTAGCTCACAGTCTTGCAGGAGGAAGGGCAAGAGGCTTGCATCTGGTGGTGGGCTTTCTGCTGGCAGGGTCCTGGATTAGTGTGATGGTTCCCAAGGCAAGAGAGAGAGTCAGCGTCTCTTGTATTCAGTCAGGAATGATGACTGCATCCCATCCTAACCACCCCTAAAAGCCACCCCCATCACCACAGGCAGAATTTTGCTTTCTTAACATCTCTCAATGAGAATTAAATTTCAGTGCATAGATCAGCTATCCCAGCCACTTGGAAAACTTACTGGGAAGATGTCTTGAGTAGAAGAGCTTCAGTGCCTCTGGACAGGATTGTAGTAAGGCCCCGTCTCAAAAAAAAAAATCAAAATTTTCATACATACACTGTGGGGGATATGTTCAAGTAATGTCAAAACCACACCAGTGAGCCTTGAAACATCATTTAATGTCTTACTCATCTATAAGATGGGACATCTGGCATACAGAGTAAAATCTGTGCCAGTGGCCCTTGTAATTGCTATAGAGGGATGCAAGTAATGGATATAGATTACAAAGGGATATAAAGCTATTTTTTCCTAGTACTAATTCTGTCATAATTTTTTATTTGAGGTGGTGAATAGTGCATAAGATATATCTGATAATGGAAGTGTACATTTTAATGTGAAACCTCCACAGCTTTCATTCCAAACACCTATTTTTAACTATAGAGAAGTTCATTGCGTTGTATAGACTTTGGGTTTGTTATTTTTGGTGAGTAGTGCTTTTATTTATTCGCAAGTATTTTTTAACATTACTAAAGTTTATTAAATTATTTTTAAAGTAATTACTGCAAATATAAAATAATGTTTTAAGAATGGATCGGGAGTGATAGCACAATGTAATCTCAGCACTTCAGAGATTGAGACAGGAGGACCATGAGTTAGAGCCTAGCTAGGCTGTAAAAACCGTAAAGAAGGAAGGGACAAAGGGGAGGGGGGGGGACAGAGATGAGGAAAGAGAGGAAGGGAGAAGAAACAAACAGGAAATATATGCCCAAGTATATTGCTCTTCAGTTCACTTCTACTTTGAAGGCAGGAAAGCACTGTGTTTAACACGAGGCACATGTAACAGCAAATATTTCAAGCCAAATTTAGCCAGTCATTGTTTCTATGGCAACGCCTTTCTCTGAGAAACAAGATTTCTGGTCACTTGTTTGAGGCAGTGTGGGTAAGTCTCAGGGTTATAAGGAAAGGAGTTAGCTCCAAAATGAGGGAAGAAAAACATGAACTCTTTATGCACCATCTTATTTGGGAAAGCAATCTTCAATCATTTAGCAATCTGGTCTCAGTTTTAAGCACGATTATCCTTAGCCTATCAGACTGCTGTAAGGCGTTAACCTGAGGATGCTCATTAGGGAGAGATAACAAACAAAGCAAGCAAACAAAACAACCTGCAAACAGGATGTGAGGAGAGAAGAGGGCTTCTACTTGGGAGATGCATGCAGAATGTTGTGGTTCTGTTCCGGGCTCTGTGAGATTCTGTGCAGCCTCAGGGCGCAACTTGCTGGAGCAACCCAGAGAATAACTGCTGTGTGAACGATGCAGGTCAATGGTGTTTGGCTCACACAACTGTCAGAGGTCGTTGACATCTTTTCTACTCAGAAGGAACATTTTCTCCATGCTGAAGAACAGGATCACTTGGCCCAGCTAGTAAAGGCACTTATTGCCAAACCCGACAACCTGAATTTGATCCCTAGAACCCACACAGTGGAAGGAGAGAGCACACTTCACGAGGTTGGTCTCTGTCCTCTGACACATACACAGCACATGCACACGCCTCTCCCCCTAAACACGTAGGGCTTTGCAAATGCCAAACAAGCAGTGGTCCTTTGATTTTGTAAATCTCTAAAACCAGTATTTTTAAGCAATGTTTTTTGTTTGTTTGTTTTGAAATAGGGTATCAATATGTAACTCTGACTGTCCTGGAACGAATTCACTATGTGTACCAGGCTGGGTTCGAACTCACAGAGGTCTATATGCCTCTGCCTCCTAGTGCTGGGATTAAAGGCCAATGCCAACTGGGCTGTTTGCAATGATCTTTCTGGTAAAGTTTTTTATCATCTGATGTGAAAGACAGAAGACAGCACAAATCCCCAGCAAGTTTTTATGTGTTTCACAGTGTTTTAAACACTTAACAGTTCTTTTTTCTTTTTTTTTTAAATGCCGTAGATTCGTAGATTTCTGGACCTGTTTTCAATTGAAACATTGAATTACAATGAATATACAAGTATAAGTCCTCTTTGGCTAAGAATTCACATTACTTCTAAAAATATATCAATATGTCATAATTAACTTCAAGCAGATCAAAAGAAAAGGGCAAACAAGTATAGAGCTTGAATATTTTCTGTCTCCAAAGGGCAAATACTTTTATGTTAAACTCTCATTATAAAGATTTTCTTTTAGGGGAAGAAAGATCTGTTTCAGTTCATGATTTGGAAGTATGGCCCGTCATGATGGAGAAGGCAGGAAGCTGGAGACCTGGTGCTAGGTTGCTTGCCTGCATCTTTGTGGATTGTCAAACATAGTAAAAAACTCCCATGTGTAAAGAAAAAAAATGTCCTTTAAAAGTCAGCTTAATGGGGCTGGAGAGATGGCTTAGTGGTTAAGAGCACTGACCGCTCTTCCAGAGGTCCTGAGTTCAATTCCCAGCAACCACATGGTGACTCACAACCATCTGTAATGGGATCTGATGCCCTCTTCCGGAGTGTCTGAAGACAGTGACAGTGGACTCACATACATGAAATAAATAAATAAATCCTTTAAAAAAAAAAGTCAGCTTATTGAAGAAATACTGCAACATCTCAGTTTTACTTAGTAAAAAGACTGATGAAAAGAAAGACTTTTCCTCATGGCATGAATTATGAAAAAAGTTTCCTAAAGATATCCAGGATACTTATTTGCCACACCAGCTCAAATCAATTATAAAACTGCCCCAGAACTAGGGAGATGGTCAGGTCAGTAAAGCCATTGTACAGGAAAGAGGATTTGAGAGTCTGCATAAAATAAGGTGGACGGAGAGAACCAACTCACCAAAGCTGTCTTCCGACCTCACACACCACGGAAAACGCATCTTCTTACACACAAAATAAGACAAAATAATAGCAAGTGGTAGAGGAGGGCAGCAGACGACCTCCAGCCCCCGTGTGCACATGGTGTGCACACACACATGGACATGCACACACACGCACACCAGCTATGATTTCTATAAGAAATTCTATTTAGAAAGGACCTGGCAAGGCACCTTTGGTCAGGGGCCTTGCAAAATCCAAGTCCAAATTTATGTACAATTATGTAACATTATGTAATCATGTGAACCACTGGGAAAGGTCCCTAATCGAAATGCCTCTCCCCAGAACCCTTCTGCCCAGAAGTACAAAATTCTGTTTGTGAATATATGAATGCATTATTAATGCAAAGATATAGAAGCAAGTAGAATCCCAAGATTGTCTTACATCAGTGTGGCTGGAGAGCTAATCAGTGTCTCCCCTTATCATTTCAATGCACATATGTATCTTCCCCAGGAACTTAATTTTTTTTAAAAAATCTATACATCCTCACAAGTGAAAGACAATTTCATGAAAATATGCAAGGTGTGTACGTATATGAATAGTCTTAATATGTACAATTGTGAATAATATATATATATACACATATATATATCACAATGTTTATAAATTTGGAGTTATCCAATATTTTTATAATACTAAAATATCAGAATTTAGAGGGGAAAACATTCTATATCTTATTATGTTGGTATTTGAGAAACGTTCGCACAAAAAAAGCAAAAAATGTTTTTAAAAACAAACGGGTTGCCTCATAATAGGAAAATAAGAAGAAAACAATTAGTTTTCAGTGTTTCAAACAGGACGTAGTGAACGATTCCAAGAATATCGCTAACGTGAAAAATGTGATTCTCCCAAGTAATTCTTGTCTATCCTACTTGGCTTGCTACTTTTCTATTGAAACTAGAAATTCTGGAAGAAATCGACAAACTTCTTAAAAATACTGCAATGGGCATAGAGACGGAACCACGGTGAGGCCCCTAACACCTAGCCGTCGTTTCCTTCCACTTCCTTGCTGGTGGTGGCAGGCTTTTGTCCTTGTTTCTTCTGACAAGGTCTAACTTTGTAGAACTCATCATGCTCCTGTCTTGGCCTCTTAAATGCTGGGGTTACAGCCATGTTCCACCATGCCAGACCCCTACATGTGCCTCTCTTAGAAATATTTATATGTTGTGACTATTTTACCTGATGTGTGATAAAGCTTCCTGATAGAGTTTTCTAGTCCCACATGGTCCCTCTGCCCTAGTATTATATAAAAGTGCAAATGTTTGCTGCTCTGCACATTACCCGTTGCTCTCACTGCTCAAAATAATTGCTGATTCAAAACTATTCATCGTTCATCTTGCTATTCATTTCTTATTTATCCATTCATTAATAACACATCGTGATGAATTGCAGATATCAAAGTTAATACTCTTATGCCTCTACTTAAATAAACAGATGAAAACTAACGCCTAAGGAACAAACTTCAACGGAAAAAGACAAGGAGAGTAGCACTCTCAAATAAGACAGTTTGTTTATTTTTAGATCACAATGAAGCTAAATAATCTTCTGAGTTAGGAAAGTTTTCATTACATCTCGTAAGCTTCCTATTTTTGCTCTGTATCATCCTTTTGTTGGTCTGTCAAATGAGAGCATCGAAACTCGCCTTACAAAGCCACCCTAACATCTAATTCTGTAATTATCTTTGTGGGACTGAGTCACAGAGAGAGCTAAACTTAAACCAAATGGCAATGTCTTCATATGTTTTTTAACAAACTTTTTAAGGGTATGGACCACCACATAAAAATAAAGAACCAATGGAGAGACATATAAACACCGACTCAGGAGTAGTCTGTGTGACTAGTCAGGATTGGGTGGCTAAGGGTTGAGATGCTATGCTTGACTTGACTTGGGAAGCAGAAACATATGAAATGTGGGAAATTAGGAACCAAACCTGGGTTAGCGTCCTGGAGACTCTTTCTGATGGCCAAATTCATTAACTGAAAAAGGGAGGTGCTATCTAGACCCTGTAAGTCAAGCCTCTGTCCCACCGTAATGGCTCACATGTGATGGGAGCCTTAAAATGGTGGCTCCAAGTACTAAGAAAGGAAAAACACTGGAACAATTGATATGGGAACTAGAACCAATTATCTTAGTTTGAAATCTATGTCCGTGTTGCTTTCTAGGCCACAGGATTCTGGCAGGAGACAAAGCAGCAGTAACTGTGGGGCAGGTTTGGTCAGTAGAAGAGCAGAAACTTCACAAGATCCTAGGTGCTATCTGCAGCACCAAAGGAAGGGTAACTAATAATGTGCATATCACTTTTCTGTCAGTGATAGCCTGTGGTGGTCCCCTAAGGCTGTAGGCAGCTGAAAAAGTTCTATTACCCATTACATCATAGTTGTGTCATAATTTTGTCTTACTATGAAGTATTACATGTTTATGGTGATTCGGATGTAAACAAGTCTACGGTGATTACTCCTCAGACAGCAGAGCATGGACAGTGATGTATAGCATAGACTATTTGGTAATGATACTACACAAGCACTGTGTCCCTGGTTTATGTATTTTAAATCCTGTGCCTGACACAACTTACAGGAAGGAAAAGTTTGCTTTAGCACTTAGTTATGTAGGTTTGGTCCATGCTCAGCTGGGTCTGTGCCAAAGCAGCTCACCATGGTGGGAGCATCATGGTAGCCAGGAGATGAGGGAAATAGAGTCCCAGCATCCTGGAGGACGTAGTGCCTCCTGCTGAGCCCCCTCAGGAGGTTTTCATTGCCCCTGTCTTAATTGCTTTTTCATTGCTGTGAAGACATCTCGACCAAGGAAACTTATAGAAGAAAGTTTATTGGCTTACAGTGTCAGAGTGTGAGTCCATGACCATCATATCATGGCAGGGAGCATGGCACTAGCCAGGCAGGTATGCCACTGGTGCAGTAGCCGAGAGCTAGCGTCTGGATCCACAAGGACAAGACAGAAGGCTAACTGGGAATAGCTACACTTTGTAACCTCAAAGCCTACTTAGTCCTGCTTGGTCCACAATACTTCTCCCCCTTTCCAGTACTAAAGAGAGAACCTGGGGCCCAGTACATGCTCCACACGTGCTCCACTACTGAGCTCTACACTTACCCTTTGCTTCCCAGTTCTAAGCCTCCAGTTTCTGATTCATGTTCGATTGAGAGTGGATTACACCACTGGAAAAGCTGAGTCTACAGAAGTGCTCTGCGCTCAGCTGTACTTTAGTACAGTTTAGCAACAAGGACAAAGATTTCTACTAGACTTCAACATTAACTATACTCATTAGACCAGCTAAGGAGCCTCTGAAGCTACACTCTGCTTTGTCTCATCCTGTCAGTTGAACACCTCATGAAAGTTGCAATTCCCAAATACCTTTTTTTTTTTTTTTTGCCACTTTGTTGTTGTTTTGTCTTTGTTTTTGTTTTTTGTTTGTTATTGTTTTGTCTTGGTTTTTTTGTTTTGGTTTGTTTTTTTGAGGCCGGGGTTTCTTTGAGTATCTCTGGCCTGGCTTGAAACTCACTCTAAACCAAACTGGCCTTGAATTCACAGAGATCAACCTGCCTCTGTCTCCAGAGTGCTGGGATTAAAGGTGTGTGCCACCACCACCTGATACTTTTCTCCCCCTGTTTTGGGGGTGGGATGGGTATGAATATTGTTTACACCTCAGGTTGACTTTGGTCCTCACAAGCCTTCTGAGGGACTGAGAGAGATATATATCACTGTCCTCCCCAAGTCCATTCTCCTATCTGACATAGCTGAAAAAACTAGAAATCTGTCTTGGTTCTTCCTCTAGAAGTGCAAATGTTAGTAGATTTCTAAAAAAAAAATAAATAAATAAATAAATTAGCCTGCTTCCATCCCGGAAGTCAGACCTGCAGGAATCTGGACATCATCTCAGGCAGGATTCACCAAGACATGGCCTAGGCACATGGATGGAGTACCTTAGGGCACCTGCCCTATCTTAGGCCTCTCCCCAGGCCTCACTGTGACTGAAGCCACTGTCAAGCATGTTCCCCGTACCTTCTCTGACCCCAGAGAGCCTCTAAAGTCAGCCCCTGGAGCCAACCCCATCCCTTGATCACGTACAACCAACCGTAAAGAGACCATGCCAATCTATCTCTCATCCCATCAGGAACCAGTCCACCAGGTCTCATCCTCTAACCCTGACGATCTTCCTGCCCTACTCAGACGTAATCCCATCCCTGCCATGGCCACTTGGATGGTGCCACAAAGTTCATTTCGATTTTAAAACAAACTCCTAGCAGTGGCTGCAGTATGTGAAAACTTTGACCATACATTTTATTAGGCCTAGATCCTCATTGAGACTTTAGACTAAAAGCCCTCTGGAAACTGGCCTGATATCTGTGACAAAAGACTTGAGTTCAACCCTGAATTCTACAGATCTTAGAGAATAAACACTCACACACTGGTCCTCCTTCAAGGTAGGTTATTCTGTAAAGTAGTTCCCCCACTGACATTTGTACTTACATGTTTTTAAAACTCTACATCTTTGTAGTAATGATTATCTTAAAATAAAAGTGGAAAGGCAAGTTAAAGGTATTATTAGCCATTTGCAGATCAGTATTTTACTTTGGGTAAGACTGTAGAGATAATGGGTAAGAAAGGGCTTTGAAAAATATTATTCAAGTTATTATTTTAGTCATTCATGTGTTACTGCATTTTGATAAGTGCACCAGTGGAAATAAGGAAGGCATATTGTTCTCAATACTATAATTATGCTTTAACTGGAAATAAGCTCTTAGCCATGCTTCTATTATTCCCTCTGTAGCTATTTATTTTCTTTGTCCTGGAATAGCTATGCATTTTTAAAATGATAGTCATAGAACCATACACACACACAAAAAAAAATAAAAAATAAAAAGAAAGAAAAAAGGCTTAGCTCTGATCAGTTTCTTTGCATGCAGCAGCCCTTAAACATTTTCAGATAGATAACCATACATAATTGAAAAATACAAAGCAAACACTTCCTGATTATAAATAAGACTTTGCTTCTCTCAGCTGGTTTGACGATATAATGCTCAGTGATCAAGGGCAAAACAAAGCAATGCCAAGCAAAGGTTGCACTTTTGCTAGAGCTCAATGTAAAAATCACAAAAATCACCAACTGTGAGTGGACAGCACTGTTTGTATATTGAGCTTTCGGGACACACACACACACACACACACACACACACACACACACACACACACCATATCCTAGTTGCTTCTGCCTAACAATTACATTTAAAATAATAGCATTAGAAATGTTCAAAGCCTGGACTGAGGAGGTAGGTCCAACCAGTAAAGTGCTTGCCTTGCAAGCCAGAGAACCTGCCTTCTACCTCCAGAACCCTGTGAGAAAAGCTGGGTGTGGTGGCTTGCTTCTTACAAAGCCAGTGCATTAGGAGAGTGGAAGCTGGAGGAGCCCTGGGACTCTCTAGCCAGCCAGCCTGGTCCATTCAGCCAGTCCCTGGCCCACAGGAGATCCTGTCTAAAGAAACAGACAACTCTGGGGAGTAGCTCTGGGTTTTCCTCTGGCCTCAGTTATACTCTGTTATACTCGACCACAACTGCAACTTTAAATATGTACACACAAGAAATTTCAAACTCAATAAGAATTTCTTCTAAACAAAAACAAATGTAACAGTTAAGAGTGGGGAGTTCCAGTGTGCCACTGTGGAGTGTGGGACTGTATGTGACCCTAAGGCACTGTGCATTTCAAAAAAGTGGGGATAAGAGATTCTAATAGTTACCGTCATAAAGAAACAAGAGGGAGGGCACACATGCCTAACTGGATCTAAACATCATACAATTAACGCATTTCGATACAAGACTTTTATTTTCTTTCTTTTGTTTTTGCAGTACTAGGGATTGAACTTACGACCTCAATAAGTGTTCTAGTAAGTGATGTGAGCAGTCCACTATGTACAATGTTTGTTTTAATGTATCAGTTAAAAATATATTTAGTGAAAATGCAAGTAGACCTATGCCAACACAATTATTATTTTTCTGTTCCTGTATTTATTAACACATATGCTGACTTTTAAAAAATTACATTCTCAGCTTTGTAATACATGATTCTATAGTAAATATTTCTATATTCTGGCATCGTGCTAATGATTATTTTAATAAATTAACAATATTTTAGTAGGTGAATATACTATTGTAATGTGTTTTTTATCATTCCGTAATGAGACGATAAACATCTTGGGAAACAATTTCGCCCACTGAAATAATGTCTCTCCTTGGGGGGCATAATTATGTGTATGTGTATGAGCTTCAGTGAGTTTATGTGCATCATGTATTCAGGGGCCAGTGGAGGCCAGCGGATTCCCTGGAGCTGGAGTTACAGGCGGTCATGAGCCTACATGTGGGTGCCAGAAAACAAACTAGGTCCTCTGCAAAAGTAGCAAGTACTCTTAACCACTGAACCATCTTTCCAGCCTCTGTTGTTGCTTTTTTGAGACAGGGTCTTAATCTGATTTGACAACAGTTAAGGTTGAAATTACAAGCCACATTATTCTTCCAGTTCTGTTCATTTTCCATCAGCACCAGACACAAGGACTTCAACTCTGTGCAGATCAGTGACTGTGTACACTGGGTTTGAACCCAGGGCCTCCCATATGCTATGCATGCACTCTGTCACTGGGCTACCCCCCAAGCCCCAGTGACTTTAATTTGTACTCATTAAAGAACAGTTGTCTTTGATATAACTAATTGTTTAGAAAGCAAATAAAAGAAAAATTCTCTTTAACCTCAGCTTACTTTCAGATTATGAGAGAATGCTCTAAGACCCCCTATTGGTCATACTTAATGGATATATTAAAGAGCAGATAGGAAATAAAAACTATTGCTCCTGCCCTAACTAAGCATCCAACTCTCCGAAAGAGGCGATCTGATCGCTGTAAAAGCTACACATTTTAAAGAAGATTCTCTTCTCATTTGTTTATATTTTTCCCTCATTGGGGGTAGGGGGAAGGTTCCACGGTTATTATGGTCTATACATTGGCAAATCCTAACTCCTGGTTCAGAGGTGATACAGAGCATTAGTAGAGCATCTGGACCCCAGAGGGGCACCTGCCTCATATATAGAGGACCTGGGTTCAAGTCTTTCACAGTAGTAAAATCTTCCAACTCGCTTCTCCGTGTCGTGAGATTTACAGGACTGTGTGACTCGTGGAAGATTTATTTGTAAGGTACTGGCACACATTGAGAAGTAATCTTGGTGTGAATTCTTGCCTCTTTAATCTGGACTCAGCTCTTGCTATATGTCAGCAGTGGATCCCCTTGCCTATTTGATGCCTTTCTGTTCTGCATCTCTCTGCCTCTGTTTTCTCCATCAAATTACTTTCCTTCATAGCCCCCAAAGCCCATCTAAGACCGAAGGAGAAGCTTGTCTGGTATGTACTCTCTCACAGTAACAGACTTCTTGTCTTGGCCGCCACACTTTCCCAGAAGGATCACAGTTTCCGGTATGCAACATCCATTCATTTGGACCTGGAGCCTGTGTCTCAAGAGTCTTCGTGTGCCTGAGTGCCTAACATGGTACGTGGCTCAAAGAAAGCAGTTGGTTATGCTTTTGTTTAGTTCTTTGTTGACACACTCCACGACTTCTCCCCTCCCCCCATTCTCTGCTTTTCTTCTTCATTCTCCTTACACAGAGGCATTTCACTGTGAACACTGGAGAGGGAAGGCTGTCAATATCCCTTTGCTTCCAAAAAGGCACACAATAGTTCCAGTAAGCAAGTGAGATGCGTTTTAGAGAAAGGAGGAGGGAAACTAGCTTGTCAAAGGAGCAGCTTTTGCATGTCTAGATCTGCCTGCTTTGGGAAGTGAGCCAAAATCAAGGGTCCAGGATGATTCCGATTCTATTGCATTCCATGTATTATTTATATAGTGCTTATTGCTGTAGTCACAGAGCGATTTCCAGTGAAATACAACATACCTTTGGGAGCAAAGAAGGAAATGAGGAATGGGGAAGGGGGAGGTGCTGTGGCATTGGTTATCATGTGAGATGCTGAAGTCTTGGCTGAGCCAGGAGGCGCTGCCCCAGTCTGACACAGGTGTGAATAATGCATTGTTCAGTATCGGCAGCAGAAACATTGCAAGCTGCAAGTCGAGCTTTGGAGGCAAAGCTTTTCTCCTCTAATCAAAGTTCTCACTGTCCCAGCAACGGGGGAAGGGAGAAATGAGTCCACAGGTCTTTTGTATCCACCCTGAAATTCAAAACCTGTCTGGAACATGAAGGGTACCCAAACCCACCGTATATCCTCACCCTTCAAGTTTTGAGGGTTGTGTGTGTGTGTTTTCGTTTAGCTTTGGTTCCTGTGGTACAGAGAGAGCAAGTACTGAAATTTCTGGAGTCTGGAATTTGTTCATATGGATAACATTTGGAAAGTTTCAGAAGGGGGAAGGAAAGGGAAATCAGACGATGATGTCAGATGGCTTCTGAAGCGCCCCCTGTATCAGCGTGTGCAGTAGGGGCTCAATAGATGCTTTTTTGCAGACAGTTCTTCACACGGCTCCAATGGAAACACTCCCTCCTTAAAGACATCTCAGAAGTCTCAGAAACCCTCTGAAGATACAAAAGCCATGCAGTGTTTTGACACCAGGTGATCCTTGAGTAAACATTTCTTTAGTTTGGTAGGTAGAGACTAACATAAGCCACAAAAAGTCATGGAAATTTCTTTGCAGAAATCTTGTATCAATGAATAAGTTAAATACAGTTGCTTTAGCGGTTTTCTTTAGTGATTTAAAAAGGCTGACTCCAGTGGAGCCGAGTCCACGATGCAGAGATTATAATGTTTAGAAGAATTTTCTGTAGGAGCAAAGGGGGATGGGGGATGGGGGATGGGGGATGGGGGATGGGGGATGGGGTGGGAAGAAGACCAAGAAAGAGGTCAGCTTCTGTAATGAAGCCAGAGGGTTCAGCTGCCAGCCTCAGGATGACTACCACCTTTCATAGCCTTTGTGTGCTTGTATTCTTTTGTTTAGACCAGACCTTACTCTGTTGTCCAGAATGTCCTCTGGTGTGGTGTCACCTTATTGCCTCAGGAATGGCAGGTATGACGTGGCTCAGGAATAGTAATTTAAAAGCTGAAGGGTCCAGTGGCTTTCCATTGCGTCTGTAATGTCCATCTGTAATTACATACCCTTCAGGAAAGAGGGTTGAACACCAGATGGGTGAGTCAGACCTGTCATCACAGTTGCTCAGCGGGCTGAGGCGGGAAATCCACAGGTTCCAAGTCAGCCTGGATTACACAAGGAGACCTTGTCTCTAAATAAGTAGGTAAAGAATATCAAAAAGAACGTTCAATGCCGGTGTGTCTCTTAGCATGAGCCTGTGCTGGAAGATGGAGGGGAAGGGGTGGAGGCAAATGTTAGGGCGAAGGTGACCAAGAAAAGGCCTGGAGTGGTACGAGTTTTTGTTTCAGCCACATTGGCTTACAGAACATGTGGGCACGACCTTGGCACGAAGAAGCACCAGGATTTAGGCTGCATTTGCTGCACACAAGTGAAACAGGACAAGTTAGGGATGGAGGGAAGGTTACGAAGACACGAGTTTTAAAGAAAGACGGGAGTTAAAGTGATAGGCTACTTGTGTTACTGGAGTGTGGGGGAGTCCCTTCATGGTGGCCAGATGACACTGGGGAAATTGGAGACCTTTCTTGGGGTCTTTAGTCTTGTTAATAAAAGAAGCTAAGAATAGATTTAAACAAAAGCTCGGGGACCAGTCATTAGAGTTTAAAGGAAAATCACCTCATGGCAGGTAAAGTGAATTCCAGCCGCTGCCTGGAAGAAGAGAAGGGGAGAGTAACATAAAAGACAACTGTGCTTGCTCTTAAAGAAACAAGGAATAAAATGACACAGAAAAGAAAGAAACTTTATTTTTATTGTTCAAAATAGATGCCGGAACCTGTCTGTAATGAATGATTTTGTTTATTGACAGTAAGTAATTTTGAAAATGTGCATAGTCCAAATGGTCTCTCCTCAATGTTTGGTGATGAAACTCCTTCCTATGTGATGTTTTAGTAACTCACACACACTATTTTTTTTTTAAAGTAAAAGAAATGAAATATTTATTCGTGTAGGGGAGGCACTCATGGTGTGCCGAGGGCACCTTGGAGGACTTGGTTTGCTCCCTTCCACAGCATGGGTCCCAAGGAAAGAATTGAGGGTCCTCAGGCTTGGCGGCAGGTGCCTCTACCCACTGAGCCGCCTCGCTGACCTGACATACCATTGTTTAGTTCCTGCTGTGCACAAGGTGCCAGGCACTGTGGGGGAGAGGAACGGCAAGCAGCGTCTAGACTCTCTTCTGAAGCAGTTCACAGTGATAGATTTTCGAGGTATATGAAGCTCCCATAAAACCGTGTCAAATCTTAAACAGTTCCAAACAATGAAAAAACTCTGCACCAGACACTGGGCCCAGAAACATCACTTGACATCCACGTGAACATAATCCAAAACACATTTTCTCCACTGTAGCCACTTTGTTTTTCTTTCTCCAAAGAAAAAGTACAAAATCGCACTTTCTTGGGAGTTCCTTTAAAATTTTAAACAGTAAGTGGTGCTAATATTTAATCTTGAGCCAACCTTGAGTCAAGCTGGAGGTTTCAATTGCTATATACAGTAATTTTGTTTCAGCGCCCCCCCCCGACCTCCATATTGAGTATTCTCTTTAGACCATCAGGAATCTCATGTACATTTGTGGAAAATGCTGTCATATCTCTCCCCACTTTCTCCCTACCTAGTACTAAAGCTGGAGAGTCACATGCATCTTTCTAGTCTCAAGGCTGACAAGAATTATCAGTAAACACACAAAGGCAATAAAATAAAATAAAATAGAATAAAGCAATCAGGTGGTTCCGCCACCCAGTGAGGAGAATGAATTCCAGACACTGCCAGAATAAAACAGGTTTGACTAATGTCATCCTTCCTTTTATTTTGACGCTTCTCCAGCAGGGTCAAGAGAAACCATTCAGGACCAGAGAACTGTGTAGAGTCTGCAGATATCAGCTAAATAACGAATTGTATTTTAGTTGAGTCCCAGGGAATGTTATAAAAAACGATTGTCTTAAAGCTTCTGCATCTTCTGTGCAGCTACACCCTCAGTGCTGTGGAGCAGTGTATATGTGGACCCTGTGACATCTATAGAAGTGGAAAACTGTTTTCCAGACGGATATAAAATTCATGTGGTTTTTAATACATTTTTAAGTAGTTCCTGACCCAGTATACAAAATTGAGAACAGGTGACCAGTGTTTCCCAAAGAATGATAAAAATTCAGGGCATTTTAAAGAAGAAATACCTTCAGGGAAAGTTAACTGAAAATCCCAAGCTGTGCTTAAAACTATGTGGGTAAAGACAGGCGTGGAGCTTAGGGACAGAGAGCATTTTAACATGGGCAAAACCCTGAGTTTTGTCCCCAGAACTAAAAAAAAATATTAAAAATTAATAAAAATAAAACTAGGCTTCAAAACCATGTGGTTGCCATCCCATGCAACACTGTTAAACCTTGATATCTATGTTTTAAGCTTTTATTCATATCCTTCCAATCATTTCTAAACCTATGTGATGTAGGCAAGACTGCCAAGCAGGTAAGGGCATTTGCTACCAAACCTGACAACTTGAGTTACATTCCTGGGACTTCCATGGTGGAAGGAGAGACCTGACTCTCACAAGCTGCTGACTTCCACGTGTGCATATAAATAATAGTAAAACCAAAATAACTTAAAGCTATTATAGTAATATTAGGTAGTCACTTAAAATGTCTTAGAGCTTTGAAAGAATAGAAAAATAAAGAGAGCTTAATTGGCCCAGCTGGCTTTTCTAGATTACTTACTTTTTAAAAGGGGGGGAGGGTGAGGATGGATGTGTGTTGAATGTATGTAGACCATTGAAATGTGGTAGTGCACCATCTTCTTTATATCTCTTCCCTGGTAACTTTTCAGGAGGCTGTATTAGTTTGTAATAAAGTTACAATAGAAAAATATTTTGGTGACAGTGTCTAGTAATTTTGTACATACATACATATATACATATATACATATATCAAGAAAGTGTACCTGGATCAGAGAGTGAAACCAATCACACAACCACATGAGCAGCCCCAGAGGAGCTTACAGGATGTGGAGTCGGATGACAATCATCTATTGACTGGCACACAAAGTGAACTTAAATGGCTGTGTGGCAGAAAAAGTTTGGGATGGAAAGGCAGCCGCAAGAGAGGGCAGATGCTTGAGAGCCACTTCAGTCGCCATTACTCTGATGACTCCTGAAGAAAGAGCTTGAACCTGAGGTGGTGACAGCACCCACACTGTCAAACTACCAAGAACTGAGCGTAGGCCCGGGGGATTGACACAAAAGACACAGACATGGGTCATTTGGACATTCGTGCAAGCAGAATGCCAAAGCTTGTTTATTCCTTTGGCCTTAAATACTCCCCCCCCACCCCCGGTTGGAAACCACCAAGGGGGAAGTAAACAAATCATAAGACAGGGCTGAACACATGGCCAGAGGTGTGTCATTGTTTACCCTGCTCTGGGCCAAACTGCAAGGTAATAGTAAGCAGGCTAGGCAGGAAGACCATCCCTGAGACAGGGGTCTGCTCCCAACAAGGTGGGACACGGTTGCGCAGATCTTCAGGGAAGGGACTCTGTTTGCATCCTAATGAATGCAGGCACTAGATTGTTAAAGTACAAACCTCTGTTCTCTCTCTTTTATTGATTTATTTTATATATGAGAATGCACTGTTGCTACCTTCAGATACACCAGAAGAGGGCATCGGATCCCATCACAGATGGTTTCGAGCCACCATGTAACTGCTGGGAATTGAACTCAGGTCCTCTGGAAGAAAGGTCAGTGCTCTTAACCACTGAGTCATCTCTCCAGCCCGGCCTCTGTTAACTTCTACTAGAGCCAAACAATTGTGCAACCTGCAGCAATTCCTGCACATCTGGCTTTCAGCTCATTTGTTATAGCAGTGGACTTCTTTCTCCATTGTTGTATCAATAAAGATGATTTAATTTTTTTAATCCAAGATAAAATTTGACATGCATACTTTCATCTTATTCCTCCACACTACCCATCTTACCCAGTGCATGCTGGGCAAAGACTGAGCTATTGGCCCGTCTTCCCAACCCAACACTGTAATTAAGTCAGTAAAATCTCATTCTGCCAACCAAATAAGATTTACTTAGTTAGTTAGTTAGTGTAGATTGGTGTTTTACCTATATGTATGCCTGTGTGAGGGTGCTAGATCTCTGGAACTGGAGTTACAGACAGTTGTAAGCTGTCATGTGGTTGCTGGGAATTGAACCCCAGTCCTCTGGAAGAGCAGCCAGTGCTCCTAATGCTGAGCTATCATTCTAGCCCCTAATTTTTTTTTTTTCAATTTGGGGCAAGCTAGGCAAAACAACCACCTGAGATACACCTTCTATTCCAATTTAATCATCTTTTAAAAACTATTATTTGGGAAATTATCTCAATTAAAAAAATCTTGTTAGTTATTATTGCTAACATGTTTTGTTGACAACATCTTTGTAAGCCAAGCAGCATCAGTGGTCTGGGCTCACATCTACATGGCTCAGGACCAACAGAGATTCTGAAAGGAAGGAAAACCTTTAGGAACAGGCTGGCTGCTTTCTGCAAGCTGAAAAGACAAAAGTGGCATACAGAGAAACTTCCTGAGAACACTTCCCAGGTAACGGAGCATTTTGAACAGTTTGGTGGGAACCAGGCCACAATGATAAGCTTGCACTGTTAGGGTTCAGCTTTCCAGTACCAGTGCAGAACAGAACAGTGACAGAGGAAACCTACTCAGGAACGTGTTTCCAAGTTCTCGCTGTACAGATAAAATGGCAGTCTCTTTTGGCTGGTCTCAAGTGCAGAGCTTTGGAGGAGGCCTAAGAATATCTTCTATTGCCTGTGAGTACAGGCTACCTAGAGAAAGGCAAAGCAACAGCTCTGAAGACTGTTGGTATCACCTGAATGAGTCAGCATCCCTTAAAGAAGGTGGACACCCTCTCACAGTCAGCCTTTCCGTCTCTAAATGCCAATGGTTCGAGCTGTGTCACTTTTTCTTTGCTCTTTTTCTCTAGGACATGCGTGTGCTGTGACATGTATCACGTCATGGGCTTTGGAACATCAAGTCTCTACCCACTGGGCTATGCAGCCCCTAGGCCAGTGCTTAGCAAAGCACAGGGAGTGGCAGCTTAGTTAAGAATCCACTGTGGCCTGCTTGTTCTTCTTCAGAGCCTTCTCAAAAGCATGCTGCAAATTCTTTCTCATTGCTTGGGGTTTCGTTTATCTAAGAACATCTTGGCATTTTTCAGATTACCGAGAATCTATTGTAATGTGACAGGGACTTAGTAGATAAGGAGATCAAGACAGATTGCTCCTGTAGACCGTTTCCTAATATGGACGATAAGCATTAGTAGACAAAAATGTAGCCAATCGGGACCCGGCAGGAAACACAGGAGTGCTTCTAATTCAAAGTTCAGTGGGCCCCTAAGAAAACCGGAGAGAATGTGAAGAGTCTGAGGAAAAGATGTAGCTTAGTGGCAGAGCATTTGCTTAGCCATGTGGGGTCCTGTGTTCCATCTCTAGCACTGTTTTAAAAAGTGTATTTTCGAAATGGTAAACATATGCACATCTATGTGTGTTCAAATGGTTTTTATTTCTTTCTTGTATTTCTTTCTTTTTTTTATTTCTTTCTTATTAAGACCATGTAACTTTTTTTCTTTCTTCTCTACAAAATAAGTTTTACCAATTCTTTGCAAAGTTCATAGAAAGTACTTGATCATATTCACCTCCTCCCCCCCCCCAACTCCTCCCAGGTCCATCACTCTTTACCTACCTACCCAACCTTGTGGTCCCCACCCCCTTTTCTCTCCTTGGAAAGCCCAATGTGTTCAGTTTGTGCTGTCTAGGAACCAGCGGCCAAACACTTAAAGAAAACTGACTCTTCTTCTCCCAGCAACTATTGATTGCCAAAGGCTCTTCACCCGACAGGGAGACTTTTGAGCTCACTTCTCAATGCTGGGATTTGGTCTGGCTTGAGCATGCACGGGTCTTATGCACGCTGCCACAACCACTGTGAGTTTGTACGTAGAGCTTCCCTCCTCTGTCTGGCAAACACTGTTTTACTGTAGTCTAGTAATCCACAACGTCTGGCTCTTACATCCTTGACAGCTCCAGTCCCACGATACCTGAGCCTTGGGAGACGGGAGTGTGAGACCAGCGCCCCACTTGAGGCTGAGCCTCTCTGTACCTTGACCAGTTGTGGGTCTCTTGTTAATCACCATCCTCTGAAAAAAGAAGCTTCTCTGCCAACAGTTGAGAGATTCCCTAATCTGCGGCAGGGACGAGCATACATTCGTATATAAAGGAGCCAGCCAGCGTTAGCACCGTTACACACAACCACCACACAGAGGTCTTTTGTCAACTCAGCTTCTAATTTTGAGACAAATTTTAGAATTAATGGCTCAGTAGGATAATACATCCACAGCAGTGACAAAAATAAAAACACTTGACCTCTTATAAATTTTGGACCAGTGTCCACCAGAAGCAGACTCATTTTTTAATGCAGAAATACACCCCTTATATATAATGACCTAGTTAGGCAAATAGACATTTGGCTCCAAATGGTGGGTGTTTAATCTCAATCATATTGACTCAAAATAGCAGAAATGTCAAAAGAACTTCAGTGTCCATTTTATATGTTGACAGTCTATATATAGTATGGATTGCATGTTGACAGTCTCTGTATAGTGTGTACTGCATGAAACAGCACTTACTGGCCACTTTGCACGTGTTGTACTTACACGTACTTAACTCTGCAGTCTTGTGCATAATACACAGATTTTGGACACACAACTCCAGGTTTCTAGTCACAGATGTACAGGGAATCAAATCTTTTTTAAATAGTTGCTTATACAGTGGTCATTTTAAAGACTTAAACATGTATTTAAGTCTCCTAGACTTTGGCAAGATAGTTTTCTAACTAGTCAAAAATCTCAACAAAATCAGCAAAAAACCAAGTAATTATGTTACTAAAATTTAAATCTTGATGGAGGCAGAGGAAGGTGGAGCTTTGTGAGTTCAAGGCCAGTCTGGTCTATATAGGTCTATAAAAACCTGTCTTGCCCCAGACCTAAATCATTTCATCAGGAAGGGAGTTCAAAATTAACCTTTCAACTATCTAGTTAACATTTTAACTGGATGAGGTCGTTTTTTTTTCCATTCAGTCTCACATTCTATAGTATAACAATAAATTGTTACATTTTATCTATATTTTCAGAGAGAAAGAGAGAGAGAGAGAGAGAGAGAACAGGCAATGAATGCATACTAATGTAGTACAGAAATCATGCCCAAATATCTATATCCATCCATACGTGGATACCTGTAAACCCCAAATCAGGCATGACAAGAAGAGTAATTTTAATTTGCAATAAGTTCATGACATGCAAATTCAACACTGAAGCACCCAGAGGTTTGCCAAGTATCATTTTCAGGAACTCTAGAGGAAGGTGAGTCACGTCCCCATGCTGTCTTAGAAAGCATCAAAGGTTACAGAAGGCTAGCCAGATAGAATTCTCCCTAGGGGAAACCAAGATAACACACACTTAACATTTTTCATGGTTACAGAAGTGACCACACAGGCCTCAAGATCGTTGCTTCTCTGTCTCAATCAGTTTAACACAGCCCCAAAGAGCAGCACATCTCAACCTTCCCTGTCACCCAGCAGATGCCCAGATCTTCCAACAGCACGCCCAGTTTGTTCACAAGAGCTTCCAAATGGATAAGACTTGTCAAACAAATGGTGCAACAGCCTAAGTAGTTCAACAAACCAAAACAGTTGAGAAAAACTCTAAAAGACAGAGCCAATCACTAAAGGACAGGCCCTCAAACAGTGCCAGCAGTTCAAAGGAGCTTCTAGGTTAACATGATGAAAAAGCCCAAGGTCTAATGATTGGGGGAATTTTACAAGAGTCAGACTTTCTTCAAGTCAAAACCAAAATCCAGTTACTCATTTCTCTGCTTCACCACCTGACAGAGGCTGAAGGGGAAGCTGTGCCTGGAATAAAGGAATCCCATCAGCTCTGTGGGACTGTTCAGTCTTTCCTCTCCATCCAGGACTAAGTCACTGGGAGTTATTGACACTCAAAATGTCTTTTCCCCCCTTGACTGACTTGCCAAAATTGTTACTGGAATTAAGATCAGTGCCTAGGCCCTGGCAGCTGCATTAGCATGTTAGGCTGGGTCACTAATCCTCAACAGACTGATTAATGAGGTAAGTAAGGGTACAAAGCAGTAACATGACTTATTAACTATGAGAAGAGGGACAGAGAGGTTCAGGGACTCTCCCCCAAATCCATATTTGGGGGTCTCATGTTAATGAGATTTAGGTTTTGTATACATAACTAAGCAGTCACGGTCAAGATGAGGTTCCTTCATTTGGCCCCTGGTTGTCTTGGTTCCGATCACTCTGGCAACACTGTGTGAAATCTCTTTCCAGGAGACAAGTTCCTCCTCTGCCTGGCACCAGGCTTCAGCCTTCTCCTCCTTCCAGATTAAGATTTCTGGAAAATTCCAGTTCCTTGGGAACCATTGTTTGAATGGACTGATAGTAAAGGGAGAGGCACAATATCTCTTTGGAATATCTTCACTGATGCAGAGGTTACAGATACTCAGGAGCAGTGGAAGTGTGGTGCTCCTGGGATTCAGCAGAAAATGGTGGCCAGAAGGAGTTTCCAAACCCACTTCCTCTCCCTGCCCTGCCCAGTCAGCAGGGAGCATGTCTCAAGGAGCTGTCACCTGCTAGGCTTTAGTTAGCAGCCTAACAGTACCTATGAAACAAAAACCTCCTCTGCCTGGCACCAGGGCTTAATTATTTAACCTCAGCATAGGATTCTGGGGGGTGAGGGAGGGGTATTTTAGTTCTTTGCAGTGTGTTATTTCAGTTGTCTGATTGCTGACCTGTAAAGTCACAGGTCTCTTTCTAGAATATCTTCTCTCTGAACTAGGGCCATTATTACAATTTTGGCGCTGTAATTCCTTCTGGAAGCCCTGTAAGAAAATGTCTCATGAGAAAGGGACATGTTTTCTTTCTTCCTGTAACAAAGTCTGAGTTGAAATGGTAGTCTGTGGTGGCATAAGTAGCCAGGGTCCCAGCAACAGTTGAGAAAGCCGGGTCTAGGGATTAGCAGAATTTTACTCTACCCAGTGGCCAGTGTACAGAGGCACTCCTGCCAGAAGAAGCAAGACATGTTTAAGCAGCAGCCAAGTTAAAATTGAAGCCACGAGGTTGGGATGTGTCTCAGTGGAAATGTATATGCCTACCTACCCTGTGCAAGGCCTTGGATTTACACTGCAAAACAGAAGAACCGAGAAGACAATGGCTTAGAGTCGTGCTGAGACAGAAGTAGGACCTGAGACCCTCAGAGATTCAAGTTGATATGGAGACAGATAGCTGCTTGGCAGGGAGTTGATTGTCCAGTTGTGGGAGGGACGTTAACCCAGGAGGGGTTAACATGGAATGCTATCGGCACCTCACTGGAGCTCACAAGCTGGGAAGTCGTAATACCTCCAAGAGGAAACAGTGGCTAACTATCACCTCTTTGGAGAAGAAATTCCCCAGGAGACAATTCTCATCATGAAATGCAGCATTTTGAAAAACATATTTGTTGAAGATTAAAATTATATTTCAATCACCCAAATCCAGAAACAGCCAGGATTGGGGATTGATCTTCTCCAGTCTGAGTTTATAATAAGACAAAATGTCCACACTAAACCTTGGGGCTCACCTTATCAGTAAACCAGGGTAATAAAGCTGCCTCACACCATTACGTGCAGAAACCGGGAGACTACGTCCGGGAAAGCAGCACACCATCATGTCTGGCACATAGCAGTGGCAGTTATATTTCTTTATGAAGCAGTGAAAAAGGCCTCACCAGAAATTATAACAGGGATCAATAGAAAGACACATCAAGCACAAGAGCAAACCCTTGATAGATGTCACAGCACCAGAATGAAAGACCTGCTAGGTTGCTTTGTAAGGGGGGACAGAGAAAAGCACCCTGGCCTGAGAACAAGTAGTGCTGGGCTCTTAGTCCCACCTGTTTCCATCTCATGGGAAGCTCCAACTAGCCTCCTGGGATCCAGCAGCTTGTGGGAAAAAGGAGCACCCCATCTCCATCATGACTGATGTCACACTTAACGATGGAAGCACACCATTGTAAGATACGTGGCACATAACTCGCTTGTTTTAACTATTGTTTTTGAACATGTAGTATAGCAATTGGGTGTTAACAGTGGAAATGCTTTCTGATTTTAATTTAAATGTGTTTTAATACACACACTTAGAGGGAATAGCAATCCTATATCATGGTACTATTTTACCCAAATGTGAACCAAGTGAGGAAGAGAGAGATGGCTACCAGCCCTCTCCTGAGTCTTGCAGACTTAAAGATGAAGAATTGTAAGCAATGGTCACAGTTTACATTTGCATTAGTCATACGTATTTTTTTTTTCAGGAAAGCATGGTTGGCAGCATCAAGGGGCAATAAAGGGTAAAACTTACTGAGTATATACTGTGTCCAGAATATAGATAACCATTTTACACATAGCTCATTTAGTCTACAGATTGCCATACCAAAAAAAAAAAAAAAAAAAAAAAAAAAGCACCTTGTCAATATTATATAAAAGACTTGTGACTTGAAACCAAGCCTGTAAGTATTTGGTTTGCTTTCAGGAATACTTTTATGAAGTGTAACAATGTTTGATAATTAAAAAGTGTAAGGAAATTCGTGACATGGTATCATAAGACTGTACTCCAAGCACTTGGGAGGTAGAAGTAGGAAACTTTTGACTTCAAGGCCAGTCTCTGTATACACTGGGAGTCTGGGGATAAACTAGGTACCAGGAGACATTATCTCAACATACCCAGAGTACACGGAAAGCAGTAGATGTGTGGGTAAGTGCCAGAGCAAATACAGAGTGTGTGCAAGGCCCCGGGTTCTGTTTCTACTATGTGTTAGAAATTATGTGAGGGTACAAAGTAGCTGACATGAATTGCCCTTTAGAACGATATTTACTAAGACAGTATGCGTCATGACCACAGGCTATTTTGTGACCAGATCTTGAAGTGAGACAGCATTAGAAGAAACAGCACCAAACCATAGACACAGTATAACTCAATAAGTTCAACGAGGCCACAAAGAGAGAAGGAGCCTTCCCTTCAGATCCCAGAGAACACCACCATTAGGAGAGACAACACTGTGAGAGTCTGAAGAAAAGATCCTCCAAATCCCGGAACAAAGGGGGTTTCTCCTCTTACAGGTTTCCAAGGGGTGGCAGATCACATGACAGCCTGTGCCAGGAGGCAGGCACTAGGTAGGACTGTAGTTCAAAGTTGCTTTGTTCCTGATCAGCAAGTGGGGTTGGGGGGAGACCAGGCTTGCTTTGCCCACTGTCCGAGTCACAGCAGCAGCAGGTATCTGTCAGGTCTTTGTCCTAAGGGACAGACTGCATGCAGGCTTGGATGACCTGATTTTAGTAAGGGTGTGTCTGTGATCTAACACTACCCAGAAAAGTAGTAACTAAAGAACCTTTGACACGTGTGTCACAAAGCTCCCCAGCCTGCGAACTGTACTGAGTCCCTCCTCCCCTACCCTCCTCCCTTCCCATGTTCCTTTCCCTTTCCCTTCTTTCTCTTTCCTCCTGTCCTTTTCTTCGTTTATTTCTTTCTTCTGTTTTTCTCTTTGACCCTTGCCCTTCCTCTCCTTTCCCCTTCCCTTTTCCCTCTCTTGACTTTTCCTGTTAAGGCGGGAGAACAAATTCAGAGACCCTTATGCTAAGATCTTGTCTTAGTTTCTTTCCTTGTTGCTGTAACAAAACACTCTGACAAAAGCTACTTCAGGAAGGATTTATTTCACTCACCATCTCGGGTTATTGTCCATCACTGAGGGGAAGATAAGACAGTAGGAACCTGAAGCGGCAGTCACATTAACCACTCAGTCAGGAGTAGAGAGCAATGAATTCATGTGTGCTAGTATTTAGCTTGTTTTCTCCAGTTCAGAATCCCCTACCTAGAGGATGGTGCTGCCCACAGTGGGTAGGTTCTGTTTTTATTGTAATAAAAACAATGCCTCACAGATGTATCCACAGGCCAATCCAATCTAGAAAACTCATCATTGAAATTGTCTTCTCGTGTAATTCTAGATCGTTTCAAGTTGACAACACTGGTCATCACAATCCCCACAATAAAGACATTTGATTGTTATATAATTATAGCAAATTTGACCTAAATCCACCTATATAGATATTTCTTATTGTATTGAAGTATTACTAAATTTTCTGATTATGAAAATGTATAACTTCATCCTTTCCTAAATATTAAAACAAGATGTCCTGACAGGGACACCATGTTGGCCTCTACAGTTGTACCTGTTGAAGTGATTATGAGCTCTGAAGTAACTATTAAATTATCCAAGCAAGAGAGTGAAAAGATTTCCTTCTTGCTGGGCAGCTAACCCTGAGTCGATATTGACTCATTGACAACAGTGACTTCCTTAATAGAGATGAACCTGGAAGCTGACAGAGACCATCTATGATTCACCACAATGAGTTCAGTAGCTGTCATAATATTTTATGACAAGTTGGGGCTTAATGTTTAACAGCTGTATTAACCTGCTGTACAGGATATACAAATCCATGTCTAATTGATGTTATCACTTTACCGCTGGTACTGTTACTTTGTTGGTAGGCTTTCATTCCATTTCTTTGTTTTCTCGATCTTATTAACCAAGCTGGAAAGCTGACGTCAATCACGTTCACCACCGCCCCTCAGTATGTGGTTCCCACACACTCCTTCCCTTCCTGTCACTCCACACTTGGATCAGGCACTTCCCTTTCCTGGGCCATATTGATTCAGGAAAGTAGGGGTCCTTAAGTACAAGGGAGGCTTTCCCTCTCACCCAGCATAACGAGGTGCGGGGGTCTCAGACAAACTAACGACCTCCAAAGCAGTTCTAGGCCAGTGGCTTCTAGGTTTCTTGCTGCATGAATTTCAAGAATGAATTTCGTGAATAGGGAGAGTGTGCTTAGAAAGGAGTTTTATGCCGGGCGGCGGTGGCGCACGCCTTTAATCCCAGAACTCGGGAGGCAGAGGCAGGCGGATTTCTGAGTTTGAGGCCAGCCTGGTCTACAGAGTGAGTTCCAGGATAGCCAGGGCTATACAGAGAAACCCTGTCTCGAAAAAACCAAAAAAAAAAAAAAAAAAAAAAAAGAGAAAGGAGTTTTATAAGATAGGTGGGAACCTAAATGAAAGAAGGCAGAGTCCCTGTATAGCGGGCAGGGGGTCCAAAAGTAGGGTGCCGCTGAGGTGTTTACAGCACCCTCACTGGAAACTGAGGTGCGGCACGGAGTGGGGGAAATGCACTGGTTTGTCCAGGTGCCTCTCTGTTTGGATCATGTCCCTCACATGCGGTTTCCAGACAGGGATGGTCATTTAGGGGAAGAGAGATAATAAACCGGTGAGCTTTAGAGAAAACGAGGTAATAAACTCCCTTCAGGCATTCCTAGCTTCTGCTAAGAACAGACCTGTTGACAGGACTAAGAGCATTTCCAGCTTCTGTCCAAGGATGAGTCAAAACTGTTCGTGGTCGGAGGCTCTGCCTGGACCTTTCTATCACCTGTACTCATCCGTGTCAGCAGCTGCCTGTGAGCGCTGGGACGCCGGGCCTTTTTCATCAAGCCTATTCTCCAGTCAAATGACTCTAATTTCATCCCAAGACAGAGCTGGCCCGTGATCTTAAGCAGATGCCTCCAGGTACTCCTCACTGCAGCAGGTTGTGGGGCTTACTTGTCCCCCATCACTACCCAGCTCACTCTGCTGTTGTCGGGAAGGTTTCCTGTGGGCTGAAACCTTGGTTGACAGGACTGTGAGCTACTGGGAAGTCCTGGAATCTTTAGTAAGTGGAGCCTTTTGAGAGAGAGGTCATGGTGGCCATGTCCTTGGAGAGAACTTTGGGCCCCAGCCCCTTCTCGCTTTGCTTCCTGGCTGCCATGAGATAAGCAGCTTTGTCCCGCCCTGGGTGTGCTACCGGTGATGACAGTGCTGCCTCCCCACAAGCCCCAAAGCCACAGAACTAACAGACAGTGCTCCAAACCTCTGAAACAAACAGTCCTTCTAAGTTAATCCCCTAGGGTTTAAACAGAAAGAGGACTAACAGGATGCCTGCATCACTGAACTTGAATTTTGTGCCCTGTACTGTTGATCATTTCTCTTCTCTAGCCTTTGGTTCTAGCTGTCCCCAAATAATCTCCCAACCACACCCTGGCTTCTGGTCATTCTTCAAAGCAGTTCAGATATTACCTCTTCAAAGAAACCCTGCCCTCTCAACATGTAATCCTTACTATACCCATATTCCCATGACTCAGGGAGCTATAGTAGGTCTTTACTACATGGATTACTGTAACCAACATTGGCCTCATTACATTTTGGAGTCATCCTTGCATGACTATTTCGTTATTAATATTTTATTATTAATGTTTTGTAAGCGATTTAGTCTTAATTAAAATTTAAGGTCGTCTTTCAAGGCACCGGCTTTTGTCATGGCATGTGCCCTTTTCTTTGTTCTTGTTTCCCTCTCCACAGTTCCCCCCCCCCCAAATTTGTGTGTCTCTTTAGAACATTAGCTCATTATTTTAATATCTAAAAAAAGATGGCCTGGATGAAAACACAATAGAACAGGAGGTTTGATGATGACTCATAGACCGTAATAGGGTGGAAGTATATTTTAGTAGGTGAGCTCCTAACTACCATGTGCGAGTTCCTGGGTTCAATTTCCAGCCTGCATCTGAAAGGATGTCCAATCACGCCAACAAGAGAAACACAAATTACTGTCACTGTGTCTCATCTGTCATCTGGGGGAAAGCCAAAGCTGCACAACATATTCTGTGACCAGGTGATATGAATAGCCAAACAGGCATTCTCAGAAGCTGCCAGTAGGAATTCAAAATGCTGTAACCGTTACGGGGTGGAATAACAAAAGGTCTATATGTCTTTCCCCTTGAAGCAACAACATCACTTCCAGAAGTCTAGTCCAAAGATGTTAGAAAAACAGCTGTAGATGTATGCAGAAATTACATTTTATAACATTGTGTGTGTAAAAAATATAATCCAACATATATAATCCACAAATATCATCAGACAATGGTTCTTTTGAGGACAGAGCATTTTCACAGAGAGACGCTTTGTGATAATCCAATACCTTTAAACACAGTAATCAGGATTGGGTAGCCTCTGAGGGTAGAGAAGATTCAACAGAAGAGTATGATACAGGCCTGAGTCAAAGGAAACAACATAGAAAGCCAGGAACCCAAGAAAGATTTGACTGCAGTTGTCCACACTGGGAAACAGTCAGTTCTGTTTGGAAGCAGGGAGTGGTAAACATGGGAAGGACTCCCGTGTGAGCATCCTGGCACGTGGATGTCTGTGTAGTCTAGTTGTCTCAGGGCAAGCACATTATCTAAGGGTAGCCATGCTTTGTATTTTTCTTTCTTTTTGTGCCCCTACAACTTGTCCCTGTAGGACATTCTTTAGAAATGCCAGAAGACATGGGTGATAGAGCCTTCTAGGCTGTTGTAGGGCTTTGTGGACAAGATTCTTCTGGTTGTTTGTGGGCAGACAAGGGACAGTGGTGGTGGGATGCGGCTCTTGGGCATATTCCGGTTCTGTTGGCTCTTGGAAACTGGAATTCAGAGCTTTGTTCTGGAATATCTGCTCCCTGTGTCAGAAAGCATCCTTGGCAACCGCCCAGCCTAGTTCACAGACAAGGAGAGGAGAGACACGATTCTTGCCACTTAGTGGTGCATTCACTGTTCTGAAGACAGTTAAGCAGTTAATTGCAACAAAGAAATATAAACTTTTGCCATGGCTTTGTCACACCGGGAGCCACTCTCTGAGATGGTGGGAAAGCGCATGGTTGTTACAGGTGAGCAGAGCATGTCTTTATTTTCTCAGAGATCTAAGCAGTCACCCTCACATAAAGGGTGTGACAGTGAAATAATCACAGGACTGTGCCTGTCATGGATACATTGTAGCTATCAACAGGTCATTATAGCCACTGTTAGTCTACCAAAGTTAACTTGGATAAATGGAGGTTTTCTATAGCATAATCCTGATTACTGCAAGGAAAACTGCTTGATGTCAATAAAAAGTATCTTGGTCATATTTTTCACTATCAGTGATTTAGATTTCTTTCATCTTTTACAATTGGACCTATTTTACGGATAAGAATTTGAGCAAAATTAAATAGATTACTTTTAAAATAAGTGTAAAATCCTAAGCATTATTCTGTGTTTTTGTTGTTTTGGGTTTTGGCTGACCTGGAGCTCTTTATGCAGACCAGGTTGACCTTAAATTCATAGAGTTCCACTTTCATCTGCCTCTTGAGTGCTAGGATTAAAAGTATGCATACCACACTCAGCAAAACCAGGTTGTCATGTTTTATTTTATCGTTTTAAAGAAGATGTGCTTTAGCCCTCATAAAATTGTTAGATTATTATTATTTTATTCTTTTAACTTTTACTTTCAGTGATTTTGGCTCTGTGTGTGTGTGAGTATGTGTGTGTCTGTGTGTTTGTGTGTGCGTGTGTGTGTGTAAAGTTATAATCAAATCTAAAAAACAAAACAAAAGATAAAACATGATGAATTACATCATAATGGAGACATAAAGCAAATTTCCCTTGTATTTTCTTTATTTTATATTTTTTTCAAATTCTGAGCATATCTAACAACCTTGCAAGACATAATTCACTGCTCATTTACTGTGGGCATTTGTGAGTCTTTTAACATCGGTCTCATCCACTTCTGTCTTGTAAATCTTTTTGGAGCCGACAGAACCAACTTTTCCAGTCTTAGAGCTTGTGTAAAAGAAGGTCTCCTTCGCTCCTGGCTTTCTTCACAACAGGTGGGGCATAACAACCAGATTAAAGCCAGTAGCCCTTCGCCTCCCTCCACAGAACAGCTGGCTCAGCATGGTACAGACCTACATATTACCCAGGTAATTTCAGAAGTGACAAACCAAGCTGAAAGCTGAGGCCTGTATAAACAAACTGGCTTGGGTGGGTGTGTGTCTGCAGTAGTCAAGAACCCACATGGAGGCAAGGTATCATTAACTAAAAGGTTAGCTAAAATGCACACTTTACTCAGATATCCTTATTCTTACCTAATATCCTTTTCTACTCCACAAATCTACCACAAGGCTTTTAGCTGCCACACTTCCCAGGACTCAGTGGGCTGTCAATTTATGAGTATCTTCTAGCTTAGGCCTTGTCAGATTTAGAGTACATACAGGGGTGTGTGTGTGTGTGCGCGTGTGTGCGTGTGTGCGTGTGTGTGTGTGTGTGTGTGTGTGTGTGTGTGTATGTGTGTTATTTAGGAGAGATATTACAAAAGGAAAGTAACATTTTCATCATGCTGTACAAATCTGTAAGCCTGACGTATACTGTGGATCCTGACCCTAGGTACCGGCTGAAGTGGAAGTTGATAGGTGATGATGTCATTTTCTTCTCCCCTCCCACTACTGTGCAGCCTCTACTTTTCCTTGAGGCTGAAGCATCTGCACACATCATGGGAAACACCTCTGCACTGGAGAGTTATCTCCTCCTCATCTTTTCACTGGTTCACTCATTTATATCCATTCATACGAACTCATGAATATTCATACTTTGGACTAGGCTCAGATGCTAATCATTGGCGTTGCAAAGTCCCGGCTTTGGCCACTGTGCCCTTCCTGTTGTCTGCTGTGCCCACCTTGGCATACTGTGATATGGGATGGGGTTGGTTGACTTGTATTCTGCCTCCTTTCCCTTTGGCTCTAGTCCTAGAACCCGCTGTCCTCTTGGTTTCCTTTATCAGGTGCTGGGAGTGATCATTACTGTTGGAAGGTCGTTTCTTTCAGACAATTTAGACAGAACAAGGAAATATGTCTGTATATGCTAACTTGCATAAGTATGTATCTATAAATAATGTTGTGTGTACACCAACCATCTGTGTCTATATTAAGTAAGTAGAGTGTGTGTGTGTGGACAGGCTCTGGGTAGTCTAAGCTGGCCTTGAACTCACAATCCTGACTCATTTAGCCTTCTTGTAGTCTATAACTGCTTCTGGGGCTGTCTCTTTCCCTGGGTTCATGGATGGGTAAATTCGAGCTCTTTGTGGCTGTTCTTTGTTCTCGGGTTCCCATGTCAGCTCAGTTTTAAGCACTGTTCCTTTCTACCAAGGTGCCCATCCAATGCCCTCTGATTTCTTTCTTTCTTTTTCAATAATTTATTTGTTTTTATTCACTTTAATCCCTATTAAAGACCCCTCCCTCCTCTACTCTCAGTCCCACCCTTATACCCCATTACTCCCTCCTCTTCTCCTCAGAGAAGGGAAGCCCCCCCCCTTGGGTACCACCCCACCCTGGGACATCTAGTCCCAACAGGACTAAGCACATCCTCTCCCACTGAGGCCCAAACAGGCAGTCGAGGTAGGAGAAGGGATCCAATGGCAGGGAACAGAGTCTGAGACAGCCCCTGCTCCAATTGTTAGGGGACCCACATGAAGACCAAGCTGCACATCTGCTACCTTTGTGTAGTGGGCCTCAGTTCAGCACCTGAATGCTCTGGTTGGTGGTTGAGTCTCTGTGAGCCCAGGTTAGTTGACTCTGTAGGTTTCTAGAGGTGTGTTTGACCCCTCCAACTCACTCGACCCTATCCCCAACTCTTCCACAAGACTCCTTGAGCTCCACCTGATGTTTTGATTGTGGGTCTCTGCATCTGTTTCCATCTGCTGCTGGATGAAGCCTCTCAGGAGACAGCTCTGCTAGGCTCCTGTCTGCAAGCATAGCAGAGTATTATTAATAGTGTCAGGGGTTGGTTCTCTTACATAAGATGGATCTCAAGTTGGGAGCCCTCTGATTTCTACAGAGGGACAAAATGGAACTCTTCCCCACTGGTGACCCACCCCAGAGGAGTCACTGTCTTAGCAAAACCTGCAATTAGATTTGAGGCCTGTGAGGGCTTGTGGGGAGAACTGCCAGTCTCTTCCTACCAGAGCCACCAGCCTTACCTTTTTTATAAGGTTTCTGCCTGCCTCCCCTGCAGGCCCTGAGGTGGGCTGGTTACTTCTGGTGCATCTCCTTTCTTTCCTGCCCCTTCCTACTGTCCTGTGGCCTTGTGAAGTTTTGATGCCCTTCCTTTCTCTCTCTCTTTGTAACAGAGCCTATATTTCCTTTGTTCACACTATTTATTCTTTGAGAATTTTATACAATGCCTTTTGAACATATTCACACCGCCCTCCAGTATCTTTCTCCACCCAACTTTGACATCTTTTCCTTTGTGTTTCCTTTCCTCCAACAAGTCTAGTTTGGGTTACCCAGTTGGTTTTGGAAGTAGTTTCTGTCCTGGCATGTGGTTGACCTACCAGGGGTCACATCACCTTTAAAAAAATAAAAAAAACCTGACTTTCCTCTGCCAGCTATTAAATGTCAATAGCTCCTCACCTGGTGGAGGGGTTTCATACATGCCTGCCTGCCTTCCTCTCTACTGGGTAATTAACACAGAGACCCTTACCTGGTCAATGTGAAGATAATAAGAGACTGTGGAGATCTCAGTCCTAAAAGAAAGTCTATTTCCTTCTCCTGCCTCTCCTTCACAGAGTCACACAAGGGCTGTTTCTAACCCTCAAGATGAGTTTTAATCTTGTGTCTAACAGTAATTCTTTCCCCTGGGGTCATTCTGACCACTTCCTTTGGCTTATCTCTGAATCTCAACTACAGTGTGAGAAATGTGTTTCCCTCCCCACTGCCATTTTACTCAAGCCCAGGATCCAGATCTGTTATTAACTGGTCCTGTGGGCAAAACTTCACCAACCAAGTATGGCGTGTCCTTACAGCTCCTTAGGATCTGTCCTCACAAACTCTCCTCGTTTCCAGCTACTAAGGTCAGCAACTCTTCTTCTCCAGCCCCTTTGCTGAATTGTCCCTACATTTGTATAGGGTTTTGTTTTACAGTCTGAATACTACCTAGGATCTTCATCCTCGAACTTCCCAGGTAATTTTTTTTTATTGTCACACATTAAATTGTCCCTTTATAAATGTTAGGGTTTTCTGACAAATTCTTAAGTATACGGGTACATCTACTGCATGGAAGCCTACTGAACAGTTTTAACTAAGAATTCCCCTGGCCTCCTTCATTTTTCCTCTTTTCTCTTCTTACATTCCTGGCAACCACTGATAGTTTCACTCTACAGTCTTGCCATCAAGCCAGAGTTAGGTAGGAGGATCTCATTACCCCATGGGTTTGGGATTACCCTATCTATTTATATAGTTAATAGACAAAATATGAGACCCTGCCTGAAAACCAAACAAAATGTAAAATAAGCAAGCAAGCAAACAAACCACCACACTCAGAAACATGTATTATAAACTTGCCCGTTCTATAACATCACAGAGCTGGAATCACACCCTATGTGTGCTCGTTAGACTGGTGCCTTTCTTTCATTACACAAATAAAAGGGATTTCATGGCTTAGTGGCTGATTTTTTTTCCCCAAACTGCTAAATAATATTACTCTGTGTGGCAACTCTTCCTTTTGCTATTACATTCACCTTTTGAAGGCTCTCTTCCAGACTGGGGCACTTGTGAACGGGACCTCTATAAACATTTGTGTTCATGCTTTCGGCTAGACATATTTTCAAGTCAATTTCAAAAGTCTCTAGATGTGTGGTTTGTGTATCAAATGCTTAGCTTCTATTCTAATTAGCTTTGTATTGCTGCAATAAACACCAAAAGCACCTTGGGGGAGGGAAATGGTTTATTTGGATTACATATCCAAGGTCATAGTCCATCACTGAGGGAAGACAAGGCAGGAATTCAAGGCAGGAACCTGGAGGCAGAAACGGAAGCAGAGAGCATGGGGGAGTGCTGCTTACTGACTTGATCCCCATGGCTTGCTCAGCCTGCTTCCTTACATAACTGAGGACTATCTGCCCCATGGTAGCACAACCCACATTGGACTGGACCCTCCCACACAAATCAAGAAAGTTCTCCATAGACTTTCCTACAGGCCAATCTGATTGAAGCAGTTTCTCAACTGTGGTCCCCCAGTTCCGAGATAACATACACACACACCAACAGAAATCAAACCAAACAACAACAAAAATCTAACCGTACAGCTTCATAAGAAGCGGCCCAATGACCTTCTAAATTAACTCTGCCATTTGTGTGCCCATTAGCAGGGACACGCATGCAGCTCTGTGTCCTGGTCAGCACATGGGACTCTGTTATATTTACTTTTAACCATCCTAGCAGATGTGCAGTGGCTCTGTGAATTCATAATTCTCCACCAGTCAGCAATGCTGCGGATATTTCCATATCATTACTTGCTGTCTCTGCCTCCATTGGTGCCATAGATTCAGGTTTGACCACTTTACAGTGTGTGGGGCAGTTTTGGATTTCTTATCACTGAGTCTTAAGAATTTTCCATGTATCTTGGAAAAGTCCTTTATTAGACCAATATTGTATAAGATTCTGTCCAGTCCTCATGGGACTTGTCTCTTAACACATGTGCTGTTCGTTTATAACCAGACCCAAGAGCATACTGTCAGGACTGGAGAGCTGGCTCTGTGGTTAAGAGTACTTGCTGCTAAACTCATTACCAAAATGGGCAGTCTGCTCTTGTTGGGTAAGGGCCACTGTGGAAGTAGGTGTAGATTCTAGACTACCGCAGAAATGCAAGTTAAAATAGGACCTAAATAATCTGCTTTCTAGTAAGAGCCTGAGGTAGTTTTAATGAAAACCTGTTGTCCAAAATGGCTACACCACATACCATTAAGTACACAGGAGCCATAAGAAAGGAAGCCTGCTGAAGCAACAGAAGGCTCTTAGAAGCAGAGGCACTGAGGACAGGGAGGATACAATGGGCTCAGGTAATTTAAAAGAATATCTACCCCACTTCCTTTAATTGAGGGACTTCTACTCAGACACTGAGGACTAACACAGTCCAGACATAGTCATCTTCTCCAAAAGTCCCATAGATGACCACATTGCCGAGGGCTGTGGCTGACAGCCAGAGGTCTGGTTGAACCTTTTGTCTTGTAGATGTCTTACAGGACATGGCTAATGAGAGGGTCCTTGGAAGTTATTTTCCTTCAAACCAGGTGTGTGTGCCTCCAGGACAAGTTGACCAGCACCTCATGTCGCCCCTTCAGAAGTGCGGCGTTCTTTAGAATACTGGAGCTCACCAGTCAAAGGGAAGTTCCATCCTGAAACCAGGGGGGTGGAGTTTTATTACATACTGAGAAATGTCCATCCAACGGGGTAATCTCTGGGTAATTAGAGACTTGAAAACTGAAGTGATGATGAATTGTTCATGTTCAAAAAACTGTATATCATGTAGCTCTCAGGCCCCAAAGTTGTATGTCTTATGGGTCATTCAGATGACAGGGACACATCTGTTTTGACCCTGCTATGGCAACAAAGAGGAATGGCAGATGATATCCCAGTTAAAAAGAGGATAGACAGGACACCTAAAAGGCCAGTTACACTAGTCTGATTCCTTAAACTTACATAATACATTTAATAACCAGATAGTTTAAAATAAACTTTGACATACATTAGCCAGGGTTTTTTTGTAATTGCTAATCCTAGACCTTAGAAACTTTAATATCATGCATAATACCTTTAAGTCTCATCGTCTATGCACCTTAAAAAACTGACTCAGATCTTTATAACTTGTAAAAGCTTTCTAGTTTATTTTGTAAACATATATCCATATAAATTATATATATATATCATTTTTATCTTTTATCCTTGTAACATTTTTTTTTATTTTTTAATACCATGAAATTTTTATAGTCATACAGAAAGATCTCCTTTTTTATTTTTATATAAAACTGACTGGAATGGCCTGTTTATCTGTTCATTTTATGAGAGAATACTAACATTTAATTTTTTTAACATTTACTTGCGATTGTTTAGGCCAGCATAGTAGACAGTAAGAAGGTCGCTGTTGTTTAACATAAAGGAGATATATATCGTATTTAAGGCACAGACATGAGTTATTCTTATCTAAAGAGAGGGCAACTGTCTAAGAGGAAGAATGTACTCTGGAGTAGAAGCAATCAACTCATTAAGACCTCGCAGTGCTGACCCAGGAGTTCTTCAGTGGTGGCAGCTATAATTATCCTTTGATTTTCTCTTGAAATCTTTCAGTCTCAAAGTCTTAGCTCTCTTTGTTAGTGTGAGTGCAATATACAGTGTAAAAACTGTATCAGAACCAAAACAAACATTAAAATGGTAAAAATAAACTTTTTTTTTAGCTCAAAGAAACTGAGCTGGTAAGTAAATAAACAAACAAAAGACAAACAACCAAAAATAATTGCTGTTCTTAAATTGGACCTGGATCCCTTTCCCAGTACCCACATGGCAGATCACAGGCTTCTATAGCTCCAGCTGTGACAGCCTCTTCTCCTTCTACAGGCACTGCACACACTTGGTGCACACACATATATGAGAACAAACACCCACATGTGTGAAGTATAATTAAATAATCTTTGGAGCTGGAGAGATGGCTCAGTGGTTAGGAATACTGGCTGCTCTTCTAGAGGACCCAGGTTCAATTCTCAAAACCCACAGGGAGGCTTACAGGTATCTGTAACTCCAATTCCAGGGAAGTTGATGCCTCTCCTAGTCTCCGGGGACCCCAGGCCTATGTATAGTACACAGACATACATGCCAATAAAATATATATACATAAACATAAAATTATGTCTTTCTTTTTTAGATAGACCATTGTGTTTCCTGGGAGATTTACAATTTTATATTTTCTTTTAGGTCTGTGACTGATTTTGAAGCCATTTTTGTGCCCATTACAGTTTGTATTTCCATCAGCCAATCCAGTCCTTCCTTTCCTTAAGCCAGTGTTAGTCACATCACTGCCAATCAAGTAAGAATCACCTTGGATACTTAAGATCTCTTCGAATTTACCAGTCCATACTTAGTTTCATATAAATTTACATATTTCACATTTTCATTTCTATTGATAAACTTCATGTTTTCACATAATGTTGAAGTATTATCTTCTTCTTATTTGCCTATATTTTGTATTTAACTTAGAAGTGTTCACTTTTTTTTAAATACATGAACTTTTTTGTTTCCAAGTTTGGTGGGTTTGGGGATTGAAGCCAGGGCCTCCCACATGCTAGGCAAGCACACGAACACCATGATACAGCCCCAGGCTCTTGAGTACTTTACTTCATGATTTCCCCTTTTTCTCTTTTCTTTTATGTATGTTATTGCTTGTTTGTGTGTATATGTACATACACAAGTGTGCACATATGAAATATGCAGGTACATGTAAACATATGTGTACATGTATGTGTGTGGAGGCCAGAGGTTGACATCCAGTGTCTGCCTCAATTTCTCCCCACTCTACTTTTTGAAGACAGGGTGTCTCACTGACCTGAGGCTTGTTGATTCAGCTAGACAGCCTGGCCTGTGAGCTCCAGGGGTCCTTCAATCTCTTCCTTCTCTCCTCAGCCCTAGAATCACAGGCTCATTTCACTTGAGCTCTGGGAGATCAAACCTGGGTCCTCACTTTAAGCCGATGTTAATCACTGTCACTGCCAGCCATGTAAGAATCTTCTTGGACACTTAAGATCTCTTCGAACTTATCAGTCCGTACTTAGTTTCATATACACTCACCTACGTTCACACACTTAAAAGCACATGGCAAACACACAGTATCACTTCACTGTGCCAGCTCCTAAACCCTTCTTTCTAATATTTTTCTAATAATTTTCTAATAATATGAAGAGCAGAAATAGCAGCTTCAAACAAGACACATAATTTGTATTAATGACATGAGCTTAAAGACTTAGTCTAATATAATGAATAATGTATTTAAGCTCACTAATATTTAAAAAATCAATTTTAGTTATTTTGAAAAGATGTATAAATCTTTTCACATTAGTTTTTGACATTTTTATTATGAATAAAACATATGCCAATAATCTCTTACCTATCACCCATATTCAATGGCTACCAAAATTTTGCCACATTTAACCAATGCATTGGTTTCTTTTACCAAAATATTTTAGAGCAAAATACATATATATCCTTTTTGCCTCTCTAAAGATTATCAAACTATTCTTACATAACCACAGTCCCATGATATCACCTAATACAATTAACAATTATCCTTTGACATCGTATAATAACTATTCCATAACTAAATTTTTTTAGTTGTCACTAATTGTAGTTTTAGGGGCTGGGGAGATGGCTTAGTGGGCAAAGTGCTTGCTGAGCAAGCATGAAGACCAGAATTTGGATTTCCAACCCCCCGGGCTTGGGATGGCCATATATAACCCCAGCACTAGTGGGGTGGATAGAGACACATAGATCTTTGGAGCCCTCTGGGCAGCTAGTCAAGCCAATCAGTGAGCTCCAGGTTCAGCGAGATATCCTGTCTCAAAAGCAATAAGATGGGGCTGGAAAGATGGCTTCCTTGGTAAAGTGCAAGTGTGAGGTCCTGAGTCAAATCCCCAGAACCCATGCAAAACCTGGATCCATTTCTTGAGCATCTGTAACCCCAGGCTCTTATGGGGTAACGCAGCCTGGCAAAGCCTGGAAGCTAGAAAGCCTGCTAGCCTAGTGGGCCAGCTGTCCTATGCAAGGAAAAACCACAGAGAGATCCTGGCTCCAAAGAGAGGAAAGGCAAGAGCCAGCATCAGAGGAGGCTGGTTTTGACTTTACATGTGTGTGCCAGAGCATATATGCACCTACAATCACACACTTGAATGCACATGGCAAACACACACACACACACCCACACATACACACACACACACACACACACACACACACACACACACACACACACACACACACACACTCAGAGAGAGGGGGGAAGGGGAGAGGGACAGGGAGAGGGAGAGTACTAGAGAAAGGTACCCAGCATGGATCTCTTGTTCTTGCACACAAACACAAATGCATGACACACATATATTTTCACAATTGATTGTGAGAATAAGAATCTAAAGAAAGCCTGCACAAGGTGCACAGCTCAATCATGTCAATTTTTCTACATCTTTTCAAAGCTTGCAGTCATCTGTTCTTTCTCCTACTACTTAATTGCTGCAGAAACTGGCTTGAGTGTCCATGACAACCATCTCACATCCTAGGCTTGTCACTTGCTTCCTTGATATGTCATTTAACTTGGCACTTTATCCTATGTAAACCGAGCTTGCCGCTTTAACTCCTGAGGAATATTACTGTTATGCTGTCATTTAAATCTTGAAAGTCCTTCAAATGTCCAAGTGAAAGACCCAGTCTATGGGGGGTACTGTTAGGAGGCAGTGGGACTTTTTTTCAAATATCAAATCAATGGAACAGAATTAAAAAACACAGAGGTAAGGTCACGTAGCTTTGCCATACAAATTTTGGCAAAGACTGTGTGAAAAACATTCGTTGGAGAAAAGACAGCGTCTTCAACAATGATGCTGGGGAAACTGTATATTTACAGATAGACGAATAAAATTGGATTCATAACATATAAAGTCAATCAAAAAGAGATCAAAGACTTCAACTAAATTTTGAAACTTCTAGAATATAGGTTAAATACTTGAAGATATAGGTAAGATGTTTCTGAAAAGAATCTTAATAGCACAGGGAAACAATCTTATAAATTCACAAATAGGATCTCATGGAATTTAAAAGCTTCTTCTATACAGTAAAAGAAATAATCACCAGAGAGATAGATGGATGGATAGATAGATAGATAGATAGATAGATAGATAGATAGATAGATAGACTATGAAAATAAATTTCTCAACTAGGGAGAAGTATATATAGAAATATATATAATTTTAAACACTCAAAACCCAAATCCTTTGATCAATAAAGCCTAAAGAACTGAATAGATAGTTCTTAGAAGAAGAACTACAAATGGCTAACAGGCACTTGAGAAGTATTCAATATCCTTAGCCATCAGGAATATGCAAATTCATATTCTTTATTGGGACAGGGGAACACACACAGACACTAATGCATAAACATGGAGCTCAGAGGAAAACTTGCAAAAGCTGGTTTTCTCCTTCCACCATGTATGTCCCAGGGATCGAACTCATATCTTTAAGCTTGTTAGCAAGCCGTCTTGCTCACCCAAGTTTTTGGTTATTGAAACAGGATCTCCATGTGTTGCCTATGTTAATATGGAAATCACTATGCACTCTAGGCTGACCTGACTTTGCAAACTTCCTGTGCTCCATCATGGACTGACACTTTCTGCCTCAGCTTCCCATGCTAGGCTCACAGGCATACCCCACCATGCCTAGCTTACAAATACATTCTTTACAAAAAATTTTTTCTCATGAATTTCCACTTGACCCAAAATAAAGCTAGATGTAAAATAGTAAATATGGGACACTAAAACATCCCACAAGCATATGCTGTGGTTGTACCTGTAGTCTAAACCACACCAGAGACTGCAGAAACAGAGATAGGAGGAAGATTGCTTGAGCCCAGGGTTTAAAAAATAGCCTAAGCAACATGGAAAGGCCCATTCAGAAAAACGAAGGAATAATTAATTAAATACAGAAGCCCAGGACATCATCTAGCTTAACCTGGCACTTTTCATGAAGCCACCAGTATTCAGAGTTCAGAACTGCTGAATCGTTTACCCAGCCTAGTTCAGAGAGAACAGAAGCCTCTGCCTAGCCTCTGTGTGTCTGGGCTGTTTGTGTGTGTGATATTCAGATTGCAGGCTTAGTAAGAAGCTAACACATTTAGTCAGCCATAGTCTGTGTAGGAGAAAACCAGTGTGTGGAAGCCAGGACTGCCGCCACGCTCCTCCTTTCTGAAAGGGTGGCCATTGCATGTGACTTTTAGAAGCAAATAAGCACCCAGAAGCCTCTAGGAAAGGGGCAGAAGCCAGTGTGTTGGGTGAAAGTGGAAGGGGTAGAAGGAGACCTCAAGTGTATGTGTAATTTTCAAGAGCATTCCTCCATTAGCCTGAGTTTCAGTCGTATTTATTCATCTCTTTTGCCCTGTGAAACTGTCACACTAATAGTTATGTCTCAAATCCAATTATTTTAAAAATAGAACATGACTTCACACAGAATTGCCGGTGGTTTCCTGTTTGAGGAAGGAATGAGACAGCTTTCCTGCTACACACACATTTGGCTTAAGTCTCACGACTTCAGTACACGAAGGAAAGGGCTCAGATTTCCAAAACGGGATTCACAGTGACAGATTGGTGAAGCTGCATTCTATTTGTTGATATTTAATTTATTTTATACTGTGCTTGTCCTATTGGCATAGTGTGTAATTTGCCTTGAGTCATTTGTGCTGTCACTGGAATCTGTGCACAGTGTTCAACTTCTTACCACAAATCTTTGACCAGGGACAACTAAATAAAATAAAGAGACTTATAAGGCCGGGACTGTAGCTCAGTGGTAGGACATTTGCCTAGCGTGATCAATAATCTGAGATCCAGCCCAGAAATGGAAGGACGAGGAAGAGCAGGAGGCCGAGGAAGAGGAGGAGACAAAAATTAACAACTTAGTTGGAAATTATTTTCTGATGGGATACAAGAAGCCGTTTGTTTGAATCTTGCTTCTGGCTTTTCTAACGATACCTGCTGAGTTTTTTATTCTCGAGAACATGGTACTGTAAGACCAAGAGTAGTGAGCTCGTGTATTTAATATTTTTCTCCAAACATTTTCCTTTTTTTAAGACACTTTTGTAGTTTCACAGAAACCTAAGTACTGTGTCAAAAGACCTTACCTGGAGGTGCCCGCAATTCTAAATCAATCACTACACCTTAAATTGTTGACCTAACCATCACTGATGTGATTTGTTGCCATGGAGCTGAGAAGCATTGACCCAACCCTTGGGAGAGGATGTCTATGGACAAGCTTATTTGTTTTTGTTTTTTAAGAACAAATAAACCTCTTTATTATATAAGCTAAAGGAAGGGAGGAGAATTCTTTTGCCTTTCTGAGTCCTTAACTCAATTTTCCCAAGTGGAGACCTTATAGGGTTTTTGTTTTTAATATTTATTTATTTCCAAGTTACAGATGGTTGTTACAGCTGCCACGTGGGTGCTGGGGTCAAACTTAGATCTCCGGTAAGAACAGCACATTCATAACTGCTGAACCATCTCTTTGTTCTTCCTCATCTTGAGGGCTTTATAAGAACGCTGTCCAACCATGAAGAAATGCACTAATTGTGTGATTAGTTTAAATGAATCGAGCATTCCCCGGCTGATGTTATGTACTGTAAAGTGTGTTAGTAAATACGAAGAAGCACAAAGTTTCTACTGAAGAAGTGATGACTAAAAAAATCAGATATGGATTTGAGCCTTTCCTCCAAACCTTCCAGAATACAATGTCCTTATCAGTGTACAGTTTTAAAATAATAATACTTATTTCGTATGAACTCAGTCACTAAAATTTTCCCCTAGAGAAAATAATTATCTGGGAGAGGAGAATGCTAAGGTAAAGACACACACACACACACACACACACACACACACACACACACACACCCCACCACCACTACCACCACCACCACCACCACCACCACCACCACCAACAACAACAACAACAACGACAAAACCTAGTTTGTTTGTTTGTTTTTTCTCTTTTATTTTTTGATACAAGGTCTCATGTATAGCCTTGAACTCACTGTAGCTGAGAGTTACCTTGAACTTCTGATCCTCCTGGCTGGGCCTCTTGAGTGCTTGTGGTACAGGCATGCTCTACCTTGCCTTGGCTGTTATGTGGAGTTAGTTATACATGCTGGATAGGCACTCTATCAACACAGCCGATGGTCCAGCCCCTCTTCTCCTCTTACGAGCCTACCAAGTGCATTTTCTTTCTTAAAATCTGAAGTCCCAAGTATTTTTTGTTTGTTATGAGACAACTGGCTATGTCATCGGGCTCTCCTGGAACTCGTAGAGATCTACCTATCTCAGCCTATCAAGTGCTGGGATTAAAGCTATACACCTCCATACTCGGCCTTCCTAAGTATTTTTAAAGGGCAAAGGAATGGGGGGATAAAAACAACCCTAAGCTCATCTAAGAAACTGATTTTATATTCTCCGTGTAACTTTGCCTCCTGTAGGCCTACAAGCGCAGCTGTGCTCAGGCTAGTGGTGCCTCTGTTCTCCTCCCAGGGTCCACACACAGAATAGAGTACTGGGGACTCAAACAATCCCAGCTCACTGCACACCTACTATGTGACCTTGGACAGGATATATGACTCACAGCACCTATTATTATCTGCTATAAGAGCCTGAACTAAGCATGCTGGCACGTGCTGAGCTCTGTATATGTGTTGACTTGTCTGTCATCTGACACCTATCACTAGTGACTAGAGCATCTGATTATCAGGCCTGAAGATAGGTGATTTGTGATGCTGCTAGGGACTCCACAAACCCATTTCTTACCACATGATTGCAAGAAGACTAAGGAAAACAGACTCCATTAAAATATCTTAGGAGAGAAAGGCAGGTTTTAGAATCTTGGTTGATGGAAATCCTACCACCTTCTAGTTGGGAAGAATGCAGAGATGTCTTCAGGGTGTTCAGGGTGAGACATCTCCTACAGGTTGCATCTTGCCTGACCCTTTGGGTCCACTTCCCATCCTCCTTTTCTTCTGGAGGAAAAGGAGCACATGCAGAGCCCTATGTGCTGCCTATAATCCCAGTCAATTTCATTCACAGTGAGAGATAAAGAATAAAACGCCTCATTATCTTGCTAGTACCAGTTTCAGGTAATTATCTCAAGACAGGCAGGTCCTTTCCCAACACCTATTAAAAGTGTCCAAAAGGCTTCATTGACCACAGTTATTGCCTTTCATAAAACATAACCCACAGATCATCTGTCAGGGATAGACTACCAATGTTTTTAAGAATGCTGGCACTGAAGGAGATGTCAAATCAGCAAGGTGGTTAGAGCATTTATTTGGGGTAACACTTTCCAAAATAAAGAAGATAATTTGGGGTAAGGACACAATTACAGGAAGTAAACTAGCAATGGACCATGGTTGAGGACCAATGGCATATGACCTTTATTGTTTCCTCCGTGTAATATCTTAAATAAAATAGTAAACTTTATTGAAAGTCAAAATACAGATGTTGGCCTACCGAAGCATCACAGAGGACAAAGGCACTTGTAACCAAGCCCAAGGACTTGAGTTCCATCCCAGGGATGCAGGTGAGAGAACCTACCTCCACAAGCTTTCCTCTGACCTCCTTGCACAGGCATGCACACATAGGAGTGAACAGACGTAATAACGATAAGAACAACAGGTATTAACTCCCCGTGAGTTGGTATAGAAAGGATTCATTTGACTCCTACAGCCTATGGTTTTATCTTATTAGCTTATAATCCTGTCTATCTTACACTAGGAACCAGTTAATCATCTCATTTACTACAAAGTAAGTGAGAGAGAGAGAGAGAGAGAGAGAGAGAGAGAGAGAGAGAGAGAGAGAGGAGAGAGAGAGAGAGAGAGAGAGAGAGAGAGAGAGAGAGAGAGAGAGAGCACACAGATGCATTTTAAGAACCGTCAAAATTGGAGGCAGGGCGATGGATGGATGCTTATGCAGAGGACCAGGACTTGTTTCCAACATGGAGGCCTGTATCTATCTATCTGTAACTTCAGTTCCACAGGATCCAGAATCCTTTTCTGGCTTTCATGGGCACCAGGTACACACACACAGTACATGTAGGTGCATGCAGCTGAAACACTCACACATAAAATAAAAATAAATGAACCATTTAAAACAAAATGTTAAATTGTATATTCAGCTGTTATGAGCCACTTAAATATGACTATCTTTAATAAGCTCAGACCCACGCCTGCATCTGGACTACCCTTTTCCTAAGGGCCACTCTCTCCATTCATGTTGTTAAGTTATACTCTGCTTTATACTGACTCATCCTGAAATACTTTTCTGTGGGTGCAGAGAAGTCTCCTGAGTGCAGGTCTCTGGACAAACTCCTCAGGCTGCTTCTGTTCCTGTGACAAACAGGATATACGTGTAGATAAAGAAGTTCATTAAGAGGGTTTGGTTCATGTGATGGCAGATGCTGAGAAGTCTTGTGACTTGTGGTCCATCTGTAAGCAGAAGAACCAGGAAAGTCAGTGTTCATGATCAAACCAGGTGTGGAGGACCCTAGCGGAGAGCAAGCACTCCTGTGCACAACTTTGGTTCTTTTGGGGCCCTCAACAGATTGGATGGTGCCTTTGAGCACTGGAGGGTGTCTTCTTTGTTCAGTGTACCAGTTCAAGTGCTAGTCTCCTTTCAGACACTCTCACAGACATGCTGAGGAACAATGATGCCAGCAATTGCAGCATCCTTTTCCCCAGTCAAGACAACACGTACAATGGATCATCACAATCTCTCTGAAGGGGACTCAGCTAACTGACAGGAGAGGCATGCCACTGCCATATATGGGCACATGGTGGGAAACATAGTTGCCCCAAGAGCAACAGGGGCTCTCCACACTGTGCTACTTGAGGAGCACACACATGCCAACTCTACTGCTCCTTAGAGTCTGACTTGTCTGTAATCAGAAGACTAGAAGGCTTGATTGACCCACAATCCTTTGCCGGGGGGGGGGGGGGATAAGGTTTTGTCACATTGCCTCGGTTGGTCTTGAACCCCTGGGCTCAAGTGATTCTCTCATCCTAGCTGTTGTCTGTTGGAACTACACACAAGGCTCTACTGTACCTGGCTCTCAACTGTTAATTTCAAAAGTAATTTAAAATCCCACCATCTTTTTACTTTTCATATTTTGGGGTTTTCAAAATAGGATTTTTCCTGTAGCCTTGGCTGTAGACCAGGCTGGACCCAAACTCAGAGATCTGCCTCTGCCTCTGCCTCTGCCTCTGCCTCTGCCTCTGCCTCTGCCTCTGCCTCTGCCTCTGCCTCTGCCTCTGCCTCTGCCTCTGCCTCTGCCTCTGCCTCCTGGGTGCTGGGTTTAAAGACAGACATGAGCCACCATGCTTGACCCACAATCATTTTATAAAGAAATGGGTGCATTTTGCATACTTCCAATTAATGCTCATTATACTATTCTGTAAGTGGTTACATAAAAATGAAATTGACTTCTCAGCCCAAGGAACAATGATGCCTGTGGGTGACAGGATAAAGAGGACTCTAAGTTGTCAAAACTTAGGCAAACAAAGCAAAATGAAGGAAGGGAGATTAGTGAATGATTGCTGATGGCATTCCCATTCCAGCACAGTGGATTCTTTGTTCCTGGAAAGGAAATGATTCTGCCCACATCTCTTTTAGTTGATATTACTAGAGTCTCAAGAGTTCAACTTACAAGATAAGAATCTATTAATGCCACTTTTGCAGAAAAAGAGGAAATAGAACAAAGTAGATAAGCTTGTCATGTGGGCTAAAGTAAAGAAGAAAACAACAAAACAAAATGAACCCCTGAAACAGGTGATCTCATGATCCTTGGGCTTGATGTGGTCCATAGCATTCATTTCATTTTCTGAGGATTTGGTGGCCGTGTGGAATCCAGGTGCCACTGCTAAGCTGCACCCACCCTTCCATCACTAGCATCTGGGCCCTGTGTGCACACACTCTTTGAGAGGTCCATGTGTCGAGTGGATAGCCGCTATATCTTGTTTGCCTGGATACAAAACAAACAGCTGACACACAAAACCCAGAGATTGCCTTTTCTCCTTTCCTCTAAAAAGGGGAGTATCCTAGACTCCCTGGGGTGGACCCAAAATAAATCATAGCCTATCATTGCATTTAAGCACTCTAAGATAAAGATTGGAATGAGTTTGTGGGAAACTTCTAGAAGGTTTGTGAATTCCATCTCCTCTTTGGGGGAGTTGAGATCCTGCTGAATTGTGGACTATATGGGTGTGTTGCTTTGTGTGGAGAAATATAAAAAGCTGTTAGTGTCAGTGTGCATCTTGTTCAGGAACCCCCTTTATCATTGTTCAATGAATGAGTTTCTGCCACATGCATCTGCTAACCCCGGGAGGCCTGAGCCCTGGCTTTGAGAAGCTGTGGTTCACAAGTCAGTACCAGGGAGTGTGGGTCTGCACTTAAGGTTTAGAGCTCAGGGCTGCAGATGTCCTGGCCCACGCATCTTCATGTGGAAGGCTTTCTTGCTTGCTCCCTTGTTGTCATTTTCTTCTAGTGATCTCAGAGGACAACTCGAGAAGATGCTTACCCACAACCTCCACCCTTTAATCCCTGCACTGGAGAGGCAGAGGCAGGTGGATTTCTGTGAGTTTGAGGCTAGCCTAGTCTACATAGCAAGTTTCACGTCAGCAGGGCTACATAGTGAGAACCTGTCTCAAAACAGAACAAACAAACAAACAAAATACCCCAAAACACCACCAAGTAAAAACACTATCTCTAAATTAGAATTGGAATTTGTTCAATTATTTCCCTATAATGATATGGCACAAATTAAAACTACACATGCAAGCAGCCACATGACCACTGGGCATCCCCTGCCATCACAGAGTGCCTTAATGGAGAATGTTGGCAGGCTGAACCAGACGTGATGTTGTGATTGTGCCCACAGGAAAATTATGTATTGTGGGAAAAGTAAGAGCCATCTATTAAACTATATCTCACAGTCAGAGAACAGTTCCAGAGAAGAACTAAAGAAAAAACTGCTCACCCCAACATGGCTCAAGGCAGGGTCCACTCTCCAGAATGCAAACTCTAGGTGAGTGGATAATACTTTGAACAAGTGACTCTAACGCAAAGCCTCTTTAAGTGGCTTCTGTCTGAGCAGTGAGTCCAGCATCCTGCTCCTCCTAGCAGCCTAGATAGAATCTTCTGCACTCAGCAGGTGGCTGGTGCTCTCTCAGCCCATGTCTATCCCTGCCCGTGCTCCCTTCTCCACCCCTTTTCTCCCCCAGCAGTTCCAAAGGATAGGAGGACAAGGATAAACCTACAAATGAGAGTCTTAACCCTTCGTTGGTCTCGGCTACATTTTCATTGTTACTCAAGGGTATTTAGGGAATCTTAGAGGTAGCTTTGAATTCAGTATCAGTACACAACTGATTAATACACACACACACACACACACACACACACACACACACACACACACCTTTGCAAGAAATGCAGGCCAGATTGCGCCAAAGATACAGATGCTGTGATCTAGGTTGACCAACATTCCCAAGTGGCTTCTGATGAATGACTTCAGATCACTGAATTTTAAGAGTTAAAATGGAGTAAGCTGGCCACGTTAACACTGACCTTTGTTACTCTGGCCAGGTCAGCCTCTCCGGCTACAGTACTTCCCCTGGAAACCACTGAGATGAACCTGAGCAGGATGGGCTGGGATGACATTTCTTGGTGCTCATGTTGACTAATCTAGAATGAACTAAAAATCCAAGTCACTGAACATACTTGTGAGAGGTTTTATTAATTGGATCGTTTGAGGTAGGAATATCCACCTCAAATCCAGATCACCTGAGGTGAGACGACTCGGTTTAAACCTGAATCATTTAAGGTAGGAGTACACCCTAAATCTGGGCCATACTTTCCCATGGCAGCATATATAAAGGATAAGGAAGAAAAGGATTTGTTCTTTGTTTGTCCTCGTTCTCACTTCACTGGCGTTAGAGATTCTGATGTGCACTGAGACATCCAGCCTCACGGACTAAACTATTGCTGGATTCTTGGACTTTCTGTTGGTAGACAGTCATTGTTGGATTAGCTGGACTACAGCTTGAAGCCACTCTTATAAATCCCTTTCTCATACACACACACACACACACACACACACACACACACACACACACACACACACACACACACACACACATATTCAGACTATATTCTTTGATTTACTTTCCCCATCTCGTTTGGAGCTGCTAGCCCACTTGACTGAAGACAATGTATGTCATCCCATCTATTCTTTTCATTGTAACCCCAATGAAAGAACTGAAGGTACCCCAAACTATGTCTAACAATTCTAGGATAGTTTCAATGTTTTCAAGGGAGCATCATGAGCTATTAAACTTAGTGACAAAACCCCTAAATTGTATTTTAATTTTTCTGTATTGTACTTTAATTTTTTCTGTCAGTTTCCATAATTAAGAAATATAACACCTTAAAATGTTAGATTCTGTATGTTTAGCTAAGAGCCATAACATGTCACAGGAGAGAGCTCTTCACCGTGACCCAAATCTGGGGGGCTTGGCCTGTGGGGTGGGCTAGGATGGAACTGCATTTGTCAGAGTTCCCTTCTCTGAATAGTGTTGATAAGTCAAAGACAGGGGCCATTTCATGGGACTTGAAGGCAGGATGGAACAGTGTACTCACTAATCCTATGTTTAGAGGGTTGATGCTGGCTAGCCCAGGCTGTCAATGTGCCCTGCTTCTGCATCTGTGGATGCAGCCTCATGGATTTCCAGGCCAGGTGGTACTCCGCACTCATGCCTCTTAAGCCATCAAATCTGAAGGCTTGGCTTCTGTTAGACAGCTACCCTGTGAGTTTCAGTTTCTGGTACAACACACACATACACACCCCTGGATTCTAAATATGAGAGACCCCATACTTACCTTTCCAAGTCTAGCTTATTTTGCTTTACAGTGTGATCTCCACTTCCATTAATTCATGCTAGTGACAATACAATTCCATTGTGTTTGTTTCCTGTGTTTTCTTTAGTTGTGTCTGTGTTGATGAGCGTAGCCATATCTTGGCTGCTGTGTTCAGTGCAGCAATGAGCACAGGCGTGCAGGTGCGTCTACAGATGCTGACTTTGATTCCTGTAGCTAGGTCAAATGGCAGGTCTAGTGTTTGTTTCTGAAGAGCCTCTGTATTTACTTCCACAGTGACTGCACCAGGCTGCACTGCCACCAGCACGAGTGAGGCCTAGCCTTTCCCCATCCTTGCCAGAACGTGCCCCCAACGATTAATGGAAGCCATTCTGACTGGATGCCAAGGATGTTCTGCCAAACACTTATTAGCCCTTGTATTTCTTAAGAACTATCTGTTGTTTTGCCTGGTTTTGGTTAGGTGATTGGGGGAGGGGGATTATTTAAGGTTTTGAATTGCCTATGAATTCTGGATATGAATCCTTTGGTGTTCAGTTGGGAAAGAGTCTCTCCCAGGCTGCATTCTGTCTCTTCACTACGATAATTATTTCCTCTGGTGTGGAGAGGTTTTACAGTTTCATGTAATCCCATTTTTCAGTCCCCAGGAGCATTACCCATGCTGTTAGAATCCTTTCAGAAAGCCCTTGCCTGCCTGTATCTTCAAGTGGGCTGCCTTTGGTTTCCTCTATTGCTTTTATTCCTGGTTGTTATGAGCTCCCTGGGAGACGGGTCATGGCTGACCCTCTTCTCTCTATCAAACAATATGATGTTGTATATATAATAAACACAATTCAAAATTTAAACATCCTAAGGTTTTTGTTTGTTTTTGAGATGGTATCTCTGGTAGCCTACCGGCTAGCTTTGAACTTGCTATAATAACTCACCCTGGATTTGAACTTCTGATCCTCCTGCCTCCACCTCACAGCAGGCTGTACTCAGCTTTTATTAGCTGCTCAATTCGTATATTAACTGCTCCAAATTCTAAGTTTTTAATCTTCTGTCAGGATTTTTTAGTATACATTATTCCTGTTTGTGTATAAGCCACACTGCGAAGCACTGAAAAAGCTCAGTCTCTTTGATCCAGTTCTCTCTCTTCTAGCCAGATAACCAACTACATTCTAGCAGGTCTGACATTTGTCCCTGCAAATGCATTCAGGCAGATGTGCAGAAGTCACACCCAGGTTTCTTTTCCCTGCTTTGCAAAGGGAATACATGGCACTGAGTTAAATTTCATTTCCAAATGTTCTGCTACACTTGAAAAATAATGCTGTCTACGTGAAAATGCACTAAGCTGCATTTAAAAAGAGAATTATCCCTGCAATAATGCCAGCTCTCAAAAAATGTATTGCCTTCAGGTCTCCCTGACAGTGGCTTGCCTGGGACTCTGGGTTTCTCCTGTCCTTCAGTATGACAAATCTTTCTGTGATGTGCACATTACACATGGATACATTTATTCACAAATATGTTAGGCTAGGACAGTTGCTGCATTTGATATCAGCCTAGGAAGACAAAGAAGTAGGAGGCACACTCACTCCGGGACTTTCCTGTTTTGTTATTTTAGCGCCAGTTCACATTTGACAATATTGCTTAATTATTTACATTCTTGCAAAATTTGTAAGTCCCCAGACTGATTTTTCCCCATAATCCAGTAACTGTATAAATTATTACCATTGTGATGCTAACACTTGGGAATGATTGTTCCAATCCACACAGAATTTGGATCTTATAGAAAGATAATGGGGTACCCTGATACAGTCAGAAAAGAACACTCACGTGTACGTGAGGTCTCACATATGCACACACAGAGACATTAAACGAACCATTGGTGCGTAGGTGACAGGGTAGACGCACATCACAGTGACAGGGAAAGTGGACATGCTCACATTTGGTTGGAGCAGCGGATTTAGCCAAAGTGAGTAAATATCAGACGGAAATTGGAATGCTGTAATCTAAGAGCGCTTTGCTAGGTCGCAGCCTTTTGTGGCAGAATCGTGGTAAACATCACAAAGTTCCTAGTTGCCACCGTTTTTCTGCTTGTAGCACTGAGCACATTTCACACTGCCAGGCAACTGTCATCACATCCCAACACTTTCCCTGTGGGAAACTGAAGCTCTGCCCCCTTCAGCACTAAGGTATCCTTCCTCCCCCACCAGCGCTGGGAAGAGCTCTCTATTTTCTGTCTCGCGAATTTGGTTACACTAAGAACTTCGTGTAACTGGAACCCTGCATTAGTGGCCTTTGTGACCAGGTTATTTTACTTAGTGTATGTTCACAAAGGTCACCTGTATGTGTGTCACAATTTTCTTGTGTGTGGTGATGGTGGTGTATGTGTGTGCACATACTCGTGCATGTGTATGTGAATGTGTGGGCCTGTGTGCGGAGGTCAGAGGTCAACAGTGGGTGTCTTCCTCTATGTCTACCTTGTTTTCTGAGATAAAATCTGTTGCTGAGCATAGGCTAGGCTGGCCAGTAAGCCCCAGGGGTCCTTCTGTGTCTGTTTCCCCGGGAATGAGACACATACAGGAATGGGGTACATACAACCACGCTTGGCTTTTTACATGGTTGCTGGAGATTAAAGCTCAGGTCTTCATGCCTGAACAGCAAGCGCTTTGCGCACTGAGCCCTGCTCACCCGAGCAGACATTTTCTACCCTCTTAAGGCTGACTAATACTCCATTGTATATTATTACGGAGCGAATTGTTCAACCCCACCAGATTCTTACATTCATGCCCCAACTGAGATGTCTGTATTTGAGGCTTTGTGCAGATAATTCATTTTAAGTGAGATCATAAAGATAGGGCCCTAATCTGACAGAACTGGTGTCCAGATGATGATGAATGGGCCCAGCATGGAGGAAAGGGCACATAGAGAAACAGCAAGAAGGTGGCATCTATAAACCAGGAAGAGGGCCTTAGCAGACACCAACCCTGATGGCATCATGGTCTTAGATTTCTGCTCTGCAGTTTGTGAGAAAACACTTAGTGTGTCGTAAGGCTACCCAGTTTGTGGTGTTTTGTAATAACATGTCTCACAGAGTAATGTGTACATATTCTCTTCATGATTCACCCATCGATGAAAACTTGAGTTGATTTTATACCTTTTGGCCATTGTCAACAGTGCTGTCATGTTCTTGGGCACCCAGATGTGTTTATACCCTTGCTTTTACTTCCTTTGGGAGTCTATCTAGAAATGGAATTACTGGATCTTACAGTGTTTTCCTCAGGGATTACATTCCATTTGCCACAGCGACTTACTATTTTAATACCTCATCAGCAATGTCCTAGGCTACAGGTTTGACTTCCCTGCAATACCCCTTCTCTACAATTCTTCTCATAACTCCATGTTTCTTCTTCTTCCTCCTCTCCCTCCCCTCCCCCTCCCCTCCCCCTCTTCCTCCTCCTCCTCTTTGATAACCCTCTGTGTCCCTTTAGGACTTCCGAGACCATCCACTGGAGCATAGGCAACATCTCAGAGGTCACACATCCCAGAGAAAATGACTCTTCCTCCATCAGAAGACATCCATTGCTTATTGCTCCTCAGCTGGGGTGGCCTCAGGAGCCCCCTCCCCTCCCCATGCTGGGATTTTGACTGGCTTGATCTTGTTCAGATAACCACAGCTATTTCGAGTTCTTGAGTACATTAGCCTTTTCAAATCCAGAAGACAGCATCCTCTGGCTTTGATGCTATTTTCATCCCCCCATCCGTGGTAGGGAAAGTTAATATGTCTGTCATGGTTAATTTTGAACGTCAAATTTGCCAACACTTAGAATCACTCAGAAGAAAGCCTCAATGATAGGATTGTCTAGATCAAGTTAGCCTGTTAGCACGTCTAAGGGCTTGTGCTGATTGTTAATTGAGGTGGAGAAGACTCTCTCTGTATATGGAACACACCATTTCATGGGCTAGGCCCCGAACTATATATGGCTCAAGAAAGCTGAGTATAAGTATCAAGCAAGCAAGGAAAGATGCATTTACTCTTTTTGTTCTTGACTATGGATGTGCTATGAGTAGCTGCCTAAGTTCCTGCCTTGACTTCCTAAAGTAACTTGTAACCTGGAATTGTAACCCTTTCTTCCCTGGGTTGCTTTTTGTCAGGGAATTTTATCACAGCAACAGAATGAAACCAGGACTGAGCGTGATACCAGGGTAGCAGGGTTGCTCCTGAGGTAAATTCAACCGTGTTATTTTCTGGAAGAGTGAAGCAAAACTTTTTGGAACTTTGGGCTGGAAAACCAATTGAATGCTGTGGGCAGAGCTTAATGACCTGTTCTTATAGAATCCTGGAAGGTGGGAAGTGCTGACAATGGAGGCCCAGATCACATTCTAGCAGGGAACAAGGGCTTTGTTGTCAAATGGACTAGGGAATATTCATGTGGCTTAGAGATCTGTTATGTGCTTATTATGCTGGGGGTGATTGTCAAAGAGATCAGCATCACTGAAATGAGGCTTCCCATGATTCATCTGGGCAAAAGGAAACTTTTCTCGGTGTAGGCACACAGAAGCTGATACAACCATGCCCAAGGGGCCAGGCTACATCTCAGGAGACCTTGGAAGTTTAACAGTCAACTAAGCAGTACTTGGTTTGAAGACATGAAGACTTCAAGACCAAGGGAGTCATAGAGAGTAACTGAGGCTTGCCCTCTTGTGGTATGGTTGGAGTCCAGAGGTCCTAAGAGGCCACTTGTTTGCACTGAAGTCTCCAGGATATTGAAGATGCCAGGATTGTGGGTCATCTACCAAAGATAGCTGCAGGTAGGAAATAGACTGTGACCTCAGAGGAAAACTGTATACTACAGTTGGCAAAGCTAGATAGGTGAGGCTACCCAAGCCATTTATGGCTCAGAAGATGATCTCTAGATGTTAGACTTTGAATCACAGATTTGGTATTTACACTACTAGACATTGGGTTTTGCTTAAGTGATAATTTAAGTGCTATACCCCATTTTCCCCTTTTTTTGGAATAAGTATGTAACTTATTTCTTATTTACAGGAGTTCACAGTTAAAAGACTTTTTACTGTGTTATGGGATGAACATGAGACCTTAGGGTGGAAAATTACAGCTTAAAGTGATGTGTCTACTTGTGTGTCAAGTTGTCCCGGGGTGTATTATGTGCTTAGTTTATACTCTTAACTTAAAACAACCCAGAATCACCTGGAAAGAGAAACTCAGTTGAGGAATTATCTAGATTAGGTTTGCCTATATGCACATTTGTGGGAAATTGTCTTGATTGTTAATTGTAGACTCAGCCCACTGTGGGTGGCTCAGTTCCATCAGCTAGACCCTGAAGAAAGCTAGCTGAAAGGATGTTTTCATTTGTGTCTCTCTGCTCTAAACTATGAATAATAGGTCATGACCAGCTGTCTCAGGCCCCTGTCTTTATGACTCTCCTCTAATGACTGACTTATAACCTGGAATTGTGAGCTAAAACAACCTTTTCCTCCCTAAAGTGTTTTTTGTCAAGGTATTTTATCACAATAGAAATGAAACTAGGATAATGTCCCATTTAGGACTGAGCAGCGGCAGTCACTCACCTAAGCACTGAGACCAGTTGAGTTGCTTCATTAACCACTGTCTTCTGCAAAAAGAATCTTCCTTGACCAGTGTTAAAAGCAGTACAAATCTATGGCTATAAAAAAAAAAAAAGTTTAGAAAGCAGTTTGACATCATTCCCATTTACAAAAATGACAATAGTTTATCTCATGTTGGTTTTATTTTAGTGGGAAATATGTGTCTGGAAATCTATTTTTTTCAGATTTTCTAATATGGCAAAATACATTTTTTATGTAAGTCCTAATTTTCTGATTTTTCATTGGTATCTATTCTAATGGTTGCCTTTTGCCTCTTATTTTATTATTTGGGTCTTCTGTCTCTTCTGTTGGTTAGCTTGCTTAAGGGTTTTTTCTATCTTCGGAAAGAACCAACATTGTTTTAGTAATTTTTTGTGTTATAGATTTTGTTCCCTGGTCTGCATGATTTCTTGCCTGTGCTGATGGGGGGTTTGGCCAGTCCCCTTTCCAGATCTATAAGGTGTATCATTACATTATTTATTTGGGATCGCTTTGCTTTAAGCAGACACTTAGAGCTCTAAACTTCCCTCCTAGGACGGCTTTCACACATGCCAAGGGGTTGGTAGCTTGAGTCTTCATTTTCATTTGATCTAGGGGTATATTTATTTCCTCCTTCATGTCCCCACAGACCCATTCATTGTTCAATAGTGTTTTATTATTAAATAAGAGCACTGGCATTTATGTCTGATCTAGGGGTTCTCTTGTTAACTTTTAATCTTATTTCATTGTTATTAGTTTACTTTGTGACCTAATACGTGATCTACTTAAGAGAAAGATCCCTGGGCTGCTGAGAATGTATAATATTCTGCAGTGTTTAGATGAATTGTTCTGTTAGGTTGATTTTTATCTATGATGTCAGTGAACTCAGATCTTTGGTTTTTGGTGGTGGTGGTGGTGGCGGTGGGTTTTTTGTTTGGCTGGGTTTGTTTTGTTTTTGTGGGTTTTTTTTTTTTTTTTTTTTTTTTTTAGGATAGCCTGTGGGGAGTGGGGTATTGAAATCACCCACTACTACTGTTCTAGAGTTAACCTGCGATTTTACATCTAAATTTGTTTGATCAAATCAGATGTTCTTGTGTTCAAGGGAATTTTTTGTTTGTTTTTTTTTGTTTGTTTGTTTGTTTTTCAAAACAGAGTTTCTCTGTGTAGCCCTGGCTGTCCTGGAACTCACTCTGTAGACCAGGCTGGCCTCGAACTCAGAAATCCACCTGCCTCTGCCTCCCGAGTGCTGGGATGAAAGGCGAGCGCCACCACCACCTGGCTCAAGGGAATGTTTTAACATTCTCTTGTGGGTTGTTCCCTAAATCAGTAGGAAACGACTTTTTAATCTTTTCTCACTAGTTTTGGGTCGAAACCTATCTTTCTAGATATTAGAACGGCGACACCTGCTTATTTTCTCGATCCATTTGTTTGGAACACCCTTTCCAGCCTTTTACCTTGAGGTGGTGTCAACCTTTTGTGGTGAACTAAGCTTCCCAGAAATGGCACATAGAGGACCTGCCTTTGAATCCAGTCTCTTAGTCTGTGCCTTTTGATTGGAGACTTGGGACCATTAATAGTCAAGAGTTATTATTGAACTGTATATATTGTCTTCTGCCTTTCTGGTAATTTTGCTGTACTTGTTTTTCCCCTTAAGATTAAGTTTTTCTTGTTTAATTATTAATCTAGTGTGGTTTATTTCTGCCAGGGGTCTTATAGATGGATTTGTTTTTCTGTTCAGTCTAAAGGTTTCTTCAACTATTTTCTGTAGAGTTGGTTTAGTGGTTATAAAACCCTTTAATCTATTTTATCATAAAAAAGTTTTATTTTCCCTTCAATTTTGACAGATCACTGGGTAGAGAAGTTCTGGGCTTGCTGTTATTTCCCATTCTGGGCTTGCTGTTATTTCCCAAGGCCTTCCTAGATTTTAAACTTTTAGTTGACAAATCTGCTGTTATTCTGATGGATCCACCTTTGTAAGTGACTTGGTGTTTCCAGCTTGCTGCTTCCAGTATGCTTTTTTTGTTAAAAATTATTTCAGGGTCTGAGGACACAGCTCAGTGGCAGAACCCTTACCTAGCACACATGAGACCAGGGCTTCCACCTCCAGCTCTGAAACAGTCCAGGAGCTTGGGGTATTTGGTATAAGCTCTATACCTTCCCTGGGTGGGATGTTGGCTGAGAGAGCAGCCATAGCTGCTCGATCATAGACTAGCCGGTGAACGACAGTAGCCCTTTTGACTTCAATAACTGTTGGTGGATAAACAACCAAGGGTAGTAAGGCATTGACTCAGATTCAGGATAGGAAGGAAGTAGGGTGGATAGGACAAAGATTAAGTATTAGATCAACACTGATTTTTTTTTAAGGTGATACAATATCTAGGAGAACGTTGGGATGATGGTAGGGTATGAAGATTTTAGAGGTTGCTAAATCTATGGAAGGCTACGATTAAGCAAAAGAAGAGGGGCCGAGGATGGGAGAAAGAAGCAAAGCTTTAAGAATAAAGGGGAGGGTGTATGAGATGTGCCTGAAGAGTGCAGGGAAGTGCTTTACAGTGGCCGCACGGGGTTACAACCTCATCAGCAACCTCCCCAGCATCTGCGGTCATTTGTTTCCTTTCTGGCTGGGATGAGATGGAATCTAGAAGTTGTTTTCATCTGTATTGCCCCGAAGGCTAAGGACATTAAACCCCTTTCGAATATTATTGGTCATTTGTGGTTTTTCTTGTGACGACTGTTCATTCTGTTTGTTAGCCCATTTATTGATTGGATTTTCTTTCTTTCTATTGGATTTAGCTTTTGCAGTTCTAGGAAGTAATACACACAGGTGTCTAAGGTGTCGTTAGCAAAGATGTTTGTTCTTGTTTCTGATTCCTACGGCCGTTTCTTCATTCTGGCGATTATTTCCTTTGTTGTGTGAAAGCATCTTAATTTCATATAATCCTTTTTGTTAATTCTTATGCTATTGGAGTCCTCTTCAGGTTTACATCAATGTCTTTAATCCACTTTGAATGATTTTTATGCAGGGAGAGAGACACAAACTTAATTTCATTTTACAAGTAGAGGTACAAGAGAGTACACTTTTTTAAAGAAAAAAATCTCTGTCTCTGTGTATACGTGTGTATGAGTGTGCATATGTGTTTGAGTGTGTGTGTGTGTGTGTGCGTGTGTGTGTGTGTGTGTTCCTATGAGTGAGTGTTGGCTATGGTTGCCACTGTGTACATATGGAAGTCAGAGGAGAACCTCAGGTGTCTACCTTGTTTAAGACAGGCTCTCTTGTTTGACACTGTGCATCCAGGCTAGCTGGCCCAAGATCATCCAGGGATTATCCTGTCTCTGCCTCTCATCTGGTCATTAGAGTGCTGTGCTTACAGACATGAACTTTGTATGTCTGACCTGAACTCATGTTTTCGCATCTGCATGAGTGCATAGGCACTGAGCAATCTTCCCAGTCCTCAGACACACTTTCTAATCTCTTCTCACTCAGTTCATCTGTGACCTCAGATGTGCTCCCTGAACTGAACTGTGGAATTTGTGAGCATGTGGTATCTCCTTCAGCCCCCTGTGAACCACAGAGTTCACAGGTGGACTCACAAGTAGGTGTCTTCACAGTGCAGAACTCAGCTGGCACTCTGCGCTGAGCAAGATGTCTTCCAAAGCGTTCTTTCTAACACTTACATTTTTTGTATGTTTAAGAAACCCCATGAGAAAGATGTTTGATTAACAAAATACCTCAGGGAAAATTGCAAAACAAAATTTCTAACACTGGTTTTTGGTAGAGTGTGAATCTCAAAATCCAATTAATTCAAAAACATGCTAAAGGCTCTAAACTAAATTTAGCTCTTGCTAAAATCCCATTTCTTTTTTCTTTTTTAAATTATTTGTCTTATGTGTATGAGTACACTGTAGCTGTCTTCAGACACCCAGAAGAGGGCATCAGATCTCTTTACAGATGGTTGTGAGCCATCATGTGGTTGCTGGGATTTGAACTCACAACCTTTGGAAGAGCAGTCGGCGCTCTTAACCTCTGAGCCATCTCTCCAGTCCCCAAATTCCCATTTCTACATGCACCAAAGCATAGGAATCTATATTTTGAATTCTTGGTTCCTATTAGGCACACTAAGCATTTCCTAGGATTATTTACAGTCACTGTGGTGTCCTCTGTTTTCCATCATAGAGCCACAGCAACTGGCAGTCAATGTTTAACTGGTACTCCACCTGGACATTCCATTCTATTTTCAAGCTTTGATCTTCAATAATTGATTAGAGGAGAAGGGAAGAAAGTAGTTTTGTCTTGTCCAATGGCGTTTTCAGTGATTCTATGCAGAAAGACAAGACATGAGCTACAGAAAGCACAAACCCCAGAAAAGAGAGAGTGTGGGAAGCTAGCTGACAAACTGTAACAGAACGTTATTGTTCGGGGATCCAAAGAAACTGGGTTATGATCCAATAGGAATAAGATGAACTTTGCACATGGAGCTAGTTATCAACCCAAGTGGAAAGGTAGGTAAGGACGATGTCACTGGTGTGGAGACAGTGGAAGACTGTAAACTCGAAATGTGCATAAAGAGTGATGTGTTTGTGACAAAGCTGAAAATCATGGCAGTCTCGACCTGACAAGAGACTGTCCTGATTGAACCCAATTTATTTAATGTGGTGTGGAGGGAGAAGGGGGTGTCAGAGGACAACTGGGAGTCAGTATTTCCCTTCTACCATGCAGATTCTGAGGCCTGAAGACACTGTACTCTGTGCTAGCTCCCTGGCCCTGCATGATTGTACCTCCAACCCTCAGGGTGGACCAGGTGTGGCAGAACAATCTGTAGCCCTAGTGCTTGGGGAGCTGAGGCAGAAGAATAACAGTTTAAAGATGGCCTGGACTATATAGCTGACCCTGTGTCCTTAAATAAACAAGGGAAGGACAACATGGTCCCAAGCCTGAGAATCATATTATATGTATCCTGTGAGCCTTCCAATACATGAAAGTCGAGGAGGGGGGCAGGAGGAGAGAGAAAGAGAGAAAGAGAGAAAGAGACACAGAGAGAGACAGAATCAGAGGGGAGGAGGAGGGAGGGGGAGGAAACAGAAACAGTAGGAGAGGGAAAGAGGGGGCGTTCTCACCAGAATTCAAGCCAGATTGTGGTGGTTGTCGGAAGGCCAGTCTTACTGAGCCCGTTGTACTGAAGAAAGCGGAATACTCCCCAAACAGAAAATGTTGCTGTTATTGAAAAACTATTTTATAATTGGATGAGTATGTGCCAGGAGCAAGACCTCTACCAGGATACAAGGCTGTACCTTCTGACTTCTACAGCTCTCACCGAGTTCTCTCGGCCTGTGGCAAAGTTGTAAGGTTCTCTGCCAGTGGTTCTATGGTATTCCTGAAGTTAGGGCTGCATTGATGTAACTTCTAAACAAACAAACAAACAAAAAATTCAAGAAGATTCATAAGGCCATCAAAACAGCGGGCATCTGTCCATTTTAACCCAGGAATTTTGCCCATGGTCTTTACTCTAGAAGTTAAAAAACAAACAACAACAACAACAACAACAACAACAAAACCCCACAGTTAGTAGCTCCCAGCTCTCCCTTCCCAGGGCTTCTCATAGCAAATAAATCATGGAATCACTGGTAGGAATATTTACTGTCCTGCTCCTGAGAGCAGTGGCTAGGCATCCTTTCCTTCCTTTATCCTAAATTAAGTTTATTTTTGACACTAATATATATATCCATTTGTTCACAACAGAGGATGTCGGAACACAGTAGTTATTCTGCAAAAAAAGAAAATCTGTCACTCAGTTCTCTTGTCTTCCCATCTCTATTCCTGATTGAAATTCAGAATCCCACCCCTGGTAGAATATCTTTCTAGAAATCCACAATCCCTTAATGTAAACAGTTCTTTAGAGTGTTTAGAACAGAAAGGTAATTTCAAATTGAGAAAATAAATGGAATGTTTACTTGTAACTCAAAAAACAAAACAACAGAAACCCTAGCAACCAGATAGGGTTAAGAGGTTAATTAAGTGGGAGTTCTAGCCAATCCTTCTTTCTTCAAGGCTTGAAGGACCAAGTGGAATTATGGTGAAACCACTTCGACAAAAAAACCTGCCAGCAGCATCCGGGTCTGGGCTTGTGTTCAGTCTTCAGTCACATTTTCCCTTGCCCCTGGGTGGACATTGAACAAATCAACTATCCACACTGATCGACTGTCCCATCAGGTCTTGAGCATTGAGTCTTTCCATGGCAGCCCGGGCCTCTTTGTATTTTACCCTTAAATAGACTGTACCCCTTTAAGTATTCTGTATGCCTGTGGATGATTATTACCCCATAATAATTGAATTTGTCATAAATGTCTTTAGTGGCTTCCTTATGGATTTCAGTGACAAAGAGAATCCAGCCTCTACCCAGCTTTGTGGTCCAGGGTCATTGCTATCCCATGGTGCACTGTCATAATCCCTCTGAATCCTGTTGGTACCCTGTAGAGTCAAAGCCTGTGTCTTCAGTTTCTTCACTCTTTCTCTCAGTTTGTGGATATTCCATTCCCATTCTTTCCATGGCAAGATCCTCTTTTGGGTCTCATGAAGTGGGTGTCAGACATCCTGCCTTCCTGGGAGCTCCTGTCTGTCATTTAAATTTATTTTTAACACAGACATAGAAACATAAAACTCTATCCAATTATGAGAAAAGCATGACATTTCAACACTTGTATACATTGTCTAGTGTTTAAATCGGGTGAAGCACACCTGTTTACCTATCTATTGTTTCTTTGTAGTAAAGAATAATTAAGAAATCTTTAAGCTTTTGAAATGTGCAGTGCATTAATATATACAGTCATCCTCTTGCTGCTAACTGCCACTTGGGCCAGTGAATTAACCTCTCCCCATCCCTCTGCCACAAATACTCTCTAGTCTACAGTAACCATGAAATCATGGGATTCCTTGAGATGAAATATTTTGGATTCTACATATGAGCAACATCATGATATCTTGCTCTGTGCCCGGCTGGCTTTTTTCGTGTAATGTAATCAACTTCAGTACCATTTATGATGTTGCCCACGACAAGATTCCATCGTTTTGTGGCTGAGTGGTATGAATGGACTGCATTGCCTTTATTCATCAGATGGTGGGCACTCACCGTCTTCATTACTTGCCTATTGTGCCTAGTGCTAAAGTGAAGCTGGGAGCCGGGCAGTGGTGGCACACGCCTTTAATCCCAGCACTTGGGAGGCAGGGGCAGGTGGATTTCTGAGTTCGAGGCCAGCCTGGTCTACAGAGTGAGTTCCAGGACAGCCAGGGCTACACAGAGAAACCTTGTCTCGAAAAAGAAAAAAAAAGAAAAGAAGCTGGGAGCATACATGTCTCTTTGGTTCTGGGATTGTACAAGCTACAATTTTAAAATCTATAATTAGAAATGTGAATCAGAAAACAACACTATTGCTAATCAACACAGTAAAAGCTCCTTGGGGCTTCTGTCGCTTCAGAAGTAACTGCAACAGTGGCCAGCAGTGATTCTCAAAGGCATCAGTATCCCCTTGTGGATGGTGAGTCTCAGCCTGCCTGAGAAACATGAGCCTAAGACATTGCCCTTAGTTCTTAGACGATGCTTATGCTATTGGTTGTGAGACCACAGTTTGAGACCCACTGGTGAGGTGAACACGTCAATACAGTGCTGCAGAAGATACCAGGCTAACATCAGGACACTGCAGAGTATTGACATGAGCCATGAGAGGCAGCTTATTCCTGCTTTAGGAAGCCAATTATGAACAGTATATCTCTTTCTGACTTTATATTCAGTGACATCACATTGATAGTTTGAAATTGAAAGAGTCAGAGCCCCCCCCAATATCTAATTTTAGGGTGTTTAATATAGTTGTTTTAGTTTAGTTTTTGTTTTTCTAAAAGAGCCATCTTGAGCCAGGAGTATAAAGATGGCATACTCCTTTAATCCCTGTACTCAAGAGGCAAAGATAGGCGGTTTCTTGTGAGTTTGAGGCAAGCCCGGTCTACATAGTGAATTCCAGGCCAGCTGGAGCTCTATAATGAAATTCCGTCTAAAAAAAAAGGTAGAATCTAATGGAAAGCTTTCTCTTTAGTGTGCTTTTTCACCTAATAACATGGCTGCAGGCTCTTTCCCAAGCTAGTCCATGGAGTCTTTTTTTTGTTTTTTTTTAACTGCTGCAGAGGCTCTATCAGGTATAGTATACTATATTTTGTTTCCTGTTTTTATCAATGTTTATTAACTGCAAAATAACAGGTTTCATTGGGATATTTTGTAACTGTATATAATGTACTTTGATCACGTTCACCCCATCACCGTCTCTTGTCTGTCCCCCTCCCTTCCCCTCCCCCGACTTCCACAAGCTCCTTTACTTCTCTCAAGGGTTAAAAGTTGAAGCCACAGCTTTTCCCCTTGAGGGCTCCTTTAAACATTTTACATTTATCTGATGTCTAACCTAAGGGGCTCTCTAATGCCTTTCCTTCATGTTTTAAAGGATACGTCTTGAGACCTGGCTGCACAACATAGCAATATTTTTCAATTACAGTGTGTTGAAAAGGCTTGAAAAGAGTGGAATTTGTGAAATAAAGTATATTCTTGGATTAAAGGAGACAATGAACTATGTTCATATACTAAATGTCTGGACCAAGAAATAGCCAACATTTTACAAATGGGCATTAAAATTATACATAAAACTGAGCATAGACCAGTGAGTCCTCAGTGTATGCCCCAGTTCACCATCTTCTTCCTCACTGTATAACATCATTGTCTGCTTATAATCGGCACTATTAACTCTCCCCAGGAGTTATTTCATTTAGCTCCTTCAAATTTCTGTCAGACAGACATTTTTATCTCCATTTTATAGATAAAGATACCAAGTCACGGTAACAGTTATCCGATCTTAAGAATCATTGTGAATATTGGACATCAGGTGGTCACGTGCTGGATGACCTCACACAATTCCTGAAACTTCAATAGACTTGTAACACCTGTATTATTATTATTATATAATCATTATATTCTTAAATATATTTTAATTAAATATTAGGGGGAAACCCTGCTGCCAGCACACCTTCCTGGGGTGGTACTAGGGGAAATGTTAAATACTGGGTTAGCAGCAGTAATTGATGCTGAGCTGGCCAGGGCTAACATTTGGATTTTGAGCTGCACCCCACCACACACATATACCAGGTGAAACTCGGCCCTCTTTCAGGGTAGGTGGACACTGCCAAAGCTCGCCTCTCTGACCTCTAGTTTCTATAATTCCCTGAGGTCTAGCTCCCTGTGTTTGACATATTTTTCATTCATCTGCTATTATGTTGTCAGTATGATAGCTCTGGCATTAAACTCCCCCTTTTTCTTAATTAGCATATAAAACGATGGACTTCGTTACTGTATTTCCCACACACGCATCATTGTGTGCTGTTCATATTTCTATGTTGCCCTCCATTTCTATCTCATTGCCCACTCTGCTGTTTTTCTCTCCATCAAATCAAAAAAATCTCCCTCTGCTTCAATATCATACATATGTGTGTGTGTGTATATATATGATATACACATTCAAATATATTTGATACATATATATGTGTGTGTGTGTGTGTGTATTTGAATCTGGATTCTGTGTTTGAGAGAAAGCGTGGCATTTGCCTTTCTGAGTCTTGCGTATTTAACTAGCGTGATGTCCTCCATTCATCTTCCTGTAGATGATGCCATTTTGATTTTATTCACAGCTGAAGAAACTCCATTGTATATAGGCCGCACACTTTCTTTGCCCACTTCTGTTGATGTGCACCTAAGCCGACTCTATAACTTGGCTGATGGAACTGCAGTAAATACTAACGTGCAAACATCCTTGAGGTACGGATGTAGAGTCCCCCAGGTGCATTATTCATTCCTAGGAATGCTACATCTAGCTGTTCTATTTTTCTATATGGTAGTTCTACTTCAATTTTTTTAGGACCCACCAAACTGTTTTTTATGATAGAAAAAGTTTCTGCCTTTGAGTATTTTTTTTTAATATATATATATTTCATCATAGCTGCAACAAACCCTGACAATCTCACCAATCACCTCCAAACAAAGTTCATAACTCACCATTCCTGGTCAGTGTTTTGTTCAAAGCCAAGACAGGAGTAAAGATGAATATTAGGTTGAGTGAGAAACTAGATGCTCTCAAGATGTCAGCATGTGCAACATATCCTGGAGGGAGTGTGATCTCACTTTAAAAGGGAGCCGACTGTGAGCCATTAGTGGTAGAACCCTGGGGGGCAGGTTTCAGGGAAGAGGAACTCAGGAACTTGATGCTGTGTTGGCAGGGTGTGGTGCATGTGTCCACAGCTTCAGCCAACAGCTTTTCCTCTGCAGACGTGTGGAGGCTCAAATTTGTTTTCTTTGTGTCTTGTGAATGAACCTTCTGTAGAGGTTGCTTAGGCAATCGCACTGAACACCTCCATCTCACTAATGACATTACCTTTGCTAAAATCCTAATGAGCCACAGTTTTTCTTATCCATAGCTTTACGTATCATAGTATTTCACACATTTCTAAACTGTAGACTAGCATTGTTCAATAGAAATGCAGTGGGAATCACACACAGACAATAGAAATTAATAAACCACATTTTAAAAGGTTTTTTTTTTTACATATTTTTATGTGTGTGGATGTGTGCCTGCATGTATGTCTGCATACCACGTGAATGTCTGGTGTCCATAAAGGCCAGAAGAAGCACTTGGGATCCCCTGGCATTGGAGCTAAAGATGGTTGTGATCCACCACCTTGATGCTAGGAATCAAACCCTAGTCTTCTGGGATTCTAACATCCAGTGTTTTTAACCTCCACAGTATCTCTCTAGGTCCATGACCTACATTTAAAAAAGAAAAAAAAGCAATTAAGAATAGCTATAATAATGTGTTTAATCCAGTATTTCCAAAATGTTATCATTTCACTAATTGGGAATCTAGTAACAGGTACTTTATAATCTTCCTTTGGGACTCTTTAAAATGGAGTACCCTTTTCTTATCTGTCACACATAGCAAGTCACACATGGCTAGTGGCTCCTCCATTGGCAAGTGCAGCTAAACATTTGTTCAATTAGGCTTAGGTTAATGTTAGCTTGGAGCATCCAAAAATCCAAACAACCCAGTTGATGGACTTTTAAATAAGTTTCTAGAAGCATTAATTAAACATTCTTGACCTAGTAACTTCACTTAGCTATGATAGAGTACCTACAAGTTTTTTTGAGGGTTTTTCTTCTTCCTCTTCTTTTTGCTGTACTGGATATAAATCTAGGCCCTTGTGCATGCTAGTAAAGAACTCTACCACTGAAGCATTCCGTCAGCCCTCTCTTCCCATCATTTTATCTTGAGACAAAGTCTCACTAAATTGCCCAAGTTAGTCTTGGATGCACTCTGAACCTCTCTCAGACTTAGAGCTTGGTCTTCCTCTCCTGAGTATATGGGATTACTGACCTGACCCACTAGCTCATCTTAGAAATTTTCTTTGCACACATAAAAATAAATTTGGGCTGGGATACACACACACACACACACACACACACACACACACACACACACGTATATATATATATCCATCTACACACATACACGTATATACATGTATATATATGTATATATACACATCTCTGTGGTTGAGCACTTGTTCAATCCCCAGGACTGCAAAAGCAAAAACAAAACTAAACTAAACTAAACAAAACAAATCGTGAAAATTATGATATAGCTACAAAATTCCAACATCAAGTTACAGGCTAGAATATCAGTGGTCTAGGCTCTGGCAATGTCTGCTGGGCTTGGAATCTTGGATTCAGAATACAACTCTTGGTTATTTTAATATTTAATGAATAAAAAGCAAGACAAACCTAGAGTAAATTAAGATAGTCTCTGAATCCCATTTTGGAACCCAACATCTTTAGTTTTATTCTAAATTAAAATATTTCTGCACTATCAGCAGTCTTAGAACACTAGGTTTTGGCCAGCAGATCCTGGGGAATGGAGGATTAGACTACAGCTCTGACTGCTTAGGCGGAGTGGCTAGCATTTCTAATAGCTGTAATCTATTTAGAATATGTAGTTCTGTTTAGATACGTAATAGAACATCAGTGGCACTAGGCCTCTACTATATGCCGGGCATAGGAGCAGACATGAAGAACATATACTAACAATGATATATCCCCCTTCATGTTGACAACATGAAGAGAGTTGGTAGTACAGTCTTGGGCTTGTTGTGTTTTGTTTAGATGAAGAGACCAAGTCCCAGACTGCGTTTGAAGCAGCTTATAAGACCACTGGGAAGCAGAGCTCAGATGGAGCGTGGCTCACTTTCCCCCACATCATGATGCCATCAGTGAACCAAAACAGATGAAAAGAGGGTTGGTTGGCTGCAAACCATGAGAAACCTTGGGTGAAAGGGCAGAGTGTGAATTACACATGGAGGGTGATATAGATGCAGGCAGCAATAAAATGCCTCGCAATTTCCTTCTCGAGTAGAGACGAGAGGAAAATTGAAGAACCATCAAAAGCAGTGGTTCCCTGCAGTGACCATAAATATGTGCTGCAGAAGGTGAGGTTTTAAGGAAGAGTGGAAATCGACAAAGTGCAAACGAGCAAATGTGTAGACATGACAGAATGATTAAGGGAACGGAGGAGAGGGAGTTACAGTAACGCAGTGCCCACTAGAGGAGTGAGACTGTCCACAGTCAGAAACACACTTTATGCAAGGATCCAGGCAACAAACAGTGTGTGTGTGAACTAATGCAAACAGTTGAAGCAAATGTACAAGGTCCTGTGGAGAGAGTAGAGTTTGCAAATGATGCTATATTTACATACAGGTAAAAAAATAATCTTAAATCTGTATCTTTCACTATATGTTAAAAAAAATTAACCTGACTTGGAATGTGTCATATGCAAAACAAAACAAAAATAAATAAAACAAGGCCGGGCAGTGGTGGCACACGCCTTTAATCCCAGTCCTCCGGGGGGCAGAGGCAGGCGAATTTCTGAGTTCGAGGCCAGCCTAGTCTACAAAGTGAGTTCCAGGACAGCCAGGGCTATACAGAGAAACCCTGTCTCGAAAAACCAAAAAGAAAAAAACTTACTTGGAAACTGACTTTTGTATTGACCTGTACACATAAAACCTACAACTAAGGCCAGGCATGGTGACATATGCCTACAGTTCCAGCACTCTGAAAGCTGAGGCAAGAGACTCATCAGTGGGAGGCCAGCCTGGGCTACATAGTTGTCTCAAAAAAATCAAAATCTGCCACCAATAAAAAATATTAAACTCTAAAATTATGAAATTTCTAGGAGGAAATCTTTGTGACGTTGGGTTAGGCAAAGATTTATAAGATGTAGCATCTGCTGTAATTCATTAAACAAATATTCATACATTAGACTTCAAAAAAAGGAAAACTTTTTTCTTCTTCGTAAGAGCATGTTAGGGAGACAATAAAAGCACAGAACAGAAGCAACTGCTTCCAAAGTGCCTGGCGAAAGAAAGACTGGGATTCAGGGTCGGCATACGCACTGCCAGGAAGCCCAGTCAGCCTCGTCTGTGGTGAAAGACTGGGACTCGGGGTTGGCGTCCGCACTGACATGAAGCCCAGTCAGGCTCGTCTGTGGCGTGCACAGGAGGTGAAAGCCGTACAAAGGCACAAGAGAAAGATCAGCTCTGTGAAGCCACTGCTCACTTGGCTTTTACCATTAGCTACTTCTCAGTAAAGCAAACATCGGCTCCACATGTTTTTCTTATAGGGTACTTTTGGCCATTTATTTTGTTTATGCCATAATTCAAAAGACTGAGAAATGCCGCTTACTGTCTAAATTGCCCTCCCTGACTTAAGTCACTCACTGCCATTGGAAACTGACAAGCATTTCTTTTACAGGCATTGTTTATCCTGGGACTCAGGGAGAGAATTGCTGTATTTTTTTTTCTGGGCTAATTAGTGCCATTTTAATAAATTATACCTTTAACTTGCCAGAGATCCTCTTTAGATCGAGGCCTAATTTACAGCAGTAGACTTCTTTTTTCTTGTTGAAGTCAAGCTTGTATTAAGCCAGTGGTGGAAGGCCGTGTGCACACGCACAGCCGGAGCTGTCTTCCCTTTGACTGGGTGGTAATTGCAGGTCTTACTCAGAGAGTGACGGAGCATCACACCCCACTGTCTCCGTGGTTTCCAGTTCTTACCTGATGGGATTATTTCCGATAGACAATTTGCTTCACACACCCTTTTATTTTTCATTTTTCCCCACTGGAAATTTAATTTTAAATTTGCATGTTCTCATTGGTCATATACACAACTCCAATAAAATTGAAACCAATTGTCACAGAGTCAGATGAAGGCTGGAGAGATGGCTCAGCAGTTAAGAGCATGAAGTACTTTTGCAGAGGACCCTACCTCAGTTCCCAGCACCCAAGTCAACTGGCTCATAACCTCCTATAACTCCAGCTCCAGGGAATCAGATGACCTCTTCTTCCTCCAAGGGCACCAGCACTCACATGTATATACCCCTACACATAGATAAAAACAAAATAAATCTGCTGGGCACTGTGGCACATGTCTTTAATCCCAGCACTCAGAAGATAGAGGCAGGCAGATCTCTGTGAGTTCAAGGCCAGCCTGATCTAGTGAGTCAGTCAGGGCTATAAAGAGAGACCTATTCTCAAAAATAACTAAATACAATCAAACAAACAAATAAAAAAGATAATATATCTAAAAAAAATCAAAGTCAAATGAGATAGGTCCTAACTTGAAATAGGATTCATTATTCTCATTATTGGTTAAGTGAAAAATGTCGTCGTCAGTTACATGTGTAGCTCCATGGTAGAGTGAGTTCTTAGGGTATATCTGAGGTTTAATCTTTAACAACAAATAGCAAAAATGATCTAAAAATAGATATTTGTAAAAATGTACTCATTTGTCAGACAGTAAAACTCTGCATTTAAATTAAATACCTATTTCTGTAGTGATAGATTTGACTAATTTAAAAATCTTACTAATTAAAATATGCATAGAGGAGGCAGGAAATACAAGTAAATAGGATGAGCCCTTTAGTTCAGAGGTTTGTAAATGGTGGCTTGTGGGACAGATCTAGGTTTCTATCTATTTTTTATATACATGAAGATGATTGTTCAGCTCAGGGAATATTGTAATAATGTAACAGAAAGAATGTAAGAGCCAGAGGAAGAAGGAGAATGTTACGGAAATCTGGTGTGCAGGCAGGAGACAATCACTGTAGGCTTGAACACACAGCGGCTGTGATTGCCTGTACAAGACCTGAATAAGATTGAGTCGATCAGCATCCAGGCATGGAGAGGGAAGAACTCAAGAGGTTCCACCCCTCCTCCCTGAAGATCTATATGCAACATTTTCTTCAGTGGTGTAGCTGCTGATAAGGTGACCTTACTCCAACAACGCCTCCCACATGTTCCTGGTAAGCATCTTAGTAGAACTCATTGGGTCACCAAAACCCAAAACAAAACAACAAGAAAAAAGAAAAAAGAAGAAGAAAGAGACATGAAAGTGGAAGGAGGCTAACTCAAGAGAGGAAGGGGATTAGCAAGGGTGGGAGGGAAATGAGTAGCGGGGAGAATGACTATGATCCAAATTCATTATGTATATACAAAATGATATAATGAAGCCACTATGCTTGTTTTAGTTTGAGTTACTATGACTATGATGAAACACGATGACCAAAGCAACTTGGGGAGAAAAGGGTTTATTTGGCTTACACTTTCACAGCACTGATCATCACTGAAGGAGTCAGGACAGGAACTCTCAACAGGGCAGGAACCTGGATGCAAGAGTTGATACAGAGACTGCTCAGAATGCTTTTTTGTAATCATCTCCTTTTCCATTGTTAAGGAGCGTTCCAGACTTGACCTGAAACCATTCTCCACACCTATGCTACACTTAGAGACACAGGCAGCGTTCCCTGTGGTACCCTCCCTACAGAGGGTGGGTGTGCTTATTCTAAACCTGTTCTTTGTGTAGGGAACTACAGTTCAACTGAGAAGATTCTCATCAGCAACCCACAGCCAGAAGGAAGTAGAGCAATTTTTTTGTTTTTATTCTCTTAAGAAAAGAACTATCAACCCAGAATTCTATACCCAGCTAAACCGCTTTCTAACAGATTAAGGAAAATGGAAGGTATTTTCAGATAAAGTAATATAGATGAAAGTATTATCTATCTAGCAACTACCTTTCTAAAGACTGGTTATTGCAACTCTTGAAACAGAAAGGAAATGTTCCAGGGAAAATCTATGGCAACGAAGAAGGCATTTTGTTTTAAAAGAAGAGAGAAGGACCAGAAATCATTGGGGGAACACCACTGCTGTATATCATACTGCCTCAGGAGGCCAATCCTTCAGTTCAGTATCAAAGCAGAACAAACCACAGAAATAAATAAGAAGGAATCCAGAGAAATGTGAAAATAAAGATTCTAATAAGGATTTATGATAATCAGATGACAATATGGGCATAATTTGGAATTACAGAGGTATATCCAGTGAAAGCAATGGTCAGGTGGGATGTGAAATGAGCTCTAATGGACACAACGATGCCTGCTAACATTGACCAGCAATCAAACCAGCCAAGCAAATGTCAGGCAGAAGTCTTTTGCTGTGCACCAGAGTTTTTTCAAACAATGAGCCTTCTTGAGGATCCTTAGGCTAAACAGCTACTGGTCAAAGCACTTCAGTAGGAAAGCCAGTGTGAGACGCACACACAGAATTATAGGCTGGAACTCTGAGTACATAGCATCAGAGATGCTATGTGATGCTTTTGCCTGTTTCAGGCAGCACTGAGAACATCTTACTATGTACCTGGTCCCAGTCAATGTGGGCAAAATTTGATAAGGCTTAACTTCTACTTTTCTGGGTTTCCATTAAAAAGAACACGTTACATCCTACTGGAAATGTTTACTGCTCTTCAGAACAGATGGAAGTGGCCTTGATACCAGGCTACATTCAGGGCACGGCCCTCACTGTCACAAAGACATTACATACCACTGTGTATCCCAAAGAAGGGAGGAGAAAGACCACTGACCTAGAACATCATGGCCAAATTAATTCAAGCAAGCAATCTATTAAAGCAAGCTTTTTTATTTGTGTACACAGGCTGCCTCGCCCTAAGGTGGGGTTGGAGAGGTCACCAACAGATGTGAGAAAAACAAGGCTTTTAGAGCTGAGGGTAGGGGGGTTTCAAATGGGGGATTTGGCAAAATAGGTGGGGTTCCAGGAGCAGAACAAACAAGTTAGTCCTAACAGCCTCTTGAAACAAAGACATGTTTGCACAGTGGGTATAACAAGGTAGTCATGGGTGGTCATAGAACCTATTGAAACAAAGAGGGTTGCAAAATAGTTATAAAGAACTTTTTAAAACAAAGACATGATTGTCATTCCTGGAACAGGTAGTACAGTAGTACAGAGCCATTGGTAGTTGAGGTTACAGGTATGTGGGGGGAACATAGCCCAATCCTTGAGAAACAGAGGTTTAATCATAGACAGGAATGAACTTAGTTTGTCTTTACTATAAGATAACTTTCAAGTCTAAGATGGAGGCAGGCAGGTTTTTTCATTATTAAAGTATTCTATCCCTGAGACACACCCTAATCCTGTGTGTCTGTTTTTAATCAGCAAGGACATCCGTTCTAGAAAAATCCCAGATAAATTCCTCTCTATTGTCTTCTCCGTGGTTGAGTTATTCATCTCTTTCTAAAATCAAGTACAGACAGGAACATAAGAATCTTGATGACAGGCCTGGTGTGAATCAGGATTAACCCTGAGGCCTGTGAGGTAAAGGCAAACACTCAACTGCAATGAGGTTATCTAACAGTTGAAAAGAGGGCACTGGCCTCTAGGTAGTCAGCTACAAGACGTAGAGGGAACTACTCCTGACGCACACAAGCAGACTTTGCTACCTCCCTTACCATCACCCACAAATGCACAATATTGGATGATGTCAGTACCTCTCCCCTTTGGTTCTTTGTTGGTGTGTTGTAATTATGTTGCTGGTTGTATGGTTATACTTGAGGACATCACTTTATAATGAAAGAATATGAAGTAACCCTCTTCACAAAATGCAAGGGAGAAAGCAACTGTTGGTGTTCCCCGGGGCTTACGGTGTATGTATGTCTCAAGCAGAGATGCACACTCTGCTGTAAGGCACACATAGCAACCATATCAGGTCTGCAGGCTAGACCATTCCTATGCAGCTATAGCCCTAGTACAGTCATGCACAAAGACAAAGTCATTCAGAGCTCAGCAGGGCTGGCTTCCAGTGAAACCTAACTTACACATACTGGAATCAACACTTGCTCTAGTGTTGGAGGAGGAACCCAGGACTTCATACATGTCAGGCACAGGCTCTGCCACTGAGCCACACCCTGGCCTAGAAATCAGAATTATATATAATTCTCAAGTCACTTACAAAGAACGAGAGCCTTCTTCGGCAATTGCATCTATGGATATAATATATTTGGTTGTGTTCCCCCTCTTCACTTTCTGTTGATCCCAGTGCTTTTCCATTTCACCCCTTCTTTCTCCCCAATTAGTAGTCCCTGTCTCCTTTCCTATCATCGTGTGTGTGTGTGTGTGTGTGTGTGTGTGTGTGTGTGTGTGTGTGTGTAACTTGCTGATTTAATCAGGCTGCTCACGTGAGCATAGGTGCGGGGATATTTACCTCAACAAGGACAGCTTACTCATAGCTATACCTCTGAGAATAAAAAATGTTCCTCCTCCCCCAATAATTAACTGCCAGTAGCTCCTCAGGGAGAGGTGGGGCCTCCCGAGGCACTCGCCTATCCGTGATGGAATGATGATGGGCCCAATCTCGTGCAGGTCTTGTGATCACAGTTTCTGTGAGTCATGCAATGCCGATGTCATGTCTGGAAGACGTCATTCCACACCTCTTGTTCTCACACTGTTTTGTCGCCTCATCCCCAGAATTCCCCTGAGCCTGAGAGGAGGGTGATGAACAGGTCTCATTTAGTACCAAGCATGCAATCATCACGTGTTTTCAGTATTTTCCATTGTTTCTCTGACCAGGCCTGGGGTCTGCCTGAGCAGCAGTAGTTGCAAAGGGTAGGTACATGGTCTCCTCAGACTAATATTAAAATGCTTGTTAGCATGTATCAATTATACATCATTGTGCAGGATAGTTTTATGTCAGCTTGACACAAGCTAACGTCATGTGAGAGGAGGGAACCTCAACTGAGAAAATACCTCTATACAATGGGGCTACGGGCTCCCTAGAGGGCATTTTCTTAATTATCGATCAACGGGGGAGGGCACAAGCCCAGTGTGGGGGAAATGCTGTTCCTGATGGTCCCGGGTTCTATAAGAAAGCTGCAAGAGAGAACAGCCTTCCCTCATAAATCTCACATGGAGTTGCAGTGTGGGTCTGTGAGGTGGAGAAAAGACACAAAGACACTCAAACCCTGAGAAGGGGGGGGGGGAGAGGGAGAAAAACATGGCTTAAGGACAGGTGAGTTTCGTAATCGGAATACACAATGTCAGCAGATGAATGGGAAGTCCAGGTATGTAGATAAATTGCTTATTTGCAAAAAACAAAACAAATAAACACAAAACCACATTCTATATGTTGGCTTCTAAATGTAGAAGAAAATTATTTTCATTTCTAATATTTAATTTTGACTGTGTTTCGCCTGAATACCAGCCACCTCTCCTCATTTAATATTTCTCAAAGCACTTCTAGGACTTGATGTGTGTGTGTGTGTGTGTGTGTGTGTGTGTGTGTGTGTGTGTGTGTGTGTGTGTAAGTGTTCGTGTGGATATAGATGTGATACTTCTCCCTCCAGTGATGAGGTTTGAAAGCAAAGCCTGATTCAGACTAGATAAGGGCTTTATCTCTACATTTCTACAGGTATGGATTCTACAGTTAACAGCCTAAGCGCAAACTTGTTAGAACTGGTTGGACTGCATTCTAGGTCTTTGATTCCAAAGCCAGCTCTCTGAATGCCTATGCAATGCTCTACCACCCTGTCTTCTTGCTTTGGTAGAAGCATTCAGTTGTGGTAGAAGTATCTCTAACTAACAGTGTTCTCCATGAATAGCGCCATGTGTTGTCTCATGCATTAGTTTCAAGTAGGGGTTCTCAGCCATGCCTGTTGCCACTTGGGGCCAGCTGATTCTGCTGGGGGACAACTTCCCATGCGTCATAGCACATGTTACCGGCTCTTGGTGTCTACCCACTGGACCACAGTAGCATCGTTGACTCAGTTGTAACAGCTCCAAAATGTTACTGGAGTTTCCTGATGGAGCAATTCACTCCACCTGATAATCCTAGACCTAGAGTTACGGAAATTCTGTGCTACATATTTTAAAACTATAAAGTTGTAGACTATCTAAAGAGCGTAATTCTTTCCAAATAAACTTGTGGCATCTAGCCGGCCATTTGTTAGTTACTTAGTGAAGTTTGAGATGGATATGGGCAGCCTCTCCAGAAGGCATGTACCACCACTGCTATGGTCCAAGAAGCTTTGAGCCTGTTGTGGCTCGGTACGTTCATGGAAGGGATGTGTACTGGAGCAGGATGCTCACATCTTGCTGCTCAGAAGCAAAGAAAGTCAAGGGGCCAGCATTCCCCAGTGGCATTTTTCTTTCTTTTGGGGGGGGGAAAGGGGAGTGGTTCAAGACAGGGTTTATCTGTGTAACAGCCCTGGCTGTCCTGGAACTTGCTTTGTAGACCAGGCTGGCTTCAAACTCACAGAGATCCACTTGCCTCTGCCTCCTGAATGCTGAGATTAAAATCACTTTAAAAAAAAAAAAAAAAAGTAAAAAACTTCTGATCTGAGTGTGGTGACAAACGCCTTTAATCCCGGCACTCAGGAGGCAAAGGCATCTGTAAGTTCAAGGCTAGCAGGTCTCTGTTACACAGAGAAACCCTGTCTGAGATGAAAAAACAAAAACAAAAAACAAAACAAAACAAAAATACTTCTGAAATATAGCAAAGGAAAAAAAGGACATCGGAAGGGGCAAAAAAAGAAAAGAAAAACAAATAAATGCAGTGCTAAAAAAGTTTCTGCGTCCTTGAAAATTGGAAACTTGCAGGTGTGTGGGTGGCAGTCATTTGAGATGATGGCATCTGTCTTTCCTATGATTTATGCTGGGCCTGTACGAGACAAGTGTCTGTTGGCTGTCAGAGCTGTCTTCACTTGATGGTCCCCTTCTTTGTGTATCAGGGGCCCTGCTGACCAGTTATTTCTATAGTCTTGGGCTAAGCAGGTTCTCCCACCCTCCAGAGACTATCAGTTGAAGCCTCTGGCGTAATGAGTGTTCCAGCAAGAAGCCATCTCCCAAATGGGTCACAAGGGAAGCAAGCAACCATCACAACAGGTTGCGACTGGTAGATCAGCAGTTGTCAGACTGAAGTACAGTGATGCAGACATGAGGCTGTAGAGGTTGCCCATTGGCTGACCTCAGGATCAGGGGCTAGCAAACAGAATAGTGATCCTCAGTTAATGACATCTACCCCAGGCTACCAAGCGAAGGGCTACCTATCCCTGTGCATTTCGGTGTCTGCAGCAAGCTTCCTGCTGCCTCCACTTTAGAGCTCAGCAGCACTGGGTTTTCCTCACCTGGCATAAGTGCTCCCTCAGGACTGGCTTCTATCCTGCCTCTCTGACTGGTCCCAGCTCTCTCAGGTCTTCATGGTAGTCCAGGGTCTTTCTAAAGATGGCTGCTGGATACAGCTGTCTGAACCTCTGGAAAGTCTCTGCTGGTGACCCATCCAAAAGGGGAGTCACTGTTTCTGCAAGATTTCTAACTGGAATTGAGGTTGGGGGAAGCCATGAGCTTGTCCCTTGCATAGGACTGACAGACTTTTCACTGCAGCTATGTGGCTTAAATTTTGCATAAGCTTCTGTCTCCCCCTCCCCCCAGCCCCCCCTCCCCCTCCCCCAGCCCACCCCCCCTGCACTCCAGGGCTGTCCGCCTTCTCTGCTACACATCATTCTTCTGTTTCTTTGCAATTTCCAGCTGTTCTGTTACCTCCTTTCTCTTCCTCTGAAACAGCGCCTATTTTTATATAACTTGACACTCTTCCTTTACCAACTCACAGAGCCAAAACTTACCAAGCAGTCAAAAACTGTTTTGCTTTCTTTTAAGTGGTTGTAAGAAAATGAAAAATAAATTGTTGCAGCAAATGAAATTTATATACAACTATAATCATGTTACCCTAAAAAATTTTAGACCCCATGGCTTTTAAATCTAGCCTAGGGTATAAATGACACCTGAATTAATTGATTTAAATTTCTGCAAGCCAACGTGCTTTTTACAACAGTTTAATATGGTAAAGTTTGACCACAATCATGCGGATTTTCCTTTGAAAGTTGGCAAAATCAGAAAGAAAAATGAATGTTTCACCAAAAACATTGACTGAGTATGCTTCTTACAGAAAACAAACAAACAAAAACAAAAAATCCAAGATTTCTTCTGGGTACTGGAGAAATGGCTCATCAGCTAAAGAGCACTTATTGCCCTAACAGAAGACCTGGGTTCAGTTCCCGGAACCCATGTGATGAGTCACAGCCACCTCTATAACTCCAGCTCCAGGGCACCCTCCTCCTGGCCTCCCACAGCTCAGGTATACACGCGATGTGCACACATACGTGCAGGTAAGACTCTCATACACATAAAATAAAAATAAATAAAACTTTAGAAAAGAAAAAAAACTGTGATCTTCAAAAGTAAAGGTCCTAAATGAATTTAAGATTCGTTTAAATAAAAATAAAGAAAAACAATATGCCGTCTAAAACTTTGAGTTTACAAACTAATACAGAAGAGTGTAAGGTGGGTCAGTGTACTAGAAATAAATGTTCATCGAGAAAAAAATCTAAAACATAATAAGCCTTTATGAAACACTGAAACAATCCTCTTAATTTACCTTTGGCTAATTTCCCAAGAGAAATTAGACATTGTAAAGACACATTTCTCTCTCTCTCTCTCTCTCTCTCTCTCTCTCTCTCTCTCTCTCTCTCTCTTTCTCTTAACAGAAACAAGAGTAGGGCTAGCTCCCTGGTTAAGACTGTGAGCTACTCTCCCAGAGGACCTGAGTTTGGTTCCCAGCACCCACCCCTGTAACTCCAGCTCTAAGGGATCCAACACTGTCTTCTGGACTCCATGAGGACCTGAACGTGAATGGCACGTGAACGTGGACAGCACCTGACATGACCGGCACACACAGAGATAAAAATAAAATAACAAATAATGCAATAAATATAGCACCACCCTTGTAAACCAGAATAGATTCAAATGTATTAAAGACATGAAGGTAAAAAAAAAAAAAAAAAAAAAAAGGAATAAAAGAAAATAAGAATATTTCCTGGAAGGGACGGGTCCTGTCATTAGCTCTGTAACTTTGCTACTGGGGATCAGTTCAGTTGTTCCTTTTTCACATGCTTGTGGGTGCAATGAGCAACTTATGAGGTGCAAAGCCTCCCTATGAAGTGTACTGGGTGCATTGCTGAAGGGTTTTTCTTATTAAAATACTGTCATGGTGGGAATCCAGAGACAGCCAGGTTGCTTTTTCTTTAGCAAATTTTTGCATTGTTGTCCTGATCAACTTCTCCACCATCCATTTGGCATGGGTGGATGAACAAGTGCAGTGTGTAGCTTAGCTCACCTCCAGATGCTTCTACTTCAAAAGCTGAGAGCACCATAAGGTGTGTATGTGTGCCAGTGCACGATCTATGTGTGACTCTGTGCGTGCGTTCGTGCGTGCATGCGTGTGTTCGTGTGTGTGCGTGTGCGTGTGCGTGTGCATGCGTGCGTGTGTGTGTGTGTGTGTGTTGTTATAAGGTCTTTTTCAGGTAGGCATGCTAACTTCCAATTCCCTGTGTAGCCAAGGATGACTTCGAACTTCTGTTCCTCCCGGCTCCACCTGGTATCTGGGATTTTATGTGCATTTTCCACCACATGCAGGTTTTGCAAGGTTGAGTGTGGAACCCAGTACTGCGTGCATGATAGACAGGCACTCTACCAACTAGGCTCGTTCCCAGCCCCTCTCATAATATTTTATTGGAACATATGAATAGCTATTGTTTACCTGTTTCCCCATGGCTGCTTTTGACCTACAAGGACAGAATTGAGTTGAAGAAACGGATTTTAATGGGCAGAGAAACCAAAACAATTTCCTTTGAGGCCTTTACTTTGATGACCTTTACTCTCAAAGAGTTCAGAGGATTTGAAATTTGTTCAGAATAAGAAAATTACACACACACACACACACACACACACACACACACACACACACACACACAATCATTCTTTTTTAATTCCATCAGTTCCCAAGATACAATTAAAGAACTGCAATAGGTAAGACAGAGCCTCAAGCTAAAAGGTTCACAAATCAGAGAGAATAGTAGGGGCATGTGAACCAGACTCTCAGCTACACACTATGTTAAGTAAGACTCATTCTCCCTCTCCTTCTGGGAGGGGGCAACACTACAGATACAAAACCTGAGATTGCACAAACACAGCCAGTTCTGGACAAAGCCAGGATTTCTACCTACTGCAGTTAAACTCAATGGTGTGTTCTCAACTGGGTGTAGCTTTGTGGAAGAATGCGTGTGTGGCCCCGGCTTCCATCCCAAGCACCAGAAACCAAACCAAGCCAAACAAAACCTCACAAGCACAGTCCTTTTTCTTTTGGTGCAGGGGATGAACCCTGGGTCTTGTATATGCTAAGCAAGCGCTCTTCCATGCAGCTATACCTGAAATCCCACTCTTTTTTAACCATAACTGAAACTCATGGCTATTTATTATTTCCCTAAACCTCTCATTGGCTGTGGGATGGATGAAAAGACAAACAACAAAAACAAACAAAAACCCAGCTCTGAATCTATAGTTAGAAGCATGTTTGCTTGTCGTGAGCTATCCAGAGCACCGAGTCTGCTTTTGTTGACTGTCTGCAAGGTAAATGTTGCAGGCCCTGTTCCTATGTGCACTTGACCTGGACCTTGGCCTGGCCCAACACAATAGTCCAGTCCTGGGAGCAGCATTTAATAAAACATTTGGATGAGACTAGTGTGCAATCCAGCAAGGCAACTCGGTTCTTCAGTATCTGACCCTCTTCAGAGATGGCTAAATGCTTCCTGTGATAATTTCAGAGACGAGACCTCAGCAGCTGTCAGATGGAAGATCGCGGGTCTATATTTTACTAGAGAAATCCCAAAGCAGATAAGATTGAGGCTACACTGTGTTCACTGGGGAAATTAATTCCACCCCAGGTGAGTATGCGTGCCTCAGGGGGAGTTATGGCAAGGAGGAAGCTAAAAACATCTGCCAAACTTGGTTCTGGAGAGTTCTCTTCAGACCTTGAAGGGCAAGGGACCTCCTCCAGAGGCGCCTAAGCCCTGAAGTCCTTCCCTTGGTTATTGTTTCTCGTGGCTGTGTCCAAGCCCTTGATTAAAAACAACTTAAGAGAGGAAGAGTTTTTCTAAGTTAAATTTAAGAAGGAACACCACCCATCTTGGCAGAGAAAGCATGGCTGCCAACGCTGGTTAAAGTGTGTCCTCCGCAGTCCAGACAGCAGACGGCAAGTGGAACAGGGCTCTAAAACTTTAACCACTTCCTCCAGCGAGCCTCCACTTCCAGAAAGTTCCAGAGCCTTCCAAAATAATCCCACTACCTGAGGACCAAGTGTTTAAACACTGGAGCCTCTGTGTGGGGGGCGGGGGGTATTCCACACTCAACCCACAGTAACCCCCAGTAACAGGGGCACCTGGCCCAAAGCCTTAGCCTCCTCCTTCTCTGCCAACATCAAGCTCTGGAGGAGCAGAGCCACAGTCTTTGGCTGCAGTGTCTCCTGTCAAGTGTTGTTGCGCTAACAGAAATGAAGTCCTTTGTGTCTCCTAACACATCCCTCATCTTATGCCCATTATGGCTCTGGAACTTTAAAGCTCCTCCCCAGGCGCAGCAAGCAGCCCCTTGTTCTGTAACCTTCCGCATCCTTCCAGAAAGACGTCTCCTCCTTTGAAACTTTCACATCACCGACTTCCAAGCACAGACCTGAGTGGTCTTTGCCTGGACCTGGGATTTTTGTTTGTGGTTCTCATTTCGCTGATTGGTTTTAGTGTTTTACATTTAAAATGCTACTGTTAACTGCCCCTGGCCAGAGCCATCATGTCTGGTACAACTGTCCTATCAAATCATATTCTTAACTTTTCAATTGTTTCTAAAATATTTGGGGGGCTCACATTCTCATTTAAGGATCACCCCCGTGTCTGAAGGCTAGCCCTTGCCAATGCAGCATGGATGAGAGATTTTGTGTCTAAAACTAAATACAACCAAAGCAGTGTAGTGGGGCCATCAAGAGCCCAGCTTTGAAGGTGGCCTGGACAGTGTGGAGAGCTTCTTTGCTTTGACTCTGAACAAAGAACCAATCTTTATATGTGCCTTTCTCTTTCCTTGATCTCAAACTGGGAAGAGGGGTTAGCGTCTATCTTCTACAGCTATAAGGATTCATCGAATTAACCTGTAAAGGGCTTATAATCAATCATACCTAGAACATGAAGACATGCCATATTGTTGATTCCACAATTGAAATAAAGGCGTTTTAGAAAAGAGTGTGAAGGCGTTCAGTCCCCAGGACCTTGTAAACTGGGCTGAGATACCTGAGCCCACACACGCACGCACACATCACGCAGAAAGAGGGAGGGGGAGGGGAGGAGTGGGGAGAGAGAAATGTGGAGGATTTAAACATACTTTTCTTTCTGTCTCCTTAAGGTCCGGACTACATAAAAGATCACTTGCCTAAAGTTCACCAGCATGTCGCCTATATAGGAGAAAAGCGTCCAGCATTAGAGAAAACTGGAGATCTCAGATATTTATGGAGGCCTGCTTCAAACAGAAGCCTGCCGGCAAAATATAAACACGAGTACTCTGGTGGAATTGGTTGGGGGATACCACAGTACAGTTTCTTCAACAGATCAAGACTGGAAAGTGGCTTTCATATCCAGGTATCGCTCTTAGCTTCATGCTCTCCGTCGGCTCCTTGTGTTCTGATTTGAATTCTTTGTGAGTTTGCATCATAGACAGTGCCAAGTCCTTAGTCACACTGAATAGTAGTGACATTTAAGGTTTGCAGGAAGGTAAGTGTTGGGGCTTAACAAACTTACTAGCAACTTGCCCTTTTAGCCCCTTTAGCCCTTTTCATAGATGAGAGGAGAGGTAGGAAGAAAGTGAAGTTGTGTGCTGGGGTAGGGAATGCACCAGTGACCGTGACTGTGGGGGCATTTGCTTACACTGCTCTGTGTTTGGGCTGTGGGAGAAGGTGGTGCTGAGTTTCATTCTGCAAAGCAAAAACAAACAAACAAAACAGTGTCAGATCTTGAATGTCACGGGGCTGAGCATGGTGTGTGGGTGGTCAGGAATCTACAGTCTAGAACCCTTGTCTTGCTACCTTGGATGCTGTGGACCAAGGCAGGTTCCCACATACTCATCTTGAAAACAGAAAGAAGTGAAAGTGATTTTAGAAGCAGTGTCTGAGAATTTGAATGTATTTACAGACACGCTTGAGCACCTTCCATACACCAATGATATATTACACAATAGAAGAATTTCCAGATTTCCTCACGCCATTTTTTGAAATTTGTTGTGTATGCATGTGTGGTGTGAATATGAGGTGTAGGGGGTGTAGTGTGGGGTGTGTGTGTGTATATGTGTATATGTATGGTATATGTGTGTTGTATGTGTTGTGTGTGTGTGTGCGTGCGTGTGTGGTATATATGTGTTGTGTATGTGCATGTGTGGTGTGCATATGAGGTATGGGGGTGTAGTGTGGGGGGGTGTATATGTGTACATGTATAGTTTATGTGTGTGTTGTGTGTGTGTGTGCGTGTGTGGTATATATGTGCTGTGTGTATGCATGTGTGGTGTGTGTGCGTGTATCATGTAAGTGTGGGTGTGGGGTGTACCTGTGTGCTCTGTGTGTGTGTTTGTGTGTTGCACAGAAACTGGTCTTGCTTAGCAAAGCTTTAAGCCATTAAGCTTTCTGTATAAGTCCTGACATCTTAACAGCAATTCCTATCTGTCTCATAACAATGTTAGATAGCTTCTCCTCCTCCTCCTCCTCCTCCTTCTCCTCCTCCTCCTCCTTCTTCTTCCTGCCTTTTCATATTTTGTCTTTATTTATTACTTTTAAAAAAGGTGCGGAAACCAGTAGTTAATACAATTCTCAAGCAAGTGAAAGAAGCGCCTTAGGGATCAACCAACCCAGTAATGCAGTGGGAGACCAGGAAAAGCAGAGCATGCACATGACTCTCAGGAGCTGTTGTACTAGGGTTTGGAAAAATTATAAAACAACGAAGACCACCACCAATACCACAACTATGCAATCAAAACTCTACAACCTGTACAATACAACCTGTACAATACACCATTCTTATCATGACACATTAAATGAATAATTAGCAAACACACTCTGAAGCATAGTGAGCATTAATAAAAACTGTCGTAACTGATACACCGCCTCAGTCACAGGAAACCACAAGTCTAGCTGAGACGGTCTTGCTGCTACTGCTCAGCAGCTATAAGGCAACCACACCTGTGTCTCAGAAGAGACTGTTTTCTGAGGCGGGCAGTTTCCTAGGTTAGCCTACTTTGCGTGGTCAAGCAGTTCCAGAGCAAGGGAGCTGTAAATTTCTGAAGAGCATTCTGCAGTGCAAGTCCCTTCCAGAGCTCTATCAACTTTCCCAAGCCAAAGGCCCCGCCCACTCCAGTAAGAACCTGTCCAGCTCCTTCCCCTTCATACACTCCCACCCCAAAGGTATGTTAAGGTCGGACTTTGTCTTCTTGCCTTTTGTCTTCTAACCCTGTGCTCTGAAAAAGTTCAACAGCCAACTTTATATAGGAAGTAGATAAAAATTATAATAATAAACATTTAATAACAATTTTCTCCCCATACATTCTCTAGAACTGCTAACTAGAAAACAATAATAATTTTATTTTTTATTAAATTATTTAATATATTTACATTCCAAATGTTGCCCCCCTTTCCTGAGCCCCCCTCTCCCAGCCCTTCATCCCATCCCCCATCCGCTTTGCTTCTGAGAGGGTGCTCCCCTCCAACTTCCCTCCCCCTCACACCCCTCACCAGCACCCCTCTTCCCTGGGGCATCAAGTCTCTATAGGATTAGGAGCATACTTTCCCACTGAGGCCAGATAAGGCAGTCCTCTGCTACATCTGTGCTGGGGGCCGCGGACCAGCCCGTGTGTGCCCTTTGGTTGGTGCCTTAGTCTCTGCGAGCTCTGAGGGGTCTGGATTAGTTGATACCGTTGTTCTTCCTATGAGGTTGTCATTCAACAATAAACATTTTAAAATGACTTATTTTGAAATGGCTTCTGTCCATTTTTTTTCTTTTCTTCTAATTAAAATAGAATTATAACATGTTCCTCTCTTTTCCTTCATACAGCTCTACCCATGTACCGCCCCCTCCCCAATTCCCCCACTCATTCTCAAAATCCTGGCCTCCTTTTCTTTAATCTTAGACACTTCCTTAAAGGAGCCACTCAGATTTTTAGAGAAAGGAAAGACTCTGGGAACAACAGTATGTGCTAACTGAAAAAGATTGCACCTATTAACAAAGGACCACCTACAACTGACCTACCCATTAAGATCTATGTATCACTGGGGCTGTTAATCTTACCCCTCCAAATCCCAGCCCTGATTTTCTGTGCATCAAGTATGAAATTTTAAGTCTAGATTCAGATTTCAGTTCCTTATTAACCCACTTACTTTCATACATTCATATTTGGCACATGAATTTGGAGATATACACTCAGTTCTGTGTAGACAAACCTGCTGAAAGTACACGAGGTATAAGGAATCAGATCTAAAGTTGCAGGCCTGTAATCTCATTGTTTGGGAGGCCGAGGCAGGGGAATCACAAGTTCAAGGCCAACCTGAGCCACAAAGATAGGCCTTATCTCAACAAAAGAGAATGGGACCGAAGAGAAAGAGAGGGAATTGAGATCGGGTGGCTGGGGACCTCAGCTTGGACCACAGGACTCCATAGCCGATTAGCGCCGGGAGAGGGATACCCTCCCAGGAGCTTGGAAAAGCCGGGAGTGGGCCCAAGACAAGCTCCACAGCTCACCAGGAACTGCCCCAAACCTGCAAGACACAGGGACTGCGATAAGCGGGCATAGAAACCCCCTGGATCCCAACAGCAGCGGCTGCGGCAGGAGACATCTGCCTGGGCCACCAGGGTTCCAGAGTCAAGGAGCTCCAGGAGAAAGTTACTCACCTAGGAGCATGGAAAAGACACCTCTCAGAGAGAGCTGGTCTTCAAGGAGTATTGATACAGAGGCCTGCAGGTGAGAAAAGCCATAGCCAGAAAGTAAGATCAGCTAACATCAGAGTTAACAAGATGGCAAAAGGCAAGGGCAAGAACCTAAGGAACAGAAACCAAGGCTACTTGGCATCATCAGAATCCAGCTCTCCCACCACAGCAAGCTCTGGATTCCCCAGTACGCCAGAAAAGCAAGACTCAGATTTAAAATCATTTCTCATGATGATGAT
>CM052704.1:57550753-57553253 GCA_028551405.1 Uromys caudimaculatus
GGTTCCAGATGGAGGAGCTGGAGAAAGGACTGAAGGAGTTGAGGGAGTTCGCAGCCCCATGGAGGGAGAGCAACAGCGCCAATGGGCCTGACCCCCCCCCCCCCGTTCATCCTGAAGTTTGGACCACCAATCAAAGAATACACATCTATGGACTCATGGTTCGGACCACATATGAGGCAGAGGATGAGCTCGATGGCCATCAGGGAGAGAGGAGAGGCCCTTGGGCCTGAGGGTGATAGATGCCCCAGTAAAGGGGAATGTCAAGGTGGGAATAGGGGCATGGGTGGGTGGGTGGGTGGGAGGTGGAATTCCCTCATAGAGGCGGGGAGGGAGAGGGGATAGGGGGCTTCCAAAGAGGAGACCCAGAAAAGGCAAACACTGGAAATGTAAATAAAGTATCAAAAATAAAAAAAAATAAAAAAGAGAGGGAATTGAGAGGGGAAGGCAGTGACAGGGAAGAGAGAGGAGGGGGGAGGAGACAAAGGAGAGGGAACAGAGAAGAGACAGAATAGAAGTGTGTGGGAAAGAGAGAGATCAGAAGCACAGGAAACAATAAGAAGAGTGGTAGTGTCAACTAAGATCACCTTATAGAGGACAGAGGGTGTCACTTAGGTGATGCCTTGTTTCCCTGCGACTTCTTGAACATCTGTAGCCACTTCTTGCCCACCCTATTCCACATCAAAATGAGCACTTTTCGTTTCTGGCTGCAGATGCTCCTCAGCATATTGTACGCCATAGCTCAGAACTCCAGTTTGAACATAGACTCTTGCTGGATGTGTATAGCTCCAGCAGCCGTGCTTCCTAATTTAAGTCTCAGGTCCCTCTGAGACCTGCAGCCAGGATGCTCAGGCACTTCCAAGGGACTTCCACAACAGTGCCTGGGGGCTGCTGCCTCCTACTTGGAACCAGCTCTCTTACTTGGGGCAAAAGGAGGGCTCCACAGATCATGTGATAAATTATCTGACTTGAGCAGGGGGATAGTAACCTCCATGCTGAGTGACACCAGAACACTTAGCACACTATAGAGGTCAGTGAAAACTCATCAGAATGAGTGTGTGTGTGTGTGTGTCTGTCTGTCTGTCTGTCTGTTTCTCTCTCTCTCTGTCTCTCTGTGTCTCTCTGTGTGTGTGTGTGAGTGTGTGTGTGTGTGTCTCTCTTGTCTGTCTGTCTTTGTCTCTGTCTCTCTGTGTGTCTTTCTCTGTCTCTCTCTCTCTGTGTCTCTGTCTCTCTCTCTGTGTCTCTGTGTGTGTGTGTGTGTGTGTGTGTGTGTGTGTGTGTGTGTGGTGTAGCTATTTCTACCTAGCCTCATGTATGTTACAGTATCATAGTGATACACACACACACACACACACACACACACACACACACACACATATACATATATATGCAATCAATCAGGAAAGCCCATTATTTTGGCTGTTCTCTCAGATTTAAGGGCAGTGCATTCTTGTTTAAATGGATTTGCTCTCTGCCAAGCTATGTATTTCAAATCTACAGGAATAAAATGGAACCAATTGAAACAATGCCTGTGGCCTTCCTTTCCAGTGGTCTGCCTCCCCACCCTGGCCTGGCTTTAACCCAAGCATCAGTAAGGTCAGCTGGCTTCCTGATGCCCGTTTTCTGCTCCTGCACTCTGACCTCATGACAAATTGATTTAAGTCAGTTGCTTTCCCCACAGAAATGATGTCATATTGGACTTGGTCAGCCATTCTTCATTGGTATGATCCCCAAGACAACATTAAATCAATTCACTGCAATACGTATTACAATCATTGTGTTTCACAACATAGAAATCCACCTGTAAACTCATATGTGATGTGGCTAATAAAAAGTTTCCAAGCTTTGATAGTTCTGCCACAGTTTTAACCACCATGAATTCTACACCATCTTCTAGGGGCTTCTTTTGACAGTTCAATGACATTTGAATGAATTTCTGATAAATTTTCTGATAAAATTTTTTTATGCCGATGGATTCAGTTTATCCTAAATTGGTTGGTTTGTTGGACATTTTCCTCACTAGTGAATAATCTAGAAAAGATAAATAAGAAAATATCTACAACGGATGTGTTAATGAGAACATACTGTGATCCTCTCTACGATGCTTAGACTGTGGTATGGACAAGTGAGCTCTTTACGCGAGGCCACAGCTAGTAACTAACAGAGCCAGGACTTCAGCCCAGGCATGTGAAGCACACAGTAAGCGAATAAGATGCAGACTGAAACGAAAGGCTGGGCTTCAACTGCCTTCATGTGCACATCCCTGGCTAGTGCTCCACTGGCTCAGGTCTAGTTGCCTCTTTGGCTAAAGCCTGTGTCTTTTTCTCCACATTCTGTCAACGTTCTCCCAACTTCTTACTCAGCATCAATACACACAGCACACCTCATCTATGAGTTGTTCATAGGTACCAGCCAGATAGGGGGTGGAATAATAATTTGGTCATGATTACTTTTGAAATTTTAATCTAAGAAGTATTTTATAGCTCTTCAAAACAAATCAAAT
>CM052704.1:57555753-57565077 GCA_028551405.1 Uromys caudimaculatus
GTGTGTGTGTGTGTGTGTGTGTGTGTGTGTGTGTGTGTTTAAATGGAGGTACTCCATAACAGAGGAGGTGAACAATATCTCACCTAGACACCAAAAGCTGTTAAATATAAAGCCCATATCAGGAATGGTTTATCTCTTTTGGGATTGTTTCACAGGAGGGGTCCCACCAACCTCAAAACATTATAGGCTACTGCTATTACTTTTGATTACCCTCTGGAACTTGACAATAAGACCCTATGGCTAAAGGGAACACATAGTTGAGTCCTAGAACATGAAGAAATCAAGCTGGTACTGACCCGGAAGCTTCATCCCTACTGGCTAGCTTTCACAGTGCTGGAAGGTGCTGTGGGTGCTCCCGGAAAAAAAAGGTACTCATCGGTCTTACCCAATTGTAAACCCCGAAAGCTATAATGACAACCAACCTGGCAAGATATACTGCTGGTGCAGTAATGGCAGCAATGCTATAAGAGTAAGCAACCAGCAACCACTGTTTAAAATTAGATGTAAGGCCCACTACGTAAGATGAAACTCATGTGTGCTACTCTTACTGAGACCAAGATGCTCTGTCTTGACAGGTCGTAGGCCCTAGGGGAGAGCCTACTATATTATTCCGCTAAATGGATACATCTGGGGAACTTTTATCTTCCCCCTTTTTGGTGATGTGTTTACTAATATTTTTAGAGCACCTTGATTTTTACTGCTTCTAAAATGGAGATTATATTGGTTTTCTATTGCTCCATAGCAAATGACCACAAATTCAGAAATGCAATGGCGTACTATGCATCTGCTCCCAGATCTATAGGTCTGAAGCCTGAGGATGTCATGGCTGACTTGCTGCTCAGGTCTCCCAAAGCTGGCTGGGTATCACTGTCATCTCTTTCAGGTTCATACGGTTGTGGCCGACTCTACTTCCTTGTGGTTAGAGGGATATGTGTTAGCCAGGAGCCAGTTTTCAACTTTTTGTTTGGGGCCTGGGTCTCACTAAGTAATTTAGACTGGCCTTGGCATTCTGTAGCCTAGGCAGAAGTAGAAATTATGATTCTCTTGCCTCAGCCTCCCAAGGAACTGGCATTACAAGCCTACCACACTGGGCAAACCTTCTTTTCTTAAATTCAAAGGATTTTTAGAGTCTTGATTATACTTTTAAAAAATCCCTCAACAGCCATGCCCTGGATCAGTACTTGATTGAATATCTGGGAAAAAAAAAGTATATTTACTAGAAAATGAGAATTCTGGGAACTATTGGAACTCTGCCTACCACAGGGTTAATAGCAAACCCTCAGAGCACTGTTCTCTGGATTGAGAAGTAGGTGTGCATCACGCTGGCATAGTATTTCTTGCAGCAGGGCTTAACAAATGGCATCTAGTGGCATTAATGTTTCTCTCTGCCTATATTTTAAAACTATATAATGTTATAAGCATGGTAAAAAATCACAATAGAATTTGCACTCTACTTGAATACACCACAGAAAGTAGTGATTCTGGTTCCATAGTTAATAGACTCACAAAACCCAGTGTTTACTGCTTGCTTAAAGTTGATTTATTAGTTCAAATTATTTAAAACATTGCAGTCAAACAACAATTACAAAAACATTCATGTCAGACTGCAGGCTTATCTGTAAACAAAATGCGAATCAATCTCTCTCTCTCTCTCTCTCTCTCTCTCACACACACACACACACACACACACACACAATGCATCATAGAATTCAAGCCTTAAACACTGACATTTTCAGAAACAATTGTTTTGTTTCAACCCTTGCTCTGAATATAAAATGAATATTTCAGATGCCCCATTCTTGCAAAGACCTTTTTGCCTTTCTTGATTCAATAATTCCAGTCTAAAATAGGCAACAATGCAGTTTAGTAGCCCAGTCACAACAATGCGGGTGCTTATCACTGGCAGTGGGAAGAAAGACACCTAAGGGGTTAACCGTAATATTTTGCAAATTGAGGCAAGAAGAGAACAAACCCATTGGCATAACAAAAGGTAGCCAGAGGGGCTTTTTCCACTCCACTGTTTGGTACTGAGAGCCCAGTGTTACTAAGGAAGGAGGCTGGAGAAGAAAATCTTAGTGTGTACACATTCTTGAAATGCATCGGATTGTGTCCGTTTTACTGATGAAAAAGCCCATAGTTACAGAAATGGATAACATGGTCCTTTCCAGTTAGGAAATCTAAATCAGATAACCTCTCAAAAGCATTGTGGAATAGCATAACAAAGCAAGGATTCCTCTAAATAATCCCAAAAATCACCTGAGTATGGCAGGTCTATTCTAGAGGTGGGCTGTGGAAAAGGGGAAGCCATAAGCAATGGCTGTCCAATAGAGCTAGCCCCAGATGGATACAATTAATTTAATCCAATTTTAGCAGATTTTATTCATTCAGAAAATGTGTCTAGCTCACAGTTGCTAGATGTAATTAGCAGGCATTTCAGTTTTAGTAATACCTAGACTTATTTAAACATGGCTTCATAGTAAATGTCTAATTTGAACCTATAATTATATTTGGTAATTGAAAATGTTAGAGGATATATAAACGTTTCTTTCACTAATTTCCTTAAAATATTATTTCTTGGTGGGTTGTATAAACATTTTAAATTCTTGTTTATTTATTTGTAGTTCTGGGATGAAACGTAGGACCTTGTGCTTAATTAGGCAAGTGCTCTACCCCCGAGTTATATCCCTAGCTGAACTAATCTATTGATCAATATTTTCCTTATTATCAATAATGGACCAATATAAATGTCTATATGACTGTGAATTCATTAGGTTTAACACCTCAGTGAGTATTGCTGCTCAAATAAATCATGGTATATTTTGTTAATAAATTAAAATACAAAAGGGTAAGCTTATTTCAGATAGTATAACATTTCAACACTAACACATGGGGCTCTAAGAGACATGGAAAAAGATATTTTTTAGTATTTCCTAAGGAGATTCATGTTTTTGTTATTAAACAGAGTAGCAAAAGATTAAAGTTGATCACCCAAGTCCAAATACATTTGTCCAAAGATGATGATAAAATTATTTATGAATTAGTAGGCAAATTCAGTTTTCAGGGACTTAATTTATTATGCTAGGAATCAACCGATGCCATGACCGTTTGAGTAACTTAGACATTTTCTGTTGACTGATGGGTGAACTCTTATATGACCCCTTCCTTCATACATGTGTTTTCTGTGTGGGGGCCAAGGCTGCCATTTGGGTCACCTGAGCAAGCAGGTAGCATAAGGAAACAGAGCACATACAACAATTAGGCAGGCAGCCCGCAAAGTCATTCTAAGACAAAGCTTGGGGAAGAGCAGGAGAGGAGAGTGAGAATAGCCCGGGTTGCCAGTTGCTGCTGAAGTTTCACCCTTATTGCTATTTTTTGAATTGTTATGAATCTGGCACCTCCTATCAATATAAATGTCTAAAATGCATTCCAAAGCAGAAGTGAAATACCTTTTGACATTTTATGTTGTAGTTTTTCAATTGTAGTATGGCAAACTGAGAAATGATTGTGAACTCACACCCTTTGGAATATGAACATGACATCCTCCACCCCCCATCCCCCCACCCCCGCTTATTTAAAAAGATGAGGCGGAAGAAGCCGGCACTTTGGGATCATTCATTCAGGAATAATACATCATTCGAGTGCATGCACACCACAACACCGTGTGGGATTCTGTGCCTTTTTTTTTTTAATGAGAAACTGATATTTAGCTACCAAATCGTTTCTCAACTATCAGAGTTTTCAGATCTGCTACAGGCATCTAACACCACCACTTTCTTACTGTGCGGTCACATTTGCTGACTCTGAAGAGCCCTCAACTGCTGGCCTAAATGATGGCTGATAGTCCACCCCGCTGCCTCCTTCCAGAGTCAGAAAGATGTGGGGGCACCCAGGGACTCCAGGCTGGACCACACTGAGCCCTGAGCCCTTTCCCAGCCTTCTCCATTCACCCAGAGGGAGCAGAGAGCATAGTGACTGCTTCCTCTTCATTCAGGAAGCAACCATCTCCTCTGATTTTCTTTCAGCTGAATTTAGCATTCCTACTTCATTTTCAATCCTGATTCCCTTTCTGAGGAGGAATGTCGATGCTTTGTCCTTAAACCCACGGATCCCTACTTACTAAGGGACGACACTGACCTTTAGCTTTGCTCCTTTTACAGCATGGCGAACTAAGTCATGGCGCGATGGACAAAATAACCCACCGCTATCAAAACCCTTGGTAAGTACATGTAAAGGTGTTTTACATTAGCTGATGGGTTTCCTTCCTAAGTTAGGGGCAGCTTCTTTTCTAGTTTTGAAAAGCACACTATCATTCTATTTTTATGGCTTCATATAGCTTTGTGTGGGAGGTAGAAATCACAAATTTTTATTTCTAATGAACCCAATAAATTTTACCTTCTGCCAGTCTAATTAGGGAAAGAGACAGAGCAAAAGAACATGGTAAAGGCAGTGCTAGACTAAAGCGGAGGAAAGAGACTGAAGCAGCAGCTGGGAAGGTTGGACACCGATGAGCAGATTAGTTTTAAATTTGTAAGTAAGCTTTTTTGTGGAGAAACTATATATATATAAACTAATATATATATATATATTAGTTTAAAAGACCTCATTTCATGCTGTTGGCCTAGAAACCTCAATAATAGGTAGTCTTGGTTAATAAACATAACCTTACCGAAGTCACATAATGGCTTGAATTCATGTTGTCTTAAGGTAGCTGCTAACAAAAATTAAACATGTGTAGCTCTAGGTGTGTTAAATTACCAGGAAGATAAAATGCTGCGCTCTTGTATAGATGGAACACAATCCAGACGCCTGGAGGGCAAGGCTAGACAACACTGAAGGCATAATAGTGTGGGAGTGGGAGTGGGGTAGAGGGCGCTGCTTTTCTCCAGTTTTCATTCTTGAAAGACACAGTTATTAGTGTGTACAAAAATATTGGATTTGGCCTCTTCTCCTATCATAAAATAGATCCCATAGAAAGAGACCTCAAGCCCCCTGGGAGCTGAAAAGATGCCTCAATAGTTACAAAGACTTCCTCCTCTTGTAGAGGACCTGGGTTTGGTTCCCAGTGCCTGCACTGTGACTCATAACCATCCATAACTCCAGTTCCAGAAGATCTGATAACCTCTTCTGAACTCCATGGGCACCGAGCACACACATGGCACACATACATACATGCAGGCATAAAATACTCACGTGCATAAAATAGAATCAATCAAATAATTTTAAGAGTTTGTCAGGCACTGTCCAGAAGATCTCCCTAGATAACACCTGTGACTTGTTAGTGACAGCCACAGTTCCACTGCATTGCATGAAAGGCATGCATTCTGTGTAAAAGATTCCATCGCCTTTGAACTGCGTTGCTTACAAGTACTGTAAGTACTTTCTCAGCTCTTTCTCAGCAAAGAAAAGCACCAGAGAGAGGCTATTGGAAATTAAGGACACCTTTAACAACTGTTGATAGTAAAAGCATGAATGTGCTACTCTTTAAATGTAAATACCTTCATGGAAAGTGTCTGAGAAACACCGAAGCTGTGAACACTTTCCCTAGAGAGAAGAGGTTACCTTGATTTCTAGGGACCATTCTATGCATTATACCAAGTCATAAGGATGCAAAATGTCTATGAAAAACATCCTTCTACTTAGGGGACCGTGAATTAAGTTCAGAATCTGAGCATACGCTTAAGAAGGCAAATACCAAAATCAGTTTGCCTATGTGAACAATGGCTTAGTCAGGTCTCTGTTTCTGTGACAAACACCTGAGAGACAATCAACTTACTGAGGGAAGATTCATTCTGGCTCTGAGCTTTGAAGGTTCTAGTACATGATCAGTTAGCTTTGCTGCCTTTAGGCCAAGCTGTACATCACGGTAAAATCTCATAATAGAGCAAAGCCATTTGCCCCATGGGAGATAAAAGAAAGAACTAGGCCCCAAGGCTCAGTTGGGTGCGTTCCCGATGGCCGGGCCTCTCACAAGGTGCTAAGTGTTATTTCCTCTTTTCTCTTCCTCCTTCTCCCCACTTCTTCTCTTTCTTCCTCTTCCTCTTCCCTCCCTTCTTCCCTCTCTTTCTCTCCCTCCTTTTCCTCCCTTTTAAAAATCCAAGTTCAGGGGTTTAACCATGACCACACTTTATACCTGTTAGAAACTCTGCCACCCCACAGACTGGGACCAAACCTTTAACATATGGGTCTTAGGGGCCCATTCATTTCAAAAAAATAACAAATGCAAATTAATAACTAGAACCATAACCAGAAAATTGCAGTTAGAAAGGTGAAATTTCATTAAATGTTGGTAGTTTCTCGATTCCTCTATGGTGTCTGGTGGAGGTCCTAATTCTAAGAAGTTGGACACAGGTGCTTGGAGGATGCTTATGTTTTGTGACTCTAAATACTTGTACTGCTTGGAAACCTTTCTGCCTCACTCTTGAGTTGTCAAGATAGTTTAGCAAGGGTACTAAACTCCACTGGTGCAGAGATGTCTAACCCCTGTGCTTTGGGGCTGGATTGAGGACATCTCTTTTCTAGGCTAGGTAGTATTTAGTCTCACAACCAGTTTCCAGGCTCTGTTCTTCTCAGACAGCAGCAGCACTTCTCTAGTTGAAAGTCTGGCTGCTTCACAGTAGCACACAAGCCAGGCTTGGTGTATATACAACTATATACAATTATAAAACAACTATATGGCTTTTTTAAAAATATGCAACATTCATGCTTTTTTTGGTGTATGTGTATATATACAGTACTGGGGAACTAACATACTTTTTAGTTGTTTTTTTTTTTTAAGATTTATTTATTTATTACATGTATGTACACTGTAGCTGTCTTCAGACACTCTTTCTTCTCTCTCCCCGGCCCTGCTCACTCCAGCCCCGCTCGCTCTGGCCCTGCTCTATAGCTGTCTTCAGACACCCCAGAAGAGGGCATCAGATCTCATTACAGATGTTGTGAGCCACCATGTGGTTGCTGGGATTTGAACTCAGGATCTCTGAAAGAGCAGTCAGTGCTCTTAACCGCTGAGTCATCTCTCCAGCCCCCTTTTTAGTTTTCTTAAAACTCTTTTTTAACCCTACTTTTTATTTTATATATATATGGATGTTTTGCATGTTTATCTGTAACCATGTGCATGCCTGGTACCTGATGAGGCCAGAACCCTGCATCTGATGCAGAACAGGAGTAACTGAAAATTGTGATCTGTTACCTAGGTGCTGAGAATTGAACTGGGTCCTCTAGAAGAGAAGTCAGTGCTCTTAACCACTGAGCCATCTCCCCCATCCCAGGCCATACTAGTTGAAGGTCAGCTTGGGCCATCTAGCAAGTACCAAGTCAACAAAGGCTGTCTAGCAAGACACTGTTTTTTAAAGCAGCCAAGTAGGTTAGGGAGGGGGAGAGAAGGTTACCATCCCAGGGCCAGGCATGGCGGTAGTACATGTCTAAAATACCAGCATCTAAGAAGTAGAGGGAGGATCAGGAGGTCAAGTTCACACTTGGCTACATAGTTTGAAGCCAGTTTGGGCTATAGGACAGGTTCTTTCAAAAACATTATATCCCACCCTGCTTTATCCGGGTGGTAATATAACAGTTCACGACAAAACATATTTATGAGGGCATTTGGGCAAGGACCTGGCTAAGGCTTGAAGGGCCTCTAAGGAAGTGAACTGATAAATGGCTTTAGATAAAGTTCATGTTGATTAATCCAAGCTTCTCAATACACTTGTCTCGTTTCAGCTTATCTCCTCTCATTCATAAGTGTATGTGCAATTATGAGTTTAGTCTGTTTTCGGGGTGATACTGAGAAGGCGAGCATGAGTTTCCTAGCACCAGAGCTACTTGAGCCAGGCAGAAGCAGCACATCAAACTAGGATCTCTGCCTGCATCGCAGAAAATCCTGGGAGAGTGGGAAGACAAGGGGGTTAGACATGCCGGAAACTTGTGGGCCTGTTGGGCAGTATGAATTTTCATCTAAGAACACAGAGAGCTCGCTGGGAATGTTTAAATCAGAAATCAGAAGGAACATGGGCCATATCCCTTTGTGAAAGTCACACTTAGAAAGTTGGAGTGCTATGTGAAGAAGGGACGGTAGCTGACAGGAAGAGTTGTGACAAGATCGGCTAGGAGACATCTCATTTGTACAGACCTGTTGGGTCTTCAGATAAGCCAAAATAAATAAAGCCTGGTGTACAGGCTTTTTACTCTCTAGTTTCTCTTGCCAGTCAGATGTATGCATCCTGGGCGTGGATGGACAGGGAGCACAGTCATGCCGTGTGAAGTTAGCTCTTTACTTTTCCTTCTAAATTAAAGTAAGCATATCCCTGCTTTAAATAGGCCAGATTTCCCTAGCTAGGCCACTGGATGGCCATTCATCTTCATACAGTCTCCTCTGCTTGCAGCTAGGTATTTCCAGCATAAACACACAGAACTTCTAATGTCAACAAGAATAAACGGCACAAGATACGAAACACAGGAGCCGTTTGTGTTCCAATTAGAGGGGTCACCAGAGACTGTACTGGTAACCGATGAAATGTCAGGGTTCTGTGTTGTAAGAGGCAAGCAACTCCCATAGCAGTACAGACCCCACCCTATATAGGCTTTTAACATAGGGAAGGCTAACTGGGAATACCTTCTTTCTCTTATTTTCCTATGAGAACACACTTTTAACAATAATCTTTCAAATAAGAAGTTTACATTAGTCAGCTTCTTATTAGTGTGACAAAATGCCCAAGAAAATCAACTTAAAAGGAGGAGCTTTGCTTTGGCTTATAGTTTCAAAGATTTCAGTCCATGTTTGCTTGAGACTGTTGCTTTGGATGATGACCCAGTACACCTCGGTGAGTGGGTGACAGAAGAGGGGAGAGGAGCCGTGAGGAGAAGAGGAGAGGACAGATGAACACTGCTACCTTATGGCACCTAGACAGCACAGAGAGAGAGAGAGAGAGAGAGAGAGAGAGAGAGAGAGAGAGAGAGGAGTTGCTGGGGGCCTAAAGATTCCATCAAGCCTTCAAAACACGGACCTTTGAGAGACATTCAAGAGTAAAGTTCTTTCTTCACAAGCATGAAGGCCTGATTCTGATCCCTAGAACCCACATTAAAAAAAAAAAAAAAAAAAAAAAAAGTCAGGCATGGTGGCATACACTTGCAATCCCAGTAGCGTTTAAGTAAAGACAGGTGGGTCACTGAGGCTCCCTGGCCAGCTAGCTAGCTTAGCCTAGACCAGTGAGACTCTCTCTCTCTCTCTCTCTCTCTCTCTCTCTCTCTCTCTCTCTCTCACACACACACACACACACACACACACACAGAGAGAGAGAGAGAGGGAGGGAGGGAGGGAGGGAGGGAGGG
>CM052704.1:57565177-57646920 GCA_028551405.1 Uromys caudimaculatus
TTACTTATGTTGATGACTGACATTACTGTGTGTTGCTGGCTGAATGTGAGCCATCTGAAAAGCGGTGGGTTCTCCAAAGCTCCATGAGTTTAGAAGCCAAGTTTGGGAAAGGACAGTGTTCCCGTAGCTCTTTCTGTTCTGAGTCTAAAACAATCCCTCCAGGATGTGTCTTTCCTTCAGATCAAAAACAAAGAGTACTGATTAACCGATAAAATTTACTTTCTCCATAATATGATCTTCATTTACCTGAGCAATCAACAGCAGACACGAAATGCTCATCTTCAAGTCAAATCTTCAGAGTTAAAAGCAGCCAGCTGGTCATCTCAAATAACCCTATTGAGTCAATGATTCTAACTTCCCTCCTGCTTCATTGTCCCTAAATCTGTAGTGAGAATCAAGGTAAAGGAGGCACTGACCAATCCAACGTTTATCCATCCCTGTCACCTAGTCAGAGAGCTGCCCCACACAGGACACTGGGCCCCCAGACACCATCACCACCATCTGACATTGTCTCTGTGTGAGTCTTCCTCTTCAACCCTGCTGTAGTCGTCTCTGTATGTGGTTCTTAGTAAAGGCTTTTTAACCTGCCTGCAATCACTTTCAAACTATCTCTGAAAACTCCTCCCACAGGTCTTCAATTAGTCTCCCGTGATGAGGAATTCGCCCGCACTTTCACTAGTGAGCATTTTCTATGCAACAGGTATTAAGAAACCAAAGTTGAGTCCAAGCATGGTTCTTGCCATCATAGTAACAGGAAATAAAAATGGAATACAATTGTGACGGCTTAGTCCAGTAGGAGAAGGCCACATGGGAAGCAGTGTATGAATGCAGTAGGCAGTGCTTCCAGGTCTCTGGAAGCCCAATTCATGCTCCATGCTCCAAAAGGCAACTTCAACATCATCTAGCCTTTGTAAATCCTGTAGCAATCCCTTCAGCCCTCCCTCTTTAACACCACTGTTAAAGACAGACTCGGCTTTGTTGCATGTTCACCCTCCCTGTGAGACTGTGAGACACAGAAGTATTTTGATTTTCCATTAATTCCCTTACATTTAATCCTAGCGGCTGTGACACTTGAGACAGGTTATTTGAGTAAGGCCTCACTTTCCCAGTCTTTAAAGTGATGGCGACAGGATCTCCTAGGCAGGGTTATGGTATAGACAGCATTGTTACACGTACAACACTTAGGACACTGGGATACATCGATGACACAATGGGTGATATAACCATAAATTTGTCACCCAAAACACTCTTGAGAGCATAAGAGGAAGCCAACAAATGGGTCTCCAGGACAATGGATAAACTGAAACTACGATTAGCAAATCAGGCACTCGATGTATAAATATTGAAATGCTTTGAAATAAATCAGATGCATCTATTAAAGTTCTCATTGTGGTGTATTGTCCCCCACAGCTCCCCAAACAATCCAGGCTATTGCCATTGCTTTTTTTTTTTTTTTTTTTTTTTTTTTTTTTTGTCTATCATTACTAAATAGTTAGACTGCTAAAGACACAATACATTTTCATTGCAAGACATTGAGAAATCAAGCTGAAACTGACCTCAAAGCTTCCTGCCCGCTGGCTAGCTTTTGTAATGTTAGAAAGTGTCATACATGCCGTAAGAGAGAAAAGTCATCAGTGCACACAGCGGCGAATGCTGTGTCCTATCACTCTGACCTGCCAGGGAAGGAGTGCCACGGTGGCGTGAAGTTTATAGGAGCAATCACCTACTTTCTCACTGGATTTGAGGCCTATTCCATAGGAAGGACTTTGTACCTGGTATGGTAAACCTGGCTAAAAGACCAAACCTCAGGAGGAAATAGGCCTTGGGGTGGGTAAACCTACTTCTGTTGCTAAGTGGACATGTTGACCAACTGCCTTCTAAATATTATTATCCCCAGATTAGTGCTACTGTCAACCTTGGCCAGAAAACTCCCTTCTGTAGTGGGCAGCAGTTAACACAGCAACTCACAGCTTGTCAAAGGGCTGGGAATAAGTGACCGTCGAATGTTCTCAGCTCTGCAGAGAACACCCGTATCATCTCTTCCCCCAAGGCTCAGGGAATTTCAATAAAGAGGGAGCAGAGAGAATTAAGAATAGGATGATGGGGAGAGGTTCTGTGAACTGCTATCTTCTGGACATGACATAGGTGTTGAACTCGTGAACTCGAATCAATTATGGTCATCCACACAAGAGCCTGCCAACAAGATAAGTCAACATTTTAGCAGGAAGAAATAAAAAATGGATCAGAAGGAGATTCATTGAGGTCTTGAGGAAGTCAGAAGGAGAAAAGGAAGACAATGGGAGGAAAATACATTGTGGGCATGTATGAAATTGTTTAAAGAATATATGAAAGATTTTAAAATCCTTATTGATGAAAACAATCAGTATAAAGATTAGCTATAGCATCAAAATGTACAAAAATTACACAAAAAAACTCTAACAGATAAAAAAACAACTAAGGAGAACATATAAAAATTAAATGTTCTAATACCCGATGACTAAAAAGTTCAGAAAGAAGCCAGAAGAAGTAGAAAAGAGAAAAACAGTAATTCAAGAAAATGTCCTTTAAGGGAATGATTTCCAGATTGAAACTATTCATTAAATGTGACTAACGAACTGTGCTGTGGGGTCACTGAGAACCGTCCTGAGCATGAGGAGAGTGCAGGAAGCATCCAGAAGAAAGCAGGTGCCTCCAGGAGAGTGGACTGGGAGCTGTTACAGCAGCATGTCATCCACTCCATCTGCTGCAGTATGGCCCCTAGACGTAGAGAGTGATGTGCAGTGTAGAACTCTATGTTTAGCCAGTGACCACAAGAGGAGATAGAAAGTGGGTGTTTCCAAACCTGTCAAACTCAAAGTAACCATCGAGCATTTCCCCTCAGGAAGTGAAGGGGAGAACGTTACCTAGTCAAAGGGAGGAACCCAAGGACAAAGAAAGGACCCATTGGGAGACAAGGTACCAAGAAACATGGTAGGCAAAGTGTTTCTCAGAACCAATAAAAGAAAAGAGGCATGAATTTGGCAGCCCAGGGCCCAGAGAGAAGCATCAGTGTAGACAGGGCAGGCAAAGTGGGGTGCTGTAGACAGGAGGCTTAAAGTAGCTTTGGAGGGAAGAAGGCCGGGAAGGGTAGTAGAGAAAGAAGAGATGTTTTAATGCTACTTAGATGCATGCTGTATTTAAAGTCCTTTGTAAAAGAAATGGTGAAAAGCACCATTTTAAGTATATGTACAAATATTTTGCTTGACAAAAATAATTAATTACAGTATGGGAAAACAGCAACAGTTAGAATTGTAATCACTGGGACTCCTAAATTGAAGAAAATTTCCAGCTAAGACCAGGATCTTCAGTGCCCAGGAAACATTCTCAGACCTGGGTAAGGAAGGCTTCTGTTTCTTCAGCAAGGTGGATGGTGTTCCTTCGTTTAGCATTAGCTGGGTGCCATATAGAAAAATGCCTGTTATTCTTAAGAAATCCTGCCAAAACCTGTTGTTAAGCTAGCAGACTTAATAACAGCCACTATTTAAAATGCATTGGTAGATAAATGTGTGCTTGTTTCGTGGAGTTATTTTTCTCAAAACATCCATAAATTTTGACAGCTTTCTATTTTTAAAGTTGTCAGTGTCTGGGGCATTGAAGAGAATTCCAGAAGCAGAAAGCAAAATTCTGTCATTGTTTTTCTTTTCTTTTTTATTTCAAAATAACATTTTTATCGATTCTTTGGGAATTTTACATCATACACCCCAATCATACTTACTTCCTACTCCTTCTATGTCTGCCGCCCACCCCTTGTGACCTCCTCCACCCAATGACAACAACAAAGAAACAAGTTCAGTTTGTGTTTTTCATATACTTACTGGAGCATGGTCAAACTACCAGAGCCCGACCCCTAAAGAAAGCTGAGTCCTCCACCCCCACACCTGCCAGAATGTCAGCATCCTTATCACAACTTTTAGGAGTTCTCTTTGATGGCTTCCTGTTTAGACTGTTACTTTTTGAGGGATGGGTATGAGGAGGGGGTAGAGGTTGTCACAGAAGCCTTCCATGCCTCTCTTTTTTTTTTGAGCTGTGAGTCTGCACTCATCAATATCACTGCCAAAGTAGCTTCCTTGCTCTTTACAGTCAGCTGGAGCCTAGACCATGGGCTCCCTCATGGTTTCCGGGGCCGAACACAGCTTCCAACGGCAGGAAGATCTCCTACCCAGACAAGGACCTCGGAGGCATCCCAGACCACGGACATCAACAAGGCCTTAGGGGGCAGATCAGGCCACTTACATCAATATTGCCCACAGCTGCAGCACAGCCCGAGGATATCAACATGGCTTCAGGTGGCAGCATAGACCATGGACTTCAGTTGTTACCATCCCCCCCAGACATCAACACAGACTCTGGGTTTAGTAAGACCTCAGACCCAGACAGGGCCCCCAGTAGCAGCACAGGCCACGATTATGTGTCTTCAGGTAATAGCACAGACTACTCAGATTGGTATGGCCCCCAGAGGCAGAATAGGCCATTCACATCAATATGGCCCCCAGCTGCAGCACGACCCAGGGATATTAGCATGATTTCAGGATATCCACATTGCTTTCACTTGTTACCATGCTCCACAGACATCAACACAGACTCTGACTACAGTCAGACTACAGACCCAGATATGATCCTCCGTAGCAGCATAGTCCCAGATACAAACATGGTTTCACGTGGCCACAGAGGATACTCAGATTGGTATGGCCCCCAGAGGCTGCGCAGGCCACTCACATCAATATGGCCCCCAGCTGTAGCACGACCCAAGGACATCATCACAGCTTCAGTTTCCAGCATAGACCACAGATATCCACATGGTATTCAGCTGTTACCATGCTCCACAGACATCAACACAGACTCTGGCTGTAGTAGAACCACAGACCCAGACATGGCTCTCAGTAGCAGCATGAGCCCAGATATCAACATGGTTTCAGGTGGTGGCAGAGGCTACTCAGATTGGTATGGCCCCCAGAAGCAGCGCAGTCCACAGATACCAGCAAGGCTTCAGGTGGCACCACAGCCCACAGACATCTGCATGACATCAGGGAGTAACACATACCTAACCACAGACATCAACAAAGACCCCAGATACAGTACCATGAAGTACCATGCAGATGGGGCCATGGACAGTACCGTGACCTCAGATGGCAGCCCAACCCAGGGATATCAACCTAGCTTCAGGCTGAAGCATAGACTGAGGAGATCTGCTTGGAGTTAGGTAGTACAAAGGCCACAGACGCCCACCCGGCCCCTGGCTACATCAGGACCACTGACCCATGCATGGCCCTCAGTGACATCAAGGCCCAGTTCTGCCTCTTCCCACAGCTTATGCTCTGCTCCACTCTTCTGCCCTTCCCTGTTCCCACTACTCATTTATGTGCTCACCATCATGGTGCCTGCCAGCCTTCAGCCTGTCCAGTTTGCACCAGATTGTGCCCCATTTTTCCCCCCTAATACCAAGATTATTTCTTTTTAACATTTTGTTCTTTATTTTTGAGAATTTCATACATGTACACAATAAAATATGATCATATCGACTGAATTTTCACCCTCTGCCTCCTCCTATATCCTCTTCAATGCCCCCTCCCAACTTACATATTTTATTTTCCCTGAAAATTAACTAAGTCCGGTGTTGCTCATATGTGCACGGGTGAGGAGCGATCCACTGTAGCATGGGAACCCTACCAGTGAAAGCTCCCTCACAGAAGAATGATGCTTCCTTCCCTAGCAACTGTCAACTGCTAGCAGCTACTCAGGGAGTGATGGGGCCTGGATCATCTACTTCATGTACACTGGGGTTTGGGGGATGGGGCTTGGTCTTGCGTGAATCCTGTGTAGGTAACCACAGCTGCGTGAGGTCAGGGTTGCAATAGCCACAGCATGTCCAGAAGATGGCTGCCAACATTCGTCTCCACCCTCCGGCTCTTACGATTTTCCTACCTCCTCTTCTATGATGTTCCCTGAGCCTTGATAGTGATGGAGAATAGAGATGTCCCTTTCAGAGCTGAGCTCTGGGTCTCTTACTCTCAGCACTCTCCACTGACTGCTGTCCACTGCTAAAAAGAAGCTTCTCTGACTTATGCTGAGAGCAGTGCAGGTCAACGGGTATAAATGTAAATATCTAGGAAACCCTTTATCCAGTGCTAAGTCCATTGTTGCTCATATGTGTTTGAGAATACACACATGCATATGTCATGTCAATTTACTAAAAGTTCTCCAAGTTTTTGAGGATGACATCATCCGTTCTTACTTTGACCCTTTAGGTCTCTAACCTAAAAACCTCCTCCTCTGTGCTTTTGTGCCCCCCCCCCCATCCTTACCTATCTCCAGGTAAGTGCCCAAGAAAGGTTTCTCTGGAAGCTCATCTGGTATGAGACCCATCCCAGTCTCCAGAGCAAGGATGTTCTTGTTGCAAAGCCACACAGATTGTTGGTTTAAACGTTCACAAATTGGCCAAGGGGCCGTGGAGATGGCTCAGTGAGAGAAGGTGCTTGCAACCAATGGTCAGGAATTGACTTTAATCCCTGGGACCCACATAGTGGAAGGAGAAAACTGTCTTCTTGCATTGTTCCTTGATTTTCATACATGAACTATGTCATGTATTCTCACACACATATTTTACACACACACGCACACTTAAATGTAAAAAACAATTTTAAAAAGAAACTTTAGAATTAAAAAGAAATGGCCAAGTGCTGAGTGTGCACCAGGCACCTGCTAGGCCTGAGGACTCAGGAGACAGCCATAGCTTCCATCTTCCCATGTCAGAAGAGATAGGACAGGAGATATAGGATTGATAATTAGGGTTCCAGGGCATGCCGTGAAGAATAAATGCAGTTGGATGTTTATGTTTGTTGAACAAATGAATGTCCTCATCATAAAGAACTTGTAGGCTAGCCGCAACTGATATTAAAGAGCTACTCATTAGAAATCAAGGCAGCTGAGGATGAAGACAATGGTACATTTAAGAAGAAAATTCACTAGTCTATTAGTGATTGCCTAAATGAAGAAGCAATCCAGTTCATTTCAGCACACGAGTCTTTCCTTGCCAATTCCTGGTAACACAGACAGTGGGAGTTAAACCTGTCTACCTGTTCTAGGTGTTTAAAAAAAGAGAGAGAACTGTCTATTCCTTGGTCTGTCATCTACATTCTTCAGCATGCTGGACACCAGACATTTAGGACTGCCCAGGGAGCAGCTCTGCTGGACCTTACAAGATGGTTCATGGCAATCAAAGTATGGACTACAATCTACAAATAAATAGCTGACCTAAAATAGTCTTGGCTAAACAGGTTATGACAGGAAAGAGCTCAGAGAAAACAATTAAAAAGAGAAGGTATGGTGTGGACGTGTTCTAATTTGTGGTGCTGTCACAAGCATTGGCCAAAAGCAGCTTAGGGGATAAAAGCATTTTCTTGGCTTATACTCCCAGGTAGCAGACCATCATTAAGGGAGGTCAGGCAGCAATCCTCGGCAAGAAGCTGGAGCAGAAACCAGAAAGGAATGGTCCTTGCTGGCTTGTTCATTCATATTCATGCTTAGGTAGCTTTCTTAGACAGCCAGGACCACCTACCCAGGAAGTCGTGCTGCCTACAGTGGACTGGGCCCTTCTATATTAATTAGCAATCAAGATGGCCTTCCATGGGCATGCCCACAGGTCAATCTGATCTGAGTAATCCCTCATTTGAGACTCCTTTTTCAGGTGGCTCTAGGTTGAGTTGACAATTAAAGCTAACTAGGCCAGGGTGCTCAGGTTTTCAACATCACCCATACAAATTTGTAAAGTCACAAAAACGTCATGGCTACGGATGATTTAGATACTCTTATATTTGCCAACATCGAGTGGCTTACAACTCCGTGACTCTAGCTCCAGGGAATCCAACACCTCCTCCTGGGCTCCATGGGCACTGTTTACATGTGATACACTACAGACAAGTAGGTCTGTATGCACGTATACATAAAAAAAAAAAAAAAAAAAAAAAAAAAAAAAAAACAGGAGAAAATAACAAATAAAATAAGCCAGAGTCTATTATTAAATGTGGGCCACAAGGCAAAGGTCAGGCAATGAGAACCCTACTGATAGCTTGAATGAGTAGACAGTGTATCAACTCCGACTGAGTCCAGAAGCATGTCCTTTCCTGGAGGAAGGGCCAAGATGAGGTCAGGGATGTCTGAAGCATCCATGGTACATCCAGGTGGTGTGAAGCTCTGTGCTTGTCATATTGAGTTGCATTTGAAAATATGTGATGAGATCAGAGAAAGAGAAAACATGTTTGTAGGAAATTAAAACTTTTATTTACAAAAAGGAGAAGTAATTAAAAGAAAACCAGAAACAAAAATTTGGGAGACCAAAATTAATATAAGCTATGAACTGAACAGTGTCCATTGAAGACAGTAGAAAAGAAGTTGAAAATGGTCTAAGCAAGAACAGAACAGCTTGGGGAAAAGGGACCCTAGAAGGGTCAGAGGCACAGAGGGGGTGTGGGGCAGGTAAGTGGAATAAACATACATACCATGGTCTTTGAAAATTCTGGATGAGTGGTAAGAACAGGAAAATAGCAACTAGAGGCACCCACCTGAAGGACCGCAACTGTTTGGGGTGTGAGGTGCGTCGTCAGAGATGAAGGCTGTGGAGCGATTCTTGGAGGGAGGGAAAGATGCTTTTGCAGATTCATGGACAGAGGTGAAAGTGGCCTTGGAGAGAAGAAGTAAGTGCCCTCATTTTCAAACTGAAAGGAGCCAGCTTGAGGTAGGGATTGGCGCCTAGGTCTGATGGCCTTGGTGTTCTCCATGAAGTCTTGTGTATACATGTGTTTGCGAACATGTAACTCTTTTTAAAAGTTTGGTGGTAAAACAGTTACCACAGAAAACTGTCTTAGGCTTTTATTGTTGTGAAGAGACACTGTGACCATGGCAACTTTTATAAAGGAAAACATTTAATCGGGGCTGGCTTACAGTTCAGAGGTTTGGTCCATTATTGTCATGGTGGGAAACATGGCGGCATGCAGGCAGCCATGGTGCTGGAGAGGAGCTGAGAGTTCTGCATCTAGATGGACAGGCGGCAGAACCAGACAGTTAACCTGGCTTGAGCTTCGGAAACCTCAAAGCCCCACCCCCACCCCTTCCTGAGATAAACTTCCTCCAACAAAGCCACACATACTTCCACAAGGGTCCCAATCCGTTCAAATAATGCCACTCTCATGAACTGGTGGGGGCCATTGTCATTCAAACTAGCACACTACCTGTCTTTTAACAATTCTTGTACTATGTAACAGTAAGTCAAGCTTTATCAAGGTCCTGTCCTATCAAGGACTGCTGAGAGTACAGACAATCTGAAGTGACAAGGGGACTTGATTCAAGGAAAGTCTAAGATAGCTAGCTACTAAAGAGAAGGTGACAGCCAGAGTTCACTATTGTCTTCTCCCAAAGACCTGCTGGAGGCTGAAGGCTGGAGACCCTGTGTTCACATGAACAAGCTTTTCCATTTGTTCTAAGAAAAGATAACCTGCCTTGACAGAGAATCCAAGAAAAACTGAACTGGGAGCTACCGGGTATAATCTTTTAGTAAACATAATATTGCAGCTACTCCTCACAGCAAACAGTCAAATGATCTCCAGCTGGCCTAAACAGTGAAGAGCTTTCGAAGTGAGATAATAAAATATACACGCAAATGTTGACTGTAATATTACGACAAGGGCTTGTACGGCACGAAGCACCTGCCTTTAAATGTCGGCTCTTGTGATGTAAGATCCTCAAGAGCATCTTGTGCTCATCCATTAATCCAGACTCAGTTTTGTCCCGCATCATTGCTGCTTTTTTATTCCAAGGGAATAAGATGAATCTTGCCTTCGAAGAACTTATAACTTTGCGGGGCCTGGTTAGGGGCAGGGGAGCAGACACAGATGAAATGACACTACAGTGGATGGTAGGTAGCATGCAGTGATAGGAATACTGAATTCTGGCTCAGCAGTTAAGAGCACTGCCTGCTCTTCCAGAGGTCCTGAGTTCAATTCCCAGCACCCACATGGTGGCTCACAACCATCTGGAATGGGATCTGATGCCCTCTTCTAGTGTGTCTGAAGACAGCGACTATGTACTCATTATGAAATTTTTTTTTAAAAAAGGAATATTGAATCAACCAGTTTTTGTGGACAGGTAGTATACTTGATGCTGGTTCAGATACCTAAGAATGTAACAGTTCAGTATCAGTTACAACAGGACTTACAGACCTAGTGGAAGCAAAGCTCTCAGCTGAAAGTTGAACTTTGGGCAGGAATCTAGAGAAGGCTACTAAAACTGAAGGACAGGTAGGGTCAGCCTTGAGAGTGGTTGGATTTCCAGTCCAAAGTGTTGCTATTTACAGATGTACTCTCAATGTTCAGACAAATTCCTCTTTGAGCCCAATTATCATGTATTCGACAATAAAACCAGTTCATTTCTAGTCTCGGAGGCAGTGTGTGAAGCTGGCAGGGTTGATGCAGAATGTCTGGCTTGTTTTCTGTCTAGCAGCCTAAAGGCTAACTCGTTAAAATTCAAGGATGGATGGCATGGTGGGTGACTGAACAAATGTCTTCTTCATGGAGCAGAGCTGAGGCCCAGAAGCTGAGTTGCTCTTTGCAGCTGTTCAGTAAGACACCACCGAGGTGGTACCTCCTCCTCAGATCCACCTCGACACATATGGTCATGACAACATCAAGAACAAAAACAGGAAGTCATCATGGCTTGGGGCCATGGTTATATCATTTCTTATTCCAAAATAAGTCATTTTAAATATAAAATTGTTTAAACCATAGTGTATCTCCAGTTTATGGTTTAACCAAAAGGCAAGAATTATTCCAAGGGATTGCATTTTCAGTGCTGGGGCTGAACCCAAGTCCTCATGTGTTCTAGGTAAGTGCTCCCCACTCCTCTAAGGCATTCAAAGCCCCACAGGAGCATCGGACTTATGGACTGGACTTACAGATGCTTTTATGACCTCTAGTGGATTAAATTATTGGGTCAAAAAAACATCACAAAGCTTGGTGGAAATCACAGTATTTGTACTCTGACCCTGTATTGTGGATCTGATATATTGTGGGTTGAAGCAAATGAAAAACAAAGATTCTCATTCAACCATTCCTGGTTTGAATGAGTACCAGGATTCTTAGAGGAGGGGGACATTACAGATGTAAAAGAGATGAAAATCCCTGAATTTTATTAAAACATTGCTCATCATGTCCTCACACACGAACACACACACACACACACACACACACAATGTATGTGTATGGATTGTAGTGTATGTTTATATTCCCCATATTCTCTTCACTGCAAAGATCTAGACATAAGGGCCAATTCCATAGCTCTGAACTCCCTTAGTATTTAGATTCTTTTGGTTTGTTTTAGGGACTAGATCACACTGTCTAACTCAAGCTGGTCTTGAACTCACTCTGTACCCTCAGTTGGCCTCAGTCTTGCCTCAGTCTCCTGAATGCTGAAAAAACAAGCATACATCCTACACTGGGCTTAGTATTCAGATCCTCCAAATACCTTCACTTCACACCAAAAGGAATCAGGACATCTTGGAGAAATGGCTAAGTATGGCTTTGGAGAAGGAGATGAAATCTTTAAGCCTGAAGCATCTCAACAGGCCATGAGGCCAGGCAGCAAGAAAGTTCTCAAAACCCACTGTAGGACTAGAGGTAAAAGTGATTGTGGTGTAAACTTCGTTATCCAAGTTTCATCTACAAACTCACGTAAAGATGCAAGGGGAGACCAGATTTCACAAAGCTGCCCCCTGACCTCTGAAAATGTGCATCCACATCTTTATACCCCCACCCCACCCCATAGCAGCAACAAAACCTCTCAAGTCCCAAGGGACTGGAGGAGTCATACTTGAAGAGATTTTATAGGCCAGAGATAGAGCGTTTGCTTAGTAACTAGGAGGCCTTGGGTTCTATTCTCAACACCATAACAAACGGAGCATTCCAGTGAACTAACTTTGAAAATAGAAAAGAGGAGGAAATAAAGCCATGTGAGTTCCACTTTTGCAATACAAAGCCCACCACCATATAACCACACAGAAAATGAGAGGACTTTTAAAAAGGAAATCCAAGTTCTCCAACTAATGAATAATAAAGGAGCAACAGAAATAAAAGCACCACCCCCGTGTAAGGCCTAAAAGTTACTGCATCTATGCACTGGTGCTCAGAGGCTGCCAGGAGCATAGCAAGCAGAGTGAGTAGACCGTATGTGCCTCTTACGGTATGTGCCTTGTGATGGGAGAAGCTAGTCCCTCTCTAGATATCGTCAGAGGGCTCTGAGGATGGAGCCCAGACTCTCATTCGAGCTAAGCATGTGCTCTATCACTGATTCCTTCCCATTCTCCTTTCCAGACTTCTACAGTAAAGACCTAACTTTGTACTTCAGCATGTGACTGCCTATGAAGGTAGACATTCAGATGATGTCATTGAGAAATCCTAACTCCACCCAATAGTGGGATTTTAAAAAGTTATTCCCCCTGAACCTAAAATGTTCTGGTTGGGATCTCTGTCTCCACACTCCCCTCCTAGCCCTGGGGTTTCAGACATATACCACCATGGGCAGCTTTTATGTGCGTGCTGGGCATCTGAACTCAGGGCCTCATGCTTGCACAGAAAACACTTTACCCATGAAGCCATATACCCAACCTTTAATAAGATTTTAAGAAGAAATTAGGGTCAGGGTATTGCTCAGTTGTTAAGCCCTGGCCTAGCCTGCATGAAGCTATGGGCTCAGTATTTAGCACCACAAAACAAAAATAAGGAAAACATGAGTGTGCTCTTTATGAGAGAGGTTGTTGAGACATAGGTACAGAAGGACCCACAGACACACATGGAAAGACACGTCTACCTGGCTGTTGTTTAAGTCCCCAGCGTGTAGTGTTTTGTTATGGCAACCCTTGCAGATTCATAAAGCAGCCTTGCCACAGAACTCAGCATGACTCAGAGCAGGCTCCGACTCCCACTGACAACGTGTAGAAATAAGACGATGTTGGAAAATGTCAAACAGCATCAGTGAAGAGTAACAGAAGATGCATTATGGAAGTTTTATGGGACAAACAACCCAGCTTTGGTAACGAATGAGAAGTTAAGAAGTAATAAAAAGCTTCAAAGAGTCACCAAAGAGGTGTGGGGCTAATTTGGATTTCCCAGCACTTTAAAAAGTTAAGAGACAACTCAACTTTTGGATGGTGATTATTTGGTCAAAGTATTAATTGTTTAGGGGAAATCCTGACCATGTGGTTATGATAAGAAAAGGATGTCTTGTGTTTTATACCAGAGAGATAGGGTGTCCTGGGGATGGGGGTTAGTAATGAAGACAGACATGGAATAAGATTGGCTGTCAACTGATGCTTGTTGAGTTGGGTAATGAGTAGTGGGGTACCATCATTTGTCCACTGTGTGTGCTTCAGGTTTGCAAATGAGTAAAAACAAATTGCATCACCTTTCACTGTAGTTACTAAGGAATAGATTTCCTGTCTAGAGAGAGGACCATCCTCCAAACCGACAGCAAGCAGCTACAGCAAACATGCCTTTCCTTCCTTCCCTTGCCACTCACAAAGAAGCAAGAGATGTCCAGGAAGCACCAGCATAGATAAAGGAATCCTGGACTGCTGAAGCTGGCAGAAGCCACTGGCCCGCTTATGTGCCAATGTCAGGAGTGACAATGCACTCCTAATGGGGGCTTCAGATGATCAATTAGGTATTTGGACACTTGCTTCGGAGGCTGAGTGCATGGGAGTACTTGATGCAATGGTCACTTCATAAAAGTCACGTTAAAACACCGAATGAGAAGCATCCAGCCCCTCTGCGTATTTCCACATTGCAAGCAGGTTCTTGGCATCCGCAGCGTTTGCGGTATGTTGTTGTTCTGTGCTAGAGGGCTGGTTGGGGGAGACTGTGAGCCTGCGTAGGGGAGCCCAGCTGGAGTCCAGAAGGGCAGCCAGCAATGTGCTGGTGACATCATTAGTCACATTCTGGAGATCAGGGAAGGAAGCCAATCTGGTAAATTAATGAAGACGTGTTCACTCAAGGCACAGAGATGATTCTTGTTTCAATTCTTTAACTCAGTCTAGTGGTAGAATGTTTTAAAAAGCCTTTACAATAAAGTGGTCATGTTTCCTGGGAAATAAAAGCAATAATAAATCAAACTCAGGTGACCACCACGCTAGGTTTGAAGCATACGTGCATGTAATAATGCACAAGACTGAACAGTCTCTGAATGGGTGCTTTGTTCCAAGAGGGAAAATGAGAGCTGTACATCCACCACCCCTTCCTGTCTCTTAAAAAGTAGCATTTTGAGTGTCATTCAAATGTCTGCCGTAGTCAGACCCAAGGGACCTCTTATGCTTTCTCAAATGCCTTCCTTGGGGAAACAATTGGATTTTTATCTTTTCAACTGGATAGATTTTATGCTATACGGAATCGCATTGTTTACTTTTAAATAATCTTTACCCTACCTGCCCTTTCAATATAATTTCTGTCACGTATGAGCTGTTTCATAAATTCGTTTTTTGAACTATTAATGATACGAAAACCGTAGATATTTTCCTTATGTGGGATGAAGAAACTTCTAAGTAAGAATAAGAGATTCAAGCAGGTGTTAAAAATTATCTTCCAGGCTGAGAAGATGTCTCAGTAAATACCATGCTTGCTGAGCAAACAGAGTGCAGACCCCCAGCCCTCCCATACAAGCCGGGGTGTGTCAGGGTACATCTTTAACCACAGCACAGGGTGGGTAGAGGTAATCAGAGTAGGAGTCAGACATGGGGGGATCCCCAGAGCTCACTAGCTAGCAAGTCTCCAAGTTCAAGTCAGAGACCCTGTTTTGGAAAGCAAGGTGGAAAGCAACTGAGGAAAATGCTCCATACTGAGCTCTCGTCTCCCCTCTGCACACCACATACACACTAACATGGACATGTATATAACACTAAAACACCATCTGTGTGTCATTACGAATGATTACCCTTGAAAGTTTAGCATTCACATAATTCTTTAGTGCCCATTTCACTCATTTCTAGGTATAGCAGTTAAAAAAAAAAATGCTTATTCATATCCCTGTATGTGTCTTTGCTACATGACATGGACATCTGGTAAGTCCCTGAGCACACCCTGGGTGTATGCTTATACTGTAAAATCTGGCTAAGGCATCTATTATTTAAAGACAGGAACAACAAAACATTGCTGACACTGTAAGAAGAACAACAACAAACCAAAACAAAACCTGAAAGAACAGCTTGCTAAAAAGCAGTTCATCACCCAAGTCACAGTATAGATGCATGTCACCCCTTACACAAGTTACAAATACGCAACTAAATAGCTTCTGGGTCTTTGGGGTCATCAATTGTCTTATTTGGCCATGATTTTGGGTTCAATATTACGTTTTGGCCTTTTTAAAAGTAGATTGTTAAATTCGAAGATAGGCCCTTGGTTTTCCCAGTGTCTCGAAGCCCGTATGGCATGTACCTTCTAGAGAATTCTGTAAGCCACTGAGGATTTTACCTAAGAAGCACAGCGTCTTGGCATGTGGAATGGGCAGAGCTAGAAATATGGCTCAGCAGTTGAGGATTTGCTGTACCCATGGGGACCTGGATCCAGTTCCCAGCACCCATGTGGATTTTCTCACAATGATCTTTAACTCCAGTTCTAGGGCATCTGACACCCTCTTCTGGCTCCTTGGGTAAATGGCACGCATGTGATACATACACAACATTTAGGCAAATCATGCATACAGAGTTAAAAAAAATATGCTTATTGAGGCTGGAGAGATGGCTCAGTGGCTAACAGCACTTACTGTTCTTATAGAGGACCAGAGTTTAGCTCCAATCACCATGTGAGGAAGTCCCAACTGCCACCAACTGCCAGTACCTCTAGTTCCAGAGCCCTCTTCTGGCTTCCAAGGGCAACATTACCAACATGCACATGTGTGTGTGTGTGTGTGTGTGTGTGTGTGTATGAGAGAAAGAGAAAGAGAGAGATAGAGAGACCTAAAATTAAAAAAAAAAAAATCTCTTTAAAAAAAAAAAAAGGATAGCTGCTTCTTATACTCCCTTTTCTTTTTCCACTGGGCATTAGTTACCCTAGGATAACCCCTTTGCATTTAAACGTTTTTCTATCAGTGACTGTCGAATATATATGATCTTTTGATCTGTCTGTTTAACAACAACAACAACAACAACAACAACAACAAACTAAGCCAACTTTTTGTTTCTTAGTGATGTCTATGATAGGCTGTTGATCCAGGGTCAAATAAGCATTATCCCAGGGGGAAAAGATGAGATGTTTAGAGAGCAGTGTACAGTATAATCATAAATAATCCTAGGGTGGTGTGTCAAGATGGAGAATCAACCAAAAGAAACGAAGCTGGATTCACTCTCTTACAATATGTGTAGCACCAATCTGGACCATCGTGACGTGCTGCTGTCCCGCCCTTCAAAACCTCTGCCCTTGAGAAGGGCTGCATCCAAGCCCAGCTGGCCTCTGGTGGTGGGATGGAGAGCACCTACAGTAAGGGTAAGGATGATCTTCTTGAGCAGCCAGCATCTCTGAAATTTTCCTCCATCTGTTGCTGTTCATCATCAGCAACCCCCTGCCCCATGCACCTATGCAGAAGGCTAGGTTAGAAAAGGAAACTATCAAGAAACTCATCTTAGAGCTCTCTCTTAGGCAATCTGATGGTAGGTGTGGGTTGTACCAAAGATGCAAAAAGATCTGTGGAAGTAAAGGTCTCCTGTGAGTGTCCAAGGGGAGGCTAGAGGGAAAGACCTGTCCCCTAGACAACACAGGACCTGCCAAGTGCTTCTGCATGTGGAGCTCAGAACTCCCCCTATGCCAATGGGACTTTTCTCACTTCCAGAAATAGAAAGAGAAAATATTGATGGTGCCTTGAGGAAGCAGCCAGATCCTTAGAGAAGAACTTAAGAGAGAACAGGTCATTAGGGTCCTCAGCAAAAGCTGGAAATACACGGATACACAATTACATCACTTCATGGTGACTGTGAAAAACACAAAGCCCCAAAGGAAGCTTCTCTATTTGAAACTCAGTGAGTAATTCACTGTGCTATGGATTAGGTGGGAGGGTGACTCACTGGAACTCAACGCAGTCACTTTTAAAATTCAACCTCAGAATCCAAAAGACAGCCGCTTAACCACTTATTAGAAGTATTTTTAGTTCACCAGACAGAGCTCACAAGATGTGGGTCAGTGCAGCAGACAGAAGAGAAAGGGTGGCTTCAGGTACCACAGATGCTGGGCACTTGGTGCTCCAGAATAACTATTTTAATCAGCTTATGACAACATTCAAGCCAGTGACCAAGAGGTCACTGAATTGTTTGGTCATGAACCAAAGCAGCCACGGACGGAGTCCACAGTGGCCCCAGCTCCTCACAGAAGGCTAGACACCGAGAACAAGCACAGCCCACCCGCAAGGCCCCCTTTCAGCTCCTGGAGTGTTTTCACTGACACAAGTGTCCACATGAAAGCCAAGCTTGTCCTGTCAGTTTTAGACACTTACGTAAGCAAAGTCTCTCCTGAGTGCTGAAGCCTCTTTTCTCCCCTCAGCACATTTCTTGATGTTCAGGCTGCTAGGAAAACTTTGGTCATCTCTGAACCGGGCAGTTGTAGCAGAAATTTTAAACATTGTTGTGTAACTAAAAAAAATAAATAAATAAGTAGTAAATGAAGCAGTCAATCTAAATCATTCCTGCTGTCCGCCAGTCTCTTCACTGTGTGCTGAATCATAGGCTCTCTCGCTAGAGATAGAAAAAAAAATATTGATGCAAGCAAAATAGACTGTAAATGTGTTTTATGTCAGAACTCACTGAAGACACTAAAGACACAGAAACATAAATGAATTGGGGCTGGGGCTTAGTTGTAGAGAACTTGTATAATAGGGGTGAATATCTTGTTCAATCCCCCCAACACACACAGACACACAGACACAGACATACAGACACAGACACACAGACACAGACACACACAGACACACACAGACACACACACACAGACACAGACACAGACACAGACACACACACACAGACACACACACAGACACAGACACACACACACAGACACACACACAGACACACACACACACACACACACACACACACACACACACACACACACACACACACACACACACACACCGGGAAGTTAAGAGCACTTGGTGCTTCTTGCAGAGGATCTGGGTTTGGTCCCCCATACCCACAGGATGGCTCACAACCATCTCTAACTCCAGTTCCAGAGGATCTGACACCCTCTTCTGGCCTCTGCAGGCATTGCACATATGTCCAGGTAAAACACTCATACACAAAATTTATCTAAAATAAATCTTTTTTAAAAATGAGAATTAGGTAAAATTCAAGGTAGTGCCATTGGTAACAGGGCAGAAAGAATAAAAAAATTCAAAAGAATGTAAATGAGGCTGAAGAGATGGCTCATCAGGTAAGACATTCGCTGCCAACTCTGATGGCCTGAGGTTGATCTCTGAGACCAACACAGCAGAGAAGGGAACTGAGTTTTACAAGTTGTTCTTTGGCCTACACACATGCTCTGTGGCACCCATGTACACACAAAGAGATAAATGTACTTAAAAAAAGAAATATGAATAAAATAGCCTGAGAAGTTAGACTAATATAGAGAGAAGAGATTTTGAAACACAAGCTGCAAGGACTCCCTGAGGAGGAAGAGGCCCAGCACCAGAGAGCTGCCGGGATAGCAGACTAGAATGTGTGGAGAGCAATCAGTCCAGCACACAGGAAGGTGATGCTAAGAACCACCAGGATGTATTAGTGGGAACTCAGGGCCAAGTGCAGTGTGTGGAGGAGGGGTAGAGAAGAGATAGCTTTAAATGTGTCTCCATTTCATTTATAGTGATTAAACTTGGGTGATACCTCAGAAACGGTGGAGGAAGAACCTTCAAAAGTATGCCTGTGCAAAACAAATCAAACAAAAATAACTCTGGCAAGAACCAAAAAACCAAATCAAACAACAACAACAACAAAACCAACTACCCAACCAATGAAACAAATCAACTCATAAAAATTACCTTTTTAAAAAACAACAAAAAAAGAACAACCATCTCCATTCTCGGTGCACTTAAGAAAAATGGCGGTGCCTATGATCCTCAGGGTGTGTGAGGCTGAATTGCCTGCCCCCTTTTCTTCATAACTCCAGGGCAGACTTGAAAACCTAGAAAAAGCTCTTTTCCCGGAATTTTCAATTACTTCAGATGATTTTGTATATAAACAGCTCTGTCTCATGGGCATTTGTCAAAAATAAATTAGCAGCAGTTATCCAACATCACAGTTATCAGTAGGGTAATGAATTGGGGCAAACAGCAGCAAAGAGATCATCACTTGGACTGATCCTGAAGCACTGTGCAAAGTGTAAACTGAGGCTAACTTTCATAGCAACCTGCCTTCCAGGACATGGACATAGACCTCAATATGTAAAAAGACCAGAATCCCCAATGATTCAAAACATTTCAGAAAGTCTCTGGCCATCATTGGCTGACCATTGAACTGACCGAGCAGGAACTTCCGGGAACACATACGGCACTTTGAATACAATCTGCATCATCATTGGACAACATTATTGCCAAAACAGTAGGGTGAATATTCAGGAAGCTCAATAGAACTCAGATAAATAGATTCACAGCTGTATACACCAGATCAAACCTCAATGACAGCGACAAAGATAGACTATGGGAAACAGCTAAAGGAAGGTGACATAAAACTGACTTCTCAGCAGAAACTATGGAGACCAAAACTATGGAAAGGTATGGGACACTTTCTGTATTGTTCATGGGATTGGGGGAGTCCCAGAAGTACCCTGAACTGCACAGGCCAAAGGCCAATGGTCTTGATTGTCCACCAGAAATCGATGATAAGACCCTATTTCTGAAGAGTCTATGTCGTTTGGTTGTAGGACACAGAGAAACCAAGCTGTAACTGAGCCAGTGCTTCCTATCTGCTGGCTAGGTTTCTAGTACAGAAGGCGCTAAGTAGATGTTGGGGGGAAGAGCCATCAGTAACCTTACCCAGCTGTGGAACCGACATGCTGCACTACCAGCCTGCCAGGCAAGGTGTGCCCTTGGCATAAAAGTGTGACCATTAGGGAATAACCAACAGTCTGCTGGTTGGACTGAAGCCTGTTCCACAGGAGGAATCAAGACTGATACTGTAAACCTGGTCCAAAGCCAGTGCTTGGGCGCTCTTCTTCCAAATGCATCTAAAGCTAGACTTTGGAATTGTAGAGCTGCACTTTTCCTAGTTTCCATGAAACCTTAAAAGCAGCAGTTCCACGCCCAACAGTTGCACTAGGTCTCAGCTTCCTTCTGCTTTCCACACATGGCTCTGACTAGGCTCCCTCCACAGGCAATGGGGAGATGGGAGTGTTTATGGCTTGCTTCTGTCAGGTGTCCATGGGGCAGGAATGTCCAGCAGCTGAGCATCTGGAGACGCCGAGTGTGGGAAACACCTAGAACCTTCTCACTGGAAGGTAAGCAGGCCAGGTTTTCAGATGTCCTTGGTTGTGTGGCCAGAAATTTCCTCAAACAGTGAGAAATGAGCCAATCTCACCCACTGAAGACTGGCAGCTGTTTCTAGACCTTTTCTATTTGCTTTCGGTTTTTCTATTTTTCTATTTTCTCTCATTTTCTATTTGTTCCCATTGCAGGCAGCCGAAGCCTTTTGTCCTGAACAAGCAACAAGGATACAGTCGTGGTTTTCTCGCCTGGAATATGAGTGATTACGAAGACACCCAACAGAGGAACTCCAAACGGGCTATTCTCATTAAACAGAGTAAGTTAATAAGGAGCAACCTGCCCTCCAGGCTGCCCAAGCTGCCAAGCAAAGACAATAAGGTAAGCTGCCATTTTCCTGAATTATCTCTAGAAAAGCCCGGCTGAGGACTAGAGAGTATAATTTGATTCTAATAGTGTCATAATTCCCTTTAACCTAACAACCAGATTGTGATCTAGATTAGATTTCCTCCGCAAGTGTCCACTGTGTTGGGGAGCAGGGTATGAGTCTCATTTTATAGCGTAAGAAAACAGGAGGGTGTGTGGTCCTGCCCCTACAAATGTTTATCCATCACATGGTTTGACCTGTAGAGAATGGTCAGGCACTAATTTCCACAAGCTGAGAAAACAGTCTGTACAACGGAGGCAAACCTGTAACTCCCCTGCCAACCCTGCACACGCTCAGAACATTAAAAATACACCAGCTCACTCTCCTGACTCCCTCCTTAGTACCTACAGGGTCCCAGCAAGCTGTGCCATTTCCTTCCATGGGCTTTTAAGAATAAATAAAATGGGGATATCAGGTACTTTCCTGAAATTTTTGGAGAGGGAACATGAGACTCAAGTAAAGGACGTGTAATTCATTCCACAGTGCCCTTCAGAAGTCTGTAAAAAACCAGTCTCCTATCTGGACCTTCTGCACAATCTTATAGCACAGTGTGCTTTGTCACCGTCCAGCGTTTGATACAGACTCTGACAGAAAGTTTCTATGGCAGAAAGGAAAGTAGAATAGCTCACATCCATTCCGATTCCTGTTCTGTACACAGAGAGTCATCTTGCTTCCTTGAAGAAGAGTCTTCAGAACTCACTCGCACAGAACTTAGCATGCTTCCCCATCTTGCTCAGCAGCCATTACTATCACCCCTTTGAAGCATTTTGCAAGGGAGCTGAATTTGTCCTCCTGGGAAAGTCCTGGGCCCAGGGACACTTTCTGTTGAAAATGGGACTAGTTCAGATGCTAGCCCCCACCTGTGGGGCTGACTTTTGGGAAGGCGATGATTTTGAGGTAATGATTAACATTGATGGACATAAGCTGGGCTAGTTATATTATTGAATGCATTTTGAGTATAATCACACATTAGTTCCAAATGCCTTCTATCATCCACTAAATCTAAACGAAGCCTTTATGTTTTACATTAAATTTTTTTTACTAAGAAGTTTTTTTTGTTTGTTTTTTTACTTTAAAATGGTTTAAAATTTACAGAGGAAATTTTGCAAGAACAGCTTTATATACTCTTCTCCCAGACTCATCACTTAAGTCTCCTAGTTTTGATGTATTTTCTTCCTCACTCTGAATATATGTATACATGTATACACCACTTCCCACGCGCCATTTGAAGGCAAGTACAGACACAATGTCCCTTTATTTCTTGACACTTCAGGGTGTACTCCCTAAGAACAAAGATGTCCTCTCATACAACCATGGTTACAGTTTTAAGATTTAGGTCTACAACTCATGATCAAATTTTACTGACGTATGGTAGGGCCATGCATCATATTTTGTGATCTGTTCAGTTTCTCTCCATTTGTGTCTCAGTCTTCATCTGTGTCTCTGAAGGCTGTGGGAAGCTTTCTCGGCATGTTTTCTCCAGGTGGGCTCCTCTGCTGCCTCTGTGCAGGCTGACTCAGATTGTGTGCTATGCACAGGAAGTCCCGACACATGGTGTACCACCAGGTGTGGGTCAGCGCATGCTCAGTGAGCGTGCACAGTCAAGTCCTCTCTAAAAATATAGAGAATTCAAAATAAACTTTCCATCAGGCAGGCTTTCTCTTAAAATTTCAGAGTGTATTAGAAACTCATTATCCACGTCCGTTTGCTTGGAGGATCTCAGAGTCATGGACATTTGAGAAAACCCCCACCTCCTTTTTGTGTAACTAACTCCAGGCAATCGTTCTTACATATTCAGAAGCCAACAATGAGTACAGCATGTGAGAAGCACCCGCATGCTCCGCCCACTCAGGCAAGAGTGAAACTGGCAGTCATTACTGCTAGAGAGAGGCTGAGAGGCCTCCATGCCTCCCCTTCTTTGTTTTGAGACAAGGTGTCATATAGCCCAAGCTGACCTCAAACTTACTACATAGTTGAAGATGACCTTGAACTCCTGACTCTCCGGCCTTCGCCTCCAGAGTGATGGAATTATGGCAGGTGCCAACATGCTGGTGTAGCTCCCATTCTTAGACTGAAAGAATCATAACTGTACCAAGAGCTACCAAGAAGTAAAAACCTGTCCTTGTCACAGTATTACACAGCTTCTCATCTGGAGAGGATCGGAATGTTCGAGTATTTCTGCTATTGGATGTAGTTCTCTCCTTACAAACTTGAGAGCTTAATTATATGATTTGTAAAAAATGAAAAAGCACAGTACAGGTTCAGGTATTTAACAGAATGAAACATTCTTGTACACATTTACCTGGAGTGCACTAACAAATACTTTTGGAATTCAACTGCGCAAAAGTGTTTCTCCCACTAAATCCCTTTCTTTTTAAACATTACAAACATCTCTCAAGTTCTATCTTCTACTGCATTTGTTAGCCTTCCATCTTGATCTTTTTCTTCTCAATAAGTAGTAGTGACCTAAATGTTCTAAAGCTTATGGCATAGAACACCATTCATTTCCACTGCATTCTTGGCTTGCCAGTATTCTTGAGACCCTCTAAATTCCAACATTACTAATGTAATCTCAGTGGCTGATGTATTCTTTTTTCAAAAAAATTCTTTCTTTTACTTCATGCATTCTTTCTGTCACAGCCTTTGAAGCACAGGAATAGTCTCAGATGTTAATGTGCACACGAACCCCGGGGTGAGCGAATTCAGATGCAGATGGCGGCTCCGTGGGTCTTTAGTGTCTGCTGTTCTACATTTCTGTCCAGTTCCTAGGAAACACTGATGGCTGTTCATGGTCTGGGGACCTTGAGTCCTCTGGTGCCAGAGGACTTGACCACGAATTGAATTTGGGTACAGAACAGAAGGGGAATTGGTTGGACGAGGGGACAGAGGAGGCTGGGAGGGCAAAGACAACACCAGCCTTCAGGGGTGTGCAAGGACTTCAAGATGGCTGCACATTAGAGTGAAAAGAAGCTGAGCTCAGGGGAGTGTGCCATGGTTTCACCTACTTAGGAGGCAGAGTGGGGAGATTTGCATGAGCCCAGGAAACCGAGGTCGGTTTGGCTGCACAGTGAGATCCCATTTCTTAAAAATTAAGAAAGTGAACCGGTGATAGAGGTTTGGTAATCTCAGCTACTCAGGAGTTTGAGGCAGGAGCCTGCCCTGATAACAATGAGTTTAAGGCCAGTCTGGGAAACTTTGTAAAAACCCTATTTCTAAATAAATAAATAAATAATAATAATAATAATAATAATAAAATAATGAGGCTGGAGATATAGCTCAGTGGTGCCTATGCTTGATGACCAGAGTGTGTTATACACATATAAAGTACCTGGTGCTGATGCTGACAGCCAACTCACTTTACTTCAGTCTATGATGCTAAAGCCCTGGGGGGGGGGGGGGTTATTGGGCTGCTGTTTAAACAGAATAGAGGGACAGTATCAAATCATTTTAGCAAGGTGTGGAAACCAACACAGAGGAGAATTGGTTAGAAGTCTTTGGTATGAAATGGAGGTGACTTTGCAGAGCATTACAGTAACTCAACTAAAAATAGGGAAGAGTTAAAGTGAGGCAGAAAGAGGAGGAAAAGCAGTGAGCAGAGACAGACCTGGACAATACACTCTGGGTATGGGGAAATCTTCATGCTGTTACAGGAATGAGGAGGTATAGGCTGAATCCTCAGAGCTCAGCAAGAGAGGTTTGGAGAAGCCTGGTAGCAGAGTAGAGGAGTCCACAGTAGGGGGTTGTGTTATTATGTGAAAGTTAACAGCCAGGACTGGTGATTCACGTTTGTAATCCAAGCACTTGGAAGGTGGGAGAGAGGAGGACAGTCACAAGTTCAATGCTGTTCAACGGCCTGCACAGCTAGTTCTAGACCAGCAAGGACCACACAGTTGAGATCATTGAGAAGAGAGGGGGGAAAGAGGCAGAGAGAAGAGACTATTTCTTATAAGCTGGCATTACACTATCTGGCTCCCACCCAACTCCATTTTACTTGTAAGTACCACTGGACTGCTCTCTTCAGTACTTGTATCAGTCAGGGGACCTTTGTGTATTCTTAGAGAGGAGACGCAGGAGTGTTAGAAGGAACTGGCTCACATGACTGTAGGAGCTAGAAAAGCCAGAGTTTATAGGGCTGGCTAGCAGGCCGGGCCAGAAAAAGATGAATGTCGTGGTTTGGATGGGGATGAGGTTCAGGGTGGAGACAGTCTGAAGTTTGAAGTCTAACTCCTTCAACTGATGAAAGAATCTGCTTTACTCAATCTACTGATTTAAATATCTCATCTAAAAAAATAGCCTGACAGCATGACCTATATTGGTGTTTGACTTGTATTGGTCTGAGAAGTATGGCCTAGCCAACTTGACAAACGTCATCATCACAGCACCCATCTCAGCCAGTTGTGAGGATTAAATGATGTGACAAGAGTCTAGGCGGCAGGAAACCAAACGGGAATCTAGACTGTGCTGTGTGTTCTCAAGACCTTAAGATGGCATGACTTAAAATGGCTTCCAGATACACAGAAGCTGGGCACTTTGTTCTCTTTTCCAGCTTGAAAGGTAGACTGAGGCTGAGAAAACTGAGAAGGGGGACCCAAGAGGGCTGGTGCCCCAGGCACAGCCACAGAGGGGAAGGGCCCCCTGTGGTCCAGACCCTGGCCTAATCTGTGTTCCAGAAAGGCCCTGTGTGAGGGGAAGTGCTCAGGTACTGAATCCAAGATTGACAAAAAGAAGCTTCTTGTCCCTGTCACAAAACAAGCTGAAGGTGATAAGCATGCTGGTGTCCCAGTGGATAGGTGGCACACAAGTGCCTGGCTACTGTCCTACTGAAGATGTGCCATGGAGCTGTTGAGCATGGCAAAAATCTGTTAGCATGTGAGGAAGTTGCTTGCAGGTCCTGGGAGTTATTGTCTCCTTCCACAACCTTGGGGTTCTGGGGCTCTAACTCAGGTCATATGGCTTGGCAGCAAGTGCCCATACCTGCTGATCTATGCCCTGGCCCCTGGATATGCTATGTAAACATGTACATTTTAGAGAAGGAGCTTAGATATAATGAGGTGGAGAGAAGCCTGTGTGTATACGCAGTGCTCTATGCAGGCTACAGCTGCACACTGACAGGTAGGCACCCTACTGGGGCCCTGATCTTACAAGAGCCACAGCTGCTGCGGCTGAAATTTCCCAAAGTCCATCAGTTCACTGTAAAGGGCAAGTGACCACTTGTTAAAATCCTTACAAAGTAAATCCATAACCCCAGGATTGACAACAGTTACATTCCTGGAAAATTCATCATGTGCTAATGTCAGGTAGAAACTACAAATGCTCAGCTTAGATCATTAAAAACAGATTTATTGTGCCAGCGAATGTCAGGTAGGGCAATTAAAGGTCACACAGACTGGCTCTGGGGCATTCCCATGGGCTCTAGGACATGTCTCCTGACATCCCTGGCCCAAAGTTCAACAGTGTTCTGGGGCTAGTAGTCTCACTCAGCAGGGTGCTAGTCAAAATCTCCCTGCACTTCCAGAGTACTGACATATACAATGACCTTGGTTCACCATACGTCACTGAAAGATTCTGTATTTGATTAAATGTAACAAACAAATCATGCAGCACCAGGAAAATAAGATAAATTCAAAAAGTTTATTGCACCAAATGTCACAGAAAAATGGATCAAAATAATATATGAATGTTGTTTTAGGAAAATGTTTCCACACACTGACAGTTGTACCCACTCAGCTGACTTAAAAAACAGTCCTATCAATTTCTCTTAGTGAAAGACCAATAATAACACACCCCAGAATTGTCTCCTTCTTAAACCACTGAAATTTAAACAGAATGCAAACACATGTTCCAGATGTTCAACAAATTTTAACATTTTAAAAAATTAACATTCAAAGGGGGGCTGCTTGATTTAGGCAAGAACTGTATTCTCCAAGCACAATAAAAACAAAGGGTTCACATGAACTAAGAGAAGCTATGGACTTTTTCAATTTAATGATGAAAGTCTGCATGAACATAATACCCGAGTGTGCATCAATGGAAAACTTCAGACGTTTAAAAGAATTTGAGAGTTGTTTTGTATTCTTTATGTACATCCAACTAACGAAGAACCTAAAAAGCTACAGACTAGCTTATAAAATCCAAAGACCTGATTTTTAAGAGCCCAGACAACAGTTTAGTATCATTTAGCAAGTAGGGAATTTCCTCCCTCCAAAAAAGTTAATTTTGAAAAACACAGCAAGTTAAAAAGTTGCAATGTGTAAACACAGCTCCATGAGATGTGAGAACATGAGTTACTTCCCATATAAAACAGTCTGGAAAATGGGCTGAAGCTGTACAAAAGCTATTTAACACTGATAAAATAAGATGCTTTGGAATTACGCACAAGTATGGAAGCTACATTTTAAATTTTCATTGTCCTTTTTGAAAACATACACAATTGCCTCTACATTCATATCACTTATCAACTTAACAAATATAAAACTGCAACATGCTAGAAAGAGGCTATCACAGGACACTGACACACTTCTGCTCTGCTGTGCCTCACTAGCCTGCTTAGTCAAACAAGCAGAGTGCTGCCCAGTGACACCTAACAGTAAGACTGAAGAGCCGAAGAAACCCTAAGGGTAGGTGGAATCCTGTCAACTGAGGTAGATTTATTTAAACATTTTTAAAAAATGTTTTTCCCTTGAGTTAGGCCTAGAAGGTGGGATACCTTTTTGGACTCTTCGGCTATGACAGAATGACACCATCCATGGTACAGGATGTGGGTGTGTCTCAACAGAAGTCCATGAGATGCTCTGTTTATTGTTTTCCTGCTTCTGAGAAGAGGCTGAATTTAAGACAAAGGAAACGTGAACACCCCACACCTTGGGAGCCAGGAGAAGAGTAGCACATCTTTCTCTGCAATAGCAAGTGATGGTTGGGCGCTAAGATAACCCATGTGAGCCCAGGGTTTCCCACTTTTCTTCTGAAATTTGGAACATTAGATTAAGAGGCAGGTTTAATTTTTTTCAGGCTCTGAAGTGCTGGGATAAGGTTTTCTTCATGAAGCTGAGAATTAATGTGATGACAGCTCAGTTCCTCAAAGCTGGCTGTCAACATGTTACTGTATCTACACAAGAACCAAACGGATTCTGGATTGAGTTATTTTCTCCAAAACCTCAGGCAGAGTCCACGTGTAAATGAGAGAAGCCAGGAGAAAGAAGGGGAGAGTTGTAAGCTGGCGAGGGTGGCTATGAAATCTGCTTTCACAGCTCATCCACACCACGGAAACACAAGTGCCTGGAAAGCTGAACCACACGTGGTTCCCTGGCTGATGGCGACAGCATGGAATCAGGAAATTCGTAACAGTAAACAAATGCCAGGTAATAGAAAATGGAAAGAGACTTAAAAGAATGGAGCACTTCAACTTTGTGAAATACAAAAAATGCAAATTAAAGATCTTAAGTGCCTTGAAGCACCATCTATTTCCACATATCACAAGTATTAAGAATTGCTCAGGTTGAGAGGGGAAAGGAGAGGAGGAAGGGGGGGAGGGAAAGGAGGGAGAGGTCCTGAGAGGCCACACTCTGGCCTACTTCTAAGAGATAATGTAGGCATTTGTCCCCAGTAGCATAAGGAACACATACAAGGTCTCAACTAACTTGCATTTGTGATGAAGAGAGACAAACATGTCACATGGATCAGGATTTGACCAGATATAAACTACAGAGCCCCTAGAAGCTATCCCACATTCTCAGGCACCAGAGACTCATGGGAAGGACTGAGGAGCTGACAGCGTTTGACTTTACTTGACTGGCTCCTGTCTTTTAGACAGAATTTTTGTTTTGAAAGTATTTTAACTGGACTGTTTTATGGTCAGTAAACTAAGGTTCTTTAGGTTTAATGACCAATTGGGCTTTTACAGTTCTTCACTTTGGTAAGTTTTACAAATGGTCAAGTAAATTTCTGGGAAGATTTTATTTTTAAAGAATATGAAAGGGATTAAAAAGTGCAGAACTGATCGTGTGAAAACTGAGATCGCACATGGATTGCTTCTAAATGTTCGAGCTGCCTGCTGTCCTTGTTAGAGCGGCTGCAGGTTCACTCCCCAGCTGACAACCGCACCTTACAGCATAAACAGGCATCTGAGCAGACTGCTAGGAGCAAAGAGGCTCGGGCTGGGCGAGCTCAGCCACAGAAGATCGCCTGAGCTCATGGAAACAACTTTGGTAAGAGGTCTTTCTGGAGAAGGCTAAAGACATTAAAGCCAGAGACGCGTAGCCAGTGTCAGACTACATACTCCAAAACACCTGACAGAACAGGGTGCTACATTGAATCCTGGGCTTATTGCACCAGCAATCCTCCTCAGACCCGCCTGTGGCTGTGCTGGAACCACAGGAAGCTCTGAGAAGTGACAGCCGTGGGTCTCCAGAGCACTCTCTTCTCAACAGGCAATCCTCGTCCACATCCTAGGTCCAGCAGTAGCCGCTGCAGCTCCGGATGACAGTGGTACATTGCGGCTTTCTTCAGGTCAATGTTCGTAAGAGCTCCAACCTAGAATCCACAGCTCATTCTTAGAGCAACCCTTCACACTCTCTCATGCTTGAACAGGAAAGAGTTTCCTACTGGAATGTTCTAGACATTGGTTACCCCGTACTCCAGAGTCAGCCCTCAGTATTCTACCCAGCAGCGCAGGGGCATCTGCCTTGTTTGACCATGATGCTACCAGGAAGGTCACTTTATTTTGATTCCTGGGAGACGATGGCTCAGAGTGTTCCTGAACAATCACCACTGCATGGAGTAAACACCAGCCTCCCAAGGTAACAGCCACCGGGCAGCAGCCACCGAACAACGAGGGTGACTGCTCCATGTTCTCCTCACGCCTCTGCCATCACTGAGAGCTTCCCCCTTCCTGTCTCATTTTCCAATGAGAAGTGTCCTGCAGTCAGCTATAAGAGGATCTGCGCCACATACGGAGAGTGAGTACTGGCGATGGCAGTCAGCAGAGGCAGGTCACTGGATTCAATCCTGAGTGTTGAGAAATTCAAGGAGAATATGTTAAAACTGCATCATTTCATAAGAAAGTATTATCTCTAGGCACCAGCTTCTAGTCTGGCTCATCTTGTAAAACGAATGAAAAACGTAAAACGGGCAGCAAGAAGGCTCGCCTGGTATAGGCACTGGCTGGCAAGGCTGATGACCCGAGTTTCATCCCTGGGACCCACATGATGAAGGAGAGAGAGAACTGACTTCTGCAAGTTGGCCTGACTCCTACACACGCACCCTGGCACATGGATGCTCCTATACAGATCTACACACATGAAATACATAAATAAAATGTAAGAAAAACTTGTGAATAGAAGAGATGAGAAAAAGAAAAGACCTCCCAGTAGACACTGCTTTAAAGGAGGTTCACCCTAGAGGACAGTGGGTACAAGGCTGCTTTTCCTGCAGCAGGGGACATCCAGTCGAAGCCCATGGGTGACATTACTGCTGATGTGCTCTGTGGCCTCCTCAGCGTCGCCCTCCTCGAAGGCGCACTGCTTGTGCACTGAGCTTACACCTAAGCTTGTGAGGCCGTGACAAGGCAGGCTCTTCAAGCAACAGGTTCTGCAACCTACTGAGCTCCTGAGCGCTCCGAGGAAAATGAAGAGGTGCTGGCGCTTCAGATGGACACGGTGTGGGCTGACCCTTGCAGCACACCGCCAGCAGTATGCTCTGGTAAACTGCTGTAGGTGCTGTGGAGAGGGAAGAACTGGAGGGTTGCAGTGTGAGGAATATATCCTAATTGTTTCTCTCAAAATTCACTTTTTTCTAAGACTGTGAATGGCCATTTGTCGGAGTCAGACAGTAAGATAAAGTCCTGTAACCACAGGAACAGAGCCAGCAATGGGGCACCCGAGGCAGGCTTACAGTATGAGGCCAAGAAGGAAAACCAGCAGAAGCACCTTGCAAGTTAACTGTAAAAGTTCAACACCTCCAAAAGAGAAAATACTTTAAAATGGATTACCCAAAAAGGTGTGCTGGTTTGAATGAGAACAGTCCCCAGTCCCCATAGACTCCTCGTCTATTTGAGGGCTTAGTCTCCAGGGAGTGGCACTATTTGGAAGGATTAGCAGGATTAGGAGCTGACTTGTTGGAGGAAGTGTGTCCCTGGAGGTGGGCTCTGAGGTTTTGAAAGCCCATGCCAGGCAGGTCCAGTCTCTCTCTGTTTCTGCCTGTGGATCAGGAAACAAACCTCTCACCTCCTTCTGCCGCACCATGCCTACCTGTGTGCCACCATGCTTCCTGCCATGAAGACAGTGGACTGAACCTCTGACCCCGTAAGCCAGCTCCGATTAAATGCTGTCCTTTATAAGAATTGCCTTGGTCGTGGTGTCTCTTCACACTGATAGAACAGTGACTGAGACAATAGGAAAACCTAACTGTCTCATCTAGCTATAAAAGATAGAAAATCTGATAAGAATTCAAGGTCTAACTATTAACTATTATTGTAAGAGCTGGAGAGGTGGCTCAGCAGTTAAGAGCACATGGTGTTCTTCCAAGACTGGGCTTCAGTCCTAGCAGCCATGTCTGGCATCTCCTAACAGCCTGTAAATCCAGCTTCAGGGGATCAGATATCCTCTTCTGCCCTGCAAGTGCATCTGCATATATATGGCATACAAGTGCATTCATATACACAAGAATAAGATAGATTTAGTCGTAGTAGTAGCAGCAACAGCAGTAATAAAATAACACATTGAGAGGCAGGCATGGTGGCACATAGTTGTAATATTAACAGTGGAGGGGCTGAAGCTAAAGGATTCTGAATTTAAAGCCAGCCTGGGCTAAACAGTGATACCCCATCTCAAAAACAAACAAACAGACAAACAAATAAACAAACAAGTTTGTTCAAAAAGGAAAACTAAGGTAACTAAATAAAACAAAACTTTATCAGGCTTAGTAGAAAATGTAAAGGTTCACATTACAGGCATAGTATTATCTAATTGCACTTAAGCAGAATCCTCATCAGGAATATGAGGGAAATTCCTCACAGGTATAGTCCTTTCTGTTATTTCTATTGAATGAAAGTGGAGTCAGAATTTTTTGTAGATAAAATGTGACAAATGCCCTCAGAAGATAGTGTGTATCCTTCGTATTGAGCAGGGTGTGTTCTTATTCTTCCCTTGGGTGGGGTGAGCCCAGGAGGTCCACAGGCAGTGCCTCCCACCTCCTCTACCACATGGGACAATCCGCCACTACTCCTCACAGCTTGTGACTTTTGCACTGCTACCGTGTCACTAGCGATAAAGAGGTAGAATTAGATCAAACGTCACTCCAACCTATACGCTGCAACTCACTGGGGAATGGGCACACCTCTGAGTGTCCCTGGGCACAGTGAGAAATACTGATTCTGTAGGTAGAGAATGACACAGACCAATAGGTTCTGTGCGTGCGTGTGTGTGTGTGTGTGTGTGTGTGACTACAGTCAGCACTTGGGAGAAAGGCCAGCCTTTCACAGAACTCACCCCAGCACCACACTCAGCTCTTTCACGTGCACACGTGTGTGTCCCCGGAGATACTCTGAGAGCATTTTACTTTTAAGGTACATCTCCTGTAGTCTGTCTTCCAGATGCATGATGCACTGCAAAGCCAACAGCATTCATATGAGGACTACAAATGCAGTACCTGCCGGGATCGCTAAGAGTTGGGCTTCTCTTTAGTTATTTCTACAAACACAGCTGTAATAGTCCCCCTTTCAAATAAACCCCCAAAACTATACAAAATGGCTACTAACGTTGTTATAGAATACCATTCTAGTATCTCTAAAGGAAAACATTTTACAGAATTGAAATCATTCCATAAGCGTGAACATCCGGCTGTCTTTTCGGCATTTACATTGTCAACTCTTTCCCTTGGGATAAGTCTCATGGTCAATGCCATCCCCAGTGTAAGTCTCTTGAGCACCATACCCCTCCTTATGTACACCAAAACCCTACTGAGCAGTGAGCTCTGGGTTGCAAAAGCAGGTTTATTTTTGCACTTGTCTTTGTCTTTGTTCACAAAATTTCTTGACATTCAGAAACTTAACAATAATCTCATATTTAAGAGTTCCTTACTATGTCATTTTTATGGCCAATGCTCTAGAGAATGTTAATTTACCATTATTTACTTAGCCGCGGGGCAATCTACATTTGGGCTATAATTTTGTGGAAAATGTTCTAGTTCTTGTTTTCTTCCTACACCTCAGATTGTTCTGGGATAATACATTCCCAAAAGCGGAACGACTGGAACAAGGTCCCTTCAGACTTTTATTTTGGTATTGAGAGTATCCTTTAACTAGGTCTTTTGTAGCAATAGGAGAGACATGATTTGGGGGACATCTTCACCCTTGGAATGGTGTCCAGCCTCAGTGGTTAGAGAGAGGCAGCCATCTATGTCTCTCACCGGCAGCAAATGCTTCTGCACTTGGTAGGCAGCCGTCCAAGTGTCTCTGGGAGACACCTGTTGGCTTTGGCAGGGTCATTCCATCATGCATAATTTCCTTCTAGACTGTTAGGCCTCTTATTTTCAAGGTAAAAAGATTAACAGATGCATTTGAAAATGTTGATCCTGACTATCTGGGCTGATCAACATCACGGCAAAGTGTCTGTGAGATGTGGGACACTTTTCAGTTTCTCACTGGTTAGCATCTTAGGTACTGTGTTAGGGATGAACCCAACAGCCTACTCAAGTCAGAGGGATACCACCGATCTTCTCAGAAATGGTCCCCTAAATGAGCAGAGGGAAGTAGCAGAGGCATTTTCTACCAAGTTTTTGTTCGTTATGGAGTGAAACTGAAAGTTTTTAATAAGAGTTACAAGATACCAAGGAACATTCAAATTTTATTGACTTCTTTAAGTCTTAAAGTAGTTTATGTATAGAGTCTTTTAGTCTACAGAAAAAATATATGATGCAGTGTGGGACTAGGAATGTATGCTAAACAGAAAAACACATTTACAAAAAATAGTTTTTTAAAGATTCATAATCAAATAGAATTGAGTGGTTTTCCCTTCTTTGTAAGATTTTATTCCTGAGATGCAATGCAATTTTCAATGTCTAATATTTAGCTATTTTGTTCCTTTCATATGTAAGCAATGCTTAGATAGAATTCCTTTGGATCTTTGTTTTCCCAGGTTAAGTAAGTCATTCATGTATTACTAAGTGGTCATGTATACTTCTACCAAATGAAGCCAAAGGAATATTCTATAATTTATTGCTTTGATAGTTAAGATGTCAGACAATGAGAACCATGTCTTAGACAATCCAATGTCAGCATCTGTAAAGACAGCAACACACCACCACAGGGTCTAATATCTCCTCTTTCCCTTACAGAAAAGGAAATTCAAGTTTCAAAGTCAGGACAAATCACAGTACTTCTAGGAGAAAATAAGATCATAATAACCCTGAGAGCTTCTCCTGATACCCTCGTACAGAGAGCAATACAGAGCATGCTTCAGTTAAGAGCCAAATAAAGATTGTTGTGAAAGGTGTTGCCAGTTCGTCCATACTGTTGAACTGTCACCGAGACATGCCAGTCATAGCAACTGACTGATGGCTTGTAAAATCTACCACAATTCCAAGTGCTTCGTATGAATTCACTAATTTTCTTAAGAATATGAAGCAGACTCATGCTTATTCATTCTTCCAGATGTACAGATAAGGGAACTGAGGCTCTGAGAGGTTACACAGCACAGAAGTAGAACTCAGAGTTGGCTCTATGCCCACCCTTTGACCGTGAATATATATGCAAGTGGCTTTTAAAGCCACCTGTGCTGGTGTGGCACTGTGACACTTTTGGAAAAAAAAAAAAAAAAAAAAAAAAAGCAGCACTTCCTCTCTGGTCCTCAGAGCATCCTTACAGCCTATCTGTAACATCTTCATGTTGCAAACAAGAAACCTAAGCTTCAAAGACACTCAGAATCATCCACCACACAAGTAGTGATGGCCGAGTGATGCTGCGAGGTTTCCCTGACCTGCTACAGTGTGACAGCATTCCTACCCATCCTTTAGAAAGCCTGTATCAAAGTCCTGACTGTGTGTGGAAAGTGGTGCAGCTGAGGACCTGGCCATAAGAATTTAGAGCTGATCAGTGACGTGGCAGTCAGCATATTAACTGATACTCAGCTTCCTGTTGCGCTGTTAAATAGTTCTGTGCCACTTCCTGAGGTCAGAAAGCAACCCTGCCCAGAATGGAAGGAAGCAGAAAAGGCAGGCACCTCCAAGTAGTGTCCCTAAGGCCAGCATAATAACTAAGCTGCCCAGCCATGTGCCTTTCATTCCTCTCCTTGACAAACCTTTCTCTCTCATCTTCGGGATATACTTTCAACCTCTCTCCACACATACCACATATGAAAAGAAATCTGTTAACTATATCCCATGGACTAGGGAGGAGCTGCAAATAATTTTCTAGGACTTTCTAGGCTGTTCTTCATTTCTATTTAAAATGTTACAAACGTGATCGTTAAATCCCACTTGGAAAGGAACAGCTGACACCATGTACTAAGTTCTTACACAGAACTTCCAAATTTGAAGTGCTTCCATTCACCTGTAATGGACTGTGAGGACGCTCACAGAGCAGATGACACTATGATCCCTTCAGACACCGGCCGCCTCAGACCCATCTAGACGCTCTCCGATGGAGATTTTAAGTTTCTTTTCAGGCTCGCTTCCCCCTTATCTACTTTACTGTCTGCTTTGTTCAGAAGACACTGTCCTTGGCTCCATCAAAGCTCTGCCCTGTCTGCAGGTCTGAGGTTGCCTGTTCCAATTTTCCTTAACGCTAACCTTCAATATATTAAAAATGATGTGTCCGAACTTGTGCTTTTTATAATCAAAATATTGAGTAAAGTTATTTTTCGATTATATAATTATTGATGACAGAAGACCAAATACTTACAAAATCCGCAGGGAGCTGAAGTTTATAGAGCTGTAGGATGGACTGAAGTAAACTGGACACCTGATTGGAGACCAAGACGTCCTGGCCCAGTTTCACGGGGTCTGTCACCTTCCTCTGACTTGTGGCCACCTGGACAGTCCACTTGTCAGTGTCTGCAATGATACACACAGCTTCTGCTATAGGTTCATCGAGCACTGGATGCTGAAAGAGAAAGACAGTGGGTCAGCATTCTCCAGCTCAGAGTGGACAGAGGGCTGTCTGACATTAGAGGATGAAGCTTCGGGACTGCAGAAGCATGGAGATTTACAGGTACTCAGAAAGGTGTGCTGCCAAAGCAGCACTTAAAGTTAATTAGCTAGGAGCTGTGGGATGGCTCACAGGGTAGGTTCTTCTTAGCAAGCCTAAGATCCAAGTTCAGTGCCTGAGAAGGAGACTCTATCAAGTTGTACACACACCAAGTTAATACAAACTTTAAAAAATGGCATTTTTCATAAAATCATTTTCAGAAAAGTTATGAGGTTCACAGATACACAAAAGGACATGGTTTCTCAACATTTACTTTATTAAATTTACTGTCTTTATGAATGACTGTATTCCCATTTAGAATGAGGAAAATCAAAATAAGTTGGAAGATCCTACTGCTATTTTTCCAATAAAAAGATTAGTCAAGATAACATTACTTCTTTAGAGGCTAAGGAGACAGTTCTGTATGAGCAGAACCCATGTTCTTTTAAGAAACCAAACATGGTGGTGTATACCTCCAGCCCTGGGGAGGTGGAAAAAGCAATAGCCTTGGGGCTCCCTCAGTCAGCCGAGCTTAATTGGTGAGTGCTGGGTCCCAGTGAGAGAAACCCTGGCTCACAAAACAAGGTAGAAATGCTTTAAGAGAGTCCCTTGTTCTTCCAAAGGACTGCACTCTGGTTCCCAGCATCTTTTAGGCAGCACACAACAGCCTGTAACTACCTCTAAGGGATCTAATGGCCTTTTCTGGCCACTGTGGGTATCTGCACATGTGTAGCAGCCACACACATACATGACCTTTAAAAACAAACAAACAAACAAACAAACAAACACACAAACAAACATCAGAAGGTTGTCAGATATCCTGAGGAACAACACACCCAAGGATGACCTCTGGCCTATATGTGCACACATGTGTACACACACCACCACTACCAGCACCTTAAAGTTATAGCTTTAATTGTTAAGCAAAGTTTCTTTAGTTAACTATGGTTAACACACACCAATCATTTCTAATAATCAATTATAATCAGGCTGAGGACTTATTTATCCAGATGAATCTAAAAGGTCAAAGTCTGGCTGCTGAGACACATACTTAAAATGTTAAAATACTTCATAATAAACTGTATCATTGGGTATAAACATCTGTAATGATTAATCTCAGCTGTCAAGTGAGATTTAGAGCATGCTTGTAAAGGACTGTCTTGATTGGGATATTTAAAATGGGAAGACTGGCTCATGATGGGTGGCACCATTCCCTAGGCTGCGATCCTGGACTCTATAAAAAGAAGGTGAAGAGCACAAGCATTCATTATTCTCTGCTGCTTCTCCACAGATGCAATGTGACCAGCTGAACCGGGGCTCCTGATGCTGTGACTTTGCTGCACTGACAGACTACAACCTCAAATAGTGAGCCCAAATGAACCCGTCTGTTCTAAGCTAGTTTTGTCAGGGTATTTTATCACAACAGAAAAAAACTAAGACAATCTTGAAACATCAGAGAAAATGGCCTCATAAATATCTCATCTCTCAAAACTGGGCTTTTGCTCTACCTGTAGTTGCTCTGAGCTCATTGCCTTCCTGTAGCAACTCATAAGAGATGCAGATATCCAAGATGGAAACATTGTAGTTCTGTAGGTGTTAAGTAGCTGAGCTATTGAATCATGTATGTGATAAGTTAGTAGCAGGAGCTGATGGTAAAAGCTCCCCAGGGATGGTCTTTACCCAAGCCGGAAGCCTCAAGTCTTGCATGCACTCCATGGGTGGTATTGACAGCAGCATTTTACTGGATCCCACTGAGCCCTGACATCCTGTATCCATCCACATGCTATAGGAGGCTTTTTACCAGTCAGCTACTTGTTTTTTCATCTGGAGTTATTTCTCCTAGTTTCTAGGTGATAATTTTGAGATTGTTAATATTCTATACTTAGTCAGAAAGACTGTTTTTCTGATTTTCTTAATGCCTGACTTTTAAAACTGATCTCAAAATTTGAGAGTACATATATAAATAATATGTGTGATGTTTTATGATAGAATGATTACATTTAATTTTATCAGATTAATGATTGTTTTTACCATGAAGAAATTGTTTCTTAGAAATACTAGTCATAATGTTAGCAGTTTTCCCAGCCTTATGCAAGTGTCCCATGGTTCATGTGGCTGACATGTGTCCATCATTTTGTTGGAAGGGTATTGGTGTGCTATTCAGAAAACTGTCTCTTATACTTAACTCTTTTGGACCTTTTTTTTGTCTTGTTTATTGACATAATTTACACATTACAATTCACTAATTACATATGTAAATTGGATGAGCTTTAACAGATGGATGTATTTGCGCGCCCGCTGTCGTAAGTCATGAGTTGGAATGTTGCAGGACCCACAGAAGTTCAAGTTCCTTTGTAGTCAGTCCTCTACAGTTATCCCAATAACAACATGACTTCGAGAACTGACATGGAAATTTCTGGTTTAACAACTCAGCTGTGTCACGTGATGTTTTCCTGGAAGCTGTCTTGGGAGAGGGCATGTGATGCTTTGCTGAAAACAGACACTTAAGAGGATGAGTGATGTTTAGAAAGAATATAAATGAAACCCCACAGACGGGGTATGGCTGGGGGAGGGGCTCTTGTATGGCTGAGCCATGCAAGGTGATCTTTGCTGGTCTTCACTTCATAGAGAGAAATGTGCCAAAGAACTTCTTGTGGTATTCCAGCTGATTCTGGCTGCTTCCATGGACTTGTGACTATTTGGTGGACGCTTGAGTTTCTGCTGGATCAAGCCACCGCTACTGATTTGTGTTCGGTGTTTGCTATTGAACTGGACTGCTGGTATCCTGACTACGAAGAGTGGAATCGCCCCAAGGAACTACTTCTAAACAGGTCCACAACACCCTTTCCCTTTTAACCTTCCTTTTCCACCACCTCTGGTCAATGGGCTAGAAGGGAGGTTGAAGCGTTTAAGAACCCTAAATAAAGTAGGTTTTGAAAAATCTAAGCCTACATAGAACTATTGTTCTGACTTTTGTAGAATTTTGTGTCTGGCTTCTTTAAAAATAGTACTTTTAAGATATAGCTGTAATTATTGCATTTTAGTGCCTTATTTCTATTTTTGAGTATCCTCTTGTAAGAGTATAGCACGATTTGTTTATCCAGAGATGGCACAGCTATATTGCCTTTGTGGAAGACCTGGGTTCAGTTCCCAGAACCTACGTGGCAGTTTACAATTGTCTGTAACTCCAGTTCTAGGGAATCTGCCATCTTCTGCAGAGACTAGCCATGCATATGGTACATATGCTTATATGCAGACAAATACTCATACATATAAAATAAAAATTAAATCTAGAGAGAGAGGAGAGGGAGAGAAGGGGGGAGGAATTGTTTCAAATGTTTGGCCATTAAGAACAAAACAGCAGCCGGGGAATGGTGGCGCATGCTTTTAATCCCAGCACTCAGGAGGCAGAGGCAAGTGGATTTCTGACTTCAAGGCCAGCCTGTTCTACAGAGTGAGTTCCAGGATATCCAGGGCTACACAGAGAAACCCTGTCTTGAAAAATCAAAAAAAACAAAAAAAAACAAAACAAAAACAAAAAAACCCCAGCAGGGCTGGAGAGACAGCTCAGAGGTTAAGAACACTGGCTGCTCTTCCAGAGTTCCTAAATTCAATCCCCAGCATCCCCGTGGTGGCTCATGATCTCATAATGAGATTTGGTGCCCTCTTCTGGTCTGCGGGCATACATGGATGCAGAATACTGTATACACAATAAGTAAATAAATCTTAAAAGAAAGAAAGAACAGCTGTGAGCATTCGTATTTATAAATCTTGGTGCAAACATAACTTTACTTCTCTGAATAAATATGGAGTGGAAATGCTGGTTCATGTGGTAAGTGAAGGCTTAACTCTGCAAAGTGGCTCCACTGCCATCTGCTACATATTGCAGTTTGTTACTTTGTATCAATCCTGACCTCAGACTGTATGTTTTCAATTGTAGCCATCATACATGGTGTGTAGTCATTTTTAATTTACATTTTCCTAATAACTAATGAAACAACATAGGTTTGTGTTTGTTCCTATGGTTTAAAAGACAAAACTGATCAAAAGTGACTGCTTTACCAGCAGCGCCTTCTGACAGACCCACTGTGTCCTTCATGCGCACGAGGGCCTCACAGTAGCACAGTGATCGTAGCCCCATGCTCTGCTCCTTGGCCCAGTGTAGCAGACTGCATGGCCAATGCTTGTGAGCACTTTCCTAACTCATTTCCTAAAGAAAACCAGTACTGGCTGCCTCAGTCTTTATTTACCACCATCCAGCACCCCGTGCTGGTCAGTTGTTGCTTTGAGCTGCTTATCTGAACTTCCTAACCTTCCTGATGAGGCCTGGTGGGTCTGTAAGCAGGCTGCTGTCTCCCTCTACGGAGGTGCCCATGCCATAGCGAGCCAATACTCCTTCCTTGAGATCCAGGGGAGGGCAGGTGCCCAGCAGCACTGGGCAGCACTGCCGCATTTCTCCCCGACAGCGGTTAGTACAAATCCTTGAGTGCTTCCTGGGCCTGGTCTGCTGTTACCCTGATTGCTCTGCTGCTCTCACCGACTATGTGTTTCTCATATCCTACCAATAGAGTGTCTTCTGCTTACATTATGTTAACTGGGTCCTGCTAACCTGGGTCCACACAGCAGCCACAGGGCAACAGCCAGTGCGGAAACTTAAAAGGTAGGAGAAGGTTGCAAAGAGAAACCAAACTTGTAGAGTACAGAAGAGTCATTTTAACAGAGCATATCACTCCCTAGTTCATCCTGGACCCTGTTATTCAAAGGGGAGGTGACACAGCCCTAATTTTCTTCTCACAGATGGGGGAAGTGTGCAAAGTTCGGGAACAATATTCCTTTTGTATTGTTTCCAAGGCTTTTCGGGGTTTATAGTTTTACTACTGAACAGGTCAGCAACCATACAAAGTCTAATTGTCTAACATTTATTTAAGCAAAAGTACCAATGAAGAATTTGGTAAAGTACTTTGCATGAATGAGGCCATTTTCCCCCAAGACAATTCTCATGGTATACTCTTGTTTATAGAAGGTTCCAAGGTTTTCCCACACACCCCGCTCACCCTCACACTTCTCACACATTAAATGCGTTCTCCACAACAGATGGCTAAAGACCCCGGAATGGGGTGCAGCTCAGGGCTGGGTTCTGGATAGGTGTGCCTGGGAGTGTGCAGCTCAGGGCTGGGTTCTGGATAGGTGTGCCTGGGAGTGTGTGGCTCAGGGCTGGGTTCTGGATAGGTGTGCCTGGGAGTGTGCAGCTCAGGGCTGGGTTCTGGATAGGTGTGCCTGGGGGTGTGCAGCTCCTTCCTTCCCTTCACACGTTCCTAGAGGCTTTGTTAATCAAGGAGTCAGATTTCACAGCATGATGGTTTCTCATCACCAGGCTTGGCCTTTCTAAGGAGAAAGTAAAACGTTGTGTGTGTGACTCTTGACCCCCAGCTCCACGCACCATAAATCTGTTCTTCCTTCCTTCATCCCTGGCCATGTGCCAGCACACCGTAAGTTAAATGCATGCCCATCACATTCTTAGAGAACCAACTTTAAAAATATTTCTGTGAGACAGGCTACTAACTGTATGTATCCCAGGCTGGCCCCACTAAGCTTCAAAATCTAGTCTTTCTAACACTGATTTGAGGGTGACTTGGATCCTAGGTTCCAACTGATCTATATGATCTCCCTGGGGCAGAAATAAGGAGGGAAGGCACATGTGTCAATCCAATTGCCCAACAGTCTGTGTGATACAAGCTGTATGGTACCGCCACCAATGGGAAGAGTATTTTTAAGCACCGAAGAAGAAAGAGATTTCTCTATGAGTGAATTACGGCAAAGGGTTGTAGCAACATATATGGTCAGGAAGGGCAGAGGGGTTGGTATATAAAATTAAAGTAACTCATTAAGAAAAAGAACCGTAAGGGGATGATCACTCATGGAAAGTACACTGAGTCCCCTTTAGGTCACGGAGCACAAGAGCAAGGAGGAAGAACCCAGGCCGAGACACAGGATCTGTGGGTCGGCAGTTCCCACAAGCTTCCTCCCTAGCACAGGAGCAGGAACTTGGAAATGCTACTTCCTGAGTTCTAACAGGCTGTACACAAATGATGGAGTCTTGGCACCCTGCTCTCCCGAACAGCATGGGTTTGCTGCTATGTACAGACTCCAGCAAGAGAAGACGCTGAGCACTTTCAGAAGAGTGTCTTAAAAACACTACAAGAATGATACACTCTCAGACTAGATACTTCACACTCGGCCCTGAGTGTTCCTGTACAGCACACCACCCCCAAGCACCACCTAGAACCTACTTACTTATTTGCTGGAACGCAAGAATCTTCTAAGGGAAAAAGAAATGGTTCTCAAGAGTCAGGAAAGGCAAACTGGGAGGGGTATGGGGACTGGACTATATGATTTATTAAATTAAAATTTAAAAAAGAGTCAGCGGAAAGTAGCTGGGAAATGGTAAAACCATCAACAGAAATCACATTGGTTGTACTGTGAGGGAGCTCGACCTCTATACGGTCAGAGATGACACTTAACTTCTATTGATTCTATTGACTGCTGATCGCCCTTTTAATAGAACAGGCCCACTGGAGAGGAGCCCATTTAAATGCATTATGATTTGGCCTGTAAGTCAACTGCTAAGCTTATAGAGTTGGAAGAAATCTAAAAATCCATGTTTTGGGCTGTTTCAGCAATACAAACCTATATATCCAACGCCCTGGAGCTTAATTAATTCGTGTTTTTGAGACCTGCCCTCAGTATGTAGGTCCCAGTGGGCTTAGGATTCACTATGGGGCCAGTGAGGGCTTTAACTTGTGATCTGCTTGCCTCAGCCTCTTTAGCGCAAGGATTACAGTATATTCCTCAAGTTCATTTTTGCCATGGTGTTTTACCATAGCAATAGAAACCCTAATGAAGGCAGCCACCATACCCAGCCCTGGTCCTTACTTAACAAGTCTCTTTTGGGAAGGCTCTATAATTAAAGCATGTATAGCACCACACTGCACAAAGGAAAATTGAATTATATTGATGTTTTTTGATTTGCTACACAAAGACTAGTCTAGGACTCACACGCTAGCCTCAAACTTGTGTGCCACAATTACATTTCTTTTCAACATTAACCTTTTCTTATTAGCTATACCATAATGGTAGAGTTTACTAAATAGATTTGGGGCATGTTGAGATAGAGTTTCATGTAGTTCAAACTGAACTTGGACTTGCTATGTAGTTAAGGATAACCCTAAAATCGCAAACCTCCTGCTTTGACCTTCCAAGTACTGGCTCATGTAGAACGTTCTAAGATCACATCTTATCAAATACATGTATGTATGAAAACCATACAAACTCAGGTGTGTAATAACACACACTGTTGGGCAGAAATTTCCTTAGAGTTAAAACATTCCTTCCTAGAAAGAGGAGTGAAGCTTATTAAGATTCAGGAGATGAAAGTTTCACTTAACAGTAACCGCTGGACTGAGAGTGAGGTCCCAGATGGAGGAGTTGGAGGAAGGTCTGAAGGAGCTGAGGGAATTTGCAGCCCCATGGAGGGAGCAAGAGCGTCAATGGGCCCCCCCCCCCCGGTCGTCCTGGAGTTTGGACCACCAACCAAAGAATACACATCTATGGACCCATGGTTCGGACCACATATGTGGCAAAGGATGACCTCGATGGCCATCAGGGAGAGAGGAGAGGCCCTTGGGCCTGAGGATGTTAGAGGCCCCAGTAAAGGGGAATGTCAAGGGGGGAATATGGGGATGGGTAGGCGGGTGGGTGGGAGGTGGAATTCCCTCATAGAGGCGGGAATGGGGAGGGGATAGGGGGTTTCCAAAGAGGAGACCTAGAAAAGGGGAAACATTGGAAATGTAAATAAAGTATCCAAAAAAAAAACAGAAAAAAAAAAAAAAAAAAAGATTCAGGAGATGAAACTTGCAAGGTTCAGAAAGTCAATAAAAAAAGCCCCAAGGAGCTCCCACTGTTTAAGGATTCTTGGGATCCCTCCCTAAAGCTGTACAAGCAACAGCAGCTGCTGGGGAGAGAAGACTGGCCAGTCCAGCCTGTGTCCTGCATAATTATAAGGCCACCGCTTTTGCAAGCCATTGTCTCCTTATTTGGTATATTGGGGAAAGTGAACAAGTGTAGCTTTTGGGAACTGCCAAGACCTAGGCGTATACCCTAAAACTCCTGCAACAATGTCCTCATGCGTGTTGGCGGGGAGAATGCCATCTCCATGTTACTGGTACACCGTGCAGCTGGAATCCTACTTGAGGCTCCAACTGAGTAATAGATATGCCTGTCGTATACAAGGCACTCCAGTGATTTCAACAGAAAAAGTAAGTCTGCCACTGCACAACTCTACTCTCCAGCCGACCTCCTTCAAGAGCCGAGCCAGCCAGGGAACCTAAGAGGCTGCCACCAGACTGCTAGTGCACATGAAGACTCAGAAGAAACAATCATACTTCACACCGCTCTCTGCATTTGTTCAGCAGAATTTCTCTCTTGGAAACAGGTTTAGTGTTAGTCACTTAGGAATGAAGAGTTGTCACAGGATAAGAGACAAGAGCCTGCGTGACAGTGCATGGCCGTATTCCCAACATTTAGGAGATCAGACAAGAACAGCTCCCATTCAAGGCCAGCCTGGGCTACAAAGCAAGATCCCATTTCAAATTGAGAGGAAGGAGGGGCAGCAAGAGCATCAGTCCCTCTGGGCTAAGGGAAGATGGAGGCCTCTGAGAACTGAAGACACCATGACCGCTATGGGCACAGGGGAGGGAAGGCCACTCCGAACCGCACACTAAAAAGCCTGGCCTCTCTGTGCTGTGCCTGTGACTATGCTCACTGGACTAATGCCCACATTCAGCCTGTGGCCACCAGCTCAACTGCCAGGCTGAGATCACATTCAGTTGGAAGGTGCAACAAGGTGTACAGGTCACAAGGAGTCCCAGAAGAAAGTCATGTGATGAAGTTGGTGACTTCAAGGCCAGAGAAGGTTCGAAGCTTTTTGTGGAGACTGCCATAAATATCTAAGTATCTCACATTAAAAAGAAAATGGGGAAATGAAAGTAGACATGTGTTCAACTCTGAAACAGTAGGCAGAAGAGACAGAAAGTCCAAAAGACCTTAGTCTCCTCTAAGTACAGAAAATAAATACAGGGAGCTGTAGAGATGGCCCAGGTTAAGAACACGGTTCCAGGATCCAGTCCTGCAGATCCACAGCTGCAGGATCTCCAAGTCACAGGGCAACGACAGGATATCTGAGAGGAGCCCCAGTAAAGATATAGCACTGGTAGAGAAGCAGAAGCCAGAGGCCTTGAACCAGACCAATGACTCACAGCAATGAACATCTGCAAGGGAAGATGTGTGGACAGAGGGATACACTGTGGGACACACCGACATACTACAGCTTCCACGTCAAGATTTTTTTTCTTTTTTTTCCTTTTTTCTTTTGTGGAGAGGCTGCAAGGGTGGAGGATGGGTTAAGGGATGGGAGATGAGTGGGACTGGGGTACATGACATGACATTCATGAAGTCTCAATAAAAAGTACACCAAACAAAGCAAGACACCCTTCCAGGAAACCTGGGTTCAGTTCCCAGCACCCACATGACAACTCACACAGTCACCTGTAACTCCAGTTTCATCTCTGGCCTATGCAAGCAAAACTCCTATACCCACTAAAAAATAAATACATTTAAAAGATTATAAAATGAATGCAAAGAGCTGTAGGCGTCATGTCAAACACATTATTCTTCCTCTTCACACAACTCTGAAGAAAGATTATGCACATTTCTCTTTACCACAGAAAAACGCATATTCCCATGAGCATTTCAGCTCCAATAAGAAACATACAATGCTCTAAACTCAAGGTGTTTTGTTTTGTTTTGTTTTGTTTTGTAGACAGGGTTTCTCTGGGTAGCCCTGGATGTCCTGGAACTAACTCTGGAGACCAGGCTGGCCTCAAACTCAGCAATACTGCCTCTGCCTCCCAAGTGCTGGGATTAAAGGTGTGCGCCACCACTGCCCGGCTCTCTAAACTCAGTTTTATTAAGTTATCTAAAAAGAACAAGCACTTTTCAGGCACCAGGTGACACACTAAGAATACAAAGAAAATAAGCCTCTGTTTCTGCTTCACGGTAACTGCAGGCCTATGGGAAGAAGGAGACACATGCTTGTAGACATGTCAACATGCGTACATACTGATGTACATGTATGAAGGTGTGTACATATGTATACATACACACAATGCAAAGGTCTCACTAAGTAATAACCCTGATCATTTGTAAGGATTTCCATCCTCTTTATTAATAAAAAATGGTCATCAAAATCCAGTTATAGGTCAAACATGTATTTTAAGAGTTGGAGGTAATAGATCAGTGAGCATATGTCTAGTATGTGGGAAGGATCTAGTCTAGAAAGGGGGACAGACAAGTGAGATGGGCATGGTGACACATGCTTATAATCCCAGAATTTGGGAAGCTAACAGGAAGATTACAAGTTCAAGGCCCACCTGGGCTACATGGTAAGAGGCTGTGTGAAAAAACAAACAGCAGTGTAACGCATTTCCTTTAAAAGCCCTCTAAACGCATCCCAGTCCCAGGTGGAGCTGCATTCAGGGCTTCAGCTGTAGAAGGCAGAGCTGCAGGCCCGAGTTACTAATGTAACCGAGAGAAATGAAAACAGCCAGGGTGTTGTAAACAAGGGACTCATCTAAAATGGTTTCCTCTCTAACCTGTTGATCTGACCTGAGGCATTTAATACTATGTGCTACTTAAGTAATGATTTCTTGTCTGATGGCACAGGCTGTTCTTTTGTAGTCTGGCTAGTTGGTTGCCCACATGAATTAATTAGTATTCATGAGCATGTATCACAGCCAGGCTTTCAGCAGAGCTCCTTATCTGTGCTACTGACTTCTATGTGATATTTCTGGAGTCAATCTGTTGCTACTTTTAAAATTAAATGGAACAGGCTGCTGTATCCAACTGTTATTTATAGGTTACCCTGAAAAATGCCTGAAGCCTAGATCACTGTTATGATGCCAATTTTAGTCCTGATGACCTTACCTAATGTAAGAGAAGCCAGCCAGCTCCTTCTTACATGACAAAGGGCTCAGCTCAGTCATCTCCAGCAGGTGCTCTCTCGGTGTCTAACGCCCACAACCAAACAAGAGAGTGTTGAGGACACTTGCACATCTTTCTAAACTCTGAAAGTAATTGTGCTTTAACTAACGTGGCGTTGTCTACCTGTTAATAACATCTCGCGCTACCTTGCTATTTACAAGGCTTTTTCACATTTCCTGTTTAAATAGTGGAGTGGCCATTTCTGATCGTCAACCTGACTGTATCTGGAGTGAACTACGATCCAGAATTAGAAGGCTCACCTGGGATCTGGATCTTGAGTCTGGAAGACACAAGTTTCAGGTGTGGTGGTGCGCACACCTCTAATCTGGGCCACACCTGCTGCTGGAGATCTACATAAGGACATTGGAAGGAGCAAGATTCAATCTTCTTTGCCTGCGAGCTTTGTGGGACTAAGCGACTGCTAGATCCGCGGGTTTTCATTCACAGCTGCTGCTGACCATTGTTGGGGAGTTGGACTACAGACTGTAAGTCATTAACAAACTCCCTTACTATATAGAGACTACCCAGAAGTTCTGTGACTCTAGAGAACCCTGACTAAGACAAATAGTTAACAGGTGCTTAGTAGTGTATACCAGGCACCGTGCTCAACACTTGATGATCTGTACACTTTATTTTATAGGATGAACACTTCCCCCAAAAGGCCGCAAAGCCATTAGGCGCTGAGCTATGATGCAAATCTAGGTTGCCTCTTTGGAGGCCCAGCTTCGCCAGAGGTCAAACTCCTTTTTTTTTTTTTTTCTCCTTGTGTACATCATCTTGTTTTTCAAGACATGTTCTCTCATGAAGACCGCATTGAGGAGGCTGGGCTTGGCCAGCAGTGAGCAACAGGGATCTTCCCACCTCTGCCTCCCCAGTGCTGAATTATAAATGCATGCCACCACACAGTGTTTTTGCATGGGACCTGGAGACCAAACTTGTCTTCATGCTTATTCGACAAGCACTTTCCTACTGAGCTTTCTCCCCAACCTGGGAAGCGAACTCTTATCCACTGCATCACAGTTTCCCTGTTCTTGTGTCCTCTAAAATCATCCTTAGGTTTAAGTGACCTTAGCTGATGTAGTTGAAAGTCTCCGTTAGTGACACTAGGACTCACAGCCAAGCCAGTGCTGCTGGCATTGGTCTGTAGCCCGCCTCTGCCTTCAGTCTGGTCACCAACACTGCCTAGTTGGCAGCACTCATTGGCAGATGGGACAGAGAAGACAGACACGGCTGCCTGAGGTGACAGGATGAGTGCTGCTGCCTCATGCGTGCGTCCTCTCATTCAGTGACGAGGAAGGTGAAGGAAAGTATACGTTTAACTGATAGAAAGAGTTACCTTGGACTGTTACAGCAGCTGGGTTACATGTATTAGGAGGCAAAGACTTCAAACGTCAGACTGAAAATCAGCACGGGTTAAACACCGAGAGAGAGAAAACCTGGGTCCGAGTGTTTGAAAGGCAATGAAAGCCATGAAAATAAATGGCAAAAGATCTCTTTTGTAAGAGACTAGGGTAACAAAAAGAATGAAAAGATACTCTTGATGCTGAATGTTCTAGAAAGAAACGTCCTTGTGCTCCATTGCAAAATGAGAACTCAGGACCACCATGATGACTCTGTCTCAAACAAACGGGCTAACAAACTAACACGCAAAATTCATGATGATGAATTTGTTAAATGAAACTGGAAATCCACTAATGTTAGCTGGACATATCATGAAGTTATGAAAACTTGAAGATATTTTTATGATTCCTTTACAATTTCCTATCACACCATGCACATGACTGCACTTTGTAAGCACTTGCACCACAGGAAATAAATTAGTATACCTAATAAAATTTAACCTCTCAAGATGACGATATAGTCTAAAGAAATGAGAGCTCCTGCAGTTAAAAAGACTGCTTTTGAAAGGGAGAAAATGAAAACAGAAAAGCTCTAAAAGGAATGGTAATATAACATGGCTATTTTCTCAAATATAATAATTACAGAACTAGATAGTCACAGTGAAAATCAAATATTCAGAAATTAGAAATTGATGACCTATAAAAAATGCCAAAATTTCTCCAGTTGTGTCACAGATAAGTTGGAGATGGTTATCAACTAGGAGATTGCTTTTCCATGGTAGTTAGTAAGTGGATCTGGGCACTTTGGGAAAATGTTCAGCAGTTCGTAAGTTCAATGTCACTGAGGACAACCCCGCTAGCTCCTACAGTCTGTTTGAGCCTCTGTCAGGAGCACAACTTGCGTTGGTGGAGAAAAGGTGCAAAGAGCAAACCCAACGTCCTTAGGAATCAAACCAACAGTAGCACAGAAAGCAAACACCCAAGGGCTCTGCATATACAGATACAGGCAGGAGGTGATGACACAAAACAGGGTCCTGCATGTCCCAACACCCACTAAACACATAAAGGACACACACACTTAGGACAGCGCAGAAAGATAATACCATGCAAGAGGGCTCTGTGCTTATACTATGGGATGGACAGATGACCCAACCTCTGAAATGACAACAGCAAGCGTGCAGTATCTAGGCTTAGAATGAAGGGAATTGTGAGTCACTTGTAGGTAACAAAACCTCACAGTTTTATGCCAGGACTGTTCCGGGGAGGGATGCTGTCTGACCACAACGTGTGTGGAACTAGGCACACCTGAGTAAGTACACGCATGCTGGGTGGGCCCTGCCCTGATCCCAGGTACTTTCCCTACAGCTCTTTACCTCTATGGGATGCAGGATCCTGATCTCTGCTTCCCACCCAATCCCTTCTTCTTACTTCATACAAGCACCCTTAGCCTGTTTGGCCTGTGTCTGCCTTGTATCTAGGCGATGCTCAAGGCCAAAGATAACCTAAAGTGCCTTTTTTTCTACTTTGCAAACTCTTCCCCTCCACAAACAGTAAGTGTGCAATAAAGAGATAGCAGAGCCAGGTTCCCACAATCTTAACGAGGCAGCCAGGATTCTCCCTATTGCCCAAGCTAGCATATGTTTCTAATTGCAAAGCAGCTATGCTTGCACATCTGCCCAATGGCAGCACAAATAAAAACAGGTCCATCAGATTGACACAGTTTCTCTAAGTGTTCAGCTCCTGTCATGCTGTAGATAAGAGAAAAGCACTTAGTAGTAGCTACAGGCAATTTTCCAGTAATACCTGTAAATCTTTCTACAGCCGTCTCCACCCGGCTATCAAAGTGAGCTCAATGACAAATCAGTTAAAGTAATTGCTTTTAGAAACTTGCAAGGTTTGGATAAAAAGCAAACCATACACAACATCTCTTCGGTCTTCCTTCTGAAGGCATAAACTGTCTGTCACTCACCATCTGTCAATTTATGATGCCAGGCCAGCCCACAGCCATTCATCCCACTTTCCTCTGCCCATCCTGCTCTGGCTCCAGGAGGCTGACCTCTATAGACAATCGGAGGTCTGTGCCTTAGCTGTGCCCTTGCTCTCTGGCCTCTTGCCAAAGAAACTGGAGGATGGAGGCGAGAACTGGAAGCCAGATGCTCCTCCACCTTCCTCACTGTCGCCAGACAGGCAGTCCCTTTTCCTGCTCCAGGACTCTGCAGTTCTGTTATTACCTGCTTTTCCTTTGCTGAGTCTGGCCCAGGTATGCTCACAGAGTCCCCAGACTCTTAATTACACCCCATGGCTGTCATGTCACTCTGTGTCCTTTATGCAGATCTTTCAGTGTAAGATGAAGACCCTGTTGCTGGCCATCCTGTGGTTCTACACTGGTCACTTACATGCACCGTGTGGACCAGATCAGCTGCCAGGCACTGCTTCAGCTTCTCATCACTGCTGGTCCCATGCAGCACCAAATCAGGCATATACGTGGCGCAGTAACCTGCCAGAAGGGAGCGGCCAAAATTTCTAACATTTGGCTTGCTGGTGCTCTGAGACCTAAAACAACATTTGAAATATTAAACACACAGCTAAAAAGTACATACTTTTTATATTACAATGGAAACAAAACCTTCAATGAAACAAAAAAATATATAGTTTTCCTGTAGTTCATATCAGGGTCCTCTAGTAAGACCATAAGTGGGAGAAAAGGGGATTTGGGAGAAAAGGAAATCATTTTTATTAAAATGGAAGCCTGAAAAAAATATACTATTTCCATAGCTAATTAAAACTTCATTCTTAAGCCAGATGTGGAGGTGCCTATCCCCAGTTTAAGGCTAGCCCAGGCTACATAGTGAGACTTGTCTACAGAACTTAGGAACTATTCTTATGCATCATACTGAACATGTATGTACCAGGAAGTCATGGTGAGAAGGAGAAGAATGAGGCTGGGGATCACAGTGCTCAAAGCATGGCTTTATGGATCTGACCTGTCTGCAGAGAGCAGTGCCCACCACAGGGAAGAACAGAAGGAATCTTTTAATTGCAACTTTCAGTTTTCTCGGACCGAAGAAGCAGCCTGACGGAGAGCTAATAAAGAGGCCTGAGTGGCAGGAAGGAAGCCTCAGTGTGATCATCGCCTTAGATGCAAGATACCCACAGGGACCATACACATTACAGACATGAGGGAACTCTCTCCTCCTTGCAAGCGTGGCCACTGTGGCTCTTCACTCCCTCAAATGTCTCAAGAGCTGCAAAAAATACCCGTCCCCTGTCCAAGAACTCAGCTGCACCAAGATGGTGAGCATCCTTGGAGATCAAACAGGCTGGAAACCCCTGAACGAAAGCGGTTAAACCTCTAATATTTAAGAGGAAAACATGTGCTTCAAATAAAGTGATGATGAGTGGCTAGCACAGTCATAGCGCCAGCCAGGAACAGCTCCGGTTCCCTGTGCAGTGTTACCTTGGCAGAGGCAGCTCCACTTCCAAGGACCCTTCAGTCCTGTCACAACTGTGACCTAGTCCTAGCAGGGCTAAAACGCATGCTTCGTCATCACTGTCTCCAAGAGCACTATCCAAGCTTTCATTCCTGGGAATGTCTCCCTCACTCCTGTAGTTGGCCTTACTGGCATCCCCATAGGGGACATCTGAGGCAGTCAGCAGGCCACCCTGCTGTCTACATCTGTTTGGAACAGGCTCTGATGGAGGTCCTTTGTCGCCTTTGAATTCCACATCTCTAGTCTGTTGCGGCAGTCTCCGGCCACTTCCTGCTGCACAGATGGAAGGTGGAAGGGGGCCATTAACTTGGCTAAGTTGTCCCACAGCATGTGCCAGGCTGGCTTGGAGGCCTCTGTCCTCAGAGACACCTTCTCCCCCTGAAGAGTAGTCCTGAGGCGTGATGTCCTTTTGAAAGTCAGCTTTGAAGGAGTACCCAGAGCCCTGCTGGTCTTGAGTCAGGCCAGTGTCCATGCTAGACCTGGCAGAGGCAGTGGCCTCATGGAAATGCCCACAGGCCTTTAACCGCTCCTCCATTCTTTTGGTGCGGCTTTCAAAGTCAGACTCTGGGGAGATGGAACTTCCAATGTGGAATGTGACCTTTTCAACAGGAGGCTCCTCCTGGGAATGTCTGTCAGGGCAGGGCCAGGCTGCTGACCGCTCTGCTCGTTTCTTTAGCATCTCCCCATGGAAGGTTTGTTGGTCCATCCTTCTTCTTACCCTGGGAACCTCACAGCCGGCAGGTCTTGAAGAACAAGCCTGGGCTGCCTCTTGGTCATTCTGTTTGTCCTCACAGAATATACCTTGAGGTGTCCACAAACTGTCAGGTTCTGCCTGTTGGAACTCCATGCTACTAGACTCAGAATTCTGCTCTGGCCTCTTGCATCTGTTTTTTTCAGGTTTGTGACCCAGTTCACTAGTATTAATGCCTTCTGGGATCTCAGCTACTACTGTAGGCTCAGGGCTCCTCCTCTCAGTTGTCCCTGGTAGGATTGGCGGTACCAGAGCAGGCTCATTGCTCACTGTAACTACCACATACTCAGATTCTTCCACCTCTCCTTTTTCCAAGGCGGTTACAATCTTGCTCCCATTTATAACCTCGTCATCCTCACTATGATTCCCACTCCAGGTCAGCTGATTCTCTTGAAGTTCAGAGCAACGGAGAAAGTAGGTCAGAACATACAGAATCCGCTGGACCAAATCCTTCTGCTTCCCAATCACCACAGTGCGAGTCAGTCTCACTGGAGAGCCTATAGCTCCATACAGGTCACCTGCAAGGCCAAGATGGACAGAAGACAAAGCCCGCTGGGGTTAGCACGTATGGATACGTCTGCTTTTTTACAAGGAAAAAAAAAAAAAAACAGGTAACTTGATTCTCAGCCTCCAACCACCTTTTGATGCACAAGGTATAGAATTTCTAGGAATGACCGTGTTCCAGTTCCCCTGATACTGGAGAGCTGGAAGATAACACAGGTTACAGCCCAGCATCCAGCTGAGCACAGCAGTGGCTCTGTTGGATACACAAGCCCCTCACTGTGCTTAGGTGGTTGCATGCTGGCCCAAGGAAGGTTGAAGCCTCTGCTTTGCATAAATGACCAGAGGAACTATGACATACTTGGAGATATCTTGCAAATTAGAAATTTTCTTAGAACACTCAGGTGGGGACTTTATCGGGGGAGGACTGGAGAGAATGTTCAAAGTTAGGAGATGGGCTGTGCCTGTTGAGGAGCCAAGTGCAATCCCCAGCACCCATGTTCTCATTGTGCAAGGATTCTCACAACTGTCTGTAACTCTGGAGGCCATCTTCTGATCCCCTCAGATACCTGCTCTAGCATGCATACACTCCCACACAGATACACAAGCACATACACATAACTGAAAATAAAGAAAAATCCTAGATAGTAAACCTTAAGGTAAAATGTAAATTCAAGAATTTCCAAACTGATAAGAAGTAAATCAATTAAAAACACTTAATAAGATTAATGTGTATAGGATTCTCTTAGGACAGTGATTTACTCTAAGTAGTCTCCGTTTAATTTATAAGAAAAAATTACCTAGTCAAGAATAATGAACCTGGAATTTTTCTTTATTTTATATGATATAAATATTCTACAGGACACAAAATGTCATCTTAGTTATATTCTGATAAGTTGGTTAAAATGGGCTGATGAGCCAGCTTTGTGTTCAATGAGAAAGGTGAAAGATTACAGAAGTACTTCAATAGTGCTCACAGAACACACTGACATAAGGGTTAAAAGGGACTAATGGAACAGGAAAGGTTAAATTGGGGGTGAGGGAACAAAGGGAAAGATAACTAAAGACCTTTTTAAAAAGTCCTATGGAAACCAAATACTGTAGAAGCTTATACACACATTCACACACTCATGTGCACACACACATATGAGTTAAAATGGAGTTACCTACCATAGGGCACCACAAGGTATCAAATAAAAATCCCAGAGCCAGGAATGGGCTATTTCTTTTTGAGTTGTTGGCTGATGAGATCTTATAGACCCCACCTTCCTATCCCAAACATTACAGGCTATTGCCAGTCCTCTTAGTTACCTTCTAGAATGTCAGAGTAAGACACTATTGCTGAAGACACCACATAAAGAACTTAGCTGGTACTTACCTGGAAGCTACAGCCCTAGCTGCTTTCACAGAGCTGGAAGGTGATGTGCATGCTAGGGGTAAAGGAACAATCAATCAAATCCAGCCAAGAGTCCTGTGAGCTACAAGAACAGCTGGCCTGGTAAAACATGGCCCCTGCTGAAACAGCGGCACAACTGCCATGGGAGAAACTAAGCACTCTTTGCTTAGAGTCAAGTTCTAGTCTACAAGACACAACTCATACCCAGCATAATTATCGAGCCAAGAACCTGTGTCTGGACAGGTCACAGGCTGTGGAAAGAACCTGCTACTGTGATTCTGCTAAATGGGCACAGTATTCCTAATGACTTACTGGTGCACCTACAGATCAACACATCCTCTAAGCCTCATCTGGGAAGCTTCTATTTTTTGCATATGGTTATTAGCATAGAGATCCACAACTGATCAAGGTACAGAAGATAAGAGATGGCAAAAATGCTCAGCCCTAAACAGAACACTTACAGTGTACCCTCCTCTTCTCAAGGATCATTGCAGGAGAGGGAACAGAAAAGAATATAGGAGCCAGAGGCAGTGGATGACTACAGTGTCGTCTGGACACTGGGACAGGCAGCTACACAAATGAACTCACAGCAGTCTTGACAAACCAAATTCCAGCATGACGTAGAAGTTAGGTATAAAATCCCACCCCAGCTGTGGAGCTATGGGTAACTGTTAGCTTCTAGGAAAAGAAGAGACAGTTTTCTCTGAGTATTGCCCCTCGTAAGTCAACCAACCATACTCCAGGGCAACACCATATACCCAAGAATTGCCCAAGAATATTTACTTGGGCTTTAAAAATAAAATTAAAAAGGACATAAGGTTAGGGGTGGGTAAGGGGGTGGATCTGGAAGCACTGGGGAGGGAAGGTGAATATTTTCAAAACATGCGAAACCCTCAAAGAACACATTTTAAAAAGTATCGTTAGCCAGAGTCAGAAATGATGAAAGCCACCCACGCTGGAAGGTGTGTTGCATAGATGAGAGGTATGCTCAGTGACGGTCACAAAGAAGAACACGGGAAGTCAAGACTCAGCTGAGGACTGCATCCATAGAGAGGCAGGAAGCCACAGGTTAGAGACAACTAAAATTAGTGGATTGAGGTCGAGAGAGACTGTGAGAACGAGCAGGAAGTTTTCTCTCTAGGGAACCATAAGGAAGTTTGTCCTTCACAGAGTCTTCCCTAAGTACACAGCTCCCAAGAACATTTAAAGAGCAGGACAGAAATAATAATAAACAATTTTCTCTATAAAAGGACAGGGCTGAAGGCTAAGGGAGCCTTAGCATCAAGAAGTCACCCTGGACTCCAAATTGAAAGCTCAGAAGTGTGGTGAGATGCTATGGTTTAGCCTGAGAAAACCAAGGCTAATGCCATGCCTTCTTTCTGATCCTGTCTTCCCCAAGCTTCAGGATACCACAGTCACTTCAGAATTCATGGGTGTTTCTGTGACAGTGGCCTCAGTACTACTACCACATACAAGCTGGTCCTGGTGATGTGGGCCTATCTTTCCAGTTACTCCGGAAGCCGAGGAAAGAAGATTGTGAGTTCAAGACCAGCACAGGCTATACAGTGAGTTCCAGGCCAGCCTAGACTACATACAGTGACTCTGTCTCAAATATGAAACAAACAAGCAATGCTTCCCACCCCTAAGAAAAGTACACAGACGTAAAAATTTTACCAGATGGCTTGAATATATTTTGATATATATATTTTAAATTAACTTTCTAAGTGTTGGAGTAGCACAGACCATGACTTTTCATGTAAACTGGGTACACACACAGGGCTTTACCAATCATAAAGGACTCTTCATGTAGCTAGCACACAGCAGCAAATCTAGAAAAGAAGCACAACGCTCCTTACACAGGGAAAGGGTTCGAAATCTTCCACAGAAATGGAAAATGGGGAGTCTTTAGACAAAGAAGATACTATATTTGTAAACGAAACAGATAAAAAGGGAAGACGTTGCTGAGTAAGGGCTGGGGACATAACTCAGCAAGAATGCCTACAAGCCTGAGGACCTAGGTTCACTTCCCAGTGTCCACAGGAAGCCAGGTATAGCCACATGTGCTTGTACCCAAACTGCTGGGGAACAAAGAATTCCAGGTTCGGTGAGAAAACCCTTCTCAAGGGAATAAGGCAGACAGCAACAGTATTAACCTAGTTGTATGCACCTGCACAGGTCTGTGTACGCACACACGCACATACATGCCTGGATGAAAAGCCATGGTAAAGGTCAGGTAAAGCTAGTCAATAGTTACCATCAAAGTCACGGTGAGCAACATTTTCTGTAGTTATAAGAGGGGAAACAGATGTACGCTTTCAGGTTGGATTAGATTTACAAGTATTTATTACATTTTATTTTTGGCCAGAGAATAACTAATTGCTGCAAACAAAGGATAATACTCTGAAACACAGAGATACATTTCATTCAGACCCTCCTGAAGAGTTTCTTTCCTTGTCCATACAATGGAAACCTCACAAGTATCTTAAATGTGAGAAGAAGTACCATGTTTGTAATAGCCAACATTTAATCCTCAGACTCTGATGAGGAGCAGATCTCATCAGGGTGGAGGAAAGAGATGGCCTGTTTAAAACAGGTCAAGTGGGATTATCCGTTCTGAGGAAGAGAAACAAGAGGAAGGAAGAATGACGTGTACAGTCCTGATGTCTGTGGGCCCCATCAAACACAGCGATGTGCACACAGTAGGGATTCTGGGAAGAAGAGGGAGAGAAACTAGAGCAGAAAAAGATTTTAAAACAAGGACTCCCCAAAACCTAAACTTCATCAGTGAGATAGGTCTGCCCATCCAAGAAGGTCAGTGAACTCCAACTACAAAAAATCCAAGGAAAATCCAAGGAAAAGTGAAAGTAGACACCGTGAGGCTAAACTGTCCAAAGCCAAAGGCAAAAAGGGCCTCTGAGGGCAGCAGAAGGAAACCCACTCACCACAGGCACAGGCTTCTCACCTATAGCAACAGACTGCCACACCCTAAAACTCGCCTTTTACACACCGTGTGTGCATGTCCTTCGGTTTCTATCCCACTATCTGTTGAAATGCTTTCCAATCCACTAATGGCTTCCACAGGCCACTGGTGAGTGGTATCCCTAATGTGGAAATCCTTGTGCATGGTGCCCATGGGGACAAAGGCACCAGATCACTGCACTCCTAGGGCAATTCCTTGAGTGTGAGGAGAGATTGTGGCTGAGACACCACACAAGTGAGAACAGAAATGCAGACTGTCCTGATGAGCCTTCAGTAACACGGTGAAATCACTCACGACAGAACCAATTTTATTACTTAGGAAACTAAAATAACATCTGCATTGCTGTTTAGCCCCCAGAGCTTACATTTTCCTACCTACCGCGACACACAGAAAATAAGCATAATTTAAGTACACTCTCTGTCTAATCATGGAAATGCTTTCACCATTTGTGATAATGGAGACTCAGTCATTCACACTTGTCTTTATAAGGCTGTCAGATGCCTTCTCTGTGAAAGGCTTCATTCCCTCCCTAAACTACTCCGACCAACACCCAGTCCCCAGAGGGACTTCTCAGGAAGAGAGCTAAAGAGCTTCAGGGGCATATGATCTCCAATTAAAAGCAACAAGCAAGCCCACAGGAAGAGATTTTGCCTTATTTTGCTGAACACAAGGAGTCAGTGGCTCCTAGTTAGCTCAGTCCCACAGGAGAAGCATCCTGAAGTCTAAATGCATTTATCTAATTAAATGCATGCTGCTTAATGACCACTGTTTGAAAGATCAACTCTGCAGCAGGATTTCCTTAATGTCCTAAATACTACACTTTAAAAAATTATTTTCCCCGACTGAGAAAAGCAACATATGTTCTCAAGGCTACTCAAGCCTGAGTGAGGTGGCAAGTTTGGGACTGGTCATTGTACCAAGCAGCAAAATATAAAGCACTGTCTTTTTTTTTTTTTTTTTTTTTGGAGCCTTGGTTAAATAGCCCAGACTGGCCTACCATTCCTAATCCTCCTGCCTCAGCCTCCCAAGTCCTGGGATTACAATCATGTGTAGTCACTTCCAGTCTAACATGGTTTTACTATTCACAAATTCTTTAGTTAATTCATTAAAGACACACCTATTGCTACCTTATGAGACCTGTACTTTCTTTTGTGGCTCATGGACACAGGGCTAAGAAAGCACGTTTACTGCTATAAATAAGGACGACTGTGACAGGTAGGAGCGAGACTCTCATCCGTGCGTTTGTACTAAAAACACAGCTTGTGTGGTGATATTAGCGTTCATTACAGCTTCTCAAACACTGTTTTTTAGGCTACAGTGCTTTTCCCTAGCAATTACCATTTGAAGATTCCTGCAAGTGAGCCTTCGTTCTCTGTAAATGCCCCACGATGTAGCTTCAGGTGCAAGTGACTACACGTCACAGCAAACCCAAGTTCTGAGCCCATCCCATCTGACCTATGCAGAGTGCTTATCTGGACACATACAAAGCCCAAGGCTCTACTGTGAACACAGAAAAGAAGAGGCACAGGAGCGCTAAGTGACTGCCTTCAGAAACAAAGGGAACAATAGGCTTCTGACCCCCATATTCTTCACCCCATAACACCCTCACCCCCATACCCCTTACACACTCCTATCCAAGCAGTAGGGTATTGCCAAAAGACCTGATCAAGGATCAACCTTGTCCCCCTGGCAGCGGACTACTGAGGCCTTAACAGCTGTGACTCAACTCTGAGTTCCAGCACATGGGTGGGACAGAATGTCATGTGATCATACCTTGTCACTCTACTGCTTGCTGAGAACAAGGCCTCATAAACCCAGATTTATAACCCCAGGCTCACCCACGCAGTGTTAGATTCCTATACCAACCCACATGGATTGAGGAAGTAACGCTACCATCAAGTGCAAGGACCAAGTCACAGATAAGACATCGGATCAATGGCGCCGTCAGAGTGGAGGTGATGTGTAAGTGTGCCACATTTAGAGACATTTTGATGGTTACAACTCCAGGAAGACAGGGGTTATACTAGCATCTAGGGAATGGAGGCCAGGAACACTGCTGAACGACCTATAAGATATGAGACTGCCCTCCCCTGCTCTATCTCAACTCGACCAGAAAAAATTATCTGAGTAGAGTAGTTAAAGAAACCTTCAGAGGGTAACAGCCTCCATGGGTGTGGAGGACTCAGTTTACCTATGAGGTCTCAAAAGAGCAGAACAAAGCTACCAGCAAGGGAAAAGGGATGAGGAGAGGAGCCAGCCAGTTAGAATCTGTGGGCCTATTTTATTCCTGCAAGAGACAATCTTTGAGTGACTTGGTTAGAAAGCCAGTACAAGCTACAATTTCCAGCATATTTTCCTATTTCATCAGACACATTCTCTAAACACTCAAATTAGGTACTAACCCAGCTGGGCCCAGAGAGGATTATATGGGTGTGTTTTGGCCAGCATGTTCACTGATTGAGAGGTACGCTTCTCCGAGAAGGCTTTAATGGGAGGGTGGTCAACAGGCATGACCGTTGGTACCCAGGCCAGGTGGTAGGTTAACACCGCAGTCAGTAAGGCAGCAAAAAACCTTGGGAAAACAGACAAAAGCATACCCAGATTAGTCAAATATAGGACAAGGTATGTCCTGCACAGAACATGCACTGGCTCAGGATTGGTCCACAAGTCTCAAGAGGGTTATACTTACTGGTTTTTGTTAACTTGTTCAATCAGAAGTATAAATTCCTTGAGAAAGCGCTGGCAAAGTTGGTTTTTTTCCAAGGTGTTCGACATCATGGTAAGCCATACTGGTTCAGCTATCCTTGGGACGGAATATAAGTTCCAGATAGTCCCTCTACAGGAGAGAGAAGGGACAAACGATAATAAGTAGTTATTGTGGGTATCTTAGTATTGAAGAACACAGCTGAACAACACTGATTTGGATCTATGTACTCCTTAAGGAATTAAAAAATTAATGAACACAGGTTGGTAAACCATAACTTTCACACATCTGATTGCTACCATTTTTATAAGTAAAGTTTTACTGGGACCCAGGAATGTTCATTTATTTACACATTATCTATGAGTGCTCTTCAGAACAATGGCAAAGTTAGGTGGCAGTGTAGAAACCCTTAAGAGAAAAAGCACACCATTCCTAACATAAAAACATTCATTTAGAAAATAATGTATGAGGGTGAGGCTCAGTGAATTAGCACCAGCCTATCATGCACATGGCTCTGAACTTCAAACCAAATAGTACACACGCGTGCGCGCGCGCGCACACACACACACACACACACACACACACAAGTAGTATAAAAGGTTAAAAAAATTCAGTGTCCTTTTTCAGAATTTATAATCATTTTTAAAATTTATTCTAAAATTTATACATAAAAACTTAAAAACTGTACAGATTTATAGGGTATCATACAGAGATTTTTAGATGCTATTTATTTTGCTTTTGTTGTACTGAGAATCAATTCCTGGTCTTTTTGCATGCTAGACAAGCACTCAAAGACTGAGTTACATTCCCAGCTCCACAAAGCATTCTTATGGTAAATACAGCTCAAGAGCTGGAGGTGGCAGTAATCCTAACAAGTAAGAGACAGAGGCCAGAGCAGCCACAGCTAAAGAGTAAGACTCAATCTAGAATAGGTGGGGGTGGGGCACACAGAGATATGCAGGACAAAGAAAGCACCCACTAAGTTGAAATGAGATTGTTAGGTGACTCAACTCTACTGATTTCTAGTTAACATGCTGACTTTCTAAATCAAACACCCATCTTGTTTTAGATAATAAAGTACACAATGGCTCTTCCTCACTAACATAAGTCAACTTCTAATGCAGATAGTATATACTTAATGGTAAGTTAAGGATGGGGATCCAGGCGTGGCAGACTCTGTTATAAGCTACGTGGCACGCATGTGTTTTCCCAGAGTGTAAAAACTTACTCGGACTCTCCACAGGGTAAAGAGAAAATTCAGCCCAATAATAACACAGATCTCTCCCAAATCAAGACTGAGCAGGCATACTCAGACTAGACTATGTGGCTGTAAATCTAAAGGGATCAGGACAGAACACAAATCTACCCTGGCAAAACCAGAAAACAAGAAACTTCACACTTTCAAAAATAGCATGTACTGAGTTAAGCTATGACTCCAACACTAGACACAATGCAGAGATCAAAAGATGTTGGGGACCCCATCCTCCATGAATAAATCTCCATCACAGCTCCCCACCTGTGGTTCTGAGAACTTGGAAGAGGGGGTGAAAAGACCACAAGGCCCAAATACCAGAAATAGTGACATAGTCTCTTCTAGAAATGGCCGTATAAACAAGAGCAGAACAGCAGCAATATCCATGGACATTTTAACTCTAAAGAGAAAAAACAGCCTGGGGTTCCCCACCCTAAACTAAAAACTATAGGCAACTAGTGACTACTGCGACAAGGAGAATTACTCTCCTCTTCTAGTGAGGAGCCTCCGTATTGTTTGTTCACTGCAGAGTGGTCATCCCTGAAAGCATTCACACACAAGCAAACTCAGCGAGCCGTATTTCTGTATTTGTGCATATACGCATGTAACATAGCAGTCTATCAATGTAGGAGGGCAGGGGTGGGGAAGCAGACAGGAGAGAGGCTGTAAAGAGGGAACCTGGGAGGGGGCTATAAAAAAAAACAACAACAAAAACCAGTAGCAATGAAGATGATTATAGTAGCAAAGTCTAGGATTTACCTACAAAATTCATGTTTTGGCTGGGCATGGTGGCACACACCTTTAATCCTAGTATTTAGAAGGCAGAGGCAGGTGGATCTCTTGAGTTGACTAAATCCAGCTTAGTCTATATACTGAGTTCCAGGACAGCCAGGGCTACACACTGAAAATGTGTCTCGAAAAACAACCAAACCAACCAAAACAAAACACAATTCATGTCTCTAAATACTAGTACATTATTTTGTCTGTTTCTGGAAGGGCTCACTGTCAATATAAGGTTAAAACTCTTCTATATACACAATCTCTGGTTTTCTATTTTCAGGTTTTCAGCTCTGAAAGACTAGTACTGTGATGAGATTAGCATCTAGACTCTTAAGCACAAGTCAGCTTTGAATGTGACCACTGCAGGATGACATGCCAATCCAGCCCATCCACTGCTCTCGAAGGAGAGAGCTTACACAGCACCTTCAGGCATTCATCGAATGAAACAACCTCAACAGTTCCTTATGACTGGAGGTCAGAAACAGTAGTGATTTTGCTTCAGGCAGCATTGAGCTCACCAGCAAAAAGTGTCCTAACATCCTAGGAACTGTAATTCTTTTTAACCCCTCGGCTATTCGGCACACTGCTTTGCAGTGAGATTCCATTTCCTGTTAACAGAGAGACTGGCTCTGAGAAACTCAGATGAGCACAATGGGTGAAAACCCTATCTGATAGCAGATCACCCCGCTAACCACACTCTGTGGGCAAGGAGTACAGAAAACCAGTGCCCATTGATGATTGGTGGAGCCCTAGATCAACTGCTTACGGCGTCAGAGAAGAGGCATCTATGATTCGCTGTCCAGACCAGAGTGTATCCCACAGGCATGCATGTGCACTACATGTGCCCTGGCAAACAAGAGCTAGATCTCCACAACATGCACAACGTTTCTCCATGCACTCGGCACAGGCAGCACCCTTGAACCCGTTTTAACATTTGTACAAAGGGTAAAAAGGCTTTGCCTTCGAAGTTTATGGGACGACAGACCTGAGATCATGGAACTGATTACAGGACATCTTTAAAATTGGTTTTCAGTTCATTCTGATGAAAACGATCCCATTAAGCCAGGCGTGGTAATGCACACCTTAATCCCGGCACTCAGGAGGCAGGGGCAGGAGGATCTCTAAGAGTTTGAAGCCAGCTCAGTCTAATAGGCAGTTCCAGGCCAGCCAGGACTACATAGTGAGACCCCCATCTCAAAATAAACGCAAAACAAAACAACAACCCCCACCCCAAGAACAAAACAAACAAAATGCTAATCCCATTAAGAACTGTTAGGCAAGCCGGGCAGTGGTGGCGCACACCTTTAATCCCAGCACCTGGGAGGCAGAGACAGGCAGATTTCTGAGTTCAAGGCCAGCCTGGTCTACAGAGTAAGTTCCAGGACAGCCAGGGCTACACAGAGAAACCCTATCTCGAAAAACCAAAAAAAAAAAAAAAAAAAGAAAAGAAAAGAAAAGAAAAGAAAAGAAAAGAAAAGAAAAGAAAAGAAAAGAAAAGAACTGTCAGGCACAGTGAGGATTACTCAGATGTTTGGCTTTACTTACCCTGCTCTCATGGGCAGGGACACTAAGATGACTAAAAAATGCCATCCCCCTATTCTTTTAAGACATGGCAGCTGGTCCTAGTACTTGAACTTTACCTGAATTCTCCCAGTGCTTCCATCAGACGGCTCACATAGAACTGGACACGGAGACTTGATTCAGAGATCTTCCTACAGGAGATCATGGCCTTCATGGAAGAGAGTGAGCCAGGTTACTCTCTAAGAAGAAATTCCTCTATAACTGATCTATTGACTCACTGATGAACAGTGATGCTATACATTTAAAACCCTGACGGTAATAACATTTTCCTTCATCAAAAACCAGTAACGTCCTTCCTGACAGCACCCTGGGCTCACCTTCCGTGTAATGTGCCATTTTAAACTGCAAATCTCTGCCCTATTGGCCAGTAGGTCACAGTTGTATTACCTTCCGTTTCCTTATCTGTTTGCCTGGAATGGGTCCCGGGGCCCTGAACCCCCATCCCTTACCTTTTCGATTGCACTCTTCAACCTGTTCATGTGAGATTCAAACAGGGGGAAGTGGGAGAAAAAGAAGTCCTGGAAATCCTGCTGGGCTGCCTCTCTCTCACATAAGGAAAAGATGATGCTGATGGCGATCTTCTTCCGTCTAACTATGGCTGGGTTAGAGGTACAGGTTTCCTCAGCCAAGCTAAATGTCTCATCAGTTGACCTGGAGAAAATGAGGTTTGAAAAGTGGCCCGTATCAGTGAGCTGCTGAAGGTAAGCTGTCTTGTCATGGGATGATACTCAGGGTGCTCGTGTGCAACACTGAGAACTCAGCCAGCCAGCCATCTACCTCCAACTCATTCTCTTACTCCTTTGTCATGAAAACCAAGAGGATATCCACTTACCACATTACACATCTTACACACTACCATCTTACCATCCAAAGAAGCTCAGACGAAAGCCAGAGGCAGTTTAAATATTTGACTCTTACCCTTCTGACTGTATTCAGAAGGAGTGGGAGACACCAGTTCTATCAAAACACAGGTTCTTGCTAGAGAGGCACTCATGGGGTAAAAGTCTTTGCTGCGTTGCACAAGCCCAGTCACCTGAGCTCCATCTCTGAGATTAACTGAAAAGGCTGATGTAGCAGCTCACAGCCTTGATCCCAGCATCAAGGGATGACAGGCAGGGGCAGAAGAATTGGTGGTGGGACACTCACAGGCTTGCTAGCCTAGAATATGACACAGGAGAAACACAAGAAACCCTGCCTCAACAAGGCAGAAGGCAAGAACTGACTCCTGAAAGTCCTCTCATGTCCACAGTGCTCTCTGGCACATGTGTGTCCTAGAATATAAAACAAACGAAACACAGGTCCTTGTTTTTTGTTGATAGAGAGATGAGAACAGATGAGAGACTCTGAAGACGAGTCCTGTGGAATATTCACGCTCCGACACTCACGGGCACCATCCCAAGGCTATGAAAACCAGCAGATGAAGTAACTCCTCTAAATGCTCTGATGAAGCCATGTGATTAACTGACTGAGCACTCTGGGAAATCTGCTAAGCAGAAAGGCCCAACTCTCTTCTGATAGTCAAAAGACTCTGCTTCTTTTTTTTTTTTTTTTTTTAGTATAGAATAGTTTATTTAGGGTATGGGAAGGGGAGTTAAGAGGGTAGTAGAGGCAGAGAAAGGCAGAGAGAGGGAGAGAGTAGAGAAGTAGAGGAGTGGAGGCCGGCCATGACCACGTGGAGAGAGGAGGGAAGGGAACGGGGAGAGGTAAGGGAAGTAAGAGAGAGGCAAGAGAAAGAGGTAAGAGAGCAGACTCTGCTTCTGTAATAAAAGAATTACAGACCCAATAGATTCTTAATAACCATCTTAGGAATAATACAATTATGTTTAACCATGACTCTTATTTAAATGCTATGAAGAGTCAGGAGAGCGACCACAATAGCTACTAACAGCAAGAGGGAAAATAAAAAAACGTGTTTTGTTCTACACCACAGTAAATGAGTGTAACTAGCCTGCCACACATCAGGATGCGGCACGTTTTCTTTGTCACCAACTGTACTATTTTCAGGGCTCTATTCCCAGTCCGCTGTATCCTGTAAGCTATAAACTCTGTCTGGATTTTACTAACACACACACTTTTTTACTAACAGTTACTAACATACGTCCAAAGCTGCATGGTTAGGAGAGCCATGTTTAAAAGAAAGGCGGTGAGCACTTGCTCTAGGCTCTGAGGCGTATGTTTCTGCTCTCCTTAACATCCCTCAAGATCTGGGACGAGGTGTTAGTGATAAGGTTGCTCCTGACCCGCAGGTGTTGTGACAATACACCAAATATCCTAACAAACCACCACCTCTTTTCTCTGAGGAATCTGTGATCCTAGTGAGCTGGAGAGTCATGTAGACTGTCACACATTTTCACAGAGGAAGTGAAGCGGTGTTTTAAAAGGCTCCTACTCTTCGTTGTAAAGCCCCTGTATGAAAAGCTCGTTCCTATCACCAGTTTATTTCTACTCTGCAGGTACGGTGGTGCGCATCTGCAATCCCACCAACTCAAGAGGCTGAGGTAGACGGGCTGAGGGTATAGGTTTGAACTCAAGTCCAAGGACAGCTTGGGATAGTGAGACCCTGTTTCAAAAAAAAAAAGAAGAAGAAAATATTCTTCGGTATGATAATGCAAAACTTGTCTCTGCTGAATGTTCTATTTCTCTTCTTTCTCAAAAGTAAAGCACTTGTATCATTCCATTCCTTCTCAAGCCAAGGTGGGCTTTCATGCTCAAACTGTGATCAACACTGGGCTGCCTTTTCAGTGCCTTCTCTACCCTCTAAACAATGATCAGCTCAGCTATCAGTTTTACCACAGCAGAGAGTGCCACCTGCTGAATTGCTGTCAAACTGTCCTAGCTGAACAGAGACTAGATCTTACTGTCTTTCTACACATCTCTACTAACATCTAAAGCCACTGGACTTCTGTCTGTAGTCCTGGATCAACTATCCACACCGAAACAAATCAGGTCATAGAGTATCCTAATTATCTTTTGAGTATTATTCCACAACAAAGAATGCTTGAAAATGGTTCAAGGAATCCAACTGTATAGCCAGACACTTTTTCACACTCTCTCCAGGTATGCTGCGCAAGCTGTTTTGAAGTACTGAAACTGAAGCAGTGCTTGCCTGGGGACAGAAGGCTTTCTGGGAATGATTCTAGAGTTATAACCCAGGATGCCACCTTTGCCAGTCCAGGCTCTTGGCTATCTGTCAACAGTGACCAGATGCTCACCCTGACTGACCCATCAGCTCCAACTCATGCTGCTGGATGCTCTGTGGAAGCAGAACCACAGGGAAGACCTGGAAGCACTTGGATCAGTCAATGGGTTTCAAGACAGACAGACAGACAGACACACACACACACAGACACCATGGCTACACAAGTCTTTTCTATATAGAGAAATCAAACAGAGGAGGCATGGTAGTCCATACACCAGCACATGAGAGTGAGGCGGAAGGATCATGAGCTCAGCTACTGTGGACTACAGAGCTAGACCCTATGTCAACAAAGAAATAAGGAAATGAAACTGTGTTCTGTTACACTTAAGAATATACTGATATATGTAAGTACCTTAAAACCATAATCACTCAAAGTAAAAACGATCATCATTTTAGTACATATGGATAAACTATAATTGACGTCAGAGCTGCCAAGCACAATTACTGTTGAGGTCAGATTTGAACTTACATAGAACCTATGAAACAGATAGTATGATGAGTCTAAGAACGTCCCACTGGCAACTTTGGTCAACTTAATAACTAACAGGCTTCCAAGGGCATGCCTCCATGTCTGGCTGCTTTGGATTTTGGGTGGTTTTTTCTAAGGGATGAAATGCCCAAGGCTCCTCTGTCCCCACAGTAGCAGATCTATTACTAGCTGCAGGATACGAGTAGGTGTCCACTACCCTAAGCCTGCCACCTAGCACATGTAGTGCTGTGAAGTCCGAGTGGAGCCTGCCTTTAGGGTTTATATCATGATTAACTGCATGTAACACTCTTTGGGAAAATATCCTACTTATTTATATTAAATTAAAAGTTACTTTTTTTTTTTTTTTTTTTTTTTTTAAAGATATGGTCTCATCATGTAGACCTGGCTGGCTTCAAACTTGCTACATATACCAGGCTGTCCTCAAATACATCTGTCCCTGCTCCCTGAGTGTTAGAGGTGAAGGTGTACACCACTGTGTAGGATAGGAAGGGTGTTTTTAATTACTGTGGACTTCCTTTCAAAGCCAGAAGCTTTTGATGTCAGGTTCTGTTCCAGTGGTGGTGTGTACCTACAACCCCAGCACTGGGCCATGAGAGGCGCTGTGTACCTACAACCCCAGCACTGGGCCATGAGAGGCGCTGTGTACCTGCAACCCCAGCACTCAGCCATGAGAGGCACTGTGTACCTACAACCCCAGCACTTGGCCATGAGAGGCGCTGTGTACCTACAACCCCAGCACTCGGCCATGAGAGGCGCTGTGTACCTGCAACCCCAGCACTGGGCCATGAGAGGCGGCATGTACCAGCACTCCAGGCTCCAGGTCAGTGTCAGCCCCAGAGCAGAGAATGGGAATGAACAGAAGGGAGGAAACTGACTTTCCAGACCGCATGCTTCCTGAAAGGGAGTAATCAACAGTAGAGGGAGGCTGCTGGGCCCTCAACTGCATGCATGCTCCTACAAAACAGGCTGGGATCCACAACACAGTGGTCACTGTGTTCTTCTTCTGCATCAGTCACAGTGGAGTGGGACATCAATACTTAGGGAAAAGGGCTTGGAGTGAACCATGACACTGTTCTGTACCATATTAAATTATGACACAAAATGTTATTTTTAAGGATTTATAATTTTATGTTGTCACTTATACACCACTATTATATTTTAAGTAAAATGTTTTTTGTTTGTTTGGTTTTGGTTTTTTGGGACAGGCTGGCTGTCCTGGTAGCCCTGGCTGTCCTGGAACTCACTCTGTAGACCAGGCTGGCCTTGAACTCAGAAATCCACCTGCCTCTGCCTCCCCAAGTGCTGGGATTAAAGGTGTGCCACCACTGCCCGACAAGTAAAATGTTTTTAAACATGAACTTTACATTTTAGCACCTGTACTAGCTAGCATTCTTCTTGCCTTATGAGTAGGGGCCTGGCATTTTTGCATTGCATTGGTCCCATAAATTATGTAGCTAGACCCGACTATGTGAGCAGGCGTTCTGAAGGTAAGATATTTATTTAGGTGGAGGCTCAGTAATGAGTCACAGTTCCCAGTGCCAGGTGTCCATTCAATTTGGTTTTTGGATTTCAGAGGCATAGGCTTGGAAATGCTACAGACAGCTTCAGACACAGGTCTGAAGGAATGAAAAAGCATCTGCGCTGGAGAGCCGTACCGTGACAGTTTTCTGCAGCCATCTCTTCCCACTGCAGAGGCTGCAGGATGGCAGTGAGGATGGAAATGGTATGAACCTGATAGGTGCCACACTGAAACCAACAAGTGCGTGACACTGGACACTGGCCAGTATTTTATCTGTAGTTAAAAAAAAAAAAAAAAAAAAAAAAAAATGGGCAGAAAGGCACACACCTTTAATCCCAGTATTTGGGAGGCAGAGGCAGGTGGATCTTGGTCTACATAGTGAGTTCCAGGACAGCCAGAGCTATGTAGAGAGACCATGTCTCAAAAATTGTTTTTTTAAATTTTGTATGTGTATGTGGTTTGTATACGTATGCCATGGCATATATCTGGAAGTCACAGGGACACTTCCTAGAGCTGGCTCTCTTCTTCCACTGTACAGATCCTGAGATCAAACTCAGGTTGTTGAGCTTGGCAGCAGATGCCTTTAGCCACAGAGCCATCTTTAGAGCCCAAATTTTGGTTTTTTGAGGCAGTGTCTGTGTATAGGCCAGGCTGGCCTTGGATGCAAGCTTGCACTAAGTCGATCTCCCAAGTGTTAGGATTACACATATGCACTATTGATGTTTTATTTGCCATATACCAAGCGTGGCCTGACGACCTGACTCACTCATCTAGTTTTATTCTCCTAACCGTGCCAAGACAGAGCCTGTTACTATCCTACTGTGCATGAGAAGATGCTTCCAGGACCAAGTTGATATGCTCTAGCACACGCACGATGTGGGCAGAGCTAGGACTTGCCCTCATCTCTGACTCCACCATCTCATCACTCCACTGAAGTCCACTCACCAAAGAGCAGTGGCTCAGTGAAGGACCAGCTATGACCTTTTCATGTTGCTTCCTAGGGTTTTGAGAGGACAAAAGAGATGCCCCCCAGCTCTCACTGCTCAGTTTATCTTTCTACAGGGCTCCTCATCTGCCCCCAGGAGTCCCCACCACTGTGCTTCTCCCTACTCAGTTCCTTTGTGTCCACGCCTTCATGGTGTTTATTGTGTACTGATCTTCCTGGACACCTGCTCATTGTCATCTTCCCTACTGGTCATTAACTACTTCAGAACAAGCACATGGTGTCGTCTTCACAGATTCTCTCAAACACAATTTACAAACTCAATTAATTGATACAAATAGTTCAGTGACATGTGAAAATTCCATTTACATTTTTTGAGATACAAAAACAAGGGCCTGGATGCTACTGGTATAGCATCAAATACATACTCTATCCACAACTGAATAAACTTCAGGTTCAAAAGCAAACTGAAATCAAGGTAGAAAATAACCTGAGGCTATCTCTATGTGTATTCATTTCCATACCTGTTTAGTCTAAAAGTTAAGTGCCACAAAGGAACTATGCCTCAAATATCATATTGGAATCATCGTAACCAGGGAAAATATTTATCCCACCTTTTCTTGTTTGTAGAGCACATTCACTTTAAATCACCAAATTTAGCACCTATACTGCACAGCTATCAAGGCATTTCCAGGATCTTCTAAATAAAAATATGAGTTTTCACCTGGGCACAGTGTCAATATACTCATAGCCCTATCGCTTAGGAAGCAGGAGCAAAGATGGTGAGTGAGTCCCATCTGGGCTACACATTGTATTGTAGGCCAGCCTACCTAGTTTTAATTTCCTAGTTCCTTAAACAATTTAATGCATAAACTTCAGGCTAAGCTGGAGCTAATCACATGGTTTCAGGTCCTCTTGCCCTGACAACAGGCAAGGATAAGCCTGTCAGGTTCCATTAGCTGTTTATACTAGCGCTTTCCTTAGCCAGAGGAAACAAGGAACTCACCTCCTTGGAAAGATGCCATTTTCCAAACTCGTTGTCTGACTTCGAAGCCAGCGGCGCTGGTAACTGCTGGAAGAGGATGTAGAGGAGCCCGGGGACGGGAAGGGTGTGATCAAAAGGCTGCTCAGTGAGGCTGCAAGGCAGTACGTTTTAAATGTGAGTCCAGCTTGAGTCCTTACAACACACGCTATGGTGCACAGTACAGATGTGTTCAACACCGAGGAGTGGTACAGCTACAATGGATTCCACAGAGTCTGGGGTACTACTCAGAATGCACATGGAAACCTAGGCTTGCTAGGATGCACTTGTTATTCTGGTACTTGGGAGGAAGGGACAGGAGAACTTCTGGAGTTCACTGGTCAGTCATCCTAGCCAAATCAGAAATGTCCACATCCCAGGAAAAGACTCTACCTCAGAAAGCAAATGACAGCAAGGTGACACAAACTTATGTAGTAAATGCTTATAGATTTGCACATACATGTTCATTCACTCACCCCTCCCACAAATGAATGAATAAACAAACAATAAATATAAACAGGCATGGCAGTACAGTACTAAAGATGCAGAAGCAGGAGGATCTTGAGTTCTAGGCCGGCTTAGCTATGTAATTTTGAGTCCCAGGCTAGTCTGAGCTACATAGCCTCCCTACAATCAACCTCCAGAAAGAGTGAAAATGGTAAATTTTATGTAATGTGTATTTCAACATCATAAACACACAGACACACAGTGAGAATTTTGATTTCTTTAAAAACACAGAAATGTTACGTAACTATGTTTTTGTTTTAATCCCAGGTGTGGGATACGTGGCTGCTTCAGATTGTCCACTGCCACTGACTATGATTTGTCTCGTGCTCTGGCAGGAACGGGACTCTGCCAGCTGGAGATAGTTTATGTTTAGAATTCTGGGGATGTCAGAGCCCCGAGAGGCTGGGGAGGCTGTTGCTTCCCCTGCTGCTGAGGTTTGGGAAGTGATTGTGAGCCAAGAGAAAGAAGTCCTGACTGCAAAGATCAACACTGCCCTAAGGAACTCGGTGCCCCTAGTCAGCAGGAGGCCGTCTAATGACACAGATGCCTCCTTTCTCCTCTAACCCTTCTCTCTCCCTACCCAGTGTTGCGTTGGAAGGGTGGAGACGGTTGGTAGGAAAAGAGCCCACTAAAGTAGCCAAAAAGTACAATTACACACACACACACCCTAAATTCTTTGCCAATCATAGCCAGCAGGGGGAGACTAAAATTTCTCTCTTCTAAAAATGTCTGCAGATAAAATGGGGAAAAAAACCACACAGACTTTTTTTTTTTTTTTTTTTTTTTTTTTTTTGACCCAGCACTGGATTACAGATGCATACCGCCATTCGAGAGGAAATAAGAGTCCTAGCCTACCCACACCTAGCCACCTTCTGTTCTTAGTCACACGGATTCCTAATCCACAAACCTGCAGATATAAGCAGTGCACACATGACCAGGCTTTACACTATAAATACAAAGGAATCCTTCCCTTGGAATATGCCCTGCAGATCTCTAAAGACATAGCCCACGTATATAACTTAGTCGACATCATATTACAGCACTTACTTACATGTATTTCTTCCTTTGGCCTATTTCTTCACCCTCTTTTTGGAGGTAAACTTAGTCAAGGTAACCAGTTCATCTGTGTGAGATCTCCCCTCTCCTGATCCTCTCATCCATTCATTCTTCTTTTTTATTTTGTTTTCTGAGACTAGGTCTATGTAACCATGGCTCTCCTGGAACTCACTCTGTAGACCAAGCTGGCCTCAAACTCCCAAAGGGATCCACCTGTCCCTGCCTCCCTGGTACTGGGATTAAAGACATGTGCCACTATGCCCAGCCTTCATTTTCAAATACAGGAAATTAATAAACATTAAATTAATAAACACAATTAATCAATTAATTAATTATAGGCAATACGTTTTAAGACTACAAAATGACTTTAAAGTTTCCCCTAAGCTATGCCTGGTGTCATGGACCTGTAACACCAGCTATTTAGGAGGCTGGACTAAGGTTTGACTGTCTCAGGGAAGGCTGGGGATACAGTTTAGCAGCACAAAACTTGCCTAGCATGGGCAAAGCCTGCATCACTGGTAAAACGAGTAAGTCTTCAAAGCACTGTGTAAGTTTTACCATTCCTAGAAAAGATTCCTGAATAAAAATATCGAATTTCAAAATATTCTAAAGTTTCTGAAGTAGCTAGGCCATAAAACTCTAGAGCAGCCGCACTGATAATTCACATATTCCAAACTGATATCCCAAGCTGAGGCAGGACACCAAGAGGAAAACTTACAGGGACACAGAAAGGGAGAGGAGCTTCTTGCCAGCTTAGCACTGAGAATCCCAGCACTTGGGAGGCAGAGATAGGCATATCACCATGAGTTCGAGGCCAGCCTGGTCTACAAAGCGAATTCCAGAGCAGCCAGGGCTATGTAGAGAGACCCTATCTCAAAAACCAAAACCAAAACAATAAACCGCACAATTTCCATTTGCTTACGGGACTTTCTTCTTTCCCAAAGATAGAGCTGTCATTTTCTAATCTCACCAGAGGGCTCCTTGATGGTAAAATGACATGCCCAACCTCCTTGTGTCACTCCAGTGGCTCCTAGCTACCTCATTAGATTATAATTCTACTTTAGCACCTCTGAAACCATTTTGCTGTTTCTGCAACAAAGCTGAAATGTATTTTTTGTTTTTTGTTTTTTTTTTTTTTTGGTTTTCGGGACAGGGTTTCTCTGTGTAGCCCTGGCTGTCCTGTAACTCACTCTGTAGACCAGGCTAGCCTCGAACTCAGAAATCCTCCTGCCTCTGCCTCCCAAGTGCTGGGATTAAAGGCGTGTGCCACCACTGCCCGGCTTTTTTTTTTTGGCTGAAATGTATTTTATCTGAACACTTCAATATTGTCTGTTTTTACTCTGAAGGTTCATTTGCACATACTTTGTTCAAAAAGGAATGTTTGAAAGTATTCACGGATTTTCTCACACTGGGCACAGTAAGGACACAGGAATATAGTTACAGTGAGGATGGTGAAGTTCTCTTTCTAGCTAAATATGAACACTTTGAAGGGGAACAGAGCCTACTACTAAGCTGGCCTGCCAAGACTAGTCTCAAGCCCAGCCTATAAGTCTTACACTACTCACTACTGTGGGCTCGACTTTCAGATTTCCGGTGCTCTGACCCATCTCTGTCAAGACAACCTCTCATTTTAAATACAGCAGATGATTTACAACTGGAGAATTTGGGGACAGTTCTAAATAAAAAACCAGAAACCTCAATGTGTCGCCCTTGCTGGCCTCATGTTTCCTGACTCTGGTTAATGCTGTCTTCCCATTATTTCCTCAAGTCAGAAGCCAGAGAGCTGTGCATGGTTCCACCCTCCTCCCTAGTAACCCATGTGCTATTGTTGCCAAGTCCTGAAAATGCTAATTCCTATATGCCCGCAACCAGTGTCCTCTCTAAGGCCTTACTTAAAATTTTCGTTCTTTTTTACTTGTGGGCATGTATGCCAGGCCAACTGACTCAAGAGCTTCTGCGGATCCTCTGTCCCCACTGGCCATCTCATCACAGGAGTGATGAAATTCTAGAAATGTACCGCCAGATCTCATGGACTATGGAGCTGAGCTCAGGTCCTCAACGCTTATGCAGTAAGCACTTTACAGAATGGGCCATCTCTCTAGCCCCCTTACTTGAAAATTTCTAATAGCAGACATTACAATCAACCTCTTAAAAATTATTTTTGGCAGGTGTGAAAGCTGAGCAGGAGGATCATAAATTCAAGACCTGCATGGGCTAGAGTGAGTTAAAAAGCCAACCAGATCAACAACTTAATGAGCTCCTGCTTCCAAAGTAATTTTCTAAATTAGCTTTTACCCTAAATATAGATACAGAAGACTTTTTCAGAATATCCACAAGAGACCTGTGCTGCTCTCCAGAGACACTCTATGAACCATGAACACTCAGACTCTAGGGCTGGGATACAAAACAACAGGTGACTCAGAAATACTCAGTACTGGAACAGGGTGTCAGAGCTGCCCTGTCCTGCTGTCCCCATGCATGGAAGCAGTGTCACCAGCATCACATTGCTCCCAGGGTTAAAGCCTGGGCAGCTTAGGCAAATGTAAGTATTATTGTCGTACTGGCTGGTTTTATGTGTCAACCTGACACAAGCTGGAGTTATCACAGAGAGAGGAGCTTCAGGTGAGAAAATGCCTCTATGAGATCCAACTGTAAGGCATTTTCTCAATTAGTGATCAAGGGAGGGGGGGGCGGGCGGGCTGGTGGGTGGTGCCATCCCTGGACTGGTAGTCTTGGGTTCTATAAGAGAGCAAGCTGAGCAAGCCAGGAGAAGCAAGCCAGTAAGCAGCATTCCTCCATGGCCTCTGCATCAGCTCCTGCTTCCTGACCTGCTTGAGTTCCAGTCCTGACTTCCTTTAGTGATGAAAGACTAAGCTGAATAAACCCTTTCCTCCCCAACTTGCTTCTTGGTCATGATGTTTTGTTCAGGATAAAAACCCTGACTAAGACAATTGGGTTATACCCAAAGTGAAACATAAATGTCCTTGAAATAGTAATCAAGTCAAGAAATGAGAAAAACACAATGTCCATGCACAAAATTTCAAATCATTTGTGCAGACTCTTGCCCCTCAAGGATATCTCAGGTGAAGCGTAAGGCATGTGCACAAATGTCAAGGGGAATCAACTTCACAGTGAAGAGACCCAGTTAATACAATGTCATTAATAAACAAGGTCAGTAACTGAACTCATAAATCACGCTGCCGGTTCACACCCTTGACACCATGTGAACAGGATGGTTATTACTTTTGTGGTTATGCAGCTCAAACCCACAACCACAATTTAATCATGAGAAATCCATCAAGCAAGCATATTCAAACAGTGAAACCAAGAGTAAAAACAAAGAAGGTCTGAGGAAAAATGTCTGAAGAGGCCAGTGTGGCGAAATATAGAGGCAGGTGGATCTCTATGAGTTCAAACAAGTTTGCTCTATATGGTTAGTTCCCTAACAGCCAGGACTATGTAGAGAGATCCTGTCTCCAAAAAAAACCAAAAAAAAAAAAAAACCAAAACAAAAAAACACAAAACAGACAAAACCAAACCAAAACAGTCTGAATAGGCACGACAGCCAAATGCATTGTGTTCTTCAAGCATAAGAAGGCACTGGGGGAACTAAGGAAAGTGCCACTTGATGAAAGTTAGCTAATGACTCTGAGCCATTAATTGCCTCAATGTGCACATATATAAACCAAACAAGGAGATTCATCAACGATGGCATTTCATTAGTGACTCTGGGAACAGAGCTGAACAGGGTGACTGCAGGGGTCTGTCAGTACTCAGAAACCACCCAGGAGCTTTGGGGCAGAACGGGGAGCTTCGGCACGTGACAAACGGTGAAAAGACAGGAGGAACGACACCAAGGCCTGAGGCTACTCCTCTTCGGCTGGGGGGCCTCTGGCAAAGGCGTCAAAGGGCACAGCACAGGCCAGTAGGACACTCTGGTTCTCACTGCAAAGCTGCCTGTAGGATGCATATTCATCAGGGAAAGCCCAGCAAGCCTCATTGTTGGGTCCTTGAAACATGGTACTAACCTCAGATCTGAACCATAAATTAAAAATTAAAAGTAGATTTGTGCACAAAAGCTGAAACTGGGGTGGGGTGGGGGTCTAAAGGTAGTCTTAGGCAAGGTTAGCCTCTAAATGAGCAGAGCAGGGTACCTGAGGTGCAATCTAGACAGCATCACAGGATAGAAAGGGTGGTCGTCAGCTGGTAGCATCTCTCATTGTCATAGACTGACTACCCCAGGCCTGCTCCATCCTCCGACTAAGCAGTTAGCAAACAAATTCCTAGTACAACTGGCATAACGAAGCTCCCTGCCGGAAGAAGTTTATTAGCATACACGAGTCTCGTGTAAATTTAGGTATTAGATGAAACCAGCTTGTGTGCAATCATTCTGAGATGATGACCATCAAAGTTTCATATCCTCAGACACATGAGATTCAGAATACAGAGGAAAAAAAGAAAAGGGTTGGGGGGAGGAGAGGGCGAAGACTACCTTTCTATTTCCTATGTTCCACTGTATAGAGAGTCCACTGTATTAGTTAACGCAGTAGAAGGAAGTACCTGATCGAGCAATGCCACTGTCCCTGTCTTCATTCTGCCCTCTGCTTGGCATATCAACAGGTGTGCTGTGTGCTAAGACAGAAAGACAAGGAAAACATTATTAGGCTCTCCAAAGACAGAGGCATTTTAAAGATAACTTCAAAGTGGCTACTGCTATTGTTGGACTAATAACATAATAGCGACTAACTAGACAGCAACTTAAATACATAAAAAGTCCACAAGAAACCAAGAAACAAAACCAACTAGCCATTTGCCTTTATGCTGGAGCCTGTAGACTCTTCTGAATGGCAGCTATTAAAAATGAGCATGTACATTAAACCATCTTTGCAGTAAACTCAACCAGCATTCTACTTTAGCCGTTTCTTCACTATTAATATATTTAAACAGTACAATATTTTCAAAGGCTGTATACTTAATTAGTTTCAGTAACAGTTGTAAGCAGCTTAGGAAGAGAAATAGTTAAAAGCCATTTCGTAAATCTAGAAATGTTTATTTATAACAGTCTCTTGGCAGACACAGAAAACATTAACTTCTTAACAGTTTTTTCCTCCAGTTCTTTTCCCCATACATGGTATTATAGTTATTCAGAAAAAACTCATGTGCTGGCATAAATTTGGGAAAACACACTTAAGTAGCATGTATATCTAGAAGGCTTCAGACTGACTGAGCTACACACTTACAGGGCTGAGAGGTAGATGAGAATCTGTTCTGGTAAATTTTACAGTGAGCAAGAAGGCACTGTGGAGGATGAATAACAACACGGTTGCTAGCACTTTTTAGAAACGTGTTTCTTTCCCAAGTTTTAAAGGGAGGATGTAAATAAGCTATACTTGCTCTAAGGAGCTGGTATGGCAGTACCAGTTTCAATCGGCACCAGACAACCACAATGCTTAGTACAATTCAGGCTAGGAAAAGGAACAGAAGTAAGAAAAAAATCCTATTTGCCGTCCTCAAAACTTTAAATGTTAGTCATGAACATTATGCTTGTTAATCATGCTACAAAGTACATTGAGCAACCTCTGCTGGCAAGGCCGGTTAAATCCCAGAAAAACACCCAGAATATCAAGATTACTACACCTGTAAGGATCCTAGACATTGCATTTAAATGATTTGATTAAGTTAATATGGGGAGGGGGATGATTGAGCCCTCCCATGCTCGACTTAGATATTCCATGCAGGTAAGGGTCAGGTGAATAAATGGGGGAGAGATGCCACAGCAAAGAGAAACAGCTCACAGCAGCAGAGGAGGCCTGGGAAAATCAGAAGAAATTAATTCTCCTAGAAACACTAAGGGCTCATTTCTGATCAAAGTCAGCTCACATTTGGACCTTTAGTAAAGACATTCACAATAGAGGTTCATGGCTGAAACTTCAAAACACCATGACTATAGCTGCATTTGAAGCTAGCATCTCCTGCCACAAACGCCCTTTGGGTTTCTAGAGAAGAATAAATGGATTTATTTTTCTAAGAATCTGCATAGGAGTTTTAATGTGTGTGGGCCACACTGTGCTCAGCATTCCACACAAACCTGCAAAGAAAGAAGCGCTCCGGGTGAGCCGGAGAGGTCCTCCTTCAGATACCCCCTGCAGCAGTTTGCTGCTGCACGCCTGCAGCAGACCTAGAGCAGAACACACAGAAGACGCAAGGCACACACACAAAATAAACACAGGTTAAAGATAACGCAAAACTAAACCCGAACACAACAAACAAACAGAGAGAAAATCTGTCTGTTCGAGTGTCTCTTACCTAGGTTACTCCCAGTGCGACAAGGACCTAAACTGTTCTGATTTGTGCTCAGTCTTCCAGCCTGAGGATCTTGGTTGATGTACTCGAAGCTGTCCTGCAGGCTAAATCAAGATGGGAAGGGAGATGAAAACAAACATCAAGAGGCTAACAAATTTGTTTTTAATAGATTCCTAACTACAGACAACAACTGAGCAGTTACTCAAAATTTTTCTTTATAAATAAGTTTCAATAACAACAACAATAATAAATAACAATCAATAATTTAAAATGATAGGTTGGGAGCAATCTGTTGGAAGAAAATAAAAATGTTTGGAAGTGGCCAATCTTCCCAACTATCAATACAACTATACTCTTAACCACTGAGGGGTCTGAAACGAGACCCCAAACTTCAGTGACTAACATCTTCCGTACTGTTATTCAGTTTTAAATTTTGCTTTAGAAACTGACACCTAAGATATTGCTATTCACTTCAAGGGTTTTCAAAAACCACTCAAAAGAAATTAATTTTAAGTCTTGGCTAATATCTACTAATAATTTAGCAACCTGTTTCGGGAATAAGACATACCGGAAATTATGATTCACTTTAAGAAAATAAGAATTACTCATAAAAATGAGTCGAACAGATTTTAATTTATCATGTTAGCAAAGAGCTAAACAGCAACATTCTGAAAAAACACAGAATGAAAAAATAATTTTTACTTAAGAATGAACTCAATACTTTTAATAGTGGGATAAACAAATATTTACATTATGGCAAAGACATTTTAAAAAAAAGTATAAAAACAAGTATCAGCCAAGTATGGTAATGCATGTGTACAGTTCCAGTATTCATGAAGTGGAGTCAAAAGAACCTTGAGTTCCATGCCAGCCTGGGCTACAGCTACATAGACCATGTCTGAACAGCTCCGTGTCCCCTCCAAAATCAGAAATAACTATCTCTCCTGTAACCAGGCAAGGCTTCCAGTGGAGGGATTGGCACACCAACCCAGCCACAAGGCCTTAACCTACAATCTGTCCTGCCTGCAAGATGTGCCAGGGTAAAGGTGGCACAGAAATTGTGGGAGTGGCCAACCAATGACTGGTCCATCTTAAGGGAACCCCCCCCACTGACACTGCCTAGAGAGCCAGACCCAGAGGCTGGATAGCCCAGAGACCTAGGATAGAGCCAAACATGACTGGCCAAAAAAAAAAAAAGTCAATGAAAGGATTCCTAATGATATTCTGCTATACTCATAGATTGGTGCCTAGCCCAGTTGTCATCAGGGAGGCTTCACCTAGCAACTGAAGGAAACAGATGAAAAGACCTCAGGGAATCCTGTGGAGGAGGGAGAGAAAGGACTGTAGGAGCCAGAGGGATCAAGGACACCACAAAAACCCCACAGAGCCAGGGCTCATAGGGGCTCACAGAGACTGAACTAACCATCAGGGAACCTGCACGGGTCTGACCTAGGTCCTTACATATACGCTACGGTTGTGTGGCTTGGTGTTCTTGTGGGACTGTCACAGCAGGGCTGTCTCTGACTCTTTTGCCTACTTTGGGGATCCTGTTCCTCCTGCTGGGATGCCTCTTCTAACCTTAATATGAAGGGAGGTGCCTAGTCTTGTGGCAACCTGATGTGCCATGCTTGCTTGATATCTCTGAGAGACCAGCAATTTTCTGAAGGGAAATGAAGAGGAAGTGGATTGGGGGAGAAAGGAGGAGAGGGGAGGAACTGGGAGGAGAGGAGGCTGGGGAAACTGTACTCATGATATATCAGTGAATAAATAAATAAAATAAGATATAGCATAATCCACAACAATAAACATAAATTCCTATATCAGCTTAACTCATGATGCTCCAAAGGTAAGTGTTTAAATTATCTTGTGAAAGGTAGACAAAGACTTATTTATTTAGTGGTCCCAAAATATCTAGCGGAATATATATATATATATATATATATATATATATAAAAAAGAGACATTCCAGGGTTATTTGGAAAAAATGCTTGCATTAGATCACTAAAGCATGCATCTTAATTTATGCCCTTTTAAGTTTTTATTATTAAGTTTATATTAAAAGTATAGTAAGTTATCTTATTTAAAATATATAAACTGAGGGTGGTAGCTCCTGTTTATAATCCCGGCACTCAAGGTGCTGAGGCAGGAGGGCCATGCATTCAAGGCTATGGTACAGTGAGTTTGGGCTGCACAGAGTTCCAGGCTAGCTTGAGCTATGTAATAAGTTCAAGCCCAGTCTGGGCCTCTGGTGTGAGACCCTTTATCAAAAAACAAATAACAACCAAGTGGTGACGGTAAGTCTCTTTAATCCCAGCACTCTGGAGGCAGAGATAGGCAGACTTCTTTGAGTTCAAAGCCAGCCTGATCTACAGAGCTAGCTCCAGGTCAGACACAGAAAGACCTTGTCTCAAAAAACAACAACAGGTACATCAAGCATCTCTGCTTAAAAGTTCAAAGTGCATAAAGAAATGCTCCTAATAGAAGGGTGGGCATTTCAGTATTCTAGTCACACAAGTATAGAAGGGAGAAGGCTGTGTATGAGCTAAGGACCCCGCTGCTCCAGGGGGTGGCTGAGAGGAAGGTTTCTAATGTAGACATGACGGACAGTACAGGCAGATGCATCTGGAAGAGTCCAGAGCACAGAGTAAGTAGTAGACTGAATATGGTCAGCAGACTGGACCAGGCCGGGGGGGGGGGGGGG
>CM052704.1:57647020-57677363 GCA_028551405.1 Uromys caudimaculatus
AGTTTCCTTTGGACCTGGGGGGTATGGAAAGGACTGGATGGACATGGACGGATGGAACCAAGAGTGACAATAAAAAGACTGCACAGCCCAACTACCTATCAGTCACAAAGGCTAAGCTAACCGTTCAAGACAGATGGCTTCCTGCCCCACGGCCTGGAGAAACTATACAACTTTACTCTTTCCAAGGTAAATAAATAAAACTGGGAGCTGAGGCTCGGGCCTACAATCCTGGTATCCAGGAGGCTGAGACACAAGAATTATGATGAATCTGAGGAGAGGCTAGACTAGACCCTAACTCCTCACCCTCCACGTCCACCCACTTTTCTAAGAATTAAACCTTGGTGATTGACAGCAGGAACACAGAGAATAACAGATGGATCCCCAAGGCAAAGGAGTCACCTATCAGCCTGGGGATAGGACAACTCACACAGCTTGCCTGGCATACGTGAGGCCTGAGTTCACTTTCTAGCACCCTACAAGTGGGTAAGGTGGCACACACCTGTTACTTCAGTACTTTTGGGGAGACACAGAAGGATCAGGAGTCCAAGGCCATCCTCAGCTACACAGCGAGTTCCAGTTGAGTTCAAGGCCAGCCTGGGCTAATAAGACCTTTTCCCAAAAACAGACAAAGTCATCTGTTTTTAGGGCCACTTAAGAAAGTCTAAAATATTTTCACTTGTTATTAGAAAATGACTAAAATCCCTTCATTAGTCTGTACTTATCTTGCTATTCATTTAAGATATCTTATAACCCTCAAGAATTTATCTAGAAACAGACACATAAAAACATAAGGGGTGCAAAATCCACACTTACTTATTTGTACTTCCACAGAAGCTACCCATTCTAGCAGAAAAGACTTTACTAATCATCAGTTGTGGAGGAGATCTAAAAAAAAATCAGAGGGAAGGAATGTGCTTTTTAAGTTAGGAAGTCAGTCCCATCATTCCAGTTCTTACGAGCGGCACAGGGGCAGCCTCACCGGATGTAGTGTATCTTCAGGGTGGAGCCTTTGTAACTCATGGCAACCGAGCCGAACATCATTTCCCCAAGCATGCTGACGTCAGATGCTGGTCTCGTGTACTGCACACAAGAAAACACTCCATGGAACAAGGCAATAGAAAGCACTGTGTGCAGTCTTCGGGTCTCTGGTTGAGTGGACCGCCATGACAGTACCCTACAGCTACAGCTGGTCACCTCACACTTATCTATACAGCGACCACCTTTTCTTCTTCATATACAATATGCTCACATATCAAAGATCATCATCTCCATTTATAAAATCTAACTATGAAGAAAACAGGAAAACTCTTCTTTGGACACTGAGTAGATCCTGAAAAGAAACACGATTTAGTATTATTCAACTAAAGAATCACTAGCTGTGGGCATCTGAATGAGTGTTCCTTCCCTCTTAAACTCAGATGTCCTAACACTCGGGCACCAGTTGGTGTTTGGGTAGGTTTGGGGAGTGTGGCCTTGTGTGTCACTGGGGGGGAGGGGGGTTGAGAGGTAAAGACTCCTGCCATTCCAGTTTGTTCTCTGCTTCATGCTGGAGGTTCAAGATGTGAGATCCCAGCTTCCAGCTCCTGCTACCATGTGTTTGGTCTGCCATCATAGGCTCTGACCTTCTGGAACCATAAACCTAAATACATTTCTGTGGTAAGTTACCTTGGTCATAGTAAAGCCATGACCACAGCAAAGAAAAGTGACTTACACTTTAAGCAGAACTTTGTGAGGATCTAAGAGATAAAGATGGTCTTACTGCTCTAAAATTTTGTAAAAATATTTCAAAAAACACTTCCAATTTCCAAGCAGTCTCCTGTCTTTTTACCATCTTTTTATTTGAAGGATGGGTGCTAAATACCAGCTTTTGACAGAGAAGCCTGGCTTTACCTGATTGATCCTGCCTGCTCTAACAATGGCCGGTATATTCCACTTTCTATCTCCTTCAAATCTGGTAGACACATTCTAGTTTGCTTTATCAAACGAATTTGGTAGTACTATCTTCCTACCTGAATCCTTTCTTTCTAGAGCACCCCTTGAATACAGCTGTTTCCTGGAGGCCACTCCACTAACCAGCATTTCCACCACTCTTTAAATGCTTCGTAATTTACCCAAGAAAACCTCCGATGACTCATTTCTAGGTCAAGACCTCTCCTTCAGCTCTAAGTATCTTAAAAGCAATGGTTCTCAGCCTTCCTAATGCTATGACACTTTAATATAGTTCCTCATGTTGTGGTGACTGCCAACAATAAAATTATTTTGTTGCTACATCATAACTGTGATTTTGCTACCGTTATGAATCATAATGTCAGTATCTGATAAGCAGGATACCTAATATTTGACCCCTTGTGAGAACCATTCTCTTGGAGACGGTGGTCAGCCATGCTGACTCGTTATGGACAAGACAAAGAGTGAGACGCAGCCTAATGGACAACGTGCACATCAGCACAGCCAGTCCCTGCAAATGTGCTCTCAGCTCAAAGAAGAAAGGACTCCTCCTCCACGTGCTTCCTGGAATCATTCCAATGTTTTAGACTCCAATATATACACATGTACGTACGTACAGACACAACAGTCTCTCTCTCTCTCTCTCTCTCTCTCTCTCTCTCTCTCTCTCTCTCTCCCCTTACCTCTTCATAAAGACAAAAGAGGAAAGAGAAAGATAAACTTGTGGGTCCTGCTAATGGAGGGTAGATTCATCTCTGGCTACAGCTCATATCAACCTCTTCCCACTTCAAACACAACCAACTGATTTCTCATATTCTCTACTAATAAATTCCACCCATTCTCTGTTTTATAATCTGCCTTTTCTTGGAACAAAGATCATGTGCTAACTGGGATTCTCAACTAGCTCTGAGCCCTACCCTATAACCTATGCGCAAATGCCATACTGGTCTTAAAATTCAAGGCTCGTTTGACTGTGGCTGCTGGTATAATCTCCCTGACCTGTTTTACTAGTAGCGGTACAGAGAAGATTCTGTTACAGGTTTAAAAATAAGAACATGTCTGTAATCCCAGCACTAGGGAGACTGAGGCAGGAAGATCTGAGATCAGCATGGGTTACATGAGCAGTTCCATACCTGCTCTGGTTAGAGGGGAAGACTGGCTCAAAAGTCAAAACAAGCCTAATGTGATTTATACCTGTAATCCCAGAACTTGGGAGGTAAAGGCAAGAGGATAAGGAGTTCCAGGTCATTCTTAGCTTCATAGCTAGTCAGAGGCTATTTGTGTCAGAAACAAAAACAACAACAAAGCAAAGCAAAAGCACCCCTCTCTTGAGACGCTCACGCCCACACGCAGCAATTGTGCAGGCCTGGGCCGTGCTAGAGACATGTCTTACTTGGTACTTTGGAAGCTGCTCCTTAGTGTGCTGTGAAGATCCTCCAAAGCTATGAGAAGAGCTGCTGCTGCTGCTGCTGACACTGCCGCTGCCGCTGTCCTGACAGCATCTGACTGACATTTTAGTAGGGACATCCTCTGCTTTCTGGAGAGGCAGGCAAGGTAAAGGGTCATCAAGTGTACCAGGTTTATCAGCATGCTCTATCATGTGGAAATTTGTCAAAACATCCAAGTGCCTGAGTTGCATTAAAACCAAAAGCTTTGTTTAATTTTTCATTATAGTAACAAAAGTATCATTCCTGGGAGTCTGGAATATTTGGGAAGGGAATACTGCCCAGAAAATGGTGGTATGTTTGTGTAGACTGAGACACGGAGATAATGATAGACATGTTACTCTCTTTAAATAATTCAGGTGTCAGGATCTACATTTAAATTTATACCATAAAGTCATAAACAAATACCACTCTCTGATTTGGTTTTTAGATTTCAGTACTGCATAGTCATGATGTGTGGGGCTCATGAGGAGAAAGATGATCACTGACATTCAAAATTTTACCAACTAAATGCCACTAGGAAAGAAACCTATTGGCCTGGACATGCAGGCTTGTGGTTTCCATCCTCTTTCTAGCATCCCTAGTGCAGCAGGAAAGAAAAGCACCAGGATGGAGCTGAGAGAGGTGAGGGCAGAACCCTGGGACAGAAGACTGTGACCCATGGAACATGTGGTGGGAACCTGCTCATCAAAGGTCAGAGATGACAGGATAACTACTCTATATTCCTGCAAGTGCTCACTTCTAAGTTTTACTGAGAGTGACCCTCACCTACCCCAGAAAAGAACACTCCCCACAGAAGCCTTCCTGAGAAGCAACTACTGAGTTTCCTTTGTCCTTCTTTTCTTTTCTCTCTCTTTCTTTTTTCCTTCCTTCTTTCCTTCTTTCTTTCCTTCCTTCCTTCCTTTCTTAGCATTTGCTAGGGAACCCATGAATGCAGTAGCAGTTTATCTAATCTCTAGTGTGACAGTCACACTGGTGGTCTAAAGCACATGCTTGCAGTCACGTGCGATTCAAACTCATGGGGCTTTGTGCTAATCAGGTGGATGTGGCAGAGGACGGGTTGAATTGGAAAAGGAAAGTAAAGAAAACACAAGATGTGCTGGTCCCCAGCAGGCACCCAGCAGTGATGGAATTTGGAGTTGTACAGGGTTAATCCCGAGCATCCTGCATTCTCAACAAGCTCTTTAGCTCCAGCTGTTACTTAATACCACTTAAGCCAGAAACAGCCTCCCGGGGTGCTGAAAGCTGGTGACAGGAAGTCCCACCGGACTGCAGGAGCATAGCATAATGACCTGTAGTTGGAAACAGCACCTGGTTGGGTACAGTAAGAAAGCTACCAACTATATTCTCCTGTAGCCCTCAACAAACTACAAAAATGTTCCTCAGCCTCAGTTGCTTATTTAATGAGTACTTCAAAGAAAGCCTATGTCAGGATTATCAAGTTATCCCTGCTCAGGTATATCGCCTCCAGTTCAGTTTCAGCTCCAATGGTGGCATAAGAGCGCTCAGCTAAGCCATCTGTCAGAAGCATTTGGACAGAGCCATCTCCTTCCTGTCCAGCAAATAAAGAATCAAGTGCTGGCTCACCTTAAACCTCTGATCCCAGTCTACCATTAAAGCAAACGTGAATCATCTGCGCTTCCTCGGCTTTCTCTTCCACCCACCTAACCACACTGGCTGCCTGGCAGAATTCCCTAAGTACAGTGCTATCAACGCCTTCAACCAAACATTTCCTTCCTGAAAACAAAGGTTCTTATCAGAATCTGGAAAACAAGGACCAGCGAGATGGCTCAGTAGGTAAAAGTACATGTCCCATAAGTCTTGTGACTCGGTTTGATCCCTGGGCCCCACATGAAGGTGGAAGGAGACCAGCTCCACAAAGTTGTCCTCTGACTTTCACACATAGACAGTGGCAGGCATACTCCCACAAAATAATTTTTAACAAATCAAAATGAGGCTGGAAAACAGCCCACTGGCCTTTCTGAATCAAAGGCCATGTTATAACTGTTCATTTACTTAGTCACAAATTCTATAGACTACCAGAATTTGGTCAGTATGGGAAGCAAGCAATTAAACAAGAAGAGTAAGTATCAGTGGGTTTATTTAATCTGTAAGCATCTGAACAAATACTGAACTGAAGTGAATGGTCCAGTCATGGTGACAGATTAGAGGTATCTTGAGAGATCGGAGAGGGCACAGTTCTTCTAGTATTATTTTTATATTTCCTAGTCTGGCTCAAAGGGGTCAAGATCTTTCCTGCCTTTACTCCCCAGCCCAAGTCCCTCCCACCTCCCGCCATCCCTTTCCCTACACCAGAAACATTAGTGAACACTTCCTTGGTCAGAAGGGGCAAGATGACAGTGAACATTAGGATATTAAGGCTCATCAGTGAGGAAGCTTTTTAATTTTGTTTGACCTTGTGCTACATAATACCTTTTATTTATTTTAGTTTTTGAAACACGGCCTTATACATAGCCTCAAACCCCCGTCTTCCTGTCTCAGCCTACCTAGTGCTGGATTATAAGCATGAGCCACACTTGGCGCCTTTTACTATCTATGAGAAAGTCTGGACAGAATGACCTTCTCTTCTGGCAAATATGCTAGCACTTACGAATCTCAGCAGTGCATTTTCTTTCTATGCTTGATGCTAACAAAATCCTACTAGATTACAATTGCAAGCAAATGTATCTTTCTTGATGGCAATGGTCCACTGTTGGCCTGCCATAATTGCTTGTTAAGCTTCGGTTGTGTTCACAGACTGCTGGGGTGCTGCTCTGCTTGCTCCTTCTGCATCCCTCCAGGTAGCATACAACAGATCTCAGAGGAGCTCTGGAAGCCAATCAGCATTTCACACCTGAGCTGCCGCCTCTTCCATCTTCTGAATGGCTCTGGAATCAAACATGACTTGTCTGCCTCTCCTCTCACAGTCCTGGTACACTACCAGGCGAATGTCACTCAAGTCAAACTCCGAACACGACCAACTGAAAGGAGAGAGAAGCTGGATTATGTGCAAGGCTTGGTGTGACCATGGGCAAATATACAATTTCCAGCCAATGTGCTCAGAAACTGGCTGCGCAAATGCTGACAATTCTCATGCCAACGGAGGGAAGGCTGCTCTAATAATAAATCACTGCAGAGAAAGCACTGCCTTCCACTGTCAGTTTGGGCACAAATGGCAGAAAGAAGGTGCAAGGACACACAAGAGAGGGCTAAGTCGGATGCCTGGGTTCCAGGGACAGCACACCTGTCCGCGTGCCTATGTCTCTGTGTAGCCACCCCCTCTCAGGTGGAAGGTTATTATGTTACCCTAGCATGTCTGGCTCGATACAGGGGCTTTGAAACCAAATGCATTTGCTAACCATGAGGATTAGCAAAAAGGGAAACACAGTTTGCTCTCGAGCAAAAGATGTTAAGAAAGTGCAGGCTCATGCGGCAGAAGAGCTCAGTGAGAAAGCAGAGACCAGAGGACTGTTTACGGAGTGCGCTTTCAGCACGTCGTTAGCGATCCACTCAACACATACTTAGTCTGGACTGTATCTGACGCTCTGTAGTAGGTGGGAGGGAATCAATAATTAATCAAATCGACTGCATACCTGCCCTCATGAAGTTCAAGGCTTAGTGGGGGATATTATTAACTTAATACTTACATATAAATATATAACTACACACTGTCTGAAGTTCAAAAGGAAAACTAAAGGATACAAGAGTCTCAGAGCCTTGCATAGTGACTCACTATAAGCTCAGTACTCAGGAGGCCAAGGCTACAGAACCAGACCATCCTGGTTACACAGCAAGACCTTGTCTCCAAAAGAGCGAGATTTAAGGAGAGAGGCACAGAAGTCACTGAGGACTTAAATCGACTTTTAAGCCAGACTTGAGGTGAGGAATGACCAGTTACCGTGAACAGCACAAAGCAGCAGAGTGCAGCACTGGAGAGAGAGAGAGAGAGAGGAAAGAAAGGCAGGGAGAGTTTCCTGTGAGGTCAGGGAGTTGGGGGCTGGGACTGAAGCAGGCCCAGACAGGAAAAGCTCTGAACACAAAGAGCAGCCAAGGAAAGCAGATGGTTGATAAGATCAGATAGCTGACTGCCCTAAGAGAAGCAGACATGTGGGAGTGGAAGGCATAGGGAGCCAGGCCCCTCACATCGCCTGCTACAGGCTGCAGTGACCAGCAGCAGAGGTCGGGAAGAGACAGCATAAAGCAGAATCTAAAAGACGTGCCTGGGGCAGACAGGTACCAACTGTTGAGGCCGACTCTGCTCTAGGACACGGGAAGACACTGAAGGGGTGGTGGATAAAGGAGGGACAAACGTAAACCTTCCCAGTAGACCGTGTACATATAGTCAGCTGATCCAAACCCAAGGGCTTTCCTCTGCCATTCTGCCACTGGACTGATCAATAATGTATTGAAAGATCACAAACTTGCTTTGTGGATTAAGTAATACGTAAAGGGCTTCACACAAGCTTGACATACATAGAAGCTCCAAAAGCCACGCACTCCCTCCCAGGAGTGAGAAGGCCACAGGTTTTGTGAGAAGCTGGGTGCCTTTGGTTCTTCCCCGTCCCAAGCAATGGCAGATAATTTGAAGCACACTCTCTGAGGGCAGCAGATTTGTTCTCTTAAACCTCAGCTGCAAAAAAATAGAAAGTTCTGGTTGTCCCTTCTGTCACCAACGTGTTTTCTAAATTGTGCCTGGCACCCTTGGAGTTTGGAAACTATTTTCCTCTGCCCTTAGGCCAGAAGCAGTCAGTGTTCAAGGTATGACCAATGAGACATGCTACATGATCTCAAGCTGATGGGTGGAAGCCACCTCACACTTACAGCCCAGCCTACACGTCGCGACCCTAGGGGTGGCAAGGTTACTGTGGAGAAAAGCAGAAGTGCAGTGGAATGAGAAGAGCCTGCTAGCACTCAGACCAGCTGCCCCTATGAATGCAATATTCCTGTAGATGTCTGTCAAAACCAGGTCTGATGACTAGGACCCACACTGTCAATTTTTAAATGTATACAAGGCTATTAAAACTCTCTCTGGCTGGGTGTGGTGGCATATGCCTTTGATCCCAACACAAAGGCTGGTAGATCTTTATGAGTCCCAGGCCATCCTGGTCCACACAGTGACCTCCAGGACAGCCAGGGCTACATAGTAGAGAGACCCTGTCTCAAAAACAAAACAAAACAAACCCAAAACAACAACAAAACTTCCCACTGAAATGTATGTTACAGCCACAAAGGCTGGGGAGCTAGAGAGATGGCTCAGTGGTTAAGAGCACTGACTGCTCTTACGTCCTGAGTTCAATTCCCAGCAACCACATGGTGGCTCACAACAATCTATAATGGGATCTGATTGGAGTGTCTCAAGAGAGTAACAATGTACTCTCATACATAAATTAAGTAGATAAATCTTGAAGAAGGAGAAGGAAAAGGAGGAGCAGGAGGAAGGAGGAGGCATGGTAACTCTTAAAAAAAAAAAAAAAAAGCCACTGAGGCTGGGATCCAACTCAGTAGGAAGGTGCCTGCTTAACACGTACAAAAGCTCTGGGATCCAGCCCAGAACCATAAAACAAACAGTATATGGGGTAAAGTTATTACAAGTGAAAAACAATACACCAAAGATTTAATCGCAAGGCATGGTGGCACAGATCCTTAATGCCAACATTCGAACTGGGGAAGAGGAGGCTGACAGAGTTCTGAGTTCGAGGACAGTCTGGTCTACTTAGCATGTCTTAGGCCACTGTGAGGTAAGACCCTATCTCAAAAAGGAAGAGGAAGAGGAGGAGGGGAGGGAGAAAGAGGAGGAGAGTGAAGCAGGAGGGGGGCAGGAAGGCAGACAGTATTTTGTCTCATAGTATCTTGTACAGTTTGAATTTGCTCATAAAATTACATTCTGCCAAAGTGGCAAAGTTTACAAAGCAATCTTTGAGGACTATCAGTTTAAATTTCAGTTAGGCTAAAGATAACATTTCTAGAACGATTTAAATTCAATAATGATCATAACATTTTATTAAGTTCATATTCTTTTTCAATTAAAAAAGGTAAGAGCTTAGTGTGGTCGTATTTAGCTATAACCCCAGCACTTTAGAGGTAGAAGGTTTGCAAATTTGAGGTCAGCCTAGGCCCTAGAGTGATTTCCAGATCTGTCTGGACTGCAGCGTGAGACCCTGTCTTTAAAAAAAAAAAAAAAAAAAAAAAACAGAGAGGAAGAAGAGAAAGGTATATATATCTTGGAATCTTGGAACGTCCAACCTTTTTTTAACCCAAACTCAAAGTAGTTCATAAAAAGGAGAAAAACTCTATTCTTCCCCCAAATGAATTTTATTTTGGTTTAATATCCAATCGTTGTTTTGACGTTTGCCATCTGGAATATTCCTAAGAAAACTACAGCGAATGAGATTCTTTGGAATAAAGACAGGCCTGGAGTCAGCCTCAGCTCCTCCTGATTCACAGCCTGGGGTAGGTCTCTGAGGCAGCGCCTGTAGGAAGAGAGAGGGAATCTACAGAAAGGAGATAAGCATAGGCCAATTCCCACATGGTAGAAAGAGAAAACCTACTTCCTCAAGCTGTCCTCTGCCCTCGACTTGTGTGCCATGACACGGACACACACATGTACAAACACTAAACATAAGTTTAAAAGGCAGTAAGAAAAACTTTAAACTTCATGATGCCATTTGTTTGGTTAGAACACCCTATTTCTCAGATCCCACACCAAGAGTACAAAGCAAACCAAATCATGAATGTATTTCCCTGAAAGGTGACAATAGGATATGATGTATAGAAAACATGTCTGTTTCAAGTATATATGTACTATAAACCCACAGTGGGGAGGCAGAGGCAGGAAAATTCAAGGTCAGCCTAGGCTATAGAACAAGATTCTGCTGCAAAAATAAATAAAAACCGAAGTCACGCTAAAAAGATTAAATAAGATATATACTATGTATTATAACAAAACTATGCTATGACTACAGTCATGTTCTCCTACCTCCAAAGCCCTCCCCCCACCCCCAAAATGTGCTGGGGTCTAACGCACCATACCTTCTTTAGATGTAAGGTGTTTGGAGATGTACAAATTAAGGTGTGATCATGCTGAAGTAGAACTGGGTGTGAACCTCACAAGTTCAGTCCTCCTAAGAGTGAGACTTGTGCACAGACACAGGGACTGAAGAACAAGTCCTGCCCCTGAATACACAGCACAAACGACAAGCACATTCTTGGGGGCACTGGGTGTGTCTCCTGCTGAACAGTCATGTGCCAAATAAGGCAGTAGAGCTGGTTTAGAATGTATATAGACTTTAAATACTCAGCCAAAGAATGTCTATTTTTTTTTTCCCCTAAATGATGATGTGCTGACTCCAAGTTTCCAAGAAAGAAAATGACAGCATCTTAGGTAGAGAGCTGACCTCCGGAGAGAACATTCTCAGGGCAGAGGTAAATACTATCTCGGGCAGAGGTTCAAAACCTGTGGATCAAGACTCCTTTGGCAAACCTCTATAGTCAAAAATATTTACATTATGATTTATAACAGTGGCAAAATTATAAGCAGCAACAAAAATAACTTCATGGTTATTGTCACCACAAGATGAGGAACTGTATTAAAGAGTCACGACATTAGGAAGGTTGAAAACCACTGCTCTAGGATATCCATGGTTTCAAGAAAGAACACTTCCCAAGGAACAGAATGGTCGTTATGTACTTTATGGCACATACTCTGCTATGTTCCAGAAGACCAATTCAATTCCTTGTGTTTACTGTTATACTACGAAGAGAAGCAGTGGTACAGGTATGTCCAGGTCAGAAGTCATGTCAGGCGGAGCCCTTCTTGATCTCAATTTAAGGAAGCAATACTATATAGCCAAAGTAAACACATATGAAGAATTTCAAGGCAGTCTTGTGATTCAGCAACATCAACATTTAAAGACTCAGATATGATAGGGAACTTTAAACTATCCAAGAAAATGTTAACTAGAGTAGAACTAAGCAAGTATGGTTGTACATATCCACAATCATGCCCATAACCCCAACACTTGGAAGGCTGACACAGGGGGGTCACCAGTTCCCAACCGCCTGGGCAACACAGTAAGACCCTGTCTCAAAGTAGCAGTAACAAGAACAACAGAAACCCACGGATACTCATCAATCTACTGCCTGTGCACTGTGTGCCAAGCAGTGTCCCGTGCAGGGACAGATGGGGAGTGGATCATGACCTCTGTTGCCATGAAACCTACTGTATCATAAAGACACAGCCCAGCTGCTCTTAAATACATTTTTTGTCTACAACCCTCACAAGTTCTCTCCTCTCACTTGTAAGTTAGTTTCTAAATACTAATAGAAATCTCTCCAAAGTTTGATGGGGGGCATGGTGGCACACACCAGTAATCAATCCAAAGACTCTATGTTTGAGGCAGCAATCAGTTCATCTTTTCAGCACAAATGTTCACTATTTCCCATCCAGCAGCAAGCTATTTGTTTCAAGAAAAGCAAAACAAAGAGAAAACGTGGATGGCAGTAACAGATCTGCATTGTAGTGCATGTAACGGACGACCTGCTATTAGTGCTCACTGCAGTAAACAGTCACCTGTCCAAACCGACTTTCTTAGTATCTTTATTTATGTGCATGTGATAATGGGTACCATTGGCGGCCAGAAGGAGTTGGAGCCCCTCTAGCTGGAGTTACGGGTGGTTGTGAGTGACATAATATGGGTGCTGGGGTTCAAACTCCAGTCCTCTGCAACAGCAGTGGGTACTCACAGCCAACCACTGAGCCACCATTCCAGCCTCAACAGTTCTTACCCAGAACTCTAACGTTTTAGAAAAGTACTAACTCTGGCACTGAGCTTCCCCAAAATCTGATGCCTTGTGTGACTTACAAGTTTGTAAAAAAGATAGATTAAGCACAAAAGCAACTTCTGTGAAGCATAATTCATAACCAATTCAGATACACCATCCCTTAGCAGAATTCTTGAGTACCAGATGTTTCAGAGTTCTGATTTTTTTTTTTTAGATTCTAGAAAGACACATATATTACATATTATATAATACGTCTTCCACAGTGTGAGAGGCAATGAAACTCCCAAATCAAATCACAACAGCCCAAATGATGACTATCTAAATACAAATATAAGTACAAATATTAGATGGATACTAAATACAAATATTATACACAGCTTCATATCAATTTAGATCACTTGTAGATTTTTCAGAAATTTTAAGGTTTTGGAAACGCAGAATAAAGAGTGCAGAACTATTTGATGGTTACTAGACCTGAAAAAAAGACCAAAAGGATGCATAAACTTGCAGGCCTCTACATTTTTCCTGGGCATAACTGATCCCTATTCAAAGATGCTAGCCAAAGGTTTATGTTAAGGAAGTTGTTCCTCTGAGCTTGTTTCCCATTCCCCAATCCTGAAACAATACTATAAATGGTAGCAAAGGTCACAAGCTAAAATATGCCTAAGTCCATAAATAATCTGTTTACACAGTAGCAACAAAACATTATAGTATGTGTCACAGTGCAGCCTGAGGTTTGGGAACTAGCAAAAGGAACTATCAAGCACAGAAGATAGTTTATTCTGTCTTATTTGAACTGAGGGTCACATCAGGTAAACTTGGAAAGAGGTAACACAGTGTGTGTAGCATTCACAGAACCATAAGTCACACTCAACTCTCCAGGAGCCACCATGCACAGAAAACAGCAGAACACTGCCCTGGCCAAGAGTCAGCCTTCCTCATGACATCTTAGTCCAACATTTCTACCCCTATAAAATAATGGAGTGGCCTAAAATCATCCCACCTAACCCTCTCTTTGCTAGCAGACATAACTGCACGTGTATGGGATAACTGGCATAGATGCTAGACAGGGAATGCAACCTTACCGAACCAGTCTATGTTACCTCGTAGTATCCCATGCGTAAGCTACACCTTAAAAACCATACTTTTAAAAAATAAATTTATTTTCTTTTTATGTGCATGTGTGCCTGGATGCATGCATGTAAGTGTAGCATATGTCCATAGGTGCTCAAGGAGGCTGGGAGAGGGCAGGCATCAGGTGCCTCGGAAGTGGAGTTACCGATGATCGTGAGCCATCCAACGTGAGTGCTGGGAACCAAATCTGGGTGTTCTTAACCATTGGGCTATCTTTCCAATTTAAAACAAAGAAAAACCAAAAAAACAAAACTAAAAACTATTTAAGCTAAGCATCTCCAACCAGCAGAAATGTGAGTGTGAGTGAGGGAGTATGTGTCTGTGTGTCTGTGTCTGTGTGTCTGTGTATGTGTGCGTGTCTGTGTCTGTGTGTCTGTGTCTGTGTGTCTGTGTATGTGTGTCTGTGTATGTGTGCGTCTATGTATGTATGTCTGTGTCTGTGTGTCTGTGTGTTTGAACCTAGAGAAGCCTCTGGAAGGCGAGGCACTGGGACATATATTCAGGAAGACTGGTAGTACAGCACACATAGAAAAACAACTGCCTAACATTTTTAGAATTGACAAACAAGTTTACAGAACTCATCTTAGTCAACTTTCACATACACACAAATACAAACACATAAACGTAAAAAGATACATTTAAAGAAATAATGAAAAATGTATATCAGAGAACAAAAATAATCTGAACTCTTAGTTAAGTTGGAAAATTAAGTATCTACATGAAAAACAAAACATAGACCTTAGACTCTTTACAAAGATCAAAATGAGTGACAAACCTAACTGTAACTTAACTCACAACTCTATAGCTCAGTCAGATGTGGTGGCTCGTGCCTGTATCTCAGCACTTAGGGGGCTCAAGTAAAAGGATCACCTAAGTTTGGGGTTAGCCTTGGGGTTAGCTATATACAGTGAGTTCCAAGCCAAACTGGTCAGGTTGCAGACTAAGGTTCTTGTTCCCAAAACAAACAAACAAGCAACAAAACAGAGAACATCTACAAGAGAAAAATATAGATGTCTTTAGTGCATGGTCAATAGTTTTTACATACAAGTCATAGACATGGTCCACAAAACAAATTATTGTTAAGACAAATTACTAAAATTTAAATTTTATCAAATTTAATTAAATTTATCAAATACCATCAAATGAATAAAAAGACAAGTCACCGACTGGGAAAAGAAAACATTTGTGAAAGACATATCTAATAAAGTATTGTTCTTCAAAATAAAGAGGTCTTAAAACTTGATAAGAAAGCAAACATGGGAGGGACGTGGTGGCCCATGTCTTTAATCCCAGCACTTGGGAGGCAGAGGCAGGTGGATCTCTGTGAATTTGAAGCCAGCCTGGTCTACATAGTGAGTTCCAGGCCAACCAGGATTACACAGAAAGACTATCTCAAAACCAAAACCAAAACCAAAACCAAACCAAACAAAACAGCCAAAAATCAACAACTAAAGAAACCAACAAAAACAAGTAAACATGCAGCTGGAAAGATGGCTCAGGGGTTAGGAGCACTTGATCTTGCAGAAGACCTGAATTCAGTTCTCAGTACCCACAGCGACACAGAACCAATTCCAGTTCTGGGGCATATGATGCCTTCTTAGGCACCAGGCATGCACATGGTGCACACACATAAACGCAGGCAAACACTTATGCACCTAAGATAATTTTTTTTTTAATTTTAAAAAGAACGCATGACTTAAAAAATAGAGATGTGATTAGGCATTTCACAAAGAGAACAGGTAGCAAGGAAAGTGCTGTACACCATATATCATTAGAGCAATGCAAATCAGTCAGGCACAGCGCTCTGAAGGCAAGAGGGTCACTTCAAGTTCACGGCTAGCCTGGTCTATACAGTGAGTTCCAGGTAAGCCAGGGCAATGGGTAAGTCCCTGTCTCAAAAACAAAAGGAAAGGAAAGACCCAGGAAAATGCAAATCAGACATGAGGTATCAACTAGAAATCTATTAGAGTGAGCAAAATCTAGAACACAGACCATCCAAATGTTGGTTCTCATGCCAGAGGTGGGGTCACTCTGGGAGATGGCCTGGCATCTCCTTACCAACTGGAGCACACCCTTCCTTCTCTTATGATCAACAACTCAGCTTCTTGCCATTTAACCAAATGAGATGAAACACACATGCAAAACTCTGCCTACGGATGTTTACAGCAGCTTCACTGATGAACGGCAAACACTTGGATTGGGAACGACCAAGTTGTTCATTAGGTAAGAAAATAACCAACAGATGATGACTCGGAACGAAAAAGAATTGATCAAGCCATGAACAGACATGGATTAACTTTAAATGGATATTTCTAAGTGAAGGAATCCAATCTTAAAAGGTTGTCTGTTGTATAATTCTAATCAAATGACATTCTGAAAAGATTGTTTCTACTTAGGAGACAGATGAAGCCGATTTCCAGGGTACTGAAACTACTCTATAAGTCTCATCTGTCACAGCTAACAATGTGTAACATGAAGAGTGAACTCAAATACGAATTGGCTCTGGGTTATAATGTGCCATCATGTAAATGTGCCACCTTGGTGAGGAAGCTTCGGAGTGTGTGGAGACAAGGTGTATTTCTGTACGTCCTGCTTAGTTTTGCCCTGTGGTTCAGGGTGGTTTTGGAATTCCTTTACGCTCAGGTCACCACCAGGGCTTGCTGCTTACTGGTCAGCACTTAACCAGCTTTTGAAAATAACGAAGCAATATGACAGGCTAAACCAGAGCCTGACTCAACAGCAATGAGAACTGGAGGGCCAGGAACTGTGGAGCAGCCCAACAGGTACCCAAGCTCAGCACAGGAGATGGAACAGAAATGCTTCAGCAGCTGCCCAAGGGCCAACCTGCAGACTGCAGTGACGAAGGGCCACTGTCACTCCAGCCTGGATTACATATGGTGACTAACAAGTGCCCAGCTATCACCAATGCTTGTCAAGTATGTCCCAGATAAAACTTATGTCAGTCATCTGCTTCTGTGACAATTCCTGGATTTGCACTGCTCTCTCTCCTAGTAATGGATGAGGCCTGGAAGAGACAAAAACTTCCCGAAACTGTTACAGTATTCCCTCTGTATTCCCTTAGCCTCAGATTACATGCCCAGATCAGAATCGTCCACCAGTGGGAATCTACTCTACAGTAAAAGAGAGTTCCTCATTGCCCATAAACAGTGAACTGGGAAGGAACGTGGGGAGGGCAGAACTTGAACATGTTCAACACGGACAGAGTCACACCCAGTAGTCCCACACGCGTGACCACCAGGTGCCTGCTCTTTGGCTGGGGTTTTTATTTGCTTGCTTGTGTTTTGTTTTCTCTCTCCACTCCATTCAACCTGTCCAACTAACACATTTCCTATTAAGCAGAATGTTTTTCACAGTTTCCGTGTGCAGAAGAACATAGTGAAAAATACTCCCCACGCCTGGAGCCTACGATTATGTTTTCTTTTAAGGGCCTTTTACAAAACTAACTCTGCAGTTTGCAACCTTAGTATCTCTGCCTTTAAATCCACAACAGGTTTTGCATCCCCTACCCAGTAATCCTCCATACCACTGTTCACTTATCTCCACAACAGTTCCCTAAAGGAAACTTGTTAAGCCACTTCAGACAATCTGCAGCTTTCCCTTTTATGGCTCCTCTCCCCGCCATGCTGCTGATCACAGTGTGGTGAGGTTTTGGCGCTGGGGAAAGACCCTGGCGCAGTAACAGCTCCACCTGAGTCCCTCCCAGTTCCCACAACGTATGATACAATTTCTTCTCAACTCAACCTTGCAGATCTGAAACTGCAAAGCACAATTGGCCCCGAAGTGTTCATTTCAGTTCCTCTCCACCCCAGTGACAAGGCGAGGCAAGGCCAGGCAAACGGTCCTCTGACGTTTAAGAGAGTGTTTCTTATATACAGTGGCAAACATTCCCAGATTCCTCAGGAACAATCCTATGACCTTCTCAGATTTTTCAGGAAAAAATGAAAATATTAAAAATCAGCAGCTTTGCTACAATCTACATTTTAAGAAAGGGGTTAGAAACAATTATTTGAAAACTATGCCACATACCTAGTGATGCGAATTACCAGATTTCAATTGAGTTTTAGGAAAGACTTCTTTATTGGCAAACCATTTAGGATACAATTTTTTTAATACTGATTCTGGAATTCCATGAACTGTTATCATTATGGAAACATAGGAATATGGAAGTGAAGATACAGAAGACAGCTTCTACCTGTGAGCCACGGTGAGGTGCCAGAATGCACTTTCTGCACTAGGCTGTTGTCAGCGCTGGGCTGTTGTCAGTGCTGGCTGGCACGGGCCAACGCCACCTACCTGGGTATATATACCACATGACCGTTGTACTCATTGGATCTTTCCTTTTTCACATAATTGGAAATTCACCAGGGGGACAAAGTAAGTAAATAAAAAGCCTCGGCTTATCAATATGCTCAACTGGAGCCTGAAAGGATTTAAGGGTATAAAAGCAAAATGTGAGCTGTACATTTTTCTGACTGCTACATGACTTTAGCAAACAGTGAGCAGTGCGGGGCTAGATCCCAACTGTGCAAGCTCTTGTGAATAATCTAAAACTACCACTGGTGTTAGTCAAGGCTCTAAATATATGCATGCATACACACACACACACACACACACACACACACACACACACACACACACACACACACACACAAACACACACCATAGCATTTGGAGGTCAGAAGACACTTTGTGGGGAGTCTGTGCTCTCCTTCCACTATGAGAGAGCTACAGATTGAACTCAGGCTGCCAAGATTCACAGCAAGCACCTTTATCTGCTGAGCCATCTTAGCAGCCCACACATGCATTTTTTAAGATTGTAGAAAAGGGAACAGAGCAGACAAGGCAACTGGTCTGACCTGAAATGAATTCCAGTGAATTTCAAAGGCTCATTTTCCCGGGCGGGGCAAGACATTTGTGTTCTGGAGGTGGCCCAAACTGCCCCTGGAAGAAACAAACTTGGCCAAACTCCCCTGACCACTGAGTCAGACATGAAGACAGAAGACAGCAGCACACTTGTGCTCACTGTGGATGACACAGTCAACAGGTGCCAAAGCAGACTAAAGCAGTTCACCACTGATGTGAGCAGAGTCAGACTGGTGGATAGAGGGAAGATACGTTCAACTGGCTCCTGGTCGCTATGCTCCTCAGGATGTTGCCAACAAAGTCGGTATCAACTGAGTACAGCTAGATCATTCTGAATACACTTATGCTTTTACCATAAAGTCATTACTGCACAAAACTCAAACATACAAACATATCTTTAATCCTTTCAGCACTAGGAATAAAAATTTTTAAAAAGTTAAAGGGGGAAAAACAGGTTGCAAAGTGTTCTATAATATATAAAGTAGTATCTAGGTGAAAACTATTAAAATCATAACAAAAAATTTATTGAAAGTTTGAAAAGCACTGGCTCACACAAAGTTTATTTCTTTTTTAACAAGTTTTAAAGAAATTGCCATGATTCAGGTTATTCTTCTTTGTAGATGGCCACCACAAATAACATCTTGGGGATTTGGAATTCTAGAAGAATAAGAAAACAGAAGCAAGAATGTTCTAATGACGCAGCTTAGAACTCCCAGGGAAGACCTTAACACAACCTGAGCCTACCCCATAGCTCAGCAGTAGGAGTGGACTTGGCAAGCCACAGCCAGCCCTGTGGTGGCAACTCCCAGAGGTGCAGCTCCACTACCCCCACCACTCAGCTCTTCTTTTTTGATAAGAAGCAGATAATAACACACATACAAAAGTGACATCCTCAGTTTTCTAATGTTCATTCATTCACTGACCTCTTGCTCTTCGAAATAGGTACCTTTGGAAGAGCAGACAGCATGTAAACCAACTCTTGGGAAATGACCACTTCAATTAAGTTCCACTACTAGAGAAATGAACTCTTCCAAAGTATATATAGGGGCTGGGAGAGATGGCTCTGTGGTTAAGAGAATTGCTTGCTCTTCCAGAGGATCCAGGTTCAATTCCCAGAACCCTCGTGGTGGCTCACAACCATCTGTAATTCTGGTTCTAGAGGACCTGACGTCCTCTTCTGGCCTTCATGGGCACCAGGCATATAAGTAGTATACAGAAATACAAGCAGGTGAAATAACCCATACATAAAAAAAAATTAAATAAATCTTAAAAAAAAAAAAGGTAGATAAAGTAACCAGCAAGAATGTAAGTAGAGCAGGTCCAACTGTGTTCCTTATGGCTAAGTCCACTTTTCAAGTTAGAGTGTCATAACACATTCTTCTCATAAAAGGCATTTTCCAGAGTAGAACCAGGTTCTCCCTCAGCAGCTGGCTTCAGCACTCACACAGCTGGCCTACCACAAAGTAGACCTCCAGTCCTTGCCCCGTCCTCTGGGGCTAAGTTAAAGCTCAGAACCTTTCACCTTGTAAGGCTCAGGGTTTCAGACAAGGACACAACCGATTCTGTACAAGTTGGCCCCAGCAAAGGTAATGAAGACTTAAGAAGGTAAGATAGTAACAGACTCCTAAGAGCCACTAAGGATACCTGTGCCTACTTCTTTTCTACAGAGGAAAGAACTTGTTTCTACAAGCCACCAATAACCACATTTCTCCTATGTGAAGCATTCTTGAAAACATAATTCAAATCAATAAATCTTAGAGTCCAGTGAGGTTAGTACTTTCGAGACTGAAACAGAACCGAACATTCCTACCTATGGCTGAGCACTGTGGAATTTGCGTCCCGTCGTCCTCTGGCACATTTTGGAATCTTTGCACATACAAGTGTCTTGAAGATCCTCCCAGCACCAGAAGTGGCATCGGTCACACACCTGGCTGACTCCTGTTGGCCTACTGGCCAGTTTGTACTGTTTGCTGTACCACCACACATCTCCTGAGGGAATAGATGCTCTTCAGTTGATCCTGACCATCAATGTGGACTAGACCACTCTGGAAAGTTCCTTCGTTGTCTGAGGGATATTCCGCAGTGACAAGCAGCAGCTCCAGTCTAAAGATCATTTCACTCCAAGCACATGCAGCACGTGAGCCAAGCTACTACTAACTTCCTCTTTTAGGAGCTTAAAAAAAGGGACGTTCATTCATCATGTAAATGAAGCCCAGGATGACTTCTAGAAGCGGATGTGCTCTCTCTCAGTAAACACATAATAGACAAGTACAAATCTCTCCCTGCTTTTCTTAAGCCTGTACTCTAGCGCACGCAACAGGTCCAGCAGCTTGCATTGACTCACACCATCTGCATCCCGAGCTGAGTTTACAGGCAGCCCTGCCTTCACTAGTCACGAGCCCAGCTCATGTGGCTCTGGGTAAACCTTCAGCTGCAAGGTTGCGCTGACATTGGCCACACCACCCTCTTAATGGTTCTCATGTGAGTATGTATCAGCTGACAGCTCCTACTCCACAACCTTGCAAAACTCTGTCCATAGTGAGTGAAGGATGGCTACCCACAATGGTCAAATGGAGACGTATGTGGGATGAGAAGCAAGTCGGGGCACGTTCTAGCCGTCATATGAGTGGGGACGGGGTAGTAATGATAATGAGAGGCAACTGACTGTAAGAGGCCTCTAACTCTTCATTCAACTCCTGGCATATTCAAGCTGAGAACCCCAGAGCAGTTCTGGCTTCTGACATCAACACCGCTCACGTGGACAGGAGACTGTTAGGAGATAAATTTGTGCTGGTGGTCCACGGAGAAAGTGTTTTTCTTTAAGAATAAAACCCACAGGTCACCTAAACACAGATCAAGGCTGGAAACAAACAACTGAGTGGTACCAATTCCTTTTGCCTGGAATCAGGTTGAAGAAAGTACTGCTGGATCTATCTCTAAGGTCTGGTGAGTCCTTGGCTGGCTCTATGGTCTTACTTCTAAAAGTATCTTTATAAATTATCCACTAATCTAAGGTAAGGAAATCTAAGGATGTCAGACCCGGGCCTCAGTTGCCTTAAGACACTTTACATGCCGTACATGAGACCAGAAGCCCCTCCCAAAATGAACTATAAAAAAAAAAAAAAAAAAGACTTCCCAAGTAAGATTGCAACATACCTATGACGATAAATTGACTTCTCTGTGGCAATCGCTAAATTGATGGTATCAAGATAGACCCAGATTAGGAGAGAACAAATTCCTATTACAAGAAGGGTAAAGTTTGACTACAGGCCACAATCTGGTCATGGGTTCTTTTTTTCCTTTGAACTGTCTAAAATAACTTAAAAAAAAAAAAACAAAGAATATCCAAATATTATGAAAAATACTTCCAGTTTAAGGAACAGAGCAGCTTGGGGACACAAATGGCCTACCAAAGAACAAACCAGTATCTCCCAGTCATCTGATGCTCAGACTAAACTTGCTAAAGAAAGGAGAGGACAGGCTCAAGACTGACAAGACAATGCTTTAAATATGGCATAAATTTCGGGGGTGGGTGGGAAGCGAGGGGGGGTAGGAGGATGGCACACACCTTTAATCCTAGCATTGGGAGATAGAGGCAGGCAGATCTCTGTGAGCCCAAGACAGCCATGGTTTGTTACACAGAGACGCCTGCCTCAAACAAACAAACAAACAACAAAAAGGGGCACAAATCCTGAATTTGATACAGCGCAAGTGCTAGGGAATGAACCTCACTCTTTGTATAAAAAGTGAATTTGAGGGCTGATTTGGTAGTGTTTGGCTAGCATGCCTGAGGCCTGACATTCAGTCCCCAGCACCTCACAAACTGAGAGTGGTAACCACATCAAGTCTCAGCACTGGGGAGATGGAGACAGTCTGAGACCAGCCTGAGGTACATGAGACTGTCTTAAAAAATAGTAATAATAAAATAAATGATATTTTGGCTTAAAACTTCAATCTATACTTAACTAGTATGTAAGGAAAGATCATAAAACACTTTTTTTTTTAAGGGGGAGGGATACTAAGATAGAACCCAAGGGCTTTATACATGCTAGGCAGGTATTCTAACCATGTGCATACTGCCAGTTGTCAGGAAATTCTTTTTCAACATTATACACATCCTTAGTAGTTTAGCACAAAACTGGTATTTCCAAAGTAATTCCAAATAATGTCATAAATACACCGATTTTATCCCTTACCCAATATATATAATGTATATATTAATATATATCTAATATATATGATATATAATATATATGTATTTTATATATATTTAATATATATTAAAACAAGAATAACAGACAAAAAAAAGGCATGCTCACAAACGACATTTGGAGGATAAGGATCTGACTGCATCTGGATGGGATTCTCTTAAACAGAAACTAAATGAACACTCCTGAGAATCACTTCCTCAGCCAGGCAGTGGTGGCGCACGCCTTTAATCCCAGCACTTGGGAGGCAGAGGCAGGTGGATTTCTGAGTCGAGGCCAGCCTGGTCTACAGAGTGAGTTCCAGGACAGCCAGGGCTACACAGAGAAACCCTGTCTCGAAAAACCAAAAAAAAAAAAAAAAAAGAGAGAGAGAGAGAGAATCACTTCCTTAAACAGTAACTGTTCATCTCCAATGGGAATCTTCCATATGATCCAGGCCTCTGTCCTCTGAATTCTTCTATAATAATTTTAAGCACGATTTTAATACCTACTGCATGCTTATTTTTCTATAGTAAATATGTTATGTGATGTTTAGTAGATTATAAACTCTTAGCATATAAAAAGTGGGCCTTGGTATTCTTCTTTGAACCAGAGAGATTTTTACATCTGGTGTGAACACTTCTGAGTGGCTGAGCAAGCATGCCATATTTGCATTAAAGCTCTGATACAAATCTACCTGCAACAAGCAGCATGTCTCTGTGACAGTCGACGTCTGTGATACTACACAGCCTCCCCCTGCTACAAAGTTCCCACAGAGGCTTCGAGATCTTGTGGTCATTCCAATCAATGACCCACATCATATCTTATGAGAAAAAGACATCGAAACTTACAAAACATGTGAAAGCGACATTTCCTCTCCACACTTCCTCTCTTACTATGCCCCTTAATCTTTAATTCTGTAATTCAAAGGCTGATAGAATAAAGAGAATACAAAAACCACACTATCATACTTAACTTTGAAGCCTCTTTTCTACTCCAAATTGCCTCACATTTAAATAAGCCTTCAAATTTTTGCAGTAAATGAAAAGCAACTGTGTCAGCACAACCATCTTTCTGAGACAGGAGAGCGCTCCCAGGGCAGCCAGAGGTAAGACAAGGTCTACTGAGATCTCCTGAATCCAACACGGATCTGTTTATTTTCGATCACCTATCTCCTGATGAGAACCAGCCACTTACACAGGTCCTCACGCTGCTGTAGAATCATGCTGCATACCCTACTCAAATACAAAAGCCACACACACTACAATTATCACTGTTTTATTTGTAGCCCTGCTCATGGCAGCCTCTCTACTTTCCTCACAAAGCTCATCCACACATTACAGAAAACAAAAAGCACCTAAAATGTCTGCAGTCACTAACTAGACCCCACAGCTCAGCTGCAGCTCAGCACACTGCCTGCAACCTCCACTGCCTCGGCGGACTGGGTCGTAGCACAGCAAACCTCAGATGTTAGGAGGCAGGGCCAGAGAGTGCTGAGGGCAACGAAGCCCTGCAATATCCGAAAGGAACGGACTACAGGTTACAGGTTTTGGTGATGGGGTTGACGCCAGGACCTCCCAAATGCCATGTGCTACTCCTAACACAGTCTCCGCCTCTCAGTTCTTTAAACTGCTGTTGCACTATTTCCATTCACAAATCCCAGGCACTGACTCGGTCCTCCAGAACAGCAAGTTTCTACCAATGAACAGAGTATCACTTAGACAGCAGCTGTACTTAATGTGCCTGCTGCCTGTAATAAGAATCTCTGATCGCCCACAGCACTGTTTCCTGTCATGCGCAGACTCTTCTCCAAAGCTATTCAGTACACTGCTGCAGGACCACCTCCACTCCAAGACTGGACACCAGGGAAATGTGAGTTTCCACACCTGATGTAGAGTTAGGAGAATTAAAGGCAAGGAAGGTCTCAGGTTAAGCACTGGTGCATCTCTCTAACCTCCTACTGAGAAAGGGGAAGCAGTGTTCACAGTACATAATTCACAATGAAAACTCATCTCACCAGCCACAATTGAGGAATGGGTAGAGAGTCGAAGGAAAACCTGAAGCCTGGCCCAGCCCCTGTAATGTACCCACATCTAATAAACCCACTTATGCAACCTTCTCTACCAATTCACATTATTTTCACGAGAAACAAACAAAACCATAGGCCATAGTATCACATCCAACCCTTTACTGTGTCTTTCTCTCTTTCACCTCCAGACAACTGACATCATAGCTGTGGTTTTTCCAAATGTGGTGTCTAAGAGCAGATTTGAGGGTATTAAAAGGTGCTGTTTCTTGAACTCAATATTGGAGATGTAATAAGCACTGACCAAGTAAAGTATGTAGTTTCTGCATATTATAACTCAGAATGAAGTGTGTTGAAAATACCAGGTGTGGGGGCACACAGCGGCAATCCCAGCTCTTGAGGTCAGAGAGTCAAGGCTATGGCTGTAGTGGAGATGGCTCAGTCAGTGAAGTGCTTGCTGAGCAAGTCTGAGTACCTGAGCTCCATCTTTAGCACCCTCATAAAAGCCAGGCACTGCAGTGCATGCCTGTAATCTCAGCACTGAGGAAACATAAATGGGAAGATGCCTAGGCCTTGTTGGCCTCCCCAAAATAAGGTAGAAAGTGACTGAGAAAGACAACTGAATGCGTGCACACGTACAGACACACACACGTACGTGTACACACACACACACACACACACCCCACACCTCACCTCAGTTCAAGGTCATCCCTGGCTACAAAGCAATTATGTATGATGTCAGCAAGTATCTTGAGTTACATAAGATTCTGTCTCAAGAAAAAACAAAACCCAACACTCGTGGCCCAGACCTGTAATCCCAGCACTCCAGAGGTAGTAGAAGCAGGAGGATTAAGAGTTCAAGGCCATCCTCAGTTATATAACAAGTCTGAGGTCAGCATGGGCTACAAGAGACCCAAGAAAGAAAAGAGAAAGGGAGGAAGAAAGGAAGATCTCATGCCAGCCTACAGCAAGCAGACTAAGGTTAGGGAGTGGAAGAACTTTTTGCTACAGTGTGCTTTAGAAAAGAAAAGGGCTTCAGAGCCAGATTCAGGACTGGAACCAAGTTGATCAGAAATGTGATCAGAGGTAGTAGGTAGCAACTCAACAGCAGCTCATCCTCACAAGGCCAATTCAGTATGTAATAAAATAATACCCCTGCCTATCTGTGCCAAAGCACACCTGATATTATCTCCACTCATCAGACAAGCATGACAGTCGGGAAATTTGGCAATATATACAAACTCAGTTGTACAATAAAGATAATAGTTAGCTAGGTTCACGGAGTGCTTATTTTATATGCCAGGAATTGTTCCAGGGGTTTCTCTCAATCACAGGAAGTGGGCAGTAGTAATGTGTCCTTTTAACAGACAGAGCGAACCAAACACATGAAAGGGAAACAACAGCTCTGGGTGGCCGTGCACCTGTAATCACAGCTACCCAAGGGACTGAGGCAGGGGGATGATGACTATAACGCCTGGCTGTTCTACATAGTGACTTCCAGGACACCTAGGCAACTTACTGAGATCTTGCTTCAAAAATTAAAGACACACTGAGTATAGAGAATATAGCTTAGAGCTAGGGCTAGCCCACCTGCCTGGTACGTACAGTTTCCAGCACCATGAAGAGAAGAGAGGAGAGGAGAGAGGATGGAAGGTAAGAGGGAGTCAGAAACTGGGAATGGACAAAGGGGGGCAGGAAAGGAAGGGAGGGAGGAAAACATGAACGAGTGAGAGAAGGAAGGAAGGAAGCCAAACCTTGTGATTCGTCAGTGGCCAGGCCCTGGGTGAGCATTAGGCTCACTCATGAGCCCTCACACTGCTCTGTGAAGAGGCACCCACCTGGGTGTGACCATCTGTACAAACCACCAGACATCACTGCACTGAGTCAAAATATTTTCTACTACCTTGAATCCTTTGCCACTTAGGATGTTTGGATTCTAAGTTAGCTCTGAGGACAAGGTCCCAGTCATATGCTCTGTGGGTGACTAAGTCTCTTATCAGATACCTTGCCATGAACCCTGCCCTGCTCACCTGTAAACACCCCCTGGGCAGGAGCCAAGCACACCGTGGGATACCTATTCTGCTGCCACTTGACATGCCCGCCAGGCATTCAGCTCGGTGGTAGGGTGCGTGTGGGTCCTCACTGCTCTGCAGCCAGGATACTCCTGCTCATATTCTCTCTCCCTCTCCTCCCTTCCAAGCCCTTTCTCTCTTCACCCCCACTAAAGTTAGCTTAAGTACACAGGAAAATCTGCTAGTGTCACTGCCTTGACTTCAAATAAGCATACTTATATTTTTTCTAGTTTTAAGCATACGTCTTGCTTAGCACTATCAAGCTCTGAGGCTATTCTCCGTTATATATATTTTTTAAGTTACATGAAAATTCATGATGATCTATGGTCCCTAAAGCTGTGCTTGGTGATGTGTGCCTGGGATTCTACCATTCTGAGGGCTAAGGAACGAAGACTCAAAGTTCAAATCCAGCCTGAGCACATAATGAACTCAAAGCCACTTTGGGCTATACAGTGAATTCAAGGACAGCCTGGGCTACAGCTACCTAGAGAAACCCTTGTTCATAAAGCAAACAGAAAAAAAAGCTCTATTGTTCCTCTTTTAGAATCTAGGTGATTTTCTCCCCCATCTCCATACGCTGAAGAGAGTCATTAAGGCACTGAAGACAAGGTATTTTCATAGAAACCTGGACACAAAACCCCTCATCTACTACCACACTAAATGAAAAAGCAAGACTCAAGGTTGTATCCATCCTTTGATATTATGTGTATTCTTTTTTTTTTTTTTTTTTTTTTGAGACAGGGTTTCTCTGTGTAGCCCTGGCTGTCCTGGAACTCACTCTGTAGACCAGGCTGGCCTCGAACTCAGAAATCCACCTGCCTCAGCCTCCCGAGTGCTGGGATTAAAGGCATGCGCCACCACTGCCCGGCATGTGTATTCTTAAGTATAGGAAAACTAAACTAGAAGTAAATATCAGAATGTCTTAAGGAAGCCAGACTGAGGCTGCTTTTCTTTTTCTCCTTTATTTATTCTTTATTTCTCCAGTAATATGCATTTATTATTTACAAATAGATAAAACAATTTTAAAAAAAATTCCCAGAAACAATCCCTTCACCTCTTGATTCTGTAGGTTTTACTGCACAGGAATTAACCAAAGCCAATACAATGCCACAGACAGCTGAGAAACCCAGTAAGCAAGTATTTCAGAAGCTCACCCTGTCAAAGGGCACAATGGTGCTCACACTTCGCCATAATTGTTAGTACTTCTTTAAGTCAGCAACAACGTAGAGATGCAGCTACAAACAAAACTGTACAATTTTTTTCATTAGGAGACTAATGTTAAGGAGCAATACAACACACAAGGGCAAACACTGCTGAGTTATAATTATGTACTGAGTGTACGCCAGAAGGTGTGGCGGAGTAATGGGCGTGGAGGTCAGAGGACAACTTGGAGCTGGCTCTCTACTTCCACTATGTGGGATCAAACCTGGATCCTCAGGCTGAGTGGCAAGTACCTTTACCCTCTGAACTATCTCACTATCTTGGGAAAATTTTAAACTATTCACATTACTTTTTAAAAATGCTATTCAAAGGTTATCTGAGGAAGTGGCTGCCTGCTGACAACACAGAATGAGGGGAGGTGAGAAGGTCGCAGGGGTTCCCCTGCCTGTCTATTGGCCTATTGTGTGAAACAGTAGCCCTGATAAGAGCTGTGATAAAATGTGGTTGTAACTACTTTATTCTCATACTTTATCATTAAAAAGGCACCAAGGGAGCTGGGCAGTGGTGGCGCACACCTATAATCCCAGCACTTCGGAGGCAGAGGCAGGCAGATTTCTGAGTTCAAGGCCAGCCTGGTCTACAGAGTGAGTTTCAGGACAGCCAGAACTACGCAGAGAAACCCTGTCTCAAAAAACCAAAAAAAAAAAAAAAGAGGTTGTCCCAAACCTGCAGTGTCTCTGTCCCAAGCAGCACTCACTGTCTGAGAAAAATAACTAGCCCTCTCTGTGAGCATTGAGATAGACTTTCAATTTTTTTGTTTTAGTTTTTGTTTTCTTTCCTATGACATCCAGTATCAGAGACCTCAAACAGTCAATACTCAAATACTCTTTCTTTCTTATGCATAATTTTGCAGCCCATTCCTCTGTTTGGGTAAAATGAACGACCAGCCATAGTCATTTTAAGATTATCAACAGTTACGTGACTAAAGAGACAGCTCAGTGGTTATGAGCACTTGTTCTTGTAGAGGACCCACACGGTGGCTCACATCCATCCATAATTCCAGTTTCAGGGCATTCAATGCCCTTCTCTGCCCTCCAAAGGCACCAGGCACACACTCGGTGTACAGACACATTAAATAAATATATAAAAGAAGATTATCAACCATTGGAAAACATTAGCAACAAGCATTACATAACTTTTAAAATTTAACTCTGATGTCTGCAGGTTGTCACCAGATTTGGACCTTAGCAAAGGCATCAATAGTCCATTCCTGTTTAGAACATTGGAAGCTAAGCTATTGTTGGATTGAGGCCATCCTGTCTGGAATCATTCACAGGTCTCTCATTTCCTGAAAATCATGTGAGCAGGGTACACAGTTACAAGTAGAGGTATTCTGGATTTCTGAAGAGCAGTTGTAGAAATTCTTTTCTTTTTGGGGGGGGAGGGGCAGCATCTTATATACCCCAGGCTGTCCTCAAATATCCCATGTACGTAGCCAAGGATGACTCTGAATTTCTGATCCTTATGCCTCCCTCTCCTAAGTGCTGAGAGTTCAGGTATGTGCTGCCATAGTCAACATTAAATTATTCTTTCCAGAATCTTATCATTCGGGGGAAATACGGAAATGTACCTACCCAAGAATGTTTCAGAACCCCCACTTCTCTTTTATTTGGATGTAAAGCTGTAACACAATTCACTTCTCCACAATTTCTCTGCACCATGTAGCTTGTTACTGAGCATGCGCTGCAGGGCGCTTTATATGGCCAGGGTCCTCAGACACTCGCGCGGCACTGAGAAGCCTCATTTTACCTGCTCTAACCACAGCCAAGTTTTAGCAAGGGTGGATCAGCAGGGAGGCCCTCCGTGACAAGCCTTATTAGTCACAAGTCACAGTCTCTGCGCTTCCTCATATGCCTTGTGCCACACACACCTGTCCCACGTTAGACTGGTTCCTGAGTCTCCCTGAAAAAGAAACTTTTGTGAAAAGGTCTCGCTTACATTTTTAACTCTGGGGCAGGGAACAGCACTCAGGGCCTTGCTGAAGCTTGAGCTCCAGCCCTGTATTCTGATGGTGTGTAGATGTCTTATTTAGTGCCTGGTTTTCTTCTGGCTTTTGGAGACAAGGACTCACATATCCCAGACTAGCCTGGAGCTTACTATACAGTCAAGGATGACCTGAATTCACGATCTCCCAGCCATCCACCTCCCAGGTGCCAAGCAGCTAGATGCCATAATGCCTAACTAATAATATACACTAAGCTTTGGTATAGGGATCACTATGTAGTCAGGTAGGTTACATAACCAACTAAATTAATAACTAAATTAAAAAAAAAAAACCACAAATAAATAAAAATAAAGATTTGTTAAAAGATGACTCTCTCCTGTCTTCTTTCCATTTTGTGCAACACGATTTATATTAGAACAAAATTAAAGTTAAAAGCTTCCTGTGTATCAAATGCATCACTGATTAAGAAAAACTCAACACTCTTTAGGTTCTAATAGCAAAAAAGAAAAAAGAAAAAAGAAAAAAGAAAAAAGAAAAAAAGAAAAAAAAAAGGTACCCCTGCTGCTTAAGACTATGTAGAAATCAATTTATGAGAAGAGAAAGCAAGGAAAAGGATGTTGCAGTGTGAATCAGCAGACACATCTGAGTAAGTGCCTCATGGTAAGTCTGAGTACCAGGAACTCAGGAGGCAGCAGAGCATG
>CM052704.1:57691045-57728283 GCA_028551405.1 Uromys caudimaculatus
TCCTTCCTTCCTTCCTTCCTTCCTTCCTTCCTTCCTTCCTTCCTTCCTTCCTTTCCCCCTTTGGTTTTAAGGTTCCTTATGTAGACCAGGTTGCCCTGAACTTGCTATGTAACAGACCTTGCCATCATCTCACCTCAGTGCAGGGAGTACTAACACAGATTTCTGGGGTTTTTTGTGCATACCTGTATGTGCGTGTGCATGTGTGCTCGCATGTGCGAATGTGAGGTCAGAGAAGAACTTTCGAGGGTTAACATCTTAGGTGTTAAAGACTAACGTGTCTAGACTAGTGGTTTGCTGCTTTTTCTTCACACATCCTAAATCAACACTGTTCCATCTCTTGAGGAATGTGCTGGTTAACATCTAACCTGTCTCCAACTTGTGAAAAAGTAACAGCTGCCATAACAACATGCAAGTAAGTTTAAGAGAAATCAGATAGAGCTCTCAGCAGGTGTGCAGGCTCCCCCTGGGCTCTGGGAGAATGAGTTTCTACACATGTCCACAGCCACTATGATACCTCGTAACTAGGCTTCATTTTCTCTTAGGTATCAGCAGATTTAAAAAGCAGCAATGATCATTAATTTAAAGGTCTATGAAATACAGACAAGTTCTTACTTGTGACTTTAAAAAATCCAGGGCTGGAGGGATAGCTTAATGCTTAAGAGTGCAGAGGACCTGAGTTCGGTTCAGTGAACCCACATGATGACTCTCAATATTCGGTAACTCCAGTTACTGAGGACTGGACACCCTCTTCTGGCCTCTGTGGGCGCTAGGCATGCACATAGTATACATACACATATACATACATTCATACATACATACATACATACATACATACAGGCATAACATTCATACCTGTAAGTAAAAAAAAAAAAAAAAAAAAAAAAACCAAAACCAAAACCAAAACCCAAAAGAACAACAGAATAAAACAGTACTTTAAAAAAAAATTTAATTCTAGGTAAGGTGATGAATACACACAGACACACAGACACACAGACACACACACACACACACATCCCTACACCTATGTGCTAGGTACAAATTCAGAGCTTAATCTACAAATCATGGGTATGGTATGATAGCATACATCTATAATCCCAACCAGCAGAGGGCCAGTAAGAAGGTGAAGGTGCATGCTACCAAACTGACAACAAGTTCCATCCCCTGACCCACATGCTGGAAGGACAGAACCAACACCCACACGTTGTCCCTCTGACTTCTCATTCTAAGGAAGGGGTGTGTGTGTGTGTGTGTGTGTGTGTGTGTAAATGTCCCTACACTTCCTGCATTCCTGCATACTCAGTTAATATTAATTCCTTCTCAGGTCTCTGACGGGGTGGAAGACTAGAGAGTTGGCCTTACTATAAGCTTAGGTTGTTTAGGATTTAAGAGGATGTTCTAGCTCTAAAAAGGTGTTTTTTAGGATGGTAATATAAGATAGAAAGTGGGCCAGGCAGTGGTGGCGCACGTCTTTAATCCCAGCACTCGGGAGGCAGAGGCAGGCGGAATTCTGTCGAGGCCAGCCTGGTCTACAGAGTGAGTTCCAGGACAGCCAGGGCTACACAGAGAAACCTTGTCTCAAAAAACCAAAAAAAAAAAAAAAAGATAGAAGATTGTGATTTAGATACAGAACTCTGAACTCACCAAGATAGGATAGATAATAAATTCTTTCTCCTGAGTTGACAAGTATGAACAAACTGGATTTTTTGAAGGTAACTGTTTGTTTGTTTGTTTTTTGGCTTACATGTTTTGTCTTGTTTTTTGGTTTTTGGGTGGGTTTTTGTTATTTTATTTATTTACATTTCAAATGTTATCCCCTTTTCCAGTTTTCCCTCTGCAAACCCCCTATCCCATTCCCCTTCCCCCTTGAAGGTAATTCTTACTTAATAATTTTCATAATTGTTCCTATTGCATGTTGTTTATTACTATAAAAGAAAGAACCTTTTTAGACAAAAAAAAGGGGGGAATTGTTGAAGTCTGGCCTTTTGCTATGTATTGTAATGCTAAATACTGGCCCCCAAGGCCTGGTTGCCCCAGGAATGAGAGGATCTGCACATACACAAGTGATTCTATGTAATCTTGCCCCCCAAGTTATCCCCAATTGGTGAATAAAGATGCCTACAGCTTATAGTTGGGCAGAAAGGAGACTTCGGGTCTGGAGAGGGACCACGAGGAACAGGAGAGAAAAAGAGGAGAGGGGAAGATGCCATGGGTAAGGGATCATAAGAACGGGCCATGTGGGCTAGCCAGTTGTAGAAGAGCAGCCCATGCGTACTTTGTCAAGTCATAACTCAGGGTTATTTATAGAGAGGGTAAAAACTAGTAGCTTAGAGGGTAGATATCTGTCCAGCTCTAATGCTGATTAAGGCTTATTATAAATATAGAGGTTGTGTCTTTTATCTAGGAACTGAATGATCAAAGGTAGGGTAGAAAGCCCTGATTGATATTAAATCTCTAGGGGTGGAGAGATGGCTCAGTGGTTAAGAGCATAGACTGCTCTTCCAGAGGTCCTGAGTTCAATTCCCAGCAACCACATGGTGGCTCACAACTGTCTATAATGGGATCCAATGCCCTCTTCTGGCATGTCTGAAGACAGCTACAGTACTCACATTCATAAAATAAATAATTTTTTTTTTTTAAAAAAGAGAGATTAAATATCTGCGACATCACGTATGTATGTAGACACACCAGCCATGGAACAAATGTGGAGTTCAATGAACAACCTGCATGAGTCAGTTCTCTCCTTGTACCATGTAGGTCTCAGAGATTGGACTCAGGTCCTGGGCCTGATGACAAGCACCATTACCCACAGAACCATCTCCCTGGCTCTTACTTCTAAAATCATATGTAACAGAAGAGCACTCTACTACAGAACATGAATGCACAACACTACGCTCTTACTGGCTGCATTTTTATTTCATGGGTGTATTGCCTTCTTTTGGCACACAGAGAAAGCACTGTTTCAAACCTCTGTAGCATGATGGATGAGGAGGCACACTGTCCTTCTCAGAAGTCCATACAATGGCAGCTGGGCAGATTCTGCCGAACAAAGTGGGATGCCGGCCCATCTCCTTCCATCCTCAGCCCACCCTCCCATTCAAGCAGGGTTACAAAAGTGCCTGTGTGCCCATGGTGAGTCATGCATGTTCCATTTACCGACGGGGTGGGGTGGAGGGAAATCACTATTACATGCCCAGTGAGCTGGAAAAGTCCATCCTGTTTTTCCTCTTTTGTATAATAATCATTTTTACAAACCTGAGATAAAGAATGCCTGGGAGAGAGGAACTCACCAACTTACTTTCATAGCCAAGAACATGACCTCACAGCCCAGGCCCAGAGGTCCACATTATCCCTGTAACTCATCTGTCCCTTTTTGCACACACAAGAAAAACAGTAGCTAGAGAAGTATCACATATTTCCATTCCTACCTCCTGGTCACCCACCAGTAGCTCAGGCTCACAGCCAAGGCAGTTAGAGAAAGCAAGGAGGCAAGAGATCCTTTTTCTTTTTTTAAACAACTTCCTTTGCCAAGAAACAAAGTGGCTTCCTTAAGTTGATCTTTAGACGCAAACCATGGAAACACAACCTAAACTAACAACAATAAAAAACAAAAAACAACAACAGCAAACCCCAATGTCCTCCTTGGAGCTATAAGTTTTGCATAGGCCCAGGTCCAAATTTCAATCCCACAAACTTCATCCAACAGTGATGTGTAACATGGCAAACTCCCATTTCAGAGCTGATTTACAGCCGCTGTGCACGGTACAGCGGAAGGCAGGAAGTTACAGTGTGAAGCCTGCCTGGTTTACACATCAAATTCCAGTCCAGCCCAGGTTACACAGCGGCACCCTGACTCAAAGGAAAACAACAACAAAAACATAATTATACAGTTTTGCTTTATAAACATCTAACCCAGCCCCGTGTAGTAGGCGTGCCTATAATCACTGCCTACACTCAGGAGCCTTGGGCAGGAAGACACTGGGTACAAGGCTGGGCTGCATAGATCTGTCTCAAAAAAAAAAAAAAAAAAAAAAAAAAATATGAACAATAAAAAAGAAAAAAAAAGTCTAAAAACATAAAAAATTCTGTTATCCTTCTCTAAAGACATTTCTACTGAAGCTGGGAACCCACATTCTGCAATAAAACTATGCTCCAATTCTAGAGAAAAGCCATTCCCAGGCTCACAGACAGGTAACACGGCAAAACTGACCCTCCTAAGATTTGTATTAAATTTAGGTTTCATTTAATATATTAAAATTCACAACAAGCATGTCATTTTAGTAACAGAAACTTTCAGTTATCTTAACAAAGAGGTAGAAAGTTAATTTCTTAGGTAGGGTCTAGTGTACCCCAGGCTGGCCTCTAACTTACTTTGTAGCCTTAACCTTCAGATCCTCCTACCTCCACCTCCCAAGCACGGGGATTATAGCATTTATATGCATCAGCACACCCAGTTACATGGTACTGGACTTTGGACCCAGAGTTTCCTGCATGCTAAGTAAGAACTACCAACCAGGCTGTATCTCTAGCTCAACTAAAATTTCATTCTTGATAATAAAAACTTTGAGGTAAGAGAAGGTGACCATGAAGAAAGAGCAGAGATCAGAGAGGAAGAATAGGGTACTGTTATAAGAGCACGTTACATACATGTATAGAAATGCCACAATAAAACCTACCGTTTCATATAATTAACACATACCAGTGAAAATTTTTAAACGTGATTAAAAGTCACTGAAATATGTAACATGTCAGACCCCTGCACTATGGAAGAGTACAGTGTCATCTCATTGATACACTGTAGCCTCAGACTGTATTGTCTCTGACATATCAAATTCAGGGCCGCAAAATTGAACTAAACTCTACAAAGGAAAGGGTTTCATCTGTTCCATTAAGTAAGTGTTTTGGATGAGAAGAAACTTGCAAATATCTCAGAAAAACGTACTGTGTCTCTATTAAGTATTTCTGAGTGTGCAGTCACATGTGTGCAGGTCTGAAATGCTGACTGCTATTTGTCTGTAATGCTTCTCTGAAATCACAGGGTCTGTGTTCCACTACTGACTGCGTCAAGGCTAAAAATCAATAATGTGGAAACAAAACGAAAAAATAAAGAGAGAGAGAGAGAGAGAGAGAGAGAGAGAGAGAGAGAGAGAGAGAGAGATCATTTACTTTAGTTGTCTCAAGTCTGCATGGGAAGAAATCGAACTTTGAAAATATTTTCATTTCTAGATGACTCGTCCCTAGCCTACTTAAAATCATTCTGATTGCATTTTATTCTTTCTGGAAGTTTGTTTAAACACACTGCATTACCTCTTCACCTAAGTAAATTCTTTTACATAGGACTGTGTTGTTTTACATATGATTTAACAGTGGACAAGCAGAGAAGTCTACGGTCTTACTGTTCTGCTTCATGTCAACATGTCACATGAGGCAAGACTAAACAGCTTCCCCATTTTGTCTTTCAGGATACAGTTTTGTTTGTTTTGTTGTGACAAAGTCTCACTTAGCCCAGGTTGGCCTCTGGCTCCCTATACAAAGCTGAAGCTAGTCTTCAATTCCTGATCCTGCTGCCTCAGCCTCCCCGAAGCACGCACCGCTGTGCATGGACCTTCTAGGCACATTAGAAAGCACAATTTCCCTACTCACCTCTGCTAACATCACTCGTGAGCTCTCAGTATGTGATGATATGTCAGAACAGGGAGCTATGTCAAGAGAAGACAGTAGATGCAAGTTTGGCAGGAAAGGACCTCTCCACAGTCTTGTCTTATGGATTAAAACTGTGACTGTATGGAGCTGGGGAAACGCTGCGGTGGGTAAAGTGCTTGCCACGGAAACACAAGAACAAGACTTCGAATCCCTATATCCCATAGAAAAGCCAGCTGCATAGCACAAACATCTGTAATCCCAGCAGCAGAACCAAGAGAATCCCTGGAAGCTTGCAGGTCAACTAGTGGAAAATGCAGCAGAAAAACAACAAAAAAGACCCTGTCTAAAGCCAAGGGAAAAGCCAGGACCTGTACCCAAGGCTTTCCTCTAAGCACAAGCACGCTGTGGCACATTCATGCCCGTACAAAAGCACACGCGCCATGTATGTACACCTCTCCCTGTCTGTCTCTGTCTCTCCTTCCTCCCCCCCCCCCCCCCCCTCTCTCTCTCACACACACACACACACACACACACACACACACACACACACACACACACGGAGAGGGTGCTGGGAGAAAAACCTGGCCCTGCCCCCTAGAACATTCTCTACCTTAGAACAAGCACACACTGGGAGCTGGCTTTGTGAAAGAAGGCAGTCTTGTCCAAATCACACCTAACAAAAGAACAGTAAAGGAGCTCTTAATTCTGACCTGAATATAAGACCGTATCTATTCTCAGACTTTGGTTTATGTATGTATTTGTCATCATTTCTACAGTGTGTCTATTTACTCAGTATATAACCTGTTGTCCTTCCCACCCTCAGCTCTAGGGCATATAACGTGGGTGTCCTAGCAGGCTTTGTACAGGTGGAAGGCCAAGCTGTAAACGCAGTAGCTGCTCTTTGGCAATAAGTGGATTTAATTATATTTATCCCAGCCCTGTAACAGATTATTTGAATGGTTCTAACAGAACAAATGGGGATTACCACTAACTAGGCCATTTGGCCTTAGGTATTCAGGACTGGAGGAAAGAAGGAAGCTCCCTCTTGGTGGCATTTACTCACTTAATTACCACAAAGCGCCCTCTTGGTGGCATTTACCCAGCTAACTACCAGGCAGCCGCAATGCTTTCATCCCTTCTCTATATCCCACATGATGTTCACGGCATCTAACCAAACCGGAATAAAAGAAAACAATTAGCAGCCCATTCTTTACACCAACCTTTGAGTGGAAACTGGTCTAATAATTTACTAGAGACATTAAAAAAAAACAAAACAAAACAAGAAGCTAGGTGGTGGTAGCACATGCCTTCAATCCCAGCACTCAGAAGGCAGAGGCAGGTGGATCTCGTTTGAGGCCAGCCTGGTCTACAGAGTGAGTTTCGGGACAGCCAGGGCTACACAGAGAAACCCTGTCTCAAAACCCAAAAACAAGAACCAAGCATGATGGTGCAGGCCTGCAATTGAAACACCTTTGCGTATGTGACATGAGAACCAGCAGTTCCAGACCAGCCTGGGCTACGAGACCCTGCTTCAAAAATCCAAAAGAATAAAAACCTGAAAACTCCTAGCATGTGCAAGGCTCTAGATTCAGTTTGAAGCCCAACAAAACATTAAAAAAATAATACAAGAGCTATGCCTAGTGGCACTCAATGGTAATGTCAGCGTTTGGGAGGTGGAGACAGAAGGAGTCTTGGCTACCTGAGGCTTTCTCTCAAAACAAACAAAAACAATCTTAAAAGAATGTTTTAGGGGGCTTGAGTGATGGCTCAGCAGTTAAGAGTACTGACTACTCTTCCAGAAGTTCTGAGTTCAATTCCCAGCAACCACATGGTGGTTCAGAACCATCTATAATGGGATCCCATGCCCTCTTCTGCTGGGTCTGAATGGCTGAAGACAGCCACTGTACACATATATACATAAAATAAATAAATCTTTTAAAAAATAATGTATTAACTAGCATGCATGAGATCCTGAGTTTGGTCCTCAGTAAAAGGGAGGAAAAAGATAATACAGGTAAAGTTTCAAATATAAGTGAGACACAGAAGATGCTGGATATACCTTGACATTAAAAAGTTCTATGTAGGGGCTAGAGAGATGGCTGAGTGGTTAAGAGCACTTACTATCCTACAGTTTGGTTCCTAGCATCCAGATGATGGTTCATGGTAACTCCAGCTCCAGGGGATCTCGCATGCATCAGATACACATATATACACTCATACATTTTTAAGTTATATGTAAGCAAGTTGACCTTAAGTCCAGACATTCTGTTTCTGAATTGTATTCATTTTTAGCCTGAGAGTTATTCAAATGGATACTTATCAATTAATTAAAAGTGAAAAGCATTTGGAAGATCAGCGAACAGAAATTTCTCGTGTCAAACACACTATGATTTTAAGCAGGATCTAAGTTTCAGAAATATTACAATTATATACTGCTCCTAACTGCTTTGGGTAAGACTGTAAATTTGGCCTCTTTTGATTCCTTTCTGTTTCTACCAAGGCATACTAAGAAACACAAAGGGGGGGGGAGTTCCAGATCATAAACAAAATGTATAAGATGTACTCTTGACTGTGACAATACTCTATAGGTGATGGCTGACAGATAAGATCTGGAATCAGTATGGGACTGGAGCCACTCGCTCCACACAACAAACTGCCTCTGACACACAACAGGGAAGTGGCAGGATGATGAAGAGAGGAGGGGAATGCCTGGATAAGAAGAGAGGTCATAACAAGTGCCCAGCATGTTGGTGAATCTGTAACCCCAGCATCTCATCACATGACGACTGAGGGAAAGCTGAACTTCTAGGTCAGCCCGGGTTACATAAGACTGTCATAAAAAGGGAAGAGAAGCAATGCCAACAGTCTTCAGAAGCATCTACCTCAAAAAGCTTATTGAAAAAAACAAACAAAAAAAAAAACTAAGGTGAACAAGTGACAGGAGATAGCACATGAGGGCTGTCAAGATGGTTCAGCAGGCACGAGTACTTTGAGTTAGAGTCCCAGGCTCCACATGGTAGGAGAGAACAGTTATGAAAGTGGTCCCAGACCTCCACCTGCATGCTGTAGAGCTTGCATGAGTAGGTGCACCCACTTGCACACAAATAAATAGATAATGCAATAAAAAAAATTAAAGATTCCATTTTCTTCTCCCTTCTACACCAATGAGAAGACAGAACATGGTACTACTACTGTGCTCACAAAGTGGGAATCAATTTTCCTAATATGGCCGAGCCCTAAATATAGCCACATTTCTTTGTTGTTGTTGTTGCTGCTGCTCAAAATACATCGAATTTAACCTTATCCATGGAAAGAGTAGTGGTGAAATAGTGACAAGTACCACACCATTTCCATGGGCATTCAAATGGCTGTAAAGTCCTTGGGAAGGAAGGGGGGCCAAAGTGAAGACCCCTGAATCATACAAGCCTTTCTCTCTCCAAACCTGGAATCTTGATCTAGTCTGGGATTCCAAGAAGAATTTACATGTCCTGACTCCAAAGTAATTCTACAATTCAGAACCATTATACAGTGTCACTGGTAGGCAGACAAATAAAAGGCACAAAATCAGGTTCAGTGTGTGTAACGGAAATGACCCTGACTATGATACATGCAGTCCTCACAATTTACCTTCCAAACACCACACACACAAATGTCATGCTATTTAATGTCTCATTCTCGAACAGCTGGAGCCAGGTATGGCAGTCCATGCTTATTGTAATCTTATGATTGAGAGGCAGTAACAGGACGATCAGGAGATTGATCGAGGCTAGCCTGGGCTACATATCACTGTTTGGAAATACAAGATAAAAGGAAATCTTGTGTAACTATCATAAGGGTTTGTGTGTGTTTTGAATTTATTTTTATGCAATACAGAAAATAAAACTTAATCAAAATTCATTTCAGGTGTGATGCTTCATGTTTGTGTTCCCAGAACTCAGGAAGCAACGGCTTCAGGAAGACTGCCAAGAGTTGGAGGACAGCCTGGACTAGTGAGACCCTTGTCTTTAAAAAATAAAAAATCAAAGTTTTACGTTTAAAGGTTTATTGTACTGACTCTATACTTCTTTAACAATAAACTGCTTTTGCAGACATTCCGAACATAAAGTACCCCTAGGAGGCCAGAATCCATGTGAGGTGTTCAGTTTTTTGTTTTGTTTTGTTTTTTAATGCGGAAAACTTATATAGCAAATAAAAGGTTTTCTCAACTAGTAGTGCTGTGAGACAGTACATGACCCAGGCAAGCATCTTTGGAGATTTACCACTCAAAAGCAGAATAGTAAGGGATTTTAAATACCGGACTTCGAGTCAATGGCTTAGATCAAAATGCAAGACCAGCCACTTAGGGCTGTGGATCTTGAGCAAGCTTCCTAACACATGCTAATTCAAAGGTATGTGTTCGGAATTTGAACTATTAAATATCAGCTTCAGCTTTGTTAAATTAGAACCTGAGACGTTTCATAAAAGCATTTCCCTCCCTTTCCACTCATCATGCAGCATCAGCCTTCTAACTGATGAGGAAATTACACACTTTTATTCATCCGCTGGCGAGCTTGTCATACACTGCAAGAAAGAAGCTGCTTTTTTCGTAGCTTCACCCTTTCCAACTTCAAAATACTGTCACATACTCAGTGGGTTGGAGCTGCCTGAAAAATGACAGCTTACAGGCTCTGGAGCAGGGGAGACGCAGGTGACTCTCCCTCCAGAGACCCTGGAAGGTACACACCGGTTCCCAGACATGCTCATACACGGAAGCATATGGAGAAATGTTGTGGGGTACCTGAGGGAAGAAGGCAGAGGGTGGCACGGGGCTCCCACCTGGGGAGACCTGGAGAGCAAGGAAGGAGGACAGCGCTGGGTTCCCACCCAGAGGGAGCAGTAGAGAAGGGGACAGGGCGGTTCGCGGCTCTGGGACCCTGAAAGAAGTGAAAAGAGGAGTCCCACCTGGAAGGACCGAGTGAGGGAGGGAAGAGGATGCTGCTGGGTCCCACCCGGAAAGAGGGGACAGAGAGGCGTTGGGTCCCATCCGGGAGGACCTGGACAGAGACTGAGAGACAGGGGTCTTTCCCAGGAGGAGCTGGGAAGAAGGGACGAGGTGGCGCGGGGTCCCGCCCAGGAGGAGGGGACAGGGCGGCGCGGTGGTCCGGTCTCCATGCAGCCCGCCTGCGGCCTCCCTCTGGCTCGCACGCGCTCACCTGAAGGCTGGCTCCTCCTTGGGCGGCCGGGCCTGGGCAGACGCTGCGCCGCCGCCCCTTTTGTTGAAGAGCTTCTGGAGCAGGGTCGGGGCCATGGCGTGCACGCGGCGGCCCGGGCGGCCACGCTCCGGGACCCGACGGCTCAGCGCGCAGCCCACGGCGGCCGCGGCGGGGCCATGGCGACGGGGGCGCGGCCGCCCGGAGGGGCGCGAGCGCGGGACCGCTGCAGCGGACGGAAGGTGCGGCGCCGCGGCCGCCGGCCGGTCATATGACGGAGCCGGCCCGCCCGGCTGACAGCTCGCTCCCGCGGGAGGAGGAGCGCGGAGAAGGCAGCACGAGTGAGAGGGAGGAGCACGGGAAGAAGAGGAGGGAGAGCATGAGGGAGGGGAGGAGCACGAGGATAGCAGGGAGGGGTGCACGAGAGAGGGGGAGGAGCGCCAGAGGGCAGCACGAGGGAGTGGGAGGAGCAAGAGGGACGGGGAGGAGCGCAGGAGATGGAGAGAGGAACGTGTTGGGGAGGAGTGCTGGGGAGGAATACAAGGGAGCGAGAGAGGAGAGTGTGTAGACAGGGGCGACGTAGGGGGTAGCGCCAGAGAAGGGGAGGGTTGAGCGTGGAGAGGCTTGTAGGGAGGAAGGAGTTATGACCGCAGGGGGCGGGGAGGGGAGGAGCGCGGGCGAGAGGGAGGAGCATGGTGGCCTAAGGTCTCCATTGGCTAGCTTTACCCGCCCTGCGCCGACATCACTAGGGGCACGCCCGGAGCTATCTCTCGCCGGGCGCATACTGGGGCTGGAGAGTTGGGCGGGGTGCACGAGTCTTCGCACACTTGACCTACTGAGTTTGAGTGCACAACTATGGAGGTTTTTGTTCTTTGGGGGGGAAAAGCCCGTCAGCCTAGTCCTCATTTTATCGGGTCCAGGACTCCCTAGCAGAAAGCGTGTGCTAGAGGAGCAACTTGGTGCCTGAGGTTGCTGCTGAGTATTCTGGCCCCTGCTGCATTTGAAGTCTCAGTAAGCTGCTGCCAGAACCAGAGTAAATATGCAGGCTCAATTTTGAATTTACAGTTTATTCAGGTCACCGTTTTGTTTGGTGTCTTGAGTCGCACTGGTACGTAGGTCACACAAAAAGCTGCACGTGTGCTAAGCCTGTGTGTGTGTGTGTGTGTGTGTGTGTGTGTGTGTGAAGCCCATATATACACACAACTGATTGCTAGTTGGTGTTCACATAATCAAGGCACATAAGAAAAAAATCGCAGCAGATACTTTGATTTAGGGAAGAAGGATGTGTGCTTAGACTCATTTGCCAGTGCTTTCACGCCTCAGACCCCCTGAGAATTTAATGTGCTGTGATGCAGGACGCTAAAGAACCTGCGGTTATGAAGAGTCTGACCACATTCAAAACAGTTTATTAATCTGTTTTGCAGCCTAGACCTCTAACGTGATTCAGATGGTAGGTAGTTAAGCTGGAGTTACTTTTGAGTTCAACTCTGTCTCCCCTAAATTTGAGAACAGTGAACAAATGAGCCACCAAGATTTAGACTTGATCAAAGGAAAAATAAGGATGGAGAAGCATGACGCAGTGGTTACAAACAAGCAGCTCTTGAACAGGACTGGAGCTCTCTTCCCGGCAAGTGGATCAGAAAGCTCACAACCAAGAAGAACTCCAGTGCAGAGGACCATCCTCTCTCTATTGGCGCCCTAGGGCACTGCACTCACATGCACAAAGTTACGCAACACACACACACACACAGTTTAAAAAATAAAATAAACAAACAAAACTAGGACATTTAGACTTTTAAAAGCAAACATATTTCACAAATATAAGTAATCAAAAGAGAGTGAGGCATAGCTCTGAGCTGCCCAAAGCCCCCAATCCAGGGGTTGCTTCCTCATTTCTTAGCCCGTCTCTAGCACTGCCACATGGCTCTGTATGTCAAGAGGAACAGGAATATTGGGAATCCTTGGAGATAACAGAATAACAATGAAATAGAAAAGGGGACTTGTGAGGCTGTCTTCCACATGCCGATCATGTGACTTGTTTCAGTATATGCCTGCTCTGTAGTCTGTTTTAGTTTGAGTTCTGTTACATTATCATGGACACTGTGACCTGCTGAAACCTGGTACTCCTTCTTCCTGAAGAGGCTAGAGGGAAAATAGTTAGAAGAGGTTTCTTCCCTCCTAATTGATATATAATTATTAATATTTAATATCTGGATATAATGTTGCAACTATCTTGATAGAAGCTTACAGAGGAAACCAGGGAAAGATATAGCGAAGACAGAGGTATTAGTCGTCGCTATTGGTCCACAATCCTGCTATTCTAAACAGATGCTTTCTGTTAGAAGAGAAATTTTATCTGAATCCAAAATCTATAAGAGAATTTCATTTTTTTAAAAAAAAATTCTCTATTGCTTATTATATCATGAAGAAATTTGTATTTTTAACTCCTAGTCTGCCAGAGAAAATATTCAACACCAATGATCATTCCAGTTTTTTGTTGCTGGTGGTGGGGATTTAACTAGGGCAAACTACTCTGTTCTCATGTGATACATACACACACATACACACACACACACATACACACACACACACATACACACACACACACACACACACACACACACACACACGGATCACAGGCATGTGCTATTCCCCTGGCTTACCAGGTTCTGGGCTCTATGTTAGACAAGCTGGATGTTCAGCCCTGTCCATTTGTTTCTAGTATCTCAGAATGTTCCTTTCATCAGGTTTTCCTCTCTTTGCCATTGTGAAAGGACAATGAAAAGTTCTCAGTCCCCATCAGTGATTAATTAAAGCTCTAAAATAATGACAAAGACAATCTCTCCAGATTACTCTTATTATATTCTTTTAAAGAACATTGCAGTCTTGAGGCCATTCAATAAAGGAAAGAAGGCTGATCTGAGATGAATGGTTTGTTTCACTGTTCAGTCAACCTTGTAGGAGATTCCAAGTTCTATACCCTTAGTGGGATATGATGATTCATACATAACGGCATCCAAGGGGCCACAAATTCAAGGCTAGCCTGGGCTATACGGTGAATTACAGAGAGACACACTGTCTCCAAAACAAAATCCACCAATTAGCACAAAATTTTTCCATTTTACCTTTTTTTTTTTTTTGTAGTAATATAGTTAGAAATAATTGTTGAGAGATGTAATACTCCCTGGGGACAGGCAAGGTGTAACTTGCCTGTAATCCTAGCACTCAGAAAGGAGATAAAGATGGGAAGATCTGGATGAGAGTCCTCATCAGCTACAGCGTTTGTTCAAGGCCAATCTGGGCTACATAAGACCTATCTCAAGCCGGGCAGTGGTGGCGCACGCCTTTAATCCCAGCACTTGGGAGGCAGAGACAGACGGAGTTCTGAGTTCGAGGCCAGCCTGGTCTACAGAGAGAGTTCCAGGACAGCCAGGGCTACACAGAGAAACCCTGTCTCAAAAAACTAACAAACAAACAAACAAACAAACAAAAGAGATCGTTGCCCCTGTAAACCGAGTTGGAGCTGATGTCAAAATCTCTGGTGAGCTTGAGAGAAAGAAGAGTTAATCCATGCAAATTGATCTTGGGTCTTTGAAATAGAACTCTATTTACAGGACACTCTCACAATGGAGACCGTTAACATGATGCTAAAATCAGGAAATTTTCATAATCAACATGATAATTGAACGTTTCCTCCTTTTAGAAACCTACCTGCATTTTGGCATGGTGTTGGTGAGAGAGAGAGAGAGAGAGAGGAAGAGAGAGGAAGAGAGAGGAAGAGAGAGGAGACACTCTTGTAGTGGAGGTTGGATTCCACATGGTTATGCAGCTGAGGACCACCTTGATCTCTCCATGCTTCTGCCTCTACTACTGGGATTACAGGGTTTACCACCATGCCTGACCCAGAACCTAAAAACCTGGCAACCTGGGCTCAATCCTGAACTCATGTTAAAAGTAGGAAGAGAGAAGAGACTCCACAAAGTTCTCCAACGAACACCCCCACACACACTAACTCACACACACAGCACAAATACATATTCTGTTTTATTAGCTATTCTCTGAAGGTTTTCCCCAGCTCTCTCTTCCTTTTTTGGGGTGTGAGCACGAAGCAGTGCTTTTGCTTACTAAGTTACCTCATGGCTCTGTTTTCATTTCTGTTTTGGAACAGGATCTTCTGTGTACCCCAGACTGGTCTCAAATTCAAGATCCTCCTGACTTTGCCTCCCAACTGCTAGGGATTACAGATGTGTACCATCATGTCTCACCACAGTTTTAGTCTTATTTTGTGTGTACATCGTTGTGTGTGTGCAGGAGTGTAGTGGTGTGGTAGGGGTATATTGTGTGTGACTATGGAGTCCAGAAAACAATTGTTCTCTGTCTTTGTGTGTGTGTGTGTGTGTGTGTTATATGCACGCGTTTGTAGATGGCATGTACACAGGCCAGAGGAAGGTGTCACATCCCTGCTCTGTCACTCTCCGTTGAGACAGGGTGTCTCACTGAGCCTGAGCTAGGGGGTTGACCAGCAAGCTCAGTGATCCTCCTGCCTATGCCCCCAAACAGTACTAGACACACCCAGATTTTCCATGGATGCTAGGGATTTGAACTCTGGTCTTTATGCTTAAGCATCACTGTTATCCAGTGAGCCTCTCACTGTACCTGTAGTTCAGCAACTGCCATACTCGGTAGCCAGTAAGCCTCAATGATCCTCCTGTTTCTGCCTCCGTAGCACTTGGATTGTATACCTGTATACCTGTATACCTGTATACCTGTATACCTGTATACCAGTGCGCAGTTTTTAATTAGGTGCTTGGAACCCAAACTTGGGTCTTCGTGCTTGAATGGCAGGCCCCTTACTAACTGAGCCATCACCCCTCCTTCCTATTTTTGTTTGTAACCAACAATAATTTAAAATGTTTCTGGGGTACAGTGGAATAATATTTTGATACATGTACTGAATTTTTAATGACTATATCCAGCTTGTTTGTTAGCTAGCATTCTTTTGAGGAAGAGGACATTTAAAAAATCTTTTCACAAAGAATATACACTATATTTATACTGTACACACTATTATTAGCTATGTCACCATGGTAACAATATATGGCATTCAGAAAACTTACTCCTCATAAGTGAGACTTGACCTTTGGGCAATCCCCCCATCACCCTCTGATTCCCCAACCCCCCACCTCCAGGAGCCACGGTTACTCTCTGCCTCTGTGAGTTCCCTCTGTCTGGGTTTGTAAACCAGTGGGGTCATGCAGTTCTTGTCTTTCTATGCCAGACTTATTGGCTTGGTATCAAATTCTCCAGATTATTGCAGTTATCAAAAGTGAAAACATTTTCTTAATTTATGAAAACCGAATAGTGCTGTATCCTACATACCACCCCATTTTTTTTCTTCCTTTACTTGCATGTGTTCTTTATTTTCCCAAAGCTGTGAATTAAACCTAGGGCTTTCACATACTGGACAAGGAATCTACCACTTAGCTTCTTTCCCGGCCCTTGGTGGAATTTTTGTTAGTTTGGCTTGGTTTGGGGGTATTGTTGGGTTTGTTTGTTTGTTTGTGATTTATTTTTTTATTTCATGTATGTGAGTACACTGTCGCTGTCTTCAGACACACCAGAAGAGGGCATCAGATCTCCATTACAGATGATTGTGAGCCACCATGTGGTTGCTGGGAATTGAACTCAGGACCCCTGGAAGAGCAGTCAGTGCTCTTAACCACTGAGCCATCTCTCCAGCCCTTGTTTGTTTGTTTTAAGGCAGGGTTATAGTTTGTAGATCAGGATGGTCTCCAATTCACATTCACCAATTAGCCTCCCTAATGCTGGCATCCCAGGCCTCGGCCACCATTCTTGGGTTCACATTCAGCTTTTTTTTAATTTGTGGGTATTTGTTGCTGCTGGTGGTGCTGCTAGTGCTGTTACTGTTTGATAAACATGGTGACATACACCTGTAGTCCCAGCACTTTGGGAGGCTGAGGCAGGAGGATGGCTGGGAGTTGGTGACCAACCTGGATAAAGCCATTATCTCAAACAAGCCAACAATTAAAATGGTAACTTTTTATCTGTGTGCTCCATACTGGGGATAGATCCAGATCCTGACACGTGTTAGGTATGCTACCTACCACTGAGGTTACCACAAGCTTAAAGTAACATTTTGGTTTATTTATTTATTTACACATTATTTTTAGGATATTGTCTAAGTGACTCGGAGAGACTGGAGCTTGAGTAGCCCAGGCTGCTCTCAAGCTGCAGCTCCTCTCGGTCTGGGCTACTTAAAATATGCTTTTTTGCTGGGCAGTGGTGGTGCACGCCTTTAATCCCAGCACTCGGGAGGCAGAGGCAGGTGGATTTCTGAGTTCGAGGCCAGCCTGGTCTACAGAGTGAGTTCCAGGACAGCCAGGGCTACACAGAGAAACCCTGTATCGGAAAAAAAAAAAAAAAAAGCTTTTTCTTTTTCTCATCTTTTTCTCTCGTCTTCTCAAATGGTCTGGAAACTCTTACAAGATTATTAATAAGTTCCTAGGTGCGAGGCATAAAGCTAGACTGGTTGCTAAGGAAAACACACTTGTTGGAGACACAAATGAATGAAAGACTTGATTCAGGAAGAATCTGGGGATGTGCCAGAAAACAGCCTCAAAGAATCCTAATCCCTAGCAAATGGATGACAGACTGTGGTGTGGTAAAGCTATGCTGTGGGAATTTCCTCCGAGCCCTGTGAAGAGCCAGCTATGGCCCACTCAGCCTGTAGAGCTGCTTCTTCTGTGGGCTGCTCTGCTTCTTTGCCTCAAAATGAGGCTTCGAAGAAATCACTGGGAGTCCTAAGATGCCCAGACCCAGAAACCTGAGGAGAATCTGACCCTTTCTTTAAAGTATTGAAAAACTGTAAAGCTGCCCCCCCCCTTCAAGTTAGGACTACTGTGCCCTACTCCTGCATGCAGCAGCAAGAGCTCAGAGCAGCCTCTGACCTTCCAGACAGCTCTTCCCTACCACCTTTGTCTGCTCCCTCTTTCCCTTTCCCCCTCTGTCTCTCTGTCTCTTTCTCTGCCTTGATGTCTCTCTGTGTGTCTCTCCTTCCTCTCTTCCTCTGTCTGTCTCCATGTCTGTGTCTGTCTCTTATCTGTCTCTGTGTCTGTCTGTCTATCTCTGCCTCTCTCTCTCTCTCTCTCTCTCTCTCTCTCTCTCTCTCTCTCTCTCTCTCTCTCTCTCTGCCCTTGACCCTGCCTTCTAGCTCCCTGAGGTTCAGTTACACCACTCTTCTCTCCTTGTTTGTGCCCATCAATGCTGTAAGAAGCTCTGGACTCCCAGGGTGTCCTGCATCCCCTTTGCTTCTCCCCCTAGGTGTCTGGCCCTGTAACTTATATCCTTTCTTTGTCATCCTCCCCCAGTCTCACATCAACCCCCCTTTGCTCCTGTAATACCTAGTCTGAGAGACAAGTTATCCTTGCGCCCTCAGGCTATACTGTGAGACCCTCTCCCAGCAAGCTTCCTGACAACTGTCTACACCGACTCTGCTGCCTCTCCCACCTACTTCTCAGGCTGTAACTGGGATTTTTACACACAGTTCTGATTGACAGCCTCAGCCTAGATGGCTCCCAGGAAACACAAGTCCCTGAGTATCTAACAAACATCTCTCTTCTTTTTATTTACTTTTTGGAGACAGAGTCTCACTGGGTGGCCATAGTTGAGCTGGAAATCACTTTCTAGAAAAGGCTGGCCTTGAACTCACAGAGACCTGTCTGCCTCTACCTCCTGAGTACTGGAATCAAAGCTGTGCACCATATGCCCAGCACCATCTCTCCTCTTTTTGAGACAGTCTTCCCCTCATAGCCCAGTCTGGTCTTGACTTCACAGCTTTTCTACATACATAAAGTTAATTAGACCCATAATTTATTTGTTTTACTTGTTCGTTGTCCTTTTTTTGAGACAGGGTCTCATGCAGCTTAAGTTGGCCTCAGACTCACTATGACCTTGAACTCCTGATGCTTCTGCTGCCCTTGCCAAGTGTTAGGATTGGAAGGAGGAGCTACCATGCCTACCAAGCCACGTGCCCATACTTAAATACCCAAATCTGCAACTTTCTTCACCATCTTCACTGCTTCAGCAACAACTCTGTCTTTCTGGTTGTTCATGCCAAGAATCTTAGGAGCATTTTTAGATCCTATTCAGCTGCCAGCACATCCCTGTGGCTCTGATTTCAAAATATACCCACGGGGCTGGGGTATAGCTGAGTGGTACAGTGCATGCTTAGGTACGAGGCCTTAGGTTCAGTCAGTCACCAGCACTGCCAAAAACCAAGAAACATATCAATGGAACAACCAAACAAACCTCTCAATCACAAGGTGCTCATGGCCTGGCCGTTTAACCCCACTTCTTCTGCCATTTGATTCACCTCGTTGTCTTTTCCTTCCTACCAACTGTTCTTCATACCCTACTGCTTCGTTCCTTTCATGATAGTAGAGTGCTCTTTTAAAATATGTAGGTCATGTTTAATAGGGCGTAAGTTCAATACCTCAGTGATTTACCCTTGCCTTAGAGTGACTTACCAGTCTCTCCAGGCTGTGCTCCCCAAACCCACTTTCACCTGCCTCCCAGTAGTCTCCTTGTTGCTGATTCTGACCCAGCTCACGGGCTTTCCTGAAGCTTACAGTACACATCTTGCTCTCTACTCTCAAGTGAGGCATTAGTGTTCTGCACGGGCTCGGGCTCTGAGATTCCTCCTCGTGTGTCCTTCCAAACCATCCTATTCAGAACTGCATTCCCCTAGAACTGAGGAGTCAAAGGCCCTGTGGCTTTGTTTATTTGAGACACAGTCTCATTAAATTTAAATAGCCCAGGCCAGTTTTAAACTCTGAGCAAGTCTCTGACTCAGGCACTGAAGTGCTAATACTGCAGGCATTCACTACCATGCCTGGCTAGCCTTTATGTTCTGATGAAGGTTGCAGATTTCTTCTACTAATAATGCACGAACATGTCTGTTTCCCCCACAGCCTGTCAACAGCAACTATTAACGTTTTGGTTTGGATGGGGGTTTTGTTGGTTTTGGTCTTTAGACAGGGTCTCTCTATGTAGCCCAAGCTGCCCAGGAACTTGCTATATAGACCACAGCAAAACTGTGGTCATCTTCCTACCTCTGCTGCCTGAGTGCTGGGATTACAGACCTGTACCCCATCCCTGGCTGTCCCTGGATTTTTGACACAGTGTAGTTTTTTGTTTGTTTGTTTGTTTGTTTTTTAAGGTTTATTTATTTTGTATGTATATGAGTACACTGTAGCTGTCTTCAGGCACACCAGAAGTGTCCTGGCCTGCAGGGGTTCAGCGTGGACCTAAGGAGGGGACTGAAGAATGAAAAGACAAGAGACACGAGAAATGGGGGCAAGTCTGTATTCTGATCAAGCCCCGAATGGCTTTGTTCCATACAAGTTTCTATAACAAAGAGCAGGGAGGCAGCAGGGATGGGGGAGAATTCCACGAAGTGGTACAATCTAATGTAAACGAAATTCCTTGAACAGATAAGATACATTATCAGTGCAACTATCTTTACTGCTAAAACACTGGTCACATATCTTTACTGTTTAATGGCTTGATCATATACCTTTACTGTTTACTGGCTCGACCATAAGGAACGTGCCTGGTCAATTATCTTCACTGCTTAATTGCTCATCCATAACAGAGACACTGGTTCTGGGAATCCTCAATTACTTCTCAGGAGCAGGGACTTAGGCCTATAGTCACTCCAAGCCTAACTCTAATACAAAATGGCATTACCTAGGTTAATAAGAAAAATCCTAACTGTGTTGGTTCCCGGCAAGAAGAAGGCATCAGATCCCATTACAGATGGTTGTGAGCTACTATGTGGTTGCTGGGAATTGAACTCAGGACCCCTGGAAGAGCGGTCAGTGAGTGTTCTTAACCACTGAGCCATTGCTCCAGTTCCACAGTGTAGTTTTAATTTTCGTTTTTTTATGAGCAAGTTTGGATATCAGTTTAAAAGCCACTTACAAACAACACTTTTTAGTTCCCTACCCACTTCACTGGGGCTGTGGCTTTCTCTTTGCAGAGGCTCTTTGGGCATTAGGAAGTGAGCATTTGTTCTGTGACATGGGGTGGGGTGGACATTTTCTAGTATGTCATTTGGCTTTATTTGTGGTGGGCATTTGTTTTTAAATCATATTGTATGTATGTATGTATGTATGTATGTATATGTATGTATGTATGCATGTATAGATGGATGGATGGATGGATGGATGGATGGATGGATGGATGGATGGAATGTGTTTCTCCAGCAGGAAAGTAGTGGCACTCACCTCCCACCTGTGAGCACCCAGGATTGAACACTGGTTGTCAGCTGGTGACAAGTGCCTTTACCTACTGAGTCATCCTTATGGTCCTGGTGGTATGCTACTTATGCAAAAAATTTTAATATGAAAGTCTTATTTGTTAGTATTATTTGTTAATATTTTACATTGTAGGTTCTGAATAGTCAATTATACTATTAAAAGGCTTCTCCTACTTCCTCTCTCTCTCTCTCTCTCTCTCTCTCTCTCTCTCTCATCTCTCTCTCTCTCATCTATCTATCACATATAATATGTACTTTTAATCAAACTTTTTGAAATCCTGTGTGCATTTCATCCATCTGGAATGTATTTTGGCACAGATGTGGCAAACAGCTTCATCTCACATTTGAGATGACTACTCATTTCCCGGATGTTCTCTCTTCTCCACAAATGTGAAATACCACCTAGGAGATTCTTAGGGAGACTTTAATGACCGAGTTCAAGTTGAGGTAATAATATTTTTTTCTTTGTGAACTCTGTGACAGAAACCTCAGGTATGTTAACAAGAACTTCAGATAAGCAGGGCAGTGGTGGCGCACGCCTTTAATCCCAGCACTTGGGAGGCAGAGGCAGGTGGATTTCTGAGTTCAAGGCCAGCCTGGTCTATAGAGAGAGTTCCAGGACAGCCAGGGCTACACAGAGAAACCCTGTCTCGAAAAACCAAAAAAAAAAAAAAAAAAAGAACTTCAGATAAGTCAAACCTGCATCATGCTGAAGGCCCACACCCAAATAAATGTGTGTATCTCCAAATTTTATCTGTACATAACACAAGCGCATGATTCTTGTGTAATTAGTTCCGTCACCCTGCACACATCCTCCCCAGTCGTGACAAAGGGTGTCAGGGACTATTAGATAGTTTCTGGTGATTTGACTTACCAGTTGACTCCAGCTACATTGGAGTGAGACCAGACCTTTTGTTTCTCAAAATCACTGAATTATGGATACAAAGACTACAGACTTCAAACATGTTATTCTTGTGACTTCAGCATGCTAGGATTAACGATGTTTTCTTAAGATAGTATAAATTTATCTATCTTTGTGCAGCTAGCTATGAAACAGCCCCTGGGTAGGAACGATAAGGACTCAGCTTTGGGACTAGGAATGACATTTCAAAGTTGGTAATACCATGAAACCGCTAAAGGCAGTTTACTTAACATCTGCTCACTAAGATGTATTTAAACTGGGGCACATATCTATAACACAGTGACTGGTCTCTGGATAACGAGGGCAGGCAGGAAGTTACTGAAAAAATTCTGAACTGCGTTTCTTTTTTTAAAGAAAGTGTCTCACTTTGTAGCTGGACTGAAACTCACTATGTAGCCCACGCTGGCCTTGGACTTGTGACAGTCCTCTTGCCCCAGCCTCTTGGTTGCTCCACTCCATATGACACAACTTTTTGAAATAAGCCTTGACTCATCAAAAATAATTATTATGAGATATATAATTTAGCTGTTTTTTTATATGAATGATTGGAACAAGTCACTTGACTTCTATAAGCTTTAATTTTCTCATGTGCAAAACAATGAGAGTATTACTGTTATGGGAATTAGGAAGGAATATATTTATAAAGTTTGTACTTTATAAATTTATAAGTGTTAAGGGACTTCCCAAATCTGATTCTCAAGGACCAAAGCCTGGAAAAAGAAAAGAAAGAAAGAAAAGATGAAAAGCCAGGGGTGGGAGTCCACACCTGTGATCCTAGACCTTGGAAGGTAGAAGTCAGAGGTTCAAGAGTTAAAGACCAACTTCAGGTACACAGCAAATTCAGTGCCAGCCTGGGCTACCTGAGACCCTCTTTCAAAAAACAGGCAGGCAGGCAGACAAATTTAAAAATTCACTTTTAGTGATAGTTTGGTAGGGGCAGCTCTTTATACAAGACAGCTCTCTCTCTCTGTTGCTCTGGGGGAATATAAATTAGTATAGCTTATAAAACAGCTTGACAATAGCTACCAAAATTTAAGATGTATTCTTATTGACTACCAATTTTCACTATAATTTATCACACAGGCAAAAAAAGCTGTGTATACAGTGCTGAGAAATGGCTCAGGAGATAAGAACATGTACTGCTCTTGCCAAGGGTCCCCGGTTCAATTCCCAGTATCCTCGTCAGGGGGCTCATATCCTCCTATGACTCTAACTCTTGGGAATCTTTCCCCTCTTCTGATTCCACTGGTATCTACGTTCACATGTGTACACACACACACACACACACACACACACACACACACACACACACGTACATCCACATACATAAACACACACACACTCACACCTATACAATTGTAAAAAATAATTGCTTAGATATTTGTATGTGGATATAGTGGGAAAAGCATAGAAACTCAAACCTCCATCCACAAGGGACCTATTTTGAAGGACTCAATGAAACACATTGCTTACAAAACAATGAAGAGCCAGGCATAGTAGCACACACCTTTGATCCTGCACTTGCTAGCCTTGTCTACAGAGTGAATTTCAAGCTATTCAGGGATGCAAAGTGAGAGTCTATCTGAGTGTGGGTTGTTTGTGTGTCTGTGTGTGTGTGTGTCTGTGTGTGTGTGTCTGTGTGTGTGTGTAGGAGGGGTGTAATGCGTATCAATTACCAAGCAAAGAAGCAAAGTGCAAAACAGTATAAATGAGGCATGAGGAGGATAATGCTTTCTATTGCTCAGTGGTGCAGATTAATCCCTGAGCATTGTAGGTGCTGGGCAAGCATTCTATCACTGAGCTACAGGACCAGACCTATGTATGCACCATGTTGGGTAGGTATGTTTTATAACTTTGGGTCTTGTTCTTCAGGCCATCCATCATTTTTGTTTGTTTGTTTTATTTTTTTAAGACAAGGTCTCAAGCTAGGCTGTGCACAGGCCTTTAATCCCAGCACTTGGGATGCAGAAGCAGGTGCATCTCTGAGTTTAAAGCCAGCTAGGGTTACACAGAGAAACCCTGTCTCAAAAAAACCTTAAAAAGAAAAACTAGAAAGACTATATTTCTTCAGGAAAACACCAAATGGGCCGGGCAGTGGTGGCGCACGCCTTTAATCCCAGCACTCGGGAGGCAGAGGCAGGTGGATTTCTGAGTTCGAGGCCAGCCTGGTCTACAGAGTGAGTTCCAGGACAGCTAGGGCTACACAGAGAAACCCTGTCTCGGAAAGAAAAAAAAAAGAAAAAAAGAAAAAAAGAAAAAAAAGAAAAAAGAAAACACCAAATGGATGTTGATACTGGACAGTGGGAAGGCTTAGAATATCTTGGGGCTCAGGCTTAGGAGGACATTGATGCTCATAGAGGTAAAGCCAAAGACAAGGAGTGGATCCCTGGGACTAAGCTGGGCCACGTGGTCAAAAACATGCAAATGGAAGAAATCTACTTGTTCTCCTTGCCCATTAAGGAACCTGATGCTGACTTTTTCCTGGGCGCATCTCTAATGGATGAGGTTGTAAAGGACATGTCAGTACAGATGCAGACGCAGACTGCCCAGTGGACCAGGTTCAAGGGTTTTGTCGCTATTGAGGACTACAATGGTCATGTCGGTCTTGGCGTTAAGTGCTCCAAGGAGGTAGTCACTGCCATCTGAGGGCCATCATCTTGGTTGGCCAAGTTTTTCATTGTCCTTGTGCAGAGAGGCTGCTGGGAGAATAAGCCCCGTACTGTCCCATACAAGATGACAGGCTGCTGTGGCTCTGTGCTGGTGCATCTCACCCCTGTACCCAGAGGGACTGGCATCTGTCTATGTTCCTGTGTCCAAGAAGCTGTTGCTTCTGGCCAGTATTGATGACTACTAGTCATTAGCCAGGGGCTGCAATGATATCCTGGGAAATTGCCAAGGCCACCTTTGATGCTCTAAGACCCACAGCTACTTCTTGCCTGACCTCTAGAAAGAGACTGTGCTCACCATGTCTCCTTATCAGGAATTCACTGACTGTGAAAAACCTACACTAGAGTCTCTGTTCAGAGGACTCAGGCTCCAGCTGTTGATACCATGTAAGGGAGTTTATACAAGAAAAACAAAGTAACTTAGTCTCTCTCTCTCTCTCTCTCTCTTTTTAAATTGATAAGATCGGGTGGGGGAAAAATTAATAAGATCTCTCACTGAGCTGGACCTCATAAAATAGTCTGGGCCCACCCACCTGCTTCTGTCTTTCTACTGCTAAGATTATAGGTTCTGGGGGTTGAACTCAGGTCCTTGTGCTTGCCAGGCAAGCAGCTCACCAACCAAACTTTCACTGTATCCTCTGAATGTGTAACTTGGAAAAGCCAAACTCGAGTTTGGATCCTTAGCATCCATGTTCAGCATGTGTCTGTAGTCCTGCCTCTGAGAGTGTGGAGACGGGCAAATCTCTGGGACTGGTTGACCTGCCAGAAGGGGGCAAGCCCCAATTCAGTGAGACACTCTGTCTCAGAAAACAAGAGGAGAAAACTATTAAGAAATTTTTAATCCCGATCTGGGTTTTCTACCCTGCCTTTGACCATTTAGCTTCCAGATAAGACACACACACAAATTATTAAATAGAAAAAGGATATAAGTATATTTAGCCACAAAAATATTAATCTCCAAAGAAGGAAGAAATAAATGGAAATTGATAAAAATGTTTTAAAGGAGAACCACAGGGGAGAGAAAGTGAGGTGGAGGGAGGAGCCACCATGGGTTAGGTGAGTTCATGAAGATGTGTTCCTGAAGGCTGGCCAATTGGAGTGAAGAGCAGCCCAGATGAAATATTATAACTAATAATTTGGACTATCTATAGGAAAGTAGATTCTAATAACATAGAGGGTAGATATCTACTAAGCTCTTGTGTTGTTTAAGGCTTATTGTAAATATAAATATTTACAACATAAATATAAATGTAAATATTGTGTGCGTGTCTTTTTTCTGGAAACTAAATGGTCAATGGAGGGGTAGAAACCCAGATTGGGATTAGAGGTTTCTACAACAGATATCCCCACATTAGCCTTTTGAGAAGCACTGCATCGTTGAGTGTACCTGCAGCCACAGGTACACATACTTGCTTATGCTACGCACACACACGTACATCTAAATAAGTGAATCAATCCATTTGAAGCCATGCAGAACACTCATGCCATAAAGTAATCATGGAATAAATATCAGTAGTTATGTAAAAAATTAATCTCATTATACTGTTTACTTTCCATTCAAATAAAGGTATCCTGAAAAAAGTTTTAAATTATCACTGAAATTAATTTCCTTCCTTCCTTCCTTCTTTTTTATCTTATTTTATTTTTTGAGACAGGGTTTCTCTGTGTAGCCCTGGCTGTCCTGGAACTCTCTCTGCAGATCAGGCCGGCCTTAAACTCACAGAGATCCAGCTGCCTCTACCTTCAAGTGCTGGGATTAAAAATGCGTGTCAGAAATAACGTTTCTTAAAAATGTTTTTGTGACATTTGATATTAGTCATTACTGTATGGTGCAGGTTTTTGCATGATGTACTTAGTCCTCAAATAACTGTGCAATATAACCTTATTATTCCACTTCATGTATTAGACTGCTAAGGTTTAAAATGTTGTCTAATGGGATTCTAAAGCTGATGCACTGTGCACTAGAAAGACAGAATTTTCCCTTGGTGTGCATGGTGATAGGAAGGGAATCCAGGGTTTCACACACACTAGGCAAAGCGCTCTACAACTGGACTACACAGCCAGGCCAAATCTAACACTCTTTAAAAGCTTAAGTATTTGCAAAAAACCCCACCACTTTAGTGTGGTGGTACATACCTGGAACCCCAGCACTCAATAGGCACAGCCAGGAAGATTCAGGGTTGAAAGCCATCCAAATGTGTGTGTGTGTGTGTGTGTGTGTGTGTGTGTGTGTGTGTAGATGTCCTTCTGACACTAACACTAAGTCTGTCTTATCTTTATGTATTTGGCTTTGATCTGATGTAACAAATTGATTAGGCTTTTATATATTTATATTTTTATATCTATAGGACATTAATGGAGGCAAATAAAATATTTTCCCATAGAAAGTGAAAAATAACAAAGTTTCCTCCCACTCATTTTGCAGAGTGAGAGCTGGTGTCAATCTTTATTTCCAGAAGCTTCTTTAACTGTGGCCAAAAACTGAAGTCAAGAGAAACAAGGATATGAGGGCTGCAGGGGTGACGCGGTGCTTGAGGGCACATACTGCTCTTCCAGAGGACCCTAGTTCACTTCCCAGAACCCACATTAGCTGCTCCCAACTGCCTTAACTGCAGATCTAGGAGAATCTGACACCTCTGGCTTCCTCAGACATCTGCACTCATGTGCTCATACCTACACACAGACACACACACGTACACACATATGCACAATTAAAAATATAAATCTTTAAAAGAAGAGAAGGAGGAGGAGGAGGAGGAGGAGGAGGAGGAGGAGGAGGAGGAGAAGGAAGAAGAAGAAGAAGAAGAAGAAGAAGAAGAAGAAGAAGAAGAAGAAGAAGAAGAAGAAGAAGCAGAAGCAGAAGCAGAAGCAGCAGCATGAAACAAAGCTATGCATGTCACTGGACCTGGTGTCTCTGACGGGCTATACCAAGCTGAGGCACTTAAGCAGACAGGCAGTCTATTAGGTTTTATTGATTGACAAGACTTCTGTGGACATGCTGAGGATTTAGTGTTTTTTTCCCCAGGAGCAACAGTAAGCCATTAAAAGATGTGTTCATTTACTTATTCAGCTATATGGTTGAATGGGGATTACATTTAGGGTCTTTTATATGCTAGGCAAGCGTTCTTCATGGGCCAAAATAAAAAGCCTTTATAATTTGTAGTACTACTAATTATACTGTTTACATTTTAGAGGCCTGGAGAGAGTTGAAGTGTGTGCCTTTCATGTACAAGTTTCTAGGTACAATTCCCAGTACCAAAAAGCAGAAAGAAAGAAAAAGGAAGACAAGATTACTTCAGGCTAATGCAATTATTCCCTTGGAAATCTTGATGTGAACAAGTCTGTCACTGCATTGGTTTTATCAACTAAGGGTAAACACACATTTTACAATGGAAATCAGTGAACATTAATTTTAACTATCACTTCCAAGAAAAGAAAATAATCTCATTGGTCCTCAGAAAAATTTGCTAATACATATACACAAGTCTCCAAATGGGTGAAGACAGCCCCTTTCTGTCCTAGATTCAGCCCCTGGGCGAAGAATCTTACACTTGGGGAGTTCACAGGCACCTGGGCAGAGTTGATGGTGACAAAGGCTCTGCTGCCCCCTGGTGGCATCTGCTGCCTTTCATTGGATTCCCTGTTGCAGCTCAGAAAACCTGCTCTGAGATTGCACTTCTATCCTGCCTCCTCTGGTGGATCTCTGCAGAACTGAGAGCAGGGCTCTAGGGGAGGAAGTCCTGCCAGTGTGTAACCACCTGCATATGATGTCGACCTTCAGCGCACAGCTATGTATGCCTTTACCCACTTAACAATTAATCTCTTTTGTAGGTCCAGTTATACAGCCGGAGCCTGACAGTACACATAGGACAGTGGAACTTTGTCGCTCATCTTGGCGGTCCTTTCTAATTTGTTACCTTGGAGAGTGTGGTTGGGTACTATTTTAAATTTACCTCAGGTCCTGGTAGGAGTTTCTGTGATCCATAGCCTATGCCCAAGTAAAGGCATTAGCCCAGCCAGGTTTGAAATACACTTATTTGTCTGTAACTCACTTTAGGTTTCAATTTGGGATTGTTGTTCTCTTTTTATTTCCTGTCTCCTTCCTTCCTCCCTCCCTTCCTCCCTCCTCTCCCTTCCATCTCCCCGGCCCCCTTCTTAGTTATTGAGACAGTGTAGCCCAGTCTGGCTTTGCAATCACAACCTTACTTCCTCAGCCTCCCAAGAATTGGGATTACACTCCTGATTTCAAATTGTCTATTCCAAAGGAGCAGTACTTTGATCATTGTCAACGTATGGAATCCCCCTTTTCCTCGAGATTAGATCTAAATGTCAGAAGGTCCAACATAGTGGCAAGTGGGTTTGGGGCCTCTAGCTCTCCATGTCCTCATATGCATCTAGCTCAGCAGCCGAACTCAGCCATCTGTTCTCAGGGTCTTCTGCTGAGTTCAGAGTTCCCTCCTGCAAAGTCCCTGAGTTAGGGGGTTGTTTTTCCTTTCTTCTCCCCTTATGATAGGGTCTTAGGGTGGCCTCAAGTTTATAATTTTCTTCCCTTAGCCTCCTAGGTGCTGGGCTTACAGGTGTGTGCTCCAACACTTGGCCTGTTTTTTTTCCTTGTCCTAAACAGTTGAATATATAGGAATGTTGGGAACCTGTCTACTTCTTAGCTTCTTGCTTCCTTCATGAGCCAAAGGTTGCTCTCTGTGGTCTGCAGCTCAGCTTGAGCTGTTCAGGTACTAGCATGCCTGATCGCTCTGCTCTTAAATCTCTTTAGCCTATCTGTGACTGCTTATACATTCCCAGAGATATGATGGCTGATATATCAATCAATCGATCGATCTCCCCCAGTGTTGTGAAATGGCAAGCTGCCATGTCCTTGCCTTCCTCCTTGCTCTCTTCCGCCATCCCTAATCCCTCCTTTTCTAGCTCAGGAATGGGCATTTCCTGTTGACTTAGTTGCTCTTTCTCTGTAGCTCTCAGTGGCCTGGACCTCATTATAGCATATCAGGCTCAAACAGAGACCCACCAGCTTCTGCCATACCATGTTATGGGTATGGACCATCAGGCCCTGTTTTATTTTGAGAGAATTAAAAACATGGTCTTGCAAAAGATGGGTTTGGAGCCGGACAGTGGTGGCAGACACAGGTGGATCTCTGAGTCTGAGGCCAGCCTGATCTACAGAGCAAGTTCCAGGGAAGCCAGGGCTACACGGAGAAATCTTGTATTGAAAACAAACAAATAAAAACAGAAGTTTTTTTTTCCCCAACTTTTACTATGCCAAAAATGTTTTCCATTCCTGAAAAATCAAGTCGTCTGCAACGTCAGGGCCTGGAAGGCAGCTCTTTCTCTTGAAGCAATGACCAGAGTGCTTAGCTGTTGTTTGGGGTGGGGTGATGTGCACTGAGAACTAAACCGAGACTAGAGTGGGATGTTAATATCACTGTCCTGTGCTTATGAAAAGCAGAAAGAATAAGACAGTAATAGTAATGCTCTCAGATAAGGCCCCTCTCTGTCTAGGTGAAGCCAAGTCCTCAGCATTAGGAGACAGCTCTTCCGCTACGTTCCTTGCTGAGATGTCAGAACCGAGGTGACTTGTCTTGAGGGAGCAGACAGATGGTGGAGTAAGCAGTTTTTGAGAGGCTGGTCTTCTCACTAGAGATCTGGTTTTCAGTGATTTCAGAGGCTCGATTCTTAGGGCTGAAGAGTTGGCTTTAGAGGTCAGGAGAGCTTGCTGCTTCAGAGGACTGGAGTTTGGCTCCTAGTCCCTATATAAGCAGGATCACAACCACCGATGACAGCAGCTCCAGTGGAGCCAGCACTCTCTTCTGGTCCCTTTGGGCATCTGAATTCACATACACAAACACATAATTTTTTAAAAGTTTGATTCTTTCATTTGGTTTGGTTCTAATAATATGAATTTCATAAAAAGCCACTGATTTACTGTGTGTCTTTACTCAGCACGAACTGCCAGGGTTTTACTGCTGTGAACAGACACCATGACCAAGGCAACTTTTATAAGGACAACATTTAATTGGGGCTGGCTTACAGGTTCAGAGGTTCAGTCCTTCTTTTTTTTTTTTTAAGAATTATTTATGTATATGAGTACACTGTTGCTGTCTTCAGACACACCAGAAGAGGGCATCAGATCCCATTACAGATGTTTGTGAGCCACCATGTGGTTGCTGGGAATTGAACTCAGGACCTCTGGAAGAGTAGTCAGTGCTCTTAGCCGCTGAGCCATCTCTCCAGCCCCTTGGATTGGTTTTTACACCCAGACACTTATACAACAAAAGAATCATCCTGTCCAGCTCTCCTCCTACAAGAATGAAGCAGTGTACTCAACACACTTTTGCCCCTTTCTTTTCTTTTTCTCTCTCCTCCTTCTTGTGTTTCCTTTTAAGACAGTCTTTCTATGCCTTCCAGGCTGCCCTCACACTGATTTCAAGCTAGTAGATCAGAATGACAATTGTGTGTGTTTGGGTGTTGTCTGCATGTTTGTCTGGATGTGTGTACGAATGTAGAGGCCAGAGTTTGATATGGGGTATTGTAGGTCTCCATCTTATTTTTTGAGATAGGGTCTCTCTCTCATTTAACCTGGAGCACATTGACTGGCCAATGAGCTCTAAGAATCATCTTCCTTAGCACTGGGACCGCAGGTGTGCCCACTCCGCCCACCTTTTGTGTGGGTGCTGGTCCTCCTCCATATCGAGTGAGACATCTTCCCAGACCCCAGAGCACACATTTTAATTAGTTTATCATTATAATATGTAAAACAAAATATAAATGACCAGTTTGCTGCCCAGACATGAGGCAAAGATAGAGCAAGATTTTAACTGTACTAATTACTTTTCTGTTGCTGCGATTAAATACCATGCACAAGGCAACTTACAGAAGAGTGAGCTTGTTTGGCTGTACAGCTCCTGATACTCTAGCCTCCAGTGCTGAGATTAGAGGTGCTGGGTACCAACCCCCCCGGCTTATTTTTATTTTTTTAAAGATAAGGTCTCATTCTGTAGTCCTGACTAACCCGGGACTGTCCATCTTCCTGTTTCTACTCATATGTGCTGAGTATACACGAAGGTGCTACCTGGCTAGTCTTAAAAATGTTTTACCTCCTTTTTTTCTTTTTGGAGTGAGCACCTCTTTACGTAGCCCAGGCTAACTTGAACTCTGGATCCTCTTGGCTTGGGATCAACTACTGGCATACCAGGCCTGTGCCAAAGCCACTGGTTCTAAATGTACTTTCTTATTCTTTGAAACAGAGTCTTGTACAGCTCAGGTTGGCCTGGAACTCACGTGGTTCCTCCTGCCTCTACCTCCTCAGTACTGAATAACCACATTCACCTTTAAGATGTGCATTTTACACCAAGCCCATTAGGGGAAAAAAAGGCAATCTATAATAGTGTATCCAGTTTTAACAGAAGTCAAAAACATCCTCTTCTGGATTCTCAACATCAGCGTATTTTCTAGATTGGATTACTTACAACGTGATGGTCAAATGACAGTAACATGGTAATAGTTAACAGGACAGCTGTTATTTATTGGGAGCCACAGTTTATGTCAGGCATCCTGATAAGTAATTTATATCTTCAATCTCCAAAACGCCTTCCCGAGGTGGGTGGGCAGAAAGAAAAAGAAGAAAGCAATTAATTTATGTATGCGTGCTCCTTTGTGCATGCTACAACATACTCGTGGAGATCGGATAGCAACTGGGTGATAACACTCTTTCCTTCCACCCTGTGGATTCCAGGGATCAGACTCGGGTCGTCAAGCACTGTTTCGTGCCGTTGAGTCATCTTGTCTGTTCAGAGTAGGCATTTTTATCCCTATTTTATAGACGAGTAAACTAAGTTTCGGAGCAATTACTGGCAGTTCGTGGCAGAGCCGAGGCTATGATGGTTTCTAAATTCTCCGCCCAGCGGTGCAGCAAAAACCGCGAAACAACGCACAGACTAAAAAAGAAACAGACCGTCACTCTAGCCACTAAAAAACGGCAGAACTTTCGGGGACTGGCGCAGAAACCGGAAGATGAAGACGTCCCCGGAAACCAGGGCGCAGTTTCCGGTTGTGCGCAGGAAGTGGCTCGTCAGCGTGTCGCCAGCTTATAACGTAGAGGTGCAGTAGAGTTTGAGCCTCTCTTGCGCACGAGGTACTCGTGTCCCGCTTTCCAGCGTCTGCAGTGAAGATGTCCCATCCATCTCCGGCAGCCAAGCCCTCCAATTCCAAGAACCCGCGAGTCTTCTTTGACGTGGACATCGGCGGGGAGCGAGGTGAGCGGCGCGGACGGCTCAGCCGTTCCCGCGCCTGGGGCCTCCCTGCTGCGGTTCTTCTTGGCCCGCTGGCTGTTCGGCGGCTCGGGACCTGGGATCCGGAGGGAGAGAGCAGCCTAGAGCCCACCCGGAGCAAGACCTGGCGTCCACGAGTCCAGGTTGAGCCCTCTCCCTTGTAGGCGATGGCCTCAGTTCCGGTGGAAGTTTCTGGAAATTTCTACATCAGGAATCGTGCGTCCCTTACGTTTGTCTTTTTATTTGGTCGCACTTCCTTGCAACCTCTGCATCACCACTTACCAGAAAATAAAATGATTTGACGAGTGTGGTGGCTAGTTCGGTATGCTTTCTGGATATGTGTCTGCGGGGCTCTAGTCACGCCACGTGCCTCTTGGTACACGAAATACTCCGGGAGCTACCAAGTCATTTACATAGTCAAGTGACTTACTTGCTTAGTGCTTTTTCCTCATTACAATTATAGTAACAGTTTAAGTAGGCAATCTTTTTTGCTGTTTTGGCATCATGGAATTGAGTGCCAGTGGTTAACCTAGGATTCGGAGCTGAGAAGCCCTAAGCTAGTGGTTTAAGCGGTGTGGGTCGAGACTCCTTGAAGGGGGGGTGTTAAACGACCCTTTCACAGAGTTGCATATCAGATATTTACATTATGAATCATAACAGTAGCAAAATTACAGTTATGATGAGGAACTGTATTAAAGGATGGAAGCATTAAGGTTGAGAATCAGTCTTAAGCCCTTGTGAACTGGGCGGGAACATGTGACTTGTAACTGAACTGAGCTTGTTCTGAAACGTATTAGAGTTGTAGGCCAGACCTACTGGGATGGGTGCACATACCTTTCCTGTGCAATCACTTTGTTTTGTAACAGATTTTATTGTTAATATCTTTTGGATTGTTAAGAAGGGAACTGTTGCAGAGGTTATAATAGGCAGTTTCCATAGACCACAGAAAGTGGCTTATGACCTTTCCTGGGCTGTGTCTTCTGTTAGTTACTTAGCGATTAGAAATTCTGAGTGCAGGGTCCCTGAGATAGCTCAGGAGGTAAAGGTGCCCGCCACCAACCCTGAATGCCAGAGGTTCTCCCATGATCTCCACGCTGCATGCCTCAGCCTCACACACACAATACATTTTTAAAAAGTCTGAATATTCTTTAAGTGATTCAGGATTTTAAACCATTTGTACATTGGACCACTGTGTCCTTCCTATGCAGCTAATCACCTGGATGCTGTAATTAGTTATAATCTTAAGTGTAATGTTTCAAATTTAGATATACGAAGCTTTCCTTAGACTAAATAGGAATATTAGACAAATGATGAGATCTAACAGTCTGTGGTTGGGCTTATCTTCAAGGGAGATGCAGTTTGTATGCACACCTGAGGCATTTGCGCGTTTTTCTCAGAGACCAACATAAAGCACCGATCCAGTGTCTGTCAAACCGTGAAAACATACACTGCTGTATACACAGTAGAATATAGCACTGCCGTCTGAAAGAAGATCTTATTTATAACTTTGTAGTTTAACAGAGGATATTAATGCTGAGTGAAATAAGCCTACTATAGGATCTCACTTTTGTGGACTCTTTAAAAAGTTGAACTCAGAGAAGTAGCATACTTCCCATTGCCTGGGGAGATGTCAGTCAAAGGATGTATACAATTTCATTTAAACAGAGGTAAGCTCAGATCTGTTACACAGCATTGTGACTACAGTTAATAGCATAGGTGGTTAAAAGAGAACTAAATGACTTGTCAGATGACATGTTAACCCTGGTTATGTATGTTAGTTATCTCTTTTGTTTACCCATTTAGTTTGCATACTGACAAGATGTCTTTTTCTTTTCCTTCAGTTGGACGAATTGTTTTAGAATTGTTTGCAGATATTGTTCCCAAAACTGCAGAAAATTTTCGTGCATTGTGTACAGGAGAAAAAGGAACTGGATCTACGACTGGGAAACCTCTCCATTTTAAAGGATGCCCCTTCCACCGAAGTATGTGTATAAGTTTCCTCTCTCCAAATATCTTGATACACATAGAGTCCTGCTCTTAGGACGGAAGAAGAGTGTTCATTTCTTGAGGGGTACTTGGTCACAGAATCAGTGTACAGCTCAGTGTCATAAAGGTTTGGCTGTGAGCAGTAGGATTGATTGTGGGAGTCTGCTAAAGTTTATCTGGACAGCTCTGGTCTCGCCAGTTTTCTAACTTTCCTCTTCAAACCATTTCATTGGGAAGAAAAAGCATGGCAGATAGATAAGCTGACCTGAGGTCATTTGATAGCCTGTGCAGAATAGCTTGTTAAGTATTTGACAGTTGGTGTCCGTAACACCTTGGTAATGTGTGATTAAACTGTTACTTCACACAGATTACCTGTTGTCCAGTGGTCTCTAGGTTCAGTAGAGTTCAGGAGCCATATGCACTCATTTTGTTTTCTCAGCTAATGAAAGTCTAAGTAAACACATTTATGAATAAACAAGTAAATGACAGTGTCAGTAATTTTCCTGTACTGCAGGGGATTTAATCTAGGGCGTTACTATACCCCTGATGTACACCTAGTCCAGCAGTTTGATTTTCCTTTTTTTTTTTTTTTTTTGGTTTTTCGAGACAGGGTTTCTCTGTGTAGCCCTGGCTGTCCTGGAACTCACTCTGTAGACCAGGCTGGCCTCGAACTCAGAAATCCGCCTGTCTCTGCCTCTCAAGTGCTGGGATTAAAGGCGTGCGCCACCACTGCCCGGCCAGTTTGATTTTCTTAAAAATACTATTTATTGAAAAAAAATGAGCCAGGTGGTGGTTGTGCATATCTTTAATCCTGGCACTCAGAAGGCAGAGGCAGGTAGATCTCTGAGTTCTAGGACAGCCAGGACTGTTACATAGAGGAACCCTGTTTTGAAAAAAACCAAAAGGAAAAATATAAACACTGATTTTTAAAATGTTTTAAACTTGACCTACTTTTGTATTTAATAACATATGAAGTATGCTAACAAAAGTGTATGTAGAAAACCGTTAACACGGGAAGGGAGGGATGGTACAACAGTTAAGAACACTTAACTGCTCTTCGAAGAGGACTCAAGTTGGATGCCCAGAGTCCATGTTTGTTGGTTCACAACATCTTGTAACTCTAGCTTCAGGGAATCTGAACACCTGGCCCCTGCAGACACTGCACATGCATGGCATACACGTACACAGACTCATACACATAAATGATGCTGAAATGAAAATAGTTTACATAGTAGATTTAGCATTGCTTATAAAAGTTGGCTTAACTATTCTTACAAAAAGTAGTTGACTAGAGTTGGGAACTAGGCACTTGAACCGTTCCTTAAATCTAAGGTTATTGATTGGGTTTACACTGTTTTTACAAATGTAATTGGTACGAAACATCTGCTTTTTAGTCTTGAATTTTGGAACATGTTAGGCAGAGAATACTGTTATGATTTATATGAATTTATATATAATATTTTTTTGGTGATGGATTCTGCTTAGACTTCTTGGGCAGAGTTATCACAGGCTTTTCTTAATTTTTGTTGCTACGAGAAATGTAAGTTCTGTAACTCTTTGAGAGGGAGAGAGCCCAAGGAAGCTGCACATGCCTACCTCCCAATTCTGTGTTTCTTTGTCTCTTGACTAGCTGTGTGTTTATTATTGCAGTATAGTCCAGTGCTGGGTCCTGTGAACAGACAGTTCTTTGAACATGGAGTGGGCGGGCGGTCTAGTCCTCATGAGTGTTCAACACTATTAGGAATATTTAATGATTATTTAGCAAGCATTACTGAGTAAGTATCTACAGCTTTTTTTCAAGGAATAAGATGATATTTAAGGAATTCATTGTTGGAGAAGACAATTATTACATGTAATAAAATGGAAGTAGAGTTAGCGTAATGATGGAAGCTAAGTCTACCTTCTGTGTTTTGGTAACACTTTTGTACAGAGATACATGGGGATATCTTTGACTTAGTGCAGAGAGCTAACTTCTTGAGAATTTGTGGGGAGTCACTAATAAGTATGTTGGAGTTAGGTTGTGAGAAGTCTTCAAGTAGAGTTGATGGCTCGAGGCAGGGGAGGAGAGTCAGGGCATCACAGGGAGGAGGGCCGGGGCACTACTAAAGTTGGACTTAGGAAGTTGTCTTTATTACTCATTCATTAGCACTGCAGAGATCACCTGCTTCAGTTACTAATGGTCATATTCCTTTTTTTTTTTTTTTTTAAGTTATT
>CM052704.1:57728383-57746212 GCA_028551405.1 Uromys caudimaculatus
TTGCTGCCCCCCCCCCCCCCCCCGTACTAGGGCCTCTTATTCCAGACAAGTGGTTCATCACTCAGCTGCCCTTTCCCATTTTCTATTTTGAGACTGGGTCTTGCCTAGCTGCTTAGGTTAGCCTTAAACTCATTCTAGCTTAGCCACTTGAACTCCCAATCCCTAATACTTATTACCCTCCTTAGGCACTGAGAATACAGACCTGTGTCAATAAGCCTGGTATGGAATATACTTCTCTTATAAAGAGACCATATTTCTAAATAAGCATTTTTAAGGGTGCGTGGTACTGGGGATGAGCTCAGAGTCTTGTGCACGCTAGGCAAGTTCTCTACCATTTGAGCCACATGCCAGTGCAGTATGCATCTTTGATATGGAAAGGTTTATCCAGTAGCAGTTTGCTTTTTGAGACAAGGTTTTACTGTGTAATCCAGGGTGGTCTTGAATTTACCATCCTCCTGTATTTTGCCTCCTGAGTGCTGGATGACAGATAAACAGAAGTTTATCTAGTTTATGCCTGGCCAGTATGATATTTTGCAAAAATAGTGTACTCATTTCACTACAATCAGTTTTTATATGCTTCAGTTAAGCCAATGAGTTTTTAAGCTTCCATATGGCAAAATTGATCCCAGGAAAAATGTTCTCATTATTGTAAGGATGGTAACTTGTGCATCTTTATCCTTGAATTTGAAGAACAACAAAACCATCGCTAATATCCAGGATGTCAGGGGATTTTCCACCTAGCGGATATGGTTAATGTTCGGGGTGTATTGCACCATTCCCGTTTTAAGAACAGACATGTAAGTACAAAAGTAAAGTGATGTCTTTGGCAATGAGGAATATAAGCAAGGTAATTAGGGTGACTTGGAAAGAGAATTTCTATTGCTCAGTTCTGTCACTACACCAGAGAGCTTATTAAAGAGAGAGAAAGAGGGACTGGAGAGATGGCTCAGTGGTTAAGAGCGCCGATTGCTCTTCCAAAGGTCATGAGTTCAAATCCCAGCAACCACATGATGGCTCACAACCATCCATAATGAGATCTGATGCCCAAAGACAGCTACAGTGAGCAGGGCCAGAGCGAGAAGAAAAAAGTGTCTGAAGATAGCTAAGGTGTACTTGCATAAAAATAAATCTTTTAAAAAAAAAAAAAAAGAGAGAAAGAGATCGAGAGACAGGCAGGCTGTTTGTATTCTTACCTCAGAGTCAATATTAAAATACAAGGGGCTGTGGAGAATAATAATATATAGTTTAACACATGTAAATGCTAAATATGACTATGAGACAAGTTGAGTATCCCTTATATGAAGTGCTCCATGCTAGAAATATTCCAGTGTTACTTGTATTTTGAAATATTTGAATAGATTTTATAGGCTGAACGTTCCTTATCTGAAATGTGAAATGTGAAAGTTGTGGCTCAGAAGTTTTAGATTTTGTAACGTGTCTGAATTTGGTTTTTAGATTACAGATGTTCAACTTTTAGGTTGGCACTGGTTGTGCAGACCAAGCTGGCCTTGAACTCACAGAGATCACCAGTCTCTGCCTCCTGAGTTCTGGGATTTAAAAGCACATGTGACCACACCCAGCCCATGTGATAGTTGAAAATTTAGAGAGTTCAAGTTAGTAGGTAGGAGACACAATAAGGAGGTTTGAACACTTAAGCTAGGCAAATTGGGCTTTCAGGCGTCTGACTTTTTGCTAGGCTGGACTAAAAATACAGACTTCAAAGTGAAAGTGATGGCAACAATGGGGGAAAGACAGTGGAAGCCAAGGAAAGAAGCTTTCTGTCGAGTGAGTAGGGAAGGGAAAGCCCCAGGAAGGCTGTCAGGGATGATAGGCTCTTCAACCACTGCACTGATTAAAGACGGGAGGCGAGAGGAAGAGATGACTGGCTGTGGCATTGTGCACATTCAGTGACCCTGAAAGCAGAATCGGGCTTAGATGGATAGAGGTATCTCAGTGGGAAAAGTAACAGGAGCTGTAAGGCATGCACTAGAGGAATGCCTTCAGAAAGCTAAGCTAGCAAAGCAGAAAAGCAGAGGAACTGGCTTGCCCTTGAACAGGCTGAGTGCAAGCATAGTCTCTGAGTTTACCTGAATGGAAGCCATAAATTGGAATTATTTTCCAAATTAGACAAGTACTTATCTGAATAATTTGTCTAAATTCAATATGACATTACTATTCTCAGTTTGGTGAAAAAGAAGAATCGTAATGTAGGCTTCTTTCTGATGGTGGGAAGATTATAGGGATTCTCAGAAAAGTAGTAACTGTCACAGAAAGAGCAAGGTTAATTATTAGATGTCCTTAGTGTGGCATCTTCATCTTTAAGACTGAGGTGTAGGCATCTCTTGTAGATGGCCAGTTTAGAAATGACCTGGTAGTTCTTAAAGTAAAATCAGAGGAAAAGGTACTTAAACATTTATAGGTGAAATTGATGTAAAAGTAAAGTGTAGTAGTACACCCTGTCTATTTTAGGTGAAGAGTCAATAAAAGGAAGTGCATTCTAGGCTTCTAACTTGTTTCCTCTAATGGTTTTTATCTCTGCAGCATGACCGGGAGGGTTTGCTGAGCATGGCAAACGCAGGCCCCAATACGAATGGCTCTCAGTTCTTTATCACAACAGTTCCGACTCCTCATCTGGATGGGAAACATGTGGTGTTTGGTCAAGTAATAAAAGGACTGGGTGTGGCAAGGATGCTTGAGAATGTAGAAGTGAACGGCGAAAAACCTGCCAAAGTAAGTAAACGTGACAGTGAAACACACATAGCAGCTTAGTTACATGTCGGAGAAATACAAGTTACAGGGTCAGATAATTGTTGCCTTAGAAAAGTAGGACAGAGGTTAGGATGCTTTTGCTATAGGAGCCTGGACTGGCAGGAGGGGCCTGGGCTGACAAGGCCAAGAAAATTAGTTTAAAGGCGATATATTTATTTTTTTCTTCGAGATCTGGCTTTCCTTGAATTGTGTAGTAGTCCTGTTGTCTGAGCTAACCCTACTCTAGTGCTAGGATCAATTACTATGCCCAACAAAGTGATTTTAATACTTCTTTCTATCAGCTTCAGTGTGATCTAACAAAGTGATCCGTGTTAGATGGCCCAAGTCTTCCCATTACCATGAGACTTGTGTCGGTACTAGTTAACTATAATGCACTGTAGAAAGAAGATAGTGAGCACACTGTTGTTTAACTAGAAGTTTGCCATAGATCTTGTTACTTTTCTTGATCTGCTTTTATGCCTTGCATACATTGCTTAATTGTTTCAGGTTATATCATATTCTAAATGCCCATGAAGCAAGGTGACTATGAGAGACCCATAAAGCAACCAGGCAGTGCACAGGAATTAGAAACCCAGCTATTTGTTGGAAGTATGCCAACCAATAATACATGACAGACTGTATCACCTGAGACAGCTTCATGCATAGTGACGCTGCTCTCAGTTCACTGTGTTCATAGCACAGTCCCTAACAGTAAAGTACTTCGAAGAGTGACGTTGTATTAGTTGGAGTGTACATCAAAGGAAGTTCTGTAATTAGAGCAGACGGCTGTGTCCCTGACAAGGCTGTGACATGAGGAGTAGTGTATGTACCTTTGAGCTATGCAGCCTTCAAAGTAGACTCTAAGATCTCTGAATACTCACTTCAGCTTAATGTTTTTTCAGCTGTGTGTTATTGCAGAATGCGGAGAATTGAAGGAAGGGGATGACTGGGGAATATTCCCCAAAGATGGCTCTGGTGATAGTCATCCAGATTTCCCCGAGGATGCAGATATAGATTTAAAAGATGTGAGTACTTTCAGATGAATACATTTAATTACTTAAGTATGTAGTACTAAAAGCTTGGTTAGCCTGTCATATGATAGAACCTTAGCATTCAGTCACATTATTTACTAACACTCAAAATATTTATGTCCTTTTATACAGGTAGATAAAATTTTATTAATATCTGAAGACTTAAAAAACATTGGCAATACTTTTTTCAAGTCTCAGAACTGGGAGATGGCTATTAAAAAATATGCGAAGGTTTTAAGGTAATAAAGCATTTTTAACAAGTTACTTTATATTTATAATAAGTTACTTTTAGAATGTATAAACAGTTATGAGCTAAACTCAGAATCGCTCATATTTAGCAAATTATTTGTGTAATAACAGCTGTTTTGAAAGAGTAATTTCTTGGAGGTTGTGGTGCGCTGGGGAGGCAGAGGCAGGTAGACCTTTGGGTTGGAGGAGGCTAGCCTGGTCTACAGAGTTAGCTCCAGAACAGCCCCAGGGCTACACAGAAAAACCCTGTCTCAAAACAACAACAAAGAGTGGGACAGGGATTGCATACTTTGACAAGTTCCTCCCTGTTGTCTGAGGTGCTGGTGGTCCCAGGCCCCCGTCATGTTAGCTCTGAGCTACAGTCAGCCTCATTTGACATGTCACTTCAATACCTTAGCCCTGCTTTAGGATGCTCTTATGACTACTTTGCTTTTTTTATCTGGAATAAGCAATTGCTCTAAGTCAATTCCTTTTGGAGAAAGGAAACAAGAAGCTAAGTTCTAGGGACCAGATCCTCAGCTTGACTTCTAGGATCTTTTCAGGAAACAAGTCAATGTTACATGGCTGGCAAAATAGCTGAGTGAGTAAAAGCACTTACTAATTAAACCTATGACCTAAACTTCCTAGGATCCACAGTAAAAGTAACTGACTCCCCAAATCTGTCCTCTGAGAGAGAGAGAGAGACACACACACACACACACACACACACACACACACACACACACACACACACACACACTCTCTCTACATAGTTCTTTGCCTCTTCCCATTAAGTTGTCCTAATATAGGAATACTGTTTCTAAACATAATTACATTGGAAAGTATATAATACAAACCTGAGTTGAACATAATTGGGTATAGGAATGGGAGTTAATATTAGTTGTTAGCTTTGGGGGAAAGTTGATGTAAAAATATGGCCTGGAGAAATAGGGCTAGGAGTGTAGCTCAGAGGTGGGAAGTGTGCCTAGCAGGCTCTGGGTTTAATTTCTTGCATCTGAAGAAAAAGCAACATCAACAAATTGTGATCATCAAGTATTAGACAAAATGCTGAAGAAGCAGTGTGGAGTTTTATGCTACTTTTATTAATGTTTTCTAGGTACGTGGATAGTTCAAAGGCTGTTATTGAGAAAGCAGATATATCCAGACTGCAACCTATAGCCTTAAGTTGTGTGCTGAATATTGGTGCTTGTAAATTGAAGATGTCAAACTGGCAGGGGGCAATTGACAGTTGCTTGGAGGTAAGTCTGTGTGATTTTTTTTTTTTTTTTTTTTTTGCTTGTCAAGTTAGAAAAAGACAATAGTCCTTAATGTATTTTAATTGCCTAGCACCTAATGAGACTTGACGAAATGTGACTTAAGTCATCCTGTCTCTAGTTTGGATTGCCAGTTCTTTCTGTAAATTCATTAATTTTGCTTTTAATATTGTCACGTGATATCTACTAAGTACTTTGCTATTATTTCTCCAAGCATGTTTATCTGCTTATTTATTTGTATTTATGAGCTAGGCATGAACACAAAGCCTTGAATGATAAAGAATATAGGTATGAGTGTGACCCACACCTGTCATCCCAGCCCTGTGGAGGTAGAGGTAGGAAAATCAGAAAGTCATAGCCATCCTTTACTATGAGAGACCCTGCCTCAAAAGCAAGACTAAACTAAAGCATGTGTGTAGACACGCTTTCTCTTTTGCCTATGTGCAGGGTTTTCTGCTTTGCTTTATGACCGAGATAAATCCTAAGCAAAGTCTTGGCTTTTTTGAAACAGGGTCTTATGCCCTTTAGGTTAACTTAACACTTAAGCATTCCTGCCTGGCCTTTCAAGTGCTGGGATCAAGCATGGTACCACCATGCTGGGCTCGGCTTATTGTCATTGTGTACCTATTGTGCCTATATGGCCATGGTGCATATACAAGAGTTAGAAGACAACACTTACAGAGTCGGTTCTCTCTTTCCACCCTTGTGAGGATCCCAGAGATTGAGCCTAGGTTCACTTGCATGGCAAGTGCCCTTATCCATTGAGCCAGCTTGCTGGCCAATTTTATTTACTTTTAAAAAAGCCTGCATGATCAAAAAGCTATGGATAGGACACAGTGGGCAGACAGTTTCTACTTTGGATCCAGACTGGTTACTATTAGAATACACAGAAAGATACTTTGTCCTAATGTAGTCCATCCAGGTACATTGAATGGTACTTTGAAAAAAATTTCCAGACTAAATGTTTTTTGCACATTAAGCAAGAACTAACGTAAGACCTGGATGTGCATCTTAGTGGTATAGTAGTACTTGTGTAGGTTACAAGGCTACCCTTCAGTCGCAGCAGCCCGTACCCTTTGCTTAAGTAGGTGGAATAAATGATAAGAAATGTATACACATATATTTAGAAGGGAATGTACAATAGAGGAACGTGCCACAGAGAAGGTCCACTCTGGATCTCTTCTGTAAGGCAGGTAATATTCCATCTTAAAAAAAAAAAAAATCTCAGTATTGGCTCTCTTAAGAGCTATCATGCCAACAGAATATATATTGCTTTAAAAATATTTCAGGAGAGAGACTTGTTAAAAGTTGTTCATGTTTGTAGTATAATTGCCCCTCCCCCCAGTGTCCTTGGGTTCTCAGGTAAACATGTAGACTCATATTCCTCATTACCTATAAACCTAGCTGGATACATATTTACATGGCATTCATGTGACTTGTGTACCCCTGGATTTTGATTTTCAGGTGGTGGTGGACTGTCCTTGAAGTGACAGGATACTAGATGATGACTGTATTTAAACTTTTATTTAAAAAAAAATTTTTTTTCTTAATAAATAGTCTGGGTCCACTTGGACTAGAACCATTGCTGAGAACAGCACTCTGGAGACTGATAAGAAACTATCCTTTTCCACACCCACTCATAGCCTTCTTCTGGTAAACCCCCTACCTCGTGCTGGCTGGCACGTGCTCTAGCTCCAGTGACTTGGAGCCGATTGATAACAGGTACTTTTAGATACAAATACTGATTTTATAACTTTCTCATAGGCTCTTGCAATGGACCCTTCAAATACTAAAGCACTATACCGAAAGGCGCAAGGATGGCAAGGATTAAAAGAATATGATCAAGCATTGGTAAATGTTGTTATTATTGTTTTATAATAATCACCTTAAAAGTCTTAATGTCTAATGTTTCTTAAATTCTCTTCCCCACTGAAGGCTGATCTTAAGAAGGCACAGGAGATAGCCCCGGGAGATAAAGGTAAATTGTAAGATTTTGTAGTGACGCTTCATTTTGTTTTTCAAAAGTGGATACTCATGAGCCAATGTACAGTTAACCTTGACAGCTGTTTTTGTTCACGTATCGTAGAGTGCCTCTTACTGGGCCAGGCACCGATTATATAGTAAATAGACGAATATCCAACATCCCTGCCTTATGCAGAGTTTACATTCTAATTCTGCTCAAGAATGTACTAGCTTTTTAATATGACTTCATACTACTTCTGTGAACCTCATTGTGTAGATGCAGGTTCTGTTACAACAGTGCTAGTCAGAAGGTCAGCACTAAGAAAGGACTCATTTCCATCTTAAAGTTCAGGACATTCCTTCCTCAAGGAATGTGGCTGTGACCAAACATTCTCTGTATTGGGTATGTTGCAGAGTAGCTAAGATAGAAAGATATTGGAGATGAAGTGACACTAGGTCTAAATATTACTGCTAAAAAATGCACCTATGCCAAGGGAGAGTTATTGTCACTAATAGGTTGTTGGGTTTTTTTCCCAATTTTTTAGATGCTTTGAAATTTAATTAATTGTTTCCCTTTTTCCCCCCAGCTATCCAGGCAGAATTGCTTAAAGTCAAACAAATGATAAAGGCACAGAAAGATAAAGAGAAGGCCGTGTATGCAAAAATGTTTGCTTAATAAGGATTGAACTCTCCTTCACTATTGTACATTGATTATATAAAGGACAATGTCCATTACTGTCTACACGATCCCTGATGTGATTCCCTTGGTCTTTGCCATTGTTTACATAGCAGTGCTGACATAGGTTCCTTCTAATAAAGTGTTATAAAGTATAGTGACTCTCATTTTAAAATGTTTCTGTCTGCATTTTCACCAAGAGGGGTATCTGGCCAATCTTTAAACTCTCTCACTAAGTTTTAGGCTTTGTGGTCCATCTAGCCCAGTAATTCTCAACCTGTTCATCTACTGGAAAACACAGATATTTTTACATTACAGTTCAGAACAGTTGCAAAATTACAGTTAGGAAGTAGCAATTATGAAGTAGCAATAAAAATAAATTTATGTTTGGGGGTCACAACATGAAGCACTAGGAAGGTTGAGAACCAGTGATGTAACCTATCACATTTATGTGTATAAAACCAGTGGGCATGGCTATGTTTCAACAAAACTTTATAAGTGTTAAGCTCTTGGATGTCCTTTCCTGGTCTAGAATACACATTTGTTTTTATACTTGAAGATTTTAAGTTTTGCAAGAACTTATTGTAGAAGCCTAGTAGTACAAGTTTCTGTTGGTACTGGAAGGACTTGTAAGTAGATGCTCCATCATTTATTTATAAAGTTTTATTTATGACAAATATTTCATGATTTTATGGGGCAACTTTAGATACAAAGTTTTTTACTTCAATAATGTTTGAAGGACACTTGTTCAGAAGTTATCTAAACATACAGGAAGTTAGTTTGGCATACATTTCAGTTATATTGAAACTGGCTATCAATTGTGCCAGTAAATGAAGGCACTTGTGTTTTACATGCCATTGTAAGCAGGTCCTCCTCCACCCTCTGGGACCACCCAGTTAATATTTTGGCTTGGGTCTTTGATATCACATGTTTTACAATGCACACAGTTCTGAGCATTTATCTGTAATCGAAATCCATCACCTTGTTCCAAAGGAACAAATTCATAAACTCCTGTAAAAAAAAAATTATATATATATTTAAGTATGCAACAAAAAGCAAATAATGAAAAAATGAGTGGAAATTAAAATCTTAGAACTATGGAAATCTTTGAGGCTTTCATGTTTACTCCAAGAGACCATCTGATCTTGGTGTATGTTGCTGCTATTAGTATAAACTAATCACACAAAAGAAGTACAGCAGTATTCTCTGGGTTAGTTAACAAGTTAAACAGATTGGCCCCAGTCCTTCCTTCTGACAGTTAATAGTGCATTATAACTTTTAAAAGTCAAGATAGGGTCTTATTCTTGATGAGTTTTATTTACCTTCTAATCTCACTTGAGCACACAGTAATTTTCATATACCTGAGTACCATTTATTCTACCATATTATTTAATCTTATTAATTTTAACTGAAAGCTCTAAGCACTTAAGATTCAGTACTTGCGATGAATTTAAAGTTTAGTGTCAGTCCTTGAATTCAGTCTGGTCATAATGTCTATACAAGTACACATAAGTCGTCATTTTAGAACAGCTTTTAAAAAGATTCAAAACAGGTGTTTGTTTTCTATAGCTCGTTTGTCTGAGGGTAGACATGAAAGCTCCAAAGTAGAGCTAAGCAAAATTCCTACTATTTTATCATTGTTACTCAGGACATTCAAGAAAAGAGTTTCGTTAAGGGTGCTGAATGAACTCTGTGTGTGTGTGTGTGTGTGTGTGTGTGTGTGTGTGTGTGTGTGTGTGTGTGTGTGTGTGTGTGTGTGTGTATGGTGTAGAATCTTGAACTGGGAAATTGTTAAATGTTTAGGGACACAAAGATTGTTACTCACCTGCAGGGCAGAATCGCTGCTCAGGCCCATCATATATTGACAGATTTCTATTAACAGGTATGCTGTCATCCTTTAAGGTTAAATGTGCTGGCTGGTCATGTTCATGATTAGTACCACTCAAAGCCACAGAGGATAAGAGGTCAAAACTGATCTGTCCATCAGGTTTCGGATACTCAATGGGTGTACAATCCTTGGCTGGCTTGAGCTGATCAGAGTCTGAGCCTTAAGCAATTTTGAGGAAGATGTTTAATACAGTAACATTTTCCAGGACTCACCCTTTTTTTTTTTTTTTTGTGATTCAGGCAGCTCATGCTAAGTCTTTTTTTTTTTTTGGTTTTTCGAGACAGGGTTTCTCTGTGTAGCCCTGGCTGTCCTGGAACTCACTCTGTAGACCAGGCTGGCCTTGAACTCAGAAATCCACCTGCCTCTGCCTCCTAAGTGCTGGGATTAAAGGTGTGCCACCACTGCCTGACGCTAACAGTCTTTTACCATTGAACTTCATTCTCAGTCCCTCAATTAGCCTTAACTGTCTTGCCTTTACCTCCCATGCCTGGCCTGTCTCAAAATACCCCCTCCCCCAATACCCAAACAGAACCATATTTACCATGTCTCTGACAAGCGAGTTTAAAATGGCTACGAGGGTGGAGATGAGCTTAATGAAAGTGTTTGCTAGTGAGCAGCTATGTAGCCTGAGGTCCCCTAACACTACCAAAAAGAAGAAGAAAAGACCCTATAACAAGGTTATACTCTATTAATAGGTGTACCCCAGACATACATTTTTCCATATGCAGGTACTTAAGATCAATACTAGCATTAAGTATGTTTGAATTACCTTTATGTTTTAGAGTCCATGGCTCCATTCCTCTCAATATCCAGTAAAATATTCCAGTGTAAATCATCCCTCCATATACGCCCAGGATCCCATGGCAGGATGGCCTTATATTTCTAACAGCACGTAGCTCCTTCCATACCCAGGACTGCTTCAAATTGTCCTCATACTCGGTTACATGGAGTCCTTTTATGAAAATAGATGGTGAGGTTTAGTTTTTAAAAACACGGTCGTGGACCCATGCGGAATCACATAAATGTCATCTTTTAACAAGAAAGGTGTGTGAGTGTGTGTCTTGATATGCCTTCCTTTGGCTGGCACTGGGGCTTTGTGCATAGTAGGCAAGTACACCTTAAGTTTTATACTGGAAACATAAAAAATTGGTTTGCAAAGGGAAACAAGTTCAGGCTTATTTATAAACGTGCTTTAAAAAGAAACAAAGCTATCACTAAACTTTTATTGTGAGTGGAATCGTGTCCCTGCAAGAATTATCTTTCGAGGTCCGATTGGACTCACTCCTTGTACCCGACTGACTATGATAGGATGGTTATAGACATAATTGGGGTCTCCTAGAATAGAGTGGGTCCCTAATCGATTAGACATGTCCACTTTACAAGAGACAAACAGGTGATAGTGAGGTGCCAGGCAGAGAATGGAGGAAAGAATGTATAAATCAGGCTGAGAGGGGTATGGGGAGATAGAAACTTCAGAGAGCATGCTCCTTGGTTATGAACCCCTGCTGCAGAACTTGTAAAGAACAACTTGTTTAAAGTTATATAGTTTGTTAAGAGTGCAACTAAGAAATCCATCTTTTGGGGCATGGGGTACAGATGCTAGGGATTAAATCCAGTGCTTCATGAACACTGGGCAAGTGCTATGTCTAGTATGGTGCATTTAATCTTTAAGGTGAGCAATTGATTTTTTTTTTTTTAAAGATTTATTTATTATATGTAAGTACACTGTAGCTGTCTTCAGACACTTTTTCTTCTCTCTCCAGCCCCGCTTGCTCTGGTCCCACTTCAGACACCCCAGAAGAGGGCATCAGATCTCATTACGGATGGTTGTGAGCCATCATGTGGTTGCTGGGATTTGAACTCACGACCTTTGGAAGAGCAGTCAGTGCTCTTAACCACTGAGACATCTCTCCAGCCTCCGAGCAATTGATTCTTAACTGACTTGCACAAACTACAAAGTGATTATACTCTTTAGTTAGTGGTTTTCTGTTAAAAATTTCAAGGGATTTTATTCCTTTTTATAACAGTAAATTCTAGGGTCATCTGGTACTATGTATACATGGTACAACTACAATATGGCTTATGGTTCCCTAGAACAGTACTTGAAAAGCTAAGAGAACATTCTACCTACCTTTTGCACTTCATCTTGTCTATCCTGCCTTGTCTAAAGTATCTCCTCGGCTTTTACTGGTTTTCTTGTCTCCTAACAAGCCTATGTGCTAGATCTTCATTCTTAAGGCACTTGAAGGCATAGCCAAGCTGCACTTACTGCTGTTTTCAGGGCTTGGGATCAACCAAACCCAGAGCCTTGTTCATGCGAGGCAATCTTTCAACCACTGAGCCCAAGTCCCTGAGCTGCTAATTCTTAGTAGAACACTGGCTATCTGTAATTCTAAGGACTAGGTTTATATTCAAAGTGTTTAGAACTAAAAGTGAACAAAGTCTGGAGATTTTGTCCAGGTGCCAAGAGACAGTAGGTAAATTAAGCAAAATACAGTGTGTCCCACGATGGCACGTGACACTAAACAGCTCACAGTAGGAGGCCGTGTGCACCCCAGTTGGTGTGGTTTAGAGGCTGCCTGAGAGCGCTGTCTGAACAGAGGTGAAGACCATGAGCAGAGAGCATGCATGACGCGTTCAGGCCTAGAGGCCAGTGGCTGCAATGCACGCCTGGAAATGAAGTCAACAGCTGGGGGATGTAGTTTAACGGTAGGATCCTAGGTTCAATCCCCAGTACTGGCAAGGAAAAACAAACAACAACCCCCCCAAAAAGCAAGCAAGCAACTAACCAAACCCCAAACTGGCAACCATGGAGCTGAGGTTCCATTGGCTATACTTTATGTAATTACAGTGTTTCTTGTAAGCTTTTGAGAACAATAAAAGCACTTGCCAAGTAAGTAGAATGCCCTGAGTGCAGTTCCTGGAATCTGCATAAATGTATGAATGTATGAGAACTGATTTCCAAGTTTGATATGGAACTAGAGAGATGACATGTGTAGTTAGGAACATTTAATACTTGTCCACTAACTCCTACACATTACATGTACTATAATAATAGTAAAAAATAATAATAGTAAAAATAAAATAGTAGCAAATATTAATAGTAAAAAACAGCCGGGCAGTGGTGGCACATGCCTTTAATCCCAGCACTTGGGGGGCAGAGGCAGGTGGATTTCTGAGTTCGAGGCCAGCCTGGTCTCCAGAGTGAGTTCCAGGACAACCAGGGCTACACAGAGAAACCCTGTCTCAAAAAACCAAAAAAAAAAAAACAAAACCAAAACCAAAAAAACCCCCCAAAAAACACAAAAAAACAAAAACCCCAAAAAACCAATAGTAAACAGTAATAATAGTAAAAATATAGTTAATAATTATACATAGTAATATATAGTATATAATATTTATACTATTATAGTAAATAATGATGTGTATTTATTATATATACACTATTTTATATATAATATATAGGCAATTCCAAAGTAAATATATACTATTCTATAATAGTATATAAAATTATAAATAACATACTATAAATAACAAAAATTAAAGAGAAAACTGGGTTTCAGAATTAGAAACTTGCTAGGAGTCATTTTATAATTAATTGATTTAGAGACAGGGTCTCATTGCATAGTCTGGATTGGCATGAAACTCACAGAAGTCTGCCTGTCTCTCCTTTGATTAACAGTGTGTGCCACTGCCCAGCTAGACGGTCTCTTTACTATGGTGTTTGTGGTTGTTTTCTGCCACAGCAAAGTCATGTGATTTTGCTTACAATGTTTAGTAAGACTAGGTGGCTGATGTTGCCATTATCAGTGTTCTGCTTCTAGCCTATAGATACTTGGGAATCTGTGTGACACCTTTTTGAACCATTCCATATATGCAGTGCAGATGTACCATGAACTGAAAGAGGACGTCACTGGTATTTGACTTTGGATGTGAATAAAATGAATGTTAAAATTTGACAGGAAGGGCTGGAGAGATGGCTCAGTGGTTAAGAACACTGACTACTCTTCCAAAGGTCCTGAGTTCAATTCTAAGCTCACAACCATCTTTAATGGGACCCAGTGCCGTCTTCTGGTGTGTCTGAAGACAGCTATAGTGTACTCATATCCATAAAATAAATAAATAAATAAATCTTTAGAGACCATTTCTGACTGTCTTAGTATTTCTTTGATATAGGAGTTTCTCACCTGCAGTCTCTGACTGGAGATGTTCACTAGTTAGCTGCTTAAAGATTGACTCTGCTGCCAAGCTTCCACTTTTCATTGCCGTGTGGGTACCTTTGATCTTGGGAACATTCATGAAACCAGGACTACAACCAATTAGTAAGCCACCAGGAAAAGTGAGTTTTGGTATGGACTGAAAGGAAGATTCAGAATAATACATTTGTCAGCTTAAATGAAGCAAAACAAACAGAAATACTCCAAACCTAAAGCTGTAGGGCAAAGAAGACCAAACGTGAAGAGGAGCGCAGCACGGAGAGGGGACCCGCAGGGCATGTAGGGTTAGGACTATGGACAGCTGTCTAGTTTTTTTTCTTCCTATCCCATGCCTGACCTTTATGGGACAGAATTATCAAAACAATATATTTAAAATAACATGCTTTTGTTTATGTGTATCTGTCACAGTTCAAACATTTCCTAAGTTTGGGTGAAAATTGTAACTTCCTTTACATGTATTTTGGGAAATGATTCCATTATCTTTATTTCAGTCTGATATATATTGGTGAAGAATATACTCTAATGGCAATATAATGTCTAGGTGCTACTCTAAGCAAACTGAACTTTTAGTTTCTGATAAAACAACCAATGTAATAAAGGTATTGGCATTTTCAGTTAGTCAACAAAAATATATTGTCTAAGGAGCAGGAACCAAAATAAGGACTGCATGGGAATACGCACTCTACTTTGAAAAGGAAGTAAGCCAGTGCAGTTGGTCTTTGTTCATTTGCAGTTTTTCTGCTCTAGGGGCTTTCTAAATTCAGTCATAGACAGGCCTTTGTGGAGAGGGTGGTTGAGTGGTATAGTTTGGTGTTGGTTGAGACATAAAACTTGCCATCAGCTGCAAAAGAGGCATGGGGAAGGCTTTGTGGCCAGAGTTCCCACTAAGGGTAGAATTCTAGAGCAGGAAGCAAAACCTGAGCGCAGAAGGCATCAGAAAAAGACCATGCCTGGGTTGCTGAGGCAGTCAGTGGGTAAAGCTTGTGCTGTTGGGCTGGAGGACGAGTTCACTGACTCCCACTGTCCTGACCTCATGCATGTATGCACGTGTGCTTGCACACATGTATGAATGGCCTTGTTTATAATAATACCATATTGACTTCCCTTAACTTTATGAATACTGTTATAGGAACAGTGTCTTCAAAGCTTTATTTTAGAGTGCCCTCTCTGTTACTTTTCTAATAGATTAAAGAAAACCAAATGCCAATTTCTAAAATAGTTTGATGATCTAGACTATTAGAGGCAGAAGTGATCAAGCTTTAAATGTGACCCTGAAAGTAGAGGAGCTGCCTTCTTCCAGGTCACGGTCTAACATTTAGAGCTGCTTTTCAGATTGTCTTACCTGTCTGCCTGATACTTTCATAACTTCTAACAGCTTTTATCTGGCCATTTGGTTCTCTTTCACCATTTAACATATACTCAACGAAATAATCATTTTAAAATATTTATTTTGAGTGTATACTAACACAGAATAACTAGTGGAAGAATCCTAACAGGCTACCTGAAAGACTTAGTTGAGATAAATCATTTTTGAAAGATAAATTTCCTTTTCAGTTTTCTGGTGTATGTAAAATAATAAAGGAAATAGCATGAATCATACATTTTTTGTTTTCTAGTAAAAAAGTAAACAAAAGGCCCATGAATATATCTCTAGAAATATACATATATATTTTGGAGACAGGGTCTCACTTTCTTGTCTGGTTTTAAACTCAAGAAATCCACCTGCCTCAGCCAACCAAGTGCTGAGGTTAAAGGCATGCACCACCACACCCAATCAAATCAATATATTCTTTTTTTTTCCTTTTATGTGTATGAGTATTTTGCTGTATGCCTGTGTACCATGAGTGGGCCTGGTGTCTGAGGAGGTCATAAGCAAGTATCAGATGCCCTGGAACTGGAGTTGTGGACATTGTGAGCTGTCTTGTGGATGCTGGGAATTGAACCTGAGTCCTCTGCAAGAACAAGTGCTCTTGACCACTGAGCCATCTCTCCAGCTTTCAATGCATTCTTGAAACTAAATTCTATAGTATACTGTAATTACTGTGTTGATGCGTAATTGTATAAGTATTTTGTTAACTCCTTAAATTTTTGTCCAATAAAATAAGAATTATGTTATTTAAATTACAAAATACAAATTGAGAATAAGTGCTGGAAGCTACCTGCAAGCCACCTTCATTGAGTGCTCGGGCTCCATAGGCTATCCTCTTCCCACCTTCCAGGGTTGGTCGGATACTGGGGTGATGCTTCCACCTCTGGAACTCTCGGAATGGACTCAGGTATGGATTCTGATAGTCTAGGCCAACCTTAAGTCAAAACCAAAAAAAATTTTTTTTTTATAGTATAGAAATAGAGTTTATTTAGGGCATGGGAAGGGGAGTTAAGAGGGTAGTAGAGGCAGAGAAAGGCAGAGAGAGGAAGAGAGTAGAGAAGTAGAGGAGTGGAGGCTGGCCATGACCACGTTGGGGGGGGGGAGGGAATGAGGAGAGGTAAGGGATAAGAGAGGCAAGAGAAAGAGATAAGAGCCCAAAACCAAAATTAAAGCAGAGATAAACTCTACACTGAGGGTAAGAAAGTAAACAACAGAATAATAAGCATTTATAACTACAGAAACTTTAAAAATTAAGAAGACATCAAGAAACCATTGTGCTTTGGAAATCAAAGTCCAAATTAAGAAAAAAAAATGACTCTCAAACCCATTTGTAAATAAGTATCCACAAATGGAGTTGTGATTACATTACTTTTTATCGATTCCAACCCTACAAGTATGATAGTAATCCAGGCCGGGCAGTGGTGGTGCACACCTTTAATCCTAGGACTTGGGAGGCAGAGGCAGGTGGATATTAGTTGGAGGCTAGCCTGGTCTACAGAGAGTTCCAGGATAGCCAGCGCTACACACAGAACCCTTGTCTTAAAAACAAAAACAAAAACGAACAACTAAAAGAATAATCTAAGTTACAGTGCTACTAGGGCAGACTTTAAGTGATGTAAATTGTATTCAGAAAAACAGCGGAGGAAGCCCAGCTTTTATAGGAGTGTCAGTGCTGAAGTTCACAGCTATACCTTTTTCTTTTCGTAAGACTGAGTCACAGGGTGGCACAGCAAAACCTGACTAATGGTGTGAAATTATGTACTGAGTGCATAAATTTAATGATGTATCATGTAAAAGGATCATGACACTAAACCTTGATGTTGCTGTCAGCTATAAGACGTAGAACCTTGAGAGTCTGCATTGTTCAAAATGTTTAAGATATTAATTTATTGCAATGGAAGAAGAAATTGTGGTTTGTTTTTTGTTTTGTTTTGAAATAGTAGGTTCAGACTGTGGGCCAATTTTATTTTAAGTAGCAGCATGCCAAAGTGGAAGTGGGCTCTAAAGTTAGTGTCAGGCATAAATCCTGCTTCCATCATTGTGGTAGTTTTTTTTTTTGTTGTTTTTTTTTTTTTTTGGTTTTTCGGGACAGGGTTTCTTTGTATAGCCCTGGCTGTCCTGGAACTCACTCTAGACCAGGCTGGTCTCCAATTGTGGTAGTTTGAATGAGAATGGCCCTCTTAGTTCATATATTTGAATGCTTTGTTCCCAGTTATTTGAACTATTTGGGAAGGATTAGAAGGTGTGGCCTTGTTGGAGAAGGGTTGCAACTGGAGATGGGTTTGGTGATGTTTCCTGAACAGAACACCAGTGGCTTATGCTCTAAGATCAAGAATAAACAAATGGGACCTCATGAAATTGCAAAGCTTCTGTAAGGCAAAGGACACTGTCAATAGGACAAAACGGCAACCAACAGATTGGGAAAAGATCTTTACC
>CM052704.1:57746712-57796970 GCA_028551405.1 Uromys caudimaculatus
GAGTGGGTGGGCGGGTGGGTGAGAGGTGGAATTCCCTCATAGAGGTGGGGGAGGGGGAGGGGATAGGTGGTCTCCAAAGAGGAGACCTAGAAAGGGGGAAACATTGGAAATGTAAATAAAGTATCCAAAAAAAAAAAAAAGAAACAAACAAAACTAGACCAGGGCCAGGCAGTGGTGGCACATGCCTTTAATCCCAGCAGTTGGGAAGCAGAGGCAGGCGGATTTCTCAGTTCGAGGCCAGCCTGGTTACAGAGTGAGTTCCAGGACAGACCAGGCCCAGTCTCTGGGTTCAGATTAGGGTGCAAAGCTCTCAGCGACTACTCTAGCACCACTGATGATCATGGATTAACCTTCTGAAACTGTAAGGAGGCCCCCATTTAAATGCGTTCTTTTATAAGAGTTGTTTTGGTCACGGTGTCTTTTCACAGCAACAGAACAATAACTAAGACAAGGAGTTACTGTGGCATTTGGATAGGCTTATTTAATTTGCTCACAATAAGGACATGTTTCATAGCACAGGATGGCTACAAAATTGACTGACCAGTCTCCGCAAAGCTTCTAGAACAGTGCCTAAAGTGTAGTAGCTACTAGTTTTACAGCTAAGTAAGCTGATGAGTAATATTACAGCTAAGTAAGCTGATGAGTATCTACAGTAGCCATCGAGATTTTACATGCTGATAAGTTCAAAAATCAGCTTTCTAATGGAAAAGTATTCTCCAGCTATAAAACCCTATTTTTCACACTGATCACTCTATACATCTAGTAAAATCTTGTGCAATGGAAGATAACTTACCACAAAACCAACAGCTACTAGAGGTTCACCTTCATTTAAATGATAAAGGAAAGAGCCTCCATAAGTATGTCTGTCCAAGGGCCAACCAACAGTGTGATCTACTCTCCCAGGCTTCCACTTCTTTTCATCAATAATCCATAACTAAAAACAAAAAACAAAGTCCATGAAGTCTTACAGTATTAATTACATTAGTATTATATAACATGTAATATTGTGTAATATTAATTACATGAAAGCCGCACAAAAATTATTTTGTACATCAAAAAGTATTATAATCAAATGATTGCATGTTAAGCCAACATAAAGAAATGGGTCACAAGGTGGGAAGATGGGAGTGGGTGGGCGGGTGGGTGGGTAGAGGAACACCCTCATAGAGGCAGGGGGAGGGGGCAGGGGATGGGGGTTTCCAAAGCGGAGACCTGGAAAGGGGGAAACATTTGAAATGTAAATAAGGTATCAAAAAATTAAAATTAAAATAAAAGAAAAGAAATGGGTCACAAAAGTTATGAACCCTTTAGCACTTCAAATTAAGAATTTCTTTTGTGGGAGTATAGAAAAAAATCATTGAAATTTTTCTGTAGTACTGGCTACTTAAGCAGTTACTGTTGTGGGAGTGGGGACAATCAATAGAGTGGCACAATTCAGATTTGTCACTTTATCTTTCTTACTTCAGCCACCTTACAATAAGATCATTATTCATTGCAAGCTTTTATTCACAAAATATTGAAGTTGTTCATTTATCTACTTATTTTTGCAATGCTGGAGATTGAAATCAGGCCCTCATACATTTTAGGTAAGCACTCTAAAATATATATACATCTGCTGATCATGGTGCTGCAAGCCTTTGGGAGGCAGGCAGGAACATTTCTTAAAATGCTTCAAATGGCTTGGGATGTAGCTCAATGGTAGAATGTTTGCCTAACATATTCAAGGTCCTGAGTTCAATCCCTAGCATTGCAAAACAAAACAAAACAAAAAACCAACCAAGTTTAAAGAGTTAATAGAGGCCAGGCAGTGGTGGCGCATGCCTTTAATCCCAGCACTTGGGAGGCAGAGGCAGGTGGATTTCTGAGTTCGAGACCAGCCTGGTCTACAGAGTGAGTTCCAGGGCTACACAGAGAAACCCTGTCTCGAAAAACCAAAAAAAAAAAAAAAAAAAAAAAAAAACCAAAAAAACCCAAAAGACAAAAACAGTTAATAGAGTATGGAATACATTAAGAAAATATACATTTAACTTTACTGAATTATAGTTCAATATACAATGTCTGAGTATTTCCTGAAATATTTTCACATAAATTTTAATAAATAATTCTTTGTAGGATGCGACCATTCTACAAGCAGCACGAGACAGCCATAGAAGGGCAAGTTATGAAAAATATTAAGGTTCAAATATGTTCAAGTTTACGAGTCACTGTAGACATAATTTAGGCAATCATTTGACCTGTTCATATTTAGTTATAAGAAACAGTTTAAATTAATGAGCAAATTGAAGTGTAAAATTAAATAAGCATTATAAACTACATGATAATACAAATTAAATTCCATCATTTAAGATTAAATTGCTCAAGCAAACAGGATACCTCCTTCAAACCAATCCCGTAAGTCTGGGCCTCACAGCTGGCCCTCAAATCAAACTTCTTATAAAGCTGCTTGGCTAGGTGCCCATGGCAACCTTCTGCAAAGACTGTGACTTTGGCATGCAGTTCCAGTCCTCTCTCAAATGTTGTCTGGAAAGCAAAAACATGATAAAAACCAATGTTTGATAAAATAAACTAGACAATGATTTAGGTACCTAAGACATGGTAGACCTATGTACTGGAAGGAAAACTATCAGGACTATCTATCAATAGTAGAATCGAAATTTCCCATCTCCGTTCATTCCTGAGTTTGCTTTTCCCATCAGAAGCAAAGGTTTCTCATGAGTCATGAAAAGAAAATATGAACTTAACTCCATACAGAATCTAGTTACATCCTTTTTTTTAAAAATGAGAGTGCTGTCTCAGTAGTTAGAACTACCTCCGTACTAAGCACGCTCAGAGAACTGGCCTACCTTTCATTTTGATTGGTAACTTGCTTTTTTCTTGAGGGCTGTTTATTTGTGTCATATATATCATATCACAGATAAGCATATACCAAGGGGTCAAGTAGAGAAGACAGAGTTGACCACCAGACTGAAAAACTGGAGCTGTTTCAAAATGTCACAGGTGAAAACCAAGCTACAGTAGGATAAAAAGTGAGAGGAGCAGCAGCAGAAACAACCTTGCTTTTCCCCAAGGCAAACACGGAGCACAGATCCCATCACATTCTTTTATGATGCTTTAGGGTTTTTTCTCTTGCATGGTTTTTCAGTATGTTGACCAGGCTAGTTTTGAGCACTGGGTATTAGCGTACCCTCCTGATTATAGGTATGTGTGACCATGCCTGGCTTCTTTTATAATACACACACACACACACACACACACACACACACACACACACACACAAATACAAAGCACAGAACATGAAAAAATTTTAATGAGAACAAAAAAATTGAAACATCAGAAGGATTTGTGTGAGCTTTGCTGTGATGCTGTTTGTTATATGTAAATTTTCTAACAAATTTGTAACTAAGTTGTCACAATGTATAGAAAGTAATAATTGCACAGGAAAGCAGCATGCCATGGCCTGTGTGCCCCTGCCACTGGCCTTCTAAGCAGAGAAACATGCTGGAGGAGACTAGATTCCTAATTTTGTTTAAGAATAGGAAAAAGGGGTTAATCAATAAGCAGCCACCAGGTCTAGGGTAACCGTCTGTTACTTCTGTCCTCAAGAACCTGAGCGTGTAGCTGGGAGATTAGGTAATAAACACAGACAGACAACGTATTGTGACAGGAATTTGTGTTTATTCTTATGATAGGAAAGGAACCTGAGAGTTGAGAGCTCTATAATTCTTTTCTTTTGAAGCTCCAATCTATTTAGGCTTACATAAGACATTCTTCTTTAATCTTGGTTTTCTTTTCTTCCTTTTTTTTTAAAAACAGAGTCTCATCCATATCCCAGGCTGTTCTCACAGCCATCCCTCTGCCTCAACCTCCCAAATAGTAGGATAACAGATATGCGCTACCATGCCAGGTTCTAGCTATGCCTGTTAAATCTGTAGTTTAATTACTGATTTAAGTAGTGACTTCTATAAGTCCGAGCAAGGTTTTGTCGTATGTACTCTGCATAGTAGCAGCTGCAGCTAACATGCATCTGTGTTCACACTGTCAGACTGATGTTGTGAGTGAGAGGAAGGAGAACAGTTTTAAATTTCCCGAAAGGTTACTGCTGTTACAGAGTGAAGAGACTGTAGGAGCACAGACGCAGGTGACTGGACTAGCTGCAACAACTTACTAAGTCTCTCATTAAGGGAATGAAATCAAACCTTTCATGCTTGTTTTGTATGTACTTGACTCACATTTTATCTTTAACAATTATTTTTAAACATGTTATACTTGTGTTGAGCTCAAACTTGCCTCTGGTTTTTTTTTTTTTTTTTTTTTGGTTTTTTGAGACAGGGTTTCTCTGTATAGCCCTGGCTGTCCTGGAACTCACTCTGTAGACCAGGCTGGTCTTGAACTCAGAAATCCACCTGCCTCTGCCTCCCAAGTGCTAGGATTAAAGGTGTGTGCCACCACTGCCCGACGTCTCTGATTTTTAAAACTGTAAAAAGCACCACTATTCTAAACCCCACATACTGTGCAGTTTATAGGAAGACCTAAATATTGAGTTTGAGTTGGTTCTTTTTGTTGGGAAAGGATCTTGTATGTAGTAGCTTGGGTTGGCCTTGAACCTCAGCCTCAGCCTCTGAACTACTAGGACTGCAGATGTGCAGCAGGCCGGGCTAGCTCTGGTCCATCACAGAACTATTAAAGGTACCTTGGGTGCGCCGTCCTTTTGTATTCCTACATCATTAGTGGCGATTCCTTTCACACTACCATCTTCATGATAAAGGACCTAAAAATGATAAAAGAAGATTTACTATTACCCCAGATTCATATTAACTTTGACATATTTGAAATGATGATTATAGTTTATTTTTTTAGCAAGAAGGGGATGGGGGGAGTAAAAAGCATAATCACAAAGATGAGAAACTGTACTGCTCTGACACCCTCATTTCCGTTTCCTTAGAGGAAAATGCTCTCTGGATAGGCAAGTGTAAAACGCACCCTGGAATCACAGGAGACTGTAGGAAAGCTAGAGGGTGGACACTGACCCAGGATAGTAGCAATGGAGAAGGGGTTAAAGGGAACTGAGGTATGGCTCGGTGCACTAAGCCAAACAATAAAGCCTGATAACTGCTGAGGCTTGCTTCTAATGCTCTGAATTAATCCAGCCCCCAAAATTGGGAATCTGTGTGTCCAAACGCTGAAGGTCCTTTCCCTCATTGTTTTTTGATCGATCAATCAATAAAGAGCCAACAACCAATGGCTGGGCAGGCAGACTGAGGCGGGACCTTTGGATTAGTGTGGGATAGGAACAGGAAGAGAGGATGGAGGAGAGAATCACCAGGACTCGAGGGGCTGGGGGAGAAGGATGGGACATGAGAGCTACAAGAGAGAAAGTCAACCAGTCATGTAAGAATTTGGGCAGGTGGCCTTCCCTGATTGGGCCTGCGGTAACAGGGGAAGGTTTAGCAGTCTCGGGAGTACTGGAGGGGAGCATTTGCCAGCAGGGGAAGGTTTAGGAGTGCCCAGCCTTTGAGCTAGTTATGGCATGTAAAAAATTAACTGACGCGTGTGTGTGTGTGTGTGTGTGTGTGTGTGTGTGTGTGTGTGTGTGTGTGTGTGTGTTTCATTTGCAAACCCAAAGAGCTCCTGGGTGGGTGGCTGGGAGTGTGATCCCCTAGGAGCCAAAGCCAAAACTAACTACAGCTACAGCTAACAACAATCAGGAAAGAAGTGAATAAAAGAGAAACTGTGTTAGAGACAATTAGTATGTACACACAAAAGGAGATACCAGGTACTTAAGCTGCCCACCTATGACTCTGACATGGAGCCCGGTCAAGAACATTTAACAAAGAAGCAATGCAAAACCCCACACTGAAGTCTAAAAACCCAAATGCATATGTATGGGCTGGGAAACGAAATTTTTAGCAACAAGAACAATGCTGGGACCTAGTCTTTTATGATTTATAAAAAAATTAAATTTTCTCTGACGCAAAGATAAACGAATTTCTTCTTACCCCCACTCTTCTTTATTTCTTCCAGTCAAATTTCTTGAAAAAAATTTTCTATGTATATGTTTTATTTTATGTCTATATTTTATGTTTTGCCTGAATGTGCATGCTGTGCCTTCAGAGGCCAGAAGAGGGTGGCAGATCTCGTGGACTAGAGACAGGTGTGTGTGCTGGTACGTAGATGTTGGGAGCTACACCCGGGTCCTCTGCGGAGCAGCCAGTGCTTTCAACTGCTTCATCCTTCCAGCCCTCTCCTGTCTGTTACAGAGACAGGGTCTCATTATATAGGCCTGGCTAGCCTAATTTAGACCAGGCTGGCCTCAAATTCATAGCGATCTGCCTATCTCTGCCTCATGAGTGCTGGAATTAAAGGCATACCATCATGTCCAGGTGCCTGGCTATTTAAAAGGATATTTCTTTCTTAACCTGTGAAAATAATGTTTTGGGTTTTTTTTTGGTTTATTGCTCATTGAATATTAAATTGATTTAAACAATTTTTTTTTACAAGTTATGAAGATTCTTTTGGATTTTCAAATTTAATTTCTCAGGGTCAACAGTTTGAAATGGTTGCCAAAAACTATTGCTTTATGGGAACTAACAGAATAAGTTTTTAGAATGAAGAATAATCTACACAAGGCTTGAACTAGTTTATTCATCATGGTACTACTTTTTTTTTTTTTTTTCCCGAGACAGGGTTTCTCTGTGTAGCCCTGGCTGTCCTGGAACTCACTCTGTAGACCAGGCTGGCCTCGAACTCGGAAATCTGCCTGCCTCTGCCTCCCGAGTGCTGGGATTAAAGGCGTGTGCCACCACTGCCTGGCATCATGGTACTACTTTTAAAAAGGAGAGGAATATGTCCAGTGGAGGGCAACAATATTGAAGGCAACCAAATCACACAGCATGGTGGTTGAAGGAAAGGAGAAGATTAGCCTGGGAAACACAACCCTGCTGAGTAAAGGCGGGCAAGAGTGGAAAAAAGAAGAAGCATGCTCGTGGAAGAGGGCATGGACTTGTTCTGCAAAGCACACACAGCAGATGATTTCCACTGATTAGATGAAAAGGGACCACTGAGGGAGTTATCCCCGTGGCGTTCAATTACACGACAGGGGGTAACAGAAGAAATCCAATACCTCTTTGGATTAGCATTTTTAGTATTTTCCCCAATCCTGCAATTCTAAAATCCTAAGATTTTTCTAAACAATTTACTTCTGTAAAATTATTGGTTTACTGTTGTAAGAAAAAGAGACTGTTTCCTATAAATGTTAAAAAAACAAACTAAAACTATACAGACCTCGGCAGCAGCATACCCAGGGTATACTTCAACTCCAAGAGCCTCTGCCTGCTCTCCCATCCAGCTCACTAGATGTCCTAGGCGTACAATGTAATTGCCATGATTGTTCATCGGAAGACCTGCAATTGTTTATGTAATTTAAATCAGACATCTTATTGCTAAGGCATGTCGATAATCTAATAGACTTAATTAAAAAATCTAACCAATGTGTACTGCTACATAAATATGCACATTATCTTTTCTGGCTATAATGGCATTTTTTTTTTTTAAAGTTTGGTTAAGGTTCTAGTTTATTAAAATAAAATCAATATTAAAGCCTGAAATTAAAAATTCCTGTCTGGGCTGGAGAGATGGCTCAGCAGCTAAGAGCACTGACTGCTCTGCCAGACGTCCTGAGTTCAATTCCCAGCAACCACATGGTGGCTCACAACCATCTGTAATGGGATCCGATGCCCTCTTCTGGTGTGTCTGAAGACAGCTGCAGTGTACTCATATAAATTTAAAAAATCGTTAAATCAATCAATCAATCAATCAATCAATCAATCAATCAATCAATATTCTTGGCTGTTTTCAAGGCTCTCTTAGACTAGAAGACAAAAGAACTGCATCCTAGTCTGGCTTTCTCAGTAGCTAGCTATCTCTGGACAAGTCCTTCTTCACATTCCCCCGCTTCTGATCTTGCATCTGCAAAGGAAGGTTTTTCCTCAGAGGACACAGCTCCTTCCAGCTGTGCAAGCCCCTGCTTTTATGACTGCCATACTCTACCTGGAAGAATTGGCACAGGAATTCTGTGTTTTTCTGTTAAGATCGCAAACCTGTCTTCTGTTACAGGAGTATTAAGTGGAGCCTAGGAGCAAATGAGAACAGGAAGATGATTTTAGTTGTATTTGTAGTGTGAACATATATTTTAAAACCCTCTTAAACTTAAACAGAGAAAAGGAATTCCTCTCCTTTTCACTTTTCTTTCAGCCTTTCCTTTGAAAACCTTGTAACTAATTTTTTTATGTCTATTGGAAACAGAAATCTTTTTTCCCTTGAAAATGTGTAAGGGTGTTTTGCCTGCATGTACAGCTGTGTACCAGTTATGTGCCTGGGGCCCACAGAGGCCAGAAGGTGGCTTTGGAGTTACAGACAGTTGTGAGCTGACATATGGGTGCTGGGAATTGAACTTTGGTCCTCTTGAAAAGTAACCAGTGCTCTTAACCACGGAGCCATCTTTCCATCATGGAAATCTTGGTTTTTTTTGTTTTTGTTTTTTAAGATTTATTTTATTTATTTAATGTATTTGAGTACACTTTAACTGTCTTCAGACACACCAGAAGAGGGCATCTGATCCCATTACAGATGGTTGTGAGCCACCATGTGGTTGCTGGGAATTGAACTCAGGACCTCTGGCAGAGCAGTCAGTGCTCTTAACCTCTGAGCCATCTCTCCAGCCCTCCACTAAGATGGAAATCTTAAAAGCTAATCCAGAGCTCTTGGTAGTTTTGTCCTAGCAACCTCTTTTCGAGAGGCCTCTTGAAATATGTTTGAACTGTGTACATCATGTTTCCCTGTCTCTCTGGGCCTAGGTGCCTGCTCCAAGTTAAAATTCCCTGGCTTGTTAGAAGAAACAAATTAGAAAATTTGTCCTTTTGGACAATCAACATGTAGAACTGACAGCTGTGTGTGTAAGGATCTCAAGGCAATAAAGGGCTTTGACATCAGAACTGACATTGTGCCAATCTAATGATACTGGTTTCTGATATACTCAAGACAGAATTAATTCCCTGTTTTTGTTTTTTTAAAAAAAGCATGCTATTTTGGGAGGGAGTGCACAAAGGAAAGTTTCAGATTATAGTTTATTCCATAAAAAATGAGTGCAAATAACATTTATATACTTATTTGACCTTTATTAAGGGTATTCACAAATATTCTAACTTTGGATGTAGGACAAATATAACTCATCCTACAAAAGAAAAAGTTGAAAGTAAGATTTTAACCAATTTTCTATTAATTTTGAAAGCCATGAAAGCTAACACTGAGTCTTCTTATGTCATACTTGTAGCCTTTTCTGCTGAGATTAGAAGAAACCAATTAATTATCTTTAGAAAATTGATTTCAGGTGGCAGAGAGTTGGCTCAGTGGTTAAGAGCACTAGCTCTCATGAGGACCTGAGTTCAATTCCTAGCACCCACAACTATCTGTAATTCAAGTTCCCTGAAGATGCAATGCCCTTTTCTAACCTCTGTGGGCATCAGGCATATTCATGACGCACACACTTACATGCAGGCAAATACTCACACATATAAAATACAAATCTAAAATAAAATTTAAAAAGAAAGAAAATTAGACTTTCCTCTTTGGTTTTAGATATTGCATTATCCCAGAAAAGTCTACATAATACTTTACTAGGCACAAATTTAAAACAACAAAGTGTTATATTTTATTAGGTAAATTGTTCAAAGAAATTCTCAGGATCATGGCTTCTCATATGCTCAGTTTATAAATGTGACTTATAGGTAGCGTTACATAAAAATAGGAGTTACAGGCTAGAGAGATGGCTCAGAGGTTGAAAGTACTGATTTCTCTTCCAGAGGACCTGGGTTTGATTCCCAGAACCCACATGGTGGCTCTCAACTGTCTGTAACTCCAGTTCCTAGGGAACAAAAGCCCTCTGACCTTCACAGGCACCAGGCATACAAGCGGAGCACATCCATATATGCAGGCAAAACTCTCATATACATAATAAAATAAGTAAATACATAAAAAGTTTTAAAAATGTGAGTTACTAAATATGATGGTTGGTATGTTTGGCCCAGGGAGTGGCACTATTAGGAGGTGTGGCCTTGTTGGAGTAGGTGTGTCACTGTGGGTGTGGGCTTAAGACCCTCACCCCAGCTGCCTGGAAGTCAGTCTTCCACTAGCAGCCTTCAGATGAAGAAGTAGAACTCTCAGCTCCTCCTGCACCATGCCTGACTAGATGCTGCCATGCTCCCACCTTGATGATAATGGACTGAACCTCTGAACCTGTAAGCCAGCCCCAATTAAATGTTGTCCTGCTAAGAGTTGCCTTGGTCATGGTGTCTGTTCACAGCAGTAAAACCCTAAGATAGAAATTAGTACCAGCATAGTAGGGTATTCCTGTGACAACCTAACCATGTTTTGGGGAGGACTGTGGAAGGACTTTTGAACTTTGGGCTAAAAGAGCCATTGGGTGTTAAGAGCTCTGTGGGATGTTCTGTAGGAGCTTGGAAGATAATTTTGAGAACAATGCAAATGATGGGGCCTGACTTGTGAAATTTCAGAGGGAAGATTAAAGACTCTTATCAGGGCCATTGCTATTTTGTGAAGTTCTGTGGTTTTGGTTAGCTGGGGCTGAAGAGTCAGCTGTGATTAACAAGATACCAGAACTACTAAAGTGAAACCTTTGCATTACTTGGACTATTGATGCTGGTTAGCTGGAGCTAAGAAATTAGTGGTGATTAAGAAGAGACCAGCATCACCGAGGTGATATCTTCTGAGACGTGTTTTCTGAGAGCACAAAGAAGTTGTGTTCCAGAGATAGCCAAGGTTGTACCTTGTGCTGTGGCTGGACTTGGTAATGTGTAAGAGTCACCAGGTGGTACTGTTTTTGAAGGCATGAAGGGGTCATGAAGAGCAACTGAGGTTCAGCACAGTGAGAGGCCATAGAAGGCCATTGGTGAAGGTGCAGCCTCAGTTGCAATTGATGACCCGGCACTGAAAGGGTCATGCAAAGGAGATGAGGCTTAGCACCATGAAGAGAGCCTATGAGAGGCTGTTGGTAAAGCCTAGTTACAGCAGAAGACAGCAGTGTTTTGGAGATGCCAGTACCATGAGATGACCACCAAGAACAGCATAAGCAGTGGAGTACAGGCAGCTGGAGCCTGGAAGGCAAGGTGTGTGCTACAAAGGGCAGAGCTGGAGAAGTGACCCCAGCCCTTGGAGGGGCCCAGAAGATCATGAGTGGATCCTAGACATTGGATGGTTAGAGTTTGATTTTGCTTTTGATTGTGACTATGCCCTGATACTTTTCCCTCTTAAAGGAAGAAAGTATCTTAGTGGAGCCCACAGTTAAGAGACTTTGAATTGTAAAAAGACAATTTTAAAAAAGATTGAATATTTTAAAGAGATTGAAATTTTAAAATGTAAGAATTGTAAAGACTGGGGGACTTTTAAAGTTATTTAGATCTTGAATTTGAATAAGAAAGTGAGGTTTGAGGCTTAATAGTGATGTATTTTTGTGTCAAGTTGACAAGGGGTCAATTGTACTAGCTGGTTTTGTGTGTCAATTTACACAGGCTGGAGTTATCACAGAGAAAGGAGCTTCAGGTGAGGAAATGCCTCCATGAGATCCAGCTTTAAGACATTTTCTCAATTAGTGATTGGGGGGGGGGAGCCCCTTGTGGGTGGTACCATCCCTGGGCTGGTAGTTTTGGGTTCTATAAGAAAGCAAGCTGAGCAAGCCAGGGAGTGGAATGTGATGGTTGGTATATGTTTGGCCCAGGGAGTGGCACTATTAGGAGGTGTGGCCTTGTTGGAGTAGGTGTGTCACTGTGGGTGTGGGCTTAAGACCCTCACCCCAGCTGCCTGGAAGTCAGTCTTCCACTAGCAACCTTCAGATGAAGAAGTAGAACTCTCAGCTCCTCCTGCACCATGCCTGACTAGATGCTGCCATGCTCCCACCTTGATGATAATGGACTGAACCTCTGAACCTGTAAGCCAGCCCCAATTAAATGTTGCCCTGCTAAGAGTTGCCTTGGTCATGGTGTCTGCTCACAGCAGTAAAACCCTAACTAAGACACTACGTCAAGTTATAATTCTGTTACTTCTTTCCTGTTTTAGATTGAGTCTTGCTATGTAGCCAGGCTGGCCTTGAGTTCATCAACCTCCTGCCTTTGCTTCCTCCAAGGTAGGAGTACGAGAGCATTCAACCATATTAGCTTTCCGGCTATTGTTCATTTGTGTGTGGTGCTAGAAACTGAACCCAGGTCTTGCTGCACATGTTAGACCACTTAAGCCTCAGGCTCCTAACAATTGAGATTTATATGAAAAGGGTTTTGTTTATTTTACTAATTTGAAAGTAGAGTTAGCATAGATTAGACCTTCTGTAAGAATCAACTTGTCCTACCCCCTTCTCCTTCCAGTCTGGGAAGAGCTCTTTAAAAGCAGTTGGATCAAGGCAAGCCCCTGAGAGTGTGTGAGCTCCTATCTGAGCAGCTTTCTCCACCAGACACACACGGATGTCCTTTTCATGTTCAGCAGCCAGCTGCTTTAGTCGGACAGCTGCAGAGAGCCCTGCTGGGCCAGCACCAACTATTACCACATCTGCTTCTTCTGCAAATCTCTCCATATTCACTCCTGGGAGGAAAACATGTTAGAGTTAAAGAACAATTCTGGGATTATTATGACCTCATAACCACATAAGTCATGCACTGGTTTAGGATACTTTACGATGTATTTTAGTGTGCTCACTATGCTTTAGAGTATAATTTATAGATATTCTCTCTGGGCTATGCATAATAATTATAGTAAGTATACAATTTGATGAGTTTCAGGTTCTTTTGGGTTCTATTTCAGTTTGTATCTTATTTTGGTTCCCATGTATAGACTTTTTGACATTGAAATCCATTATTATAAACTTATTAGGCATGGTGGTCCACACTTATAATCACAACAACTGGGCAGTAAGAGCAGGAGAATCAGTAGTTCAAGGTCATCTTGTTCAAGGTCAGGCCATCACATGAAGTCCTGTTCTAAAAGACGTAAATGAACACCAACAAAAAGTTTTTACTTATCTAAACAGCAATATGTAACACATTTGATAAAGCTGTGATATTATATTGGATGCTTTTAAATTACCATGAAAAATAAAATATTAATACTAACAAGATAATATAAAGTATCTAGGACAGTCTCAAGAATTTTATGAAAATTATCACCTACCTTCCCATCTTTTGTCTTTTTCCCGGGGATGAACAGTGTAGTGAGTGGTAATTTGAGGTACAGCAGAAGTTGAAGAGCATCTTGGAACACACAGAGGTAGGCACTTCTTAATTTTTAAGGCATGAAACCACTGAAACGCTGCATAAAAATGAATAACAGTATCTTTGTAAAAATTAGTTTCCAGTGAAAAGTCTCTAAGCTGAATGAATATTCTTAATAACTGACACAAATCAAAATGGAATGTGCTTTTTCTTATATGAGTGATACAGCTAACTTTTGCTCATGTAGCAAAATTTCAAATCTTAAAACGAGTAAGAGATAGTGTAATAAAATGAATGGCTGATAGTATAATAAAATGAATGGTTTAGAAGTTGAATACATGCAGGGGGATAGTTACTCATTAAGTGGTACAAACATAGAAAAACATTTGAAAAGAATGTGTACACTGTTTTTTATGTCAAATGAATTCTATTCAATCCATTTTCTTTTTGATTGATTGTTTAAGACATGGTCTTATTATATAGCCTAGGCTAGCCTGGAACTTGTTAAATAGATGATGCTGGGTTTGAACTACAGAGATCCACCTGCCTCTGCCTCCCAAAGGCTGAAATTAAAGATGTTCACCACTATATCCAGCTTAATCACAGAGTTTTATAGAAAAACTCATAATACTAGAGACTGTGATTATATTTCCACATAGTCTTTGATTCTTCCCCTAGTGAGTGCGGACTGGACCTTTCTAGTTTCTAATAAGTAGAATATTAAAAGAGAAAAAACTAAATTTATAGTAAAAATATAGTAGTTATAATTTGAATCAAATACCATTTAAATATTACCAGCAATACACTGATATCACATGCCATTGATATGGTGTAATGAGAAAGATTCTTTACCTGTGTGGTACATAACCTCAAAATCCTTACACCGCAGTCTAATCAGGAAATCATGAGAAACTACCAAGTAAATTTAGATTGAGAGGCATTCAATAAAATACTTGTATCAAGACCACAAACGATAAGAAGCAGAGAAACTATCCCATTAAAACAGATGGAGGTATGCTAACTAAAAGCTACATGGGCTAGACCCTGGACCAGAAAATGTAGCTGAAGATAACCTTGAATTTCTGATCTTCCCACTGTGTGTTACCACATGGTTTATGAGGTACTGGGGATCCAACTAGGCAAGCACTCTACCAAGACATAGTATTAAATAGTTGGTGTAATAACATTTCATTAATGTCAGTTTCTTAGTCTTGATATTCACCATGATTAGATATGATGTTAAGCTTGAGAAAGACACATGGGAAGTCTGTATTTGCTCTGCAACTCATTTGAAAGCCTAAAGCAAGTTCAAAATAAAAAGTTAAATAAAGAATACAGTGATAGGTAGATCAAAGACTGAAATACAAGAGCTGCAGCTATTCAGATGGGCATGGTGATGTCTTTAATCCCAGCACTCAGAGGCAGAGATAGGGGGATCCCTGTGACTATGAGACCAGCCTAGACTACACAAGGAGTTCCAGTCCAGCTAAGGCTACACAGAGATTCAGTTTCAAAACACAAAAACAATTATACGCTTCTTAACAGGATCGGGACCTTCCTAGTAACAATTTCAATGGTTATATACATAGAAGCCTGTGAAATTAATTTCTGTCACAACAGTGAGGTCTTTTCTAACTTGGACTGTGTCTTATGAAGCATCTATAAATGAAGAAACTTTTGTAAACGGACTGTAAAAAGTAAATAGTAAAGACAAACAATTTTATTTTGACTATATAATTCACATTTTCCTGGACACGATGAATGGTTAAAAATTTTCCATTTTAATACTATGTCTTGGTAGAGTGCTTGCCTAGTTGGATCCCCAGTACCTCATAAACCATGTGGTAACACACAGTGGGAAGATCAGAAATTCAAGGTTATCTTCAGCTACATAACAGATCATAACCAACCTGTGCTATATGAGAACCTGTTCCAAACAAAATATCCCTCATAACTTTCTGAGACATGTGGAGTACCTACAATCCCTATTTACAGCAGATAAATAGAAATTCAGATAGTTTCTTCTAATACCTGTCAAATTCTGAGAATAGCAATTGATCTGAAACTATCTCTGAAGTCATGGAACCCGAGGCCATGGTAAATTTTCTTTTTAACAAAAATTAATCTTATATAAATGAATTTTATTTTTTAGCACCAAGTACATGGTTAATATTTTTAAAAAAATAGTTTCTCAAGTGATACCTGGCATCAAGACAATAAATGTTAGGTTGAATGAAGTGGAAAAAATCATTTGGAGAAAAAGTCTAATATCTTGTAAGTACTATATATTTCTTTTGATAATTTTAAAGTGGCAAACAAATCTCTAGCTTGTTTTGCACACCAAAAATTATAATATTGCTGGGCAGTGGTGAAGCATGCCTTTAATCCCAGCACAGGCAGAGGCAAGTGGGTGGATCTTTGTGAGATTGAGGTAAGCCTGGTCTACAAAGCCAATTCCAGGGCAGCCAGGATCACACAGAGAAGCCCTGCCTCGAACAATCAATCAATCAATTAATGATATTGGAATACTTTATTAAGACCAAGATTAAATTTTCATTTACCCTAAATCATGGGTGAAAAGATATCTATAAATAATTATAGGCAAATTCAGTTGAGTTCAAACATCCTATCATCATTTAAAGAGTATTTATTATACACTGTAGTTTACCATATACAAGTTATCATTTACTTCTGAAAATTAATGAGTGGAATATGACAAACTTTAACTCTATTATTTGTACAGCTACTATTTTGCTCAAGAACAGTTGGAACTGTGGCCTCTGATTTCCACCAGAGAATTTTAAAAAGGCATAACGTTTATTCTTTTGCTTAAATGAGCATTTAGGCATAGAGACAGAAAGCAAAGTCAGAGTCCACTGAACACCGATCATTTATACACATTTCATACTTAAGCACACTTAGATGTCACCACTAGAGATAACACTGAGTAATGAAAATGTAACAAATTAGTATTCAAAGAAAAGTCACTGACTGGATCCAAGACTGCATCTAAATTAGGCTGTAAACTAATGGCTCTCAAAGCATAACATATTCTGTGTGTAATAGATGCTTGGTTTGAATATACAACATGTTTAAACAGGTATACTTGTTTAAAAATCTCACAGCCAAATTACTTCAGTAAAGATTTATATTAAGTCAGTTACAACAATTCATGATCCTTTAAACTTCTGTATGAATTAGGGGTTGTTTATAAGTAAAAACTTACAACTATCATGTAGCTGCTTTAAGAAGCACTCAGCAGAAACGCCTGGAGTTAATTGAGGATAATGCAGAAAAATTTCCGACTCCAGACATACATAATTGGTGATACATGAGTTAACGCGATATGAGAGCTCGGACTTCAATTAAGATTGGACTACTATGGCTGTATGAAAGTCAGGTCAGAGCCAAGGAGAAAACCCACACAAGTCTTTCTTTCTTTCTTTCCCATTTCTAATAAGGCTGCAGACAACACCTGAGCCTTAGGAGTAAAGATTAGGACCGGCATTTGGGGGAACTCCACCAAGGGAGGCAGTGTTGACAATTTTCTGTTCTCATGACCTTTAACCTAGATGTTAATTCTGCCAACTGGGGCAACTCCAAGGTCGGCAAGCCAGTGTCCGCCAACAGGCGCTGACAGCATTGACCTTTGCCCTAGCTTAGCCTAGAGAGAGAGAGGTGCTTGCAGTACCCCAATCTGTTTTGTCCCAACTTATCCACCTTGCTCCATCTGTCCCCACCAGGAGTTTCGTCTCACCAGGGCAGGACAGCTTGGTTAGCGGCACCAACATGTTCAAAGTGACCCGGAGACTTGCCCAGAGACAACGGAGAGAGGCGGGTCTGTGGCTTGCAGAGGGCTTCTGGACTTCTAGGCCACGAGGGGCGCCATCACCTGCCAAGAAGCCCCTACTGCTCAGCTTCTGTCAGCTTCTGGGCTCCGCCGACCGCCCCTTGCTTCGCGGTGTACCCGCCCCTCTTCTGTTTTGCGCCGGCGCCACAGAGGACACGATGGCCAGTAAGGTTTCCGGGTCACGTACTAGCGAGAAAAAGGCAGAAGACTCCATCTCCCAGTCATCCTCATCCAGAAACCTACTGAGCGGAAGAGGCTCACAAACTCTCGCATGCGCACATACGCTCTAGAAGCATAGCTGGGATGATTTGCTCGGCATTCTGGGAGTTGTAGTGTTCAGCTCCAGTGTCTCCGGACCTGGACTGGAGGTGTGCGCAGGAGCGGGGTGACGCCTGGCTTGATATCTGATTGGCTGTCAGGAAAAATGAAAAGTACTTGTGGTCCAGGGCAGAGACAAACGAGAAGATGGGGCGGGACTCCGTGTGGGAGGAGGCGGAGCCTGTGAGCTTTGGGCGCGAGCGGTCGAAAGGCAGTTGGTGTGGGTTCCGTTCCTTACTCCGGTCCAGCGGAACCAGCTCAGCCCCATGGCTGACTCTGAGGAGTTTCGGGCCTCACCGCCACCTCCACCTCCCTCGTCTCCGTCGTCAGGCACCTCTTCGACGTCCCTCAGCATGCCAGTGAATTTGGGCTGGCGGGGTCCGAGCCGGAGCCACGGTCCAATGGTGGACCCGCTGGAGCAAGTGGAGCTGCAGATCGGAGACGTGAGTGTCCTCGCCGCGGCCGGGAGCTGCTCGCAGCTAGGGTGCTCCCGCCTGCGGTTCTTGGAGTTGAGGGTTAGCCTCCGCTCTCTTCGCCCGCATCTTTTTTTCCTTCTCCTTCTGCTTGCAGTCACTCGCAGCACCGCAACCTGGATCCTCTCTCCGACTCCTCCCATCCCTCGAGCATTTTGGGAGGTTATAGCCTCCCTGCTCGTTGGTGCTTTCCAAGGGACTTATGCTTGCGCTTCTAGTTGGCCACCAGCCCAGGGCCAGCTAGCTGGCGATGCTATTGTGTGACGCATACTTACTCTGTATTGGGCTTGAGTGGACCAGGACTAATCACAGCTAGCAGCAGAGATCTTTGGTTTCACTGATGGTTTAGATAGGACAGATAAGACAGATTCCTGCAATGCAAAAATTCTGTGAAGTTTTTGTTCAGTCTCGAATTCCCAGTAATCACTTCCTGACCCCAACACATATAACACTGAGGGGGTTGGAGGGTCACAGCATCACTTTATAAGGACTCTTAAGAGGGAGAAAGGGAGAGGGAGAGAGGCAACCTTCCTGGGAGAGCGTTGAGGAATGACCACACCGGAGATTGGAAACTAGAACTGGGTGACAGTTTTTTATTTCGTCAAAAGAGATGGCCAAAGTACTGGTCTAGGTTTGTTTGTTTTTCCCCAAAACAATACTGGTTACAAATAAATGTGTACAATGCTGACGTAATATTTAAAAAGTTATTTTATATTTTTGGTGAAGAAAACATTTGATTTAAAAGTGAGATATTCATAGCTGTGTATGATTTTAGATGTTCTGTCAGCTCAGCTCAGAATATCAGTTTATTTATTGTTCAAAAATAAGTGTTCATGGGTGAAAATAGTGGAACAGGGCTTTTCTTACTTCGTTACCACCAAAAGTGAGGAAGTCCTTTGGATGGCTCTGTCACTTGGATGGTGAAATATACGAGAGTCGGATGTGTTTTCTTTTAAAAATACTGACTTGTCATATTTAGTGAGCATTTTTATGGCAGGTATATTTCCCCAAAGTTACATAATGAAAAAAATGTAGAGGCTGTGAGTGTAGCTCGGGTAGAGCTTTGTGCCTCCCGTGTTCTGAGACTTTGGCTTCAAGAAAGAACCAGTGGGTTCTTTTTTTTTTTTTTTTTTTTTTTGAAAATTCATTTCTTTTAAGGAAAAACATGTGAGCATTTGATTGAAGGGTTTAAGCTCTATTTAGACTATGAAGTTAGATGAGGATAAAAAATAAGCACGTGTGAGGTTCAGGGTGTAGCTCAATGCTGGAGGTCTGGGTTCTAGTACCACAGATAAGCCCTTTTGACTTTTCTTTCTTTCATTAAATTTCAGGCGGCATTTTCATTAACTAAACTTCTTGAAGCCACATCTGCAGTCTCAGCTCAAGTGGAAGAACTTGCTCTGAAATGTACGGAAAATGCACGGTTCCTTAAAACGTGGCGGGACCTCCTGAAAGAAGGCTATGATTCCCTGAAACCCGACAACTGACTTGCAGCTGTCGTCGCTCAATGACTCACACATGAGATATTTGCACATGGACCACATGTATGGGACTGCCTGTCTCCGACATTTATACTGAGAATGAAAGTTTTCTTGGTGTGCTTGACTTTGTGAAAGCAGAATACTGGACTCTTTTATTTGTTTTCTCTGATATGGCAGTATTTACCTTAAATGCTTTCTGCCTTCTAAACTTTTATAGACTCCTTTATGAAAGCTAATTCCAGCAGTAAGTAATTGTCATAATAGTGCTGCCCTGCAACCAGATCATTATTTGTTTTGTGAATAGATGACAAAAATTCTTGAGTAGGGAGTTGAGCTTCGTGTGGTCTCCTAAGGCAGGCAACGAAGATTTCAGGTGTGTGGTCCAGCTCCACAGGACACCTGCTCTGAAACTGGTGGTGGTGGCGCTTTATTTCCTTCCTCATCCCAATACCCACAGCCATGTCACACAACACTCACTGTCTGTGAATAAGACTCGATGAGTATAACTAAAAGCTAGTTTTGATTCCTACATTTTAGGATGAAGACTGTTTCTCTAAGAAAATTGTATGAATCTAAACTTCATTGACTTGAAGGAAAAATACTCTTTTTTTTTTTATTTTATGTGAATTTGACTTTTTTTCTGTCTTGAAGCAGTTTCCCTGTGAAGCCCAGGCTTCTGTCTTAGTCTTTTGAGGGCCAGAACTACTGGGCAACACCGTGCCCAAGTAGGCAGTTTTGAATTTTGATGATGATCTTAAAATATATTTTTTTCTCATTCTATGACTCCTTTTACTTCATAAAATGAAAACTTTTATAGAGTACATGCTTTTTTTCTATTTTTATAGTTAACTGCTTTCATAGTTAATATTTCTCTTGTTGGTGTTCTATGTGTTCGATTGCTGTCTTTGAAATACCTTATCAAATTTATGGCCATATTGCTAGGCATTATTTAATGGAGCTTTGCAAGTTATTTACATAATTCTAAAGTTGGTTTCCAGTGTATCACATTTAACTGTTTCTATGGGTTTCCTATCAGTTGACCTTAGGGTTAGGTTCCACTTTATCTGTGCTGTGTTTTATGTATTTAGTGCCCTCTATCTTCAAGCCATGTACTACCTTGATACATAGGACCTTGAAGTGATTCTTTGATGTGATGTCCGTGTCGATACGCTGATGTGAATAGAGCTCTATTCTAAAGTCTCACCGGGGAGCTATGGTAGGGGACAAATGGATGGGCAAAGACTAGTTTTGACATAGTTATAGTTAGTGATTTTTTTCCTTTAAATTAAGATCACACAACACATATGGTGTGATTTCTGTACCAAAGAATGCTTATTTCTGTATAAGAGAAATATTTATATATTCTGAAAATTGCAATTTAAAAATTATAAAAATAAATATTATAAGTAAATTTCTGTTTCTTTGGACTCATTATTTAAAACTTTATGAGATAGTTCAGCCATACAGAAAAGGTGGATGATTTAAGCCCCGTGTGTTCCCACGCAGGGTTAAGTTTGGTTTATTTTCCAGCTGTCCCCTCATCCCAAGCGTTAGACTCACTGGGACTTCCCGTTGCTACCTCTCACACCCATCCCCTTGGTTTTCTCACCATGGCCACTGTCTCAGAAGTATTCAGTTTTTTGTTAATTTTTGATTAAATGGTATTAAATCCTTGTTGATTTGTATCCCCTGCCACTCCAAACCCTGCTTAGGACTGTGTGTGCTAAGCATGCACTCCTTGTTTTGAAATTTCCCATACTTACAAGTATTTTGTTTTTGAGACACAGTCTTTTAATGTAGTCTAGACTGACCTTGAAGTTGATAAGTAGCCAAAAATGACCTTGAATTTCTACCTTGCCTCTACTTCCCAAGTGCTGGGATTAGAAATTGTCCCCTTTTATATACTATATGCTTTATTTTGTGAGAAAGCTGGAAGATGGTCACTTTTTAAAAGACCTATGTACTTTTTGTTTGTTTTGTTTTTTGAGACAGGGTAGCCCTGGCTATCCTGGAACTAGCTCTGTAGACCAGGCTAACCTTGAATTCACAGAGATCTACTTGCCTCCTCCTCCTGAGTGCTGGAATTCAAGGCGTTGCCACTACTGCCTTGAAAGAAACTTTGATTTGTCAAGTATTTCATTATAAACTTCAGAGGAAAGTGTAGTAGTCTTGTTGACATGAAGTGAACTGTGTCACAGGCACTGTGTTAGAATTTGTGAGCATTATTTTATATAAACTCTTCTGCTCTGAGGAAAGGGACATCTGTTCATAGAACAGAACATGGAAACATAAAACAGTTTCCCAGGGCTGGAGAGATGGTTCAGTGGTTAAGAGCACTTGCTGCTCTTGCAAGAGGATCCAGATCTGGTTCCTAGCACTTCCATGGTGACTCACAACCATCTGTAGCTCTGGTTCCAGATGACCTGACATTTCTGGCCTCTTTGGGCTCTAGGGATGAATGTGCATATACACACATGCAGGTGAACTCTTCCTCAGATCTCTTAAAACCCTCAATATCTAGTGACATCAAATTATTTATGCTTGTTTGTATCACACCTACCCAGCTAGCAGATTGGAGAGACCTGTAAAAAAGTTCAAGTCTGTCATTTTAGTTTCCTCATGTGGTGGTGTCACAGGTGCTCAGATACTTGGTCTGATTTTTTTTTTTTCTCAGTAAGGATATGGATAAGGTTTAGGGATGCCCCCTTTTGTGTGTATGTATGTGTGTGTGTGTGTGTGTGTGTGTGTGTGTGTGTGCATGTGTGTGTACAGATGTGAAACTGGGATCAAACCTAAGGACCTACCTGTATATATTATTAACCCTAGCTCTTGAGATGAATTGTTTTTGTTTGTTTTTTAAACCAGGGTCTTATGCATCCCAGTGTAGCTTCAAATTCGGTATGTAGTCCCAGTTGGTCACAGACTCCTCATCCTGCTTCTGCCTCGCAAGCGCTGGTGTGATAGGTGCATGCCAGGCTGAGGTAAATTTTTAAAAATTAAGCAAATCATATTTAAGGGAAAGTGGTGAACTTCATCCAAACAGAAGACCAAGTAGAGGAAAAGGCCCTCAAGAGAGTTCTGTCACCGTTAGGATTGGACACTGATGACTTCTGATTTTGCAGTAACCTGTCAGCCTTCAGACTTGACAGAATTATATGAATCAGTTCCTTGTAATTTGTAATTATCTCTTACATGTAAATGTGTTGCGTGTATACACATACATATGTCTCTGGAGAGCTCAAATTATTATCTATAAATAGTGCTAATATTTGTATAACATCCACCCCCAGATGTTTTTGAGAACTTTAAAAACCTATGATGATCAGCTGATAGATTAGAACTAAAGATACAGACATGTTAGGTTAGCACAAATATCCATGATGACATGATGACCCAAACTAAGGCATTGGGTACTGGGGCAAAGAGAAGTCCATGGATCCCAGAAACCTTTATGAGATAGAATTTAAAAAATTTATTGAGATCATTCTACACAAGAATAGATGGAACTCCAAAGCAATTACGTGGTGGTAGTGGTGGTGGTGGTGGTGGTGGTGGTGGTGGTGGTGGTGGTGGTGGTGGTGGTGGTAGTGGTGTGTGTATGTGAGTTGCCCCAACCAGGGCTTCTGCCAGTACCACCAGGGCTTTTTCCCTACCTCCCACAGTCGCCTAGGGCTTCTGCCCCCCTTTCATCACTAGGGTTATCATCTTTCTCCAGCATTAAAGCTTTGTCTTTAAATGGGTAAATCTTCTGGGTTCTACAGACTTCCTGTCCATCTGTCACGAAAATCTTAGTGCTAGGTCAAGGGATCACTGGCTTAGGTCTGTTCTTTTTCCCAGACTTCCCAATTGCTGGGAAGCCGAGACTTTGGTTTCAGACTCTCAATTCTGAAAGGGAGCCCTAAGATCACAAAGAAGCTTTTCTCCCCCTGACTTCCCCCTTCATATACTCTGACTCACCAGACCTGAAAATGGGCCCTGAGATTGCGGCCTGTAGACTCTTGCCCCGACTGTCCTTAGCAGCAGTCAGTGGCCTGCAGCAGCCCAGTGGCAAATGCTCTGAGGGCCTTGCCCTTTTGGGTCTTGGTTTTTATCTTCTTGCCTCCTTCAGACCTGCTTTGCTCTGATGCTTGAGCTGAACCTTAAAGACATCCATGACAACTCTTAAAAACTATCTTTACTCTATAATGCCTTCTGCCACAGCTTCTTCTAACCTGTTTTATAAATAATTCAGCTTTCCCAAATATATATATATATATATATATATATATATATATATATATATATATATATATATATATATATATGAAACACTCAACCCCCTTGCTGAGGGGGCTTCAGTAGGGATGAGGGCAGTGTGAATTGCTGTCACATTACATGGCTGACATGTGACCCAAGTTCCACTTCCCTGCACAGAGACTGAGTGATCCCTGTCATATACACCCAGCTCTTCTGCCGCTGACATGTAGCATAGTTCGTGTATCGGAAAAGCCTGCTTTGGAGTAGTGCAAGGCCTCACTTCCCTCAGAATCCCTTAAGAGTAGACACTTTCCTTTGGCTAATGAGAGTGAAGCTTCCTGCTTCAGACTCAGGCTGTACCATCTGCTGTGGCATTGTAGCTACCTAAAGGAAAATCCTACTTGGTGTCTCTCTGTCTTGAACCCTTTCTCTTTCCCTTTCCCAAGCCTAATTGACTAGGAAAAAAAAAAAACCTTGCTAACAAGTTATATCTATGAACTGGTTGTTTAAACAAGGTAAAGCCACCTTTCTATGATAGCCAAATCTCTTTGGAGTAAAAACTATATGTAAAAAATATATAGAAAGAATATGAAACTCTTTCTAAAGCTTAGTGCCTAAACCAACACCTTTCTTCTTTTAATTGCTCTGTTGAGATGTAACTATAACTCGACTATGAAATCCACCCATCTAAAGTGTACAATTCTCTGGCTTTTACTGTAATGTCCAAGTCATTCTCATGCACGTTTTTAGATTATGTAAACCCAGGAAGATACATTCAGTTCCACTGCTACCCCTGTGACTGGTGATCTCTACTTACTGTCCATCTCTACTTATTCTAGCATGCTATATAAATGGGACCACTCATTGTCCTTTGATCCCTGGCTTCCATTACATCTTCATGCTATACCATTGATCACAAGCTCATTTCTTTTAATGGCAGAACGCTATTCTGTTGAAATGGATATGCTCCACACTTTGTTTTCTCATTCTTCAGTTGTTGGCACTTGGCTTTCCATATTCTGGCTCTTATAAAAAATACTACAAGAAATATTGCATGAGAGTACTTGTCTGAGTCCTATTTTTAATTCTTTTGGGTTTGTATCTCATAGTGAAATAGGTCATATAGTAATTTTATCTTAAATTTGCTTTTCGTGGAAAGGCCAAGTTTTCCCACAGTGATTGTCATTTGTCATAGGTGTGTATCTGAGTGTGGGTTTGTGTGTATGAGTGTGGTGTCCAAAGAAGCCACAAGAGAGTGTCAGGTCCTCTGGCACTGGGGTTACAGGTTGTTGTGAGCTGACCAATGAGAATACTGGAAATGAAATCATGGTCCCCTGGGAAGTAGCAAGAGTTCTCCCAACCTTCTTGAGCCTTAAGGTTTGAACTTAGATGAAGCAGTTTTCCCCTTTTGTTGTTCTCAGTTTTGCAGTGCTAGGAATCCTTCACCAAATCCAAAATCTCAAGGAATTATTGCTGTGTTTCCTTCTAAGAGCACTGGGACTTATTTTTAGGTTAACATACAAAATAATGACTTTAGATGGCATTTTCATACACGTGTGTACTTGGTTCTCACCTCTCACACGGCCAGCCTGTGCACCTTAGACTCCTCCACACAAATACTACCCTCTCCCCTAGCTGCCCTCCCCATCCCTCTCAATACCTCTCAATACTTCTTCCCTCTCATGGTTCCCTTTGTAGTTTCATTTCACATACATGTGCATGCTCACACACACACACACACACACACACATACACACACACAAGGGGGGGAACCAAACTTATAGTATTTGCCTTTTGAGTCTGGCTTATTTCATTTAACATATATATAATGAAACTTTATTCAGCCATCAAGGAGGGAAAGACATTTTCAGGAAGATGAATGCAACTGGAGATTTCAATGCTAAAAAATAGGATGTGAAATAAACACAAAAATCAGCAGTATTTTTATATACACATGATGAACTTACTTCTAATGAGGTTTCATACAGATATATAGGAAGGCTACTGAATTTTTTGTAAGTATGTAAGTTCTCTTTTCTTTCAATGCACATCTGGGTTGTTCCCTTCCAGTTAGCACGGAGTATTTTTGGGTGTATACCCATGAGTTGACTAGCTAGATCACAGGTTGTTCTATTTTTAGAAACACTATAGGGAAAACGTTGAGGTCCACGAACTTTCTAATGGAATCCTTAGGGTCTTTTAAATGTAGTTTTTGGCCGGGCAGTGGTGGCGCATGCCTTTAATCCCAGCACTTGGGAGGCAGAGGCAGGCAGACTTCTGAGTTCAAGGCCAGCCTGGTCTACAGAGAGAGTTCCAGGACAGCCAGGGCTACACAGAGAAACCCTGTCTCGAAAAAAACAGACAAAAATGTAGTTTTGGGTTGTCTACAATAGGGATATATTAATTTCTCCCTGACATATAGACTTTGAAAGATATACTGAATAAGAATTATGTAAGTGGGCACTTGTAGGAGGCACAGCATAGAAACAGGAACGTAGGCACAGGAGAAAGCATTTGAGGAACCAGACTTGTTAAACATGCGAGCCTATTTCTTTCAAAGGAAGAAATAACTGACACCCAGTCACCTAGAAAGCTGGGATGGGTGTTGTCTGGCAACCTGGTGATCTTTCTGCTGTTCTATGGAGCCAGCCTTCTGGAATCCCCCCACCCCGCCATATCCTGAGCATTGTGTAGGCCCTAATCCTGAGCCTTGTCTCTCAGTGACTAGAACCCAACTTACAAAAGAGGCTCAATGTACTTTGTATCCTCCATCAATAATCTATTATTATTACAAATCCTTCCTCCTTAGGCCCTGAGCACTGTTTATCAGCCAATCAAATTCATTCTTATTGTAAAGGTCACAGATGCTTTGCTCCTTCACTAGGGAGTTTCTATGTAGCTATGCCTAAAGCTTCATTGTGTTAACTGTCACATGGAAACCTTTTCCCAAAGTTTGACTGCGCTTAAATGTGTAGGAAAAATAGACACCAAGGTCAGGCTCTGTAAGTTTTGAACCAGCACCTGCAAAATTGGTGCTGATTCGAGTTTCATTCTTCACTTCACGTGGATGGTTTACCTGCTGGCCATGATGCTGCTGTGGTTCCCAACAGGCACTCTTATCTCATTCCTTGCGTTAGAGGCAATGCCTTCATTCATTTCCCATTTAGTTCAGTCACTTACAGCTTTGTTTTATTTGACCTTTCTTATGGCAGCTTTGACTCCTTCTATTCTTAGTTTCCACAGGGCTTTTATCATGAAGGATGTTGAATTTTGTCAAAGGCCTTGTGTGTGTGTGTGTGTGTGTGTGTGTGTGTGTGTGTGTGTGTGTTAAAACTATCACACAATATGTATCCTCTCCTACTTTTGTGTTATATTTGAGTTACTGATTTGTGTATGATGGATCAACAGAGTTACATCCCTGGCTAAAACAAACTTGGCCATGGTGTGCAATTTTCCCAATCTGTAATCTGTTCTTGACTTTGATTCATTGGTGTTTATTGAGAATCATTACATCTATGTTCATCAAGGGATTGGCAATAGTTTTTTCTTTCTTTATTGTTCTCTTCTGGTTTGATCATGGCTGTGCTGGTTTCAGAGAGTATGTTTGCTAGCGTTCCTTCACTTTTCATCTGAGGAACAGTTTGAGTAGCATTAGTGTTAGCTTTTCTTTAAAGTTTTGTTTGCAGGTCGTGGGTATAAGTTGTTTATATCTTCTTGATTTAATTTTGTTAGGTTACATGTGTCTTGTAACCCTTTGAAACAATCAATTGATTGAAACATGGGGTTTATTTATGAATTTGATTTCATTGATCTAAATGCTCTCAGTTCTGCTTCTCTGGCTTACCCATTTGCAATATTCTACCTATCGTTCTGTTCTGTTTCCTCATAATGGCACTAACTTAAAGCAAAGTTACTAGAAAACTCGGTAGGGAGTGACAGAAAAATGCTGGTTCTGAGTTTAAAACAAAGCTTGCCTGCCTTCTTTATTTGTGTGTGTGTATGTGTGTATTTGTGTTTCGTGTGTGTGTGTTTGTGGTGGTTTTGTGTGTGTGTGTGTGTGTGTGTGTGTGTGTGTATGTGTCTTGGGGTGAGCATACATGTGTGTGGAAGTCAGAGGTTGACATTAGGTGTCTTCCTCAATAGCTGGTCAACAAGCCTTCAGGATTCTCCAGTCTATACCTCCTCGGTACTGGGATTATAGGTCTGCTCTACCACAGCTGGCTTTTTAATGCTTGTGCCAGGAATTCACACTCAGTTGGCAATGTGTGTGCAACAAGCACTTTAGTAATTGAACCATGTCATAAGATCTACTTTTACATGTTAGAGACAGGATCTTTCTATGTTGCTGAGGCTGGCCTCAAACTTGTGATCCTTTTGCTTTTTCTTCTCCAATGTTAGGACTACAGGTTTGTCTACCATACCTGGCAACAAAGCTTCCTTTTAATAAATATGTTGTGTGGACTCTCAAGTGTAGAGGCTCAATGAGCAATACAAAGGATTCATTAAACAGCAGTGTTTCTATTTTCCAAATAACCACATTTAAAGTTGTGTGTGTGTGTGTGTGATGTGCACGTGTGCACACACATACCATGGTGCACAAGCATAGGTCAGAGAACAATTTTCCAGAGTCTATTTTCTCCTTCCACCCTTCCATGGGTTCCAGATATTGAGCTCAGGTCAGCACACTTGTGTAGTAATCGCCTTTATCCACTGAGCATCTCACTGGCCCCTTACATTTTTTCTGATGCTGTTGTCTTTGAGTATTATAAAACTTTAGACCTTAATTTAAAAGCGTCTGTGGGTCTTATGTTTGCTGATATGCACAACAGAAGTCTAGGAGCTGTGGGTAGAATTTGTGGTGTTAACAGTTGAACACAATATCTAGATTAAAAAGGCTCTGTTGTGTGCTCAGCACCTTACCTCCATGCAGTGTGCATAAATGCATGCTAGAAATAGGTTTCCCTTCATTTGCTAGGCAAATATGTACGGATACACATGCACACATTGTCAGTATGATTACTTCTCTTTGTATGAACGCTGGCTACCTTTCCCTACCTCGTGCCACTATAAACAAACTTGTCATAGATATACATTTTGTGGTATTTGCTTCAAATCAGCAAATCCCTCTAAAAGCACTTCACAGTATTCTTGAGAATAAGTGGTTTCCAGAGCCAGTTACGAATAAGAATTGAGTCTAGATGACTGAGAAACTAGCGACAGATCACAGGGGTCTGTGAAAGCATCCGGCTTCATGAGCTCAGTGGACATCTCCTGCAAGGGCCACATTTCCACCCAGATGAACGATGGAGCACATGCTGTCTGAGTTCCTTTTCTGTCAACAGACCTCCTTTGTCTGTAGTTGTACCAAAGCTGATGGATCATTTCCTTGAAAGGCCTAGTGGTCAGCGTGTAGATAATGGGGTTCAAAGCACTGTTGATAGGCAGAATAAAAATCACCACCCAAGAGGTAATAGAATCTGGAAGAGAAAGATGGAATATCTGAGTGATGACTGGGTGTTGTAAGGCATATCTTGCATCTTCTGTTTTCAGCCTCTCTTTTCTTTAGTGTGACATAATTAAACGCCAAGTTATTTTCAGGATGTCTTTCTGTAGTGTCAGTGTTTAAAGGAATTTCAGTGCTGTGAAGGCACAGGGCTCTTGCTGAGAGGCTTTTTCTGGATGCGTCAGAGTGCCAACAAAAGAACACTACTGGGAGTATTTATGCAGATTATGACATATCATTATGAGTCCATTTAAAGACAAACCATGTTGTTTAGCATTTATCATCATTTGCAAATGTTTTAACCAATAGAAGGTACATGTAGCATTTCTCAGAATATGTAGATTGGTCTTGAACTAATTTCTTGTTATGTATTTGATTTTCTTCTGTTTATCTTTATGGCACTACTAGGGATTGAACGGAGGGTGTTGTAAATATCAGACGAACACTCAACTGGCTCCAAGCCTATTCATTTTAAAAACAGGCACATTTTTAAGTCTTGCACACATGTGCACGTGCACGTACATGCATGTGTACATGTGTGTGCATGTGTGTGTGAGTGAGTGGTACGTGCAGGTACATGTACTCAAGCATGTGGAGGCCAGAGGTCAGTGTTAGGTTTTTTCCCATTTTCTCCACATTGTTTTTTGGAACAGGACCTCTCAGTGAACCTAGAACTCACCAAATGTGCTAGGCTGGCTGGCCAGTGATTCCTGGGCTTCCCTCATCTCTGTCTCCTCCCAGTGCTGGGGTTATAGATGTGCTACTGCACACTTTGCTTTTCATGTGGTTGCTGGGGAACCCAAACTCAGGCTTGTGTGGCAAACGTCTTAGAAACTGAGCCATCTTTGCAATGTATTTAGGCTTTTGACCAAATATTTATTTCAGTCAAATATTGTTGAGTAGATAGCAACACAGGCCTAAACCCCAACTAATTAGAGCCTGAGACAAGCCAGGTATGATGACAAGCCAGGTGTGATGGTGCACATCTTTAATCTCAGCACTTGAGGCAGAGGCAGGCAGATCTCTGTGAGTTTGAGGCCTTCCTGATTTATATTGTCCGTTCTAGGACAGCCAAAGTTACATAGAGAAACCCTGTCTTAAACATAGCCCCCCTCCCCACAAAAAAAGAAGCTGAGTAAAGTACATGGCCATTCTGAGCTATAGAATGAATGATGCACCTTAACACGACTCTGGCTCAACATAAAAAGTGAGGGAAAAAGATCTAGAGATACAGTTGGGTGGTGGAGGACTTGCCTAGTGTTATGAGGCCTTAAGTTCAACCCCTAGTACCACAAATGAACAACCCAAAGCATAAGCAAAGCATTGCAAAAACAAAATCCCCAGACATGTTTAATGAAGTTCATCATTTTTGGAAGGACAATTTTGATTTGTATGTGTCCGTCGGTCTGTGTATATGCCACATGTGTGTGGGTACCCAAAGAGGTCAGAGGAGGGAGTCAGATACCCAGGAGCTGGGGTTTCAATTGGTTGTAAGGCTCCTCATGTGGGCACTGGGAACTGAACTTCCATTCCCTGGAAGGACATACTTTCAATTACTGAGCCATGTCTGCAACTTTCTAATCCTGTCTTAAAAATCACCTTTGCATATATATATATAGAACTACCAAATACTCAGGTTCTTGTCGTGATATATTTGATACTATTGTCCCTGTTATTCTTCATAAATCATTGGATTCTATTATCACCACCTGTGGAATCAAACAAAACTAAATTATGCATATATAGATGTCAAAATGTGGATATACATTGGACTATGTATGTAGTCAGCAGGGAATACTTGTACTTTTTTTGTGATAAAATATGCATGTCATAAACTTTGCACGTTAACCTTTTAAAATGTGCAGCTCTGTGGTGCTGACTGCATCTACATTGTCGAGCATCTCTCACCACCACCGGTCCCAGAATGTTCTCATCTTCCCAAAGGAAACTGTGAGTGTTAAACCACGCCTCCCACTCGCCCCTTCCCATCCTCTAGCCACCGCTAGCCTACGTTCTGAATTTGACTATTCCAGGAATCTCATGTAAGATGAATCATAAAACATGTGGACCTTTTCTGTCAGGTCTATTTACTCAACTTCAAGATTTATGTATAATGCAGCACATGCCAGAATTTCCTTCTCAGGGCGGATGAGAAGGCTCAGTGTGGAAAGGTTCTTGCTACCAGGTCTGACAACCTGAGTTTGATGTTCAGAATATACATGGGGAAAGGGGAGAATTGACTCCAGCAGATTGTCCCCTGACTTCCATATGTGTGTCATAGCACACACATGAAATAAACAAATGTAAAAGTATTTTTAAAAGAACTTCCTTTCTTTATAAACCTGAATAATGATCTATGTATATGTCTGCTACATTTCCTCTGGCCATCAGTAGACACTATTTGATCCATGACCATGTTTGTTATGGTTGATTTGTCCATCCATCTGTAGACACTAGACTGCTTCTGCCTACGAATGCTGCTCTCAACATAGATGTGCTGATATCTATTTTAGTTCTGGCTTTCAATTCCCTTTTGTATTTATCCAGAACTGGAATGGCTGGATTGTATGGCGATTCTATAGCTAATATTTAACAATCTTTAGCACGCTCTTCTACAGTAGCCGCACCATGTTCAAATCCTACTATCAATGCACAAGGTGTCAAATTTCTCCTCATCAACATATTCATATTCATATTCTGTCACTCAGTGTGACAGCCACTGTGATGCATGTGATGTACATTATTTTACCACGCCGTGTTGTTCTCTATCACACTCCAGCGCAGTGTCCTCTAGCATATGTATTGTAGTGAGAAACATTTCTCACATTCTAAAAAGTAAAGTCATGATTTAGTAATTATTGGGTTGTTTTCCTTTCTGGTCGTTTTAAGCAGGCAGCCAATTTAAGCACTGTATACCATTGTCATGGTTTGGTCCCTTTGTTTTCATGAGAATTGTGGCCCTAGGCATTTATGAAAAGAACTGAACAGTTCCTCCCAGTAAGCACTTCATCGACAATGGAGCCAGAGTCTATGCTACTCTGACTAATAATTCTTGAAACAAGTTGTTGTTAAGAGTAGCAATGTCTTTTTTAAAGACTAACTCCTGACAGATGTGTTCTTCCCAGGAAAAGATTGTACCTGGTATTTCCACCTGAAGCAGTGAAAGAAATTTCAGTATAAAAATGGGAATCCAGCACAACGCATCGGTAAACACGATAAAGAAAAAGCGCTTAGCGAGGGTCATCTCCTTCTTCACTTGCTTCTGTATTTCAGTTGCTGTTATGGTGCTTTGGCGAACACTGTGAAACATGCTTCCGTAGGAGAACACAATGATGACAAATGCCACCAGGTTAATACCTGTTTAGACCATGAAGAATATTAGTAGTGTATGTTAGCATTCTCTTAAGACAAACGGATAAAACATGACTTAGATGTTACTATTAAAGATATTAAATTAAAGTGGTATTTATTTATTCATGTATTTACTTTGTGACAAGGCCTTATTGTGGAGTTCAGATGAACCTTCAACTTGACTAAGTAGCCTAGACTGGACCCCAAAATATAGTCCTCCTGCCTCAGATTACAAATGTGTACCAGATCTCCTTCTTGACCTCCATTTCCAATTACACAGTCTCATCACCCTCACTATCTTAGGTAATGTCTCAAAGATCTTGTCTTTCCTTTCTGCTTCCATTTGCTGGGTATTCTGCAGATCCTCTGGCTCCAGGCTTCTTCTCTCACCCCATCCCTTTGTGTCAGCTACCAATACCCAGAGGCACTCTTCCTAGGCACATGCTGGCCAGTGAGAATCAGGTAAGCAATCTTCACTCTCCTTCCTGTCTTTCAATTCCAGTTCCCCAGTCTCACCCCCAAACATGTAGCAGATCACCTCCAAGAGCCTATCCTCTCTGACTCCACTCTCTGGAAACTCTAGCAAACCTTGCAGCAGACCCAGCTTTCCTCCATCTGATCCCTTTTGGCTCCACCTCCCTTACAACACATCCCTGTTCCTTCACGTTAGTTCCCAAAACCTAGAAACATGTTCAACCTGGGACTCCCTTGGCCAAACCAGGCAGGGAATCAAAAACACTCTTTACCAGGAAACACATAGCCACCACACTCTTCTAAGATCCAAAGCCAACGGAAACCAAGGACAAGACCTGATACCACTGCAGAGTCACAATGATCCGAACCCTGATACCTAGATGCCAGTGCAAATACAACCCCACAGTCATTAGCAGCCAAGACAATGTTTCTCCACTGGAACCCAGTAACCCCACTACAGCAATATAGTTGCAGCAAAACCAAGGATTTCAAAATAGCTAATATGAATATGCCTAAGGACCTCAAAGAGGATATGAATAAATCTACTAATCAGTCTGTGAGAATACAAACTAATGGTAGGACAGAATGATGAGAATGGTTCCAGACATGAAGTAACAATAAGATCACTGAAGAAAACCGAAACTCAGGTAAATCTGGAAGTGAAACATTTAGGAAGTCAGAGAAAACCCTCAGAGATAAATGTCACCAACAGAGTAGAAGACATAGAAGAGGCATTCAAGACAAGGTAGGAGAAATGGATACCCTGATCAAAGAAAATGGTAACTCTAAAAAATCCAAGCACAAAACACTCAGGAAATCTGGGACTTCATGAAAAGACCAAATCAATGATTGGTCTGACTAGAGGAAGGAGACGAAACCCAGGGCAAAGACACAGAAAATGTTTTCAACAAAATCGTAGAAGAAAATTTCCCTAACCTTAAGAAGGAAGGGACTAGCAAAGTACAAGAAGCATACAGAACACCAAATAGACTGGACCAGAAAAGAAATTCCCTATGGCACATAATAAAAACATTATACAGGAGACCAACTAACATATAAAGGCAGACCTACGAGAATAACCTCTGATTTTTCTCAGGGGAGACCGAGAGCCAGAAGATGTGTTTTACAAACTCTAAGAGACAAACACAGATGCCAGTTCAGATTACTATAGCCAGAAAAACTTTTCAGTCAGAATAGATGGACAAAGAAAAACATTCCCCAATAAAACCAAATTTGTCTATGAAATTCTCTGGAGAAGTCACTAAATGAGCGGTTCTCAACACAAGGGTTGCTACCCCTTTGAGCCTTGAGGTCGAACGCCCCTTTCACAGGGGTCGCCTAAGATCATTGGAAAATACATTATGATTTATAACAGCAGCAAAATTATAGTTATGAAGTAGCAATGAAAATAATACTATGGTTGGGGTCACCACACATGAGGAACTGTATTAAGGGGCATAGCATTAGGAAGTTGAGAACCACTGGGTTAGAAGCACAGAAGTCTGTAAACAATGGAAGACATAGATGAGTTCATACTGCGAGATATTCCAGCAAGAGCAGGAACACAGGAAGACTTGCAAGGCAGGGTTTCTTACCAAGAAAAATTACCACTGAATAAATCTGGGCTCCAGTACTTCCCGTGTCTTCTGAATGAAGAGGAAAGCATACTCCATTGGTGCCATAGTAGTTTTTGAAAAATTCCTTATTGCCAAGTGGAGCAAAAGCCACTAGAAACCCAATAATCCAAATGAAAATCAGAACCGTGATTGTCCTGCATTTTCGAGGCCTTAAACACCGAAAAGGATACACAATGCAGATGTACTTTTCCAATGTCAGAAATGTTAAAAGTAAAACGGATACTTCTGTGGACAGAATGGCCAGCGACCCCATGAACTGACATCGAACACTCTCCATCCACGGCTGTGCATGCTTGTTGTACTCTCCCCGAAACTTGAGGTCAAAGGCGCCGATCACAAATAAATATACTCCCATCAGGCAGTCAGCACCTACAAGGGTCCAAAGTTTATAGGTTCAGAGAAACACAGGATGGGTATCTTTACACAAAACATTTTAAATGACCTACTTCTCAATATTACCAAGAAAGTTTATTCTCCTAAGAATCCAGAGGTTGGTTGTGTAGCTTGGTAGGAGAGAGCTCGCTTAGCATGAGAAAGGAAGAGCAGCCCAGTTCTTACCCTCCGAGTCATCTCTCCAGCCTCCTGAAATCCACAGTTTTTAATTGAAAAAAAAATTCATATCATAGATTGTAATTATGCTTTCCCCTCTCCTAACTCCTCCCAGATCCTAACGCCACACCCACCCAACTCCACACCCTTCCTTTCTCTCTTTTTGGATAAAAAACCCCGAGAAACACACAAAATTTAAAAAACAACCCAAAATATACTAGCAAAAGAACAATAAGACAAAAAAAAAAAAAAGACAAAACAAAGCAATATGAGACAAAAGTCTACAAAAAGACCATTGACTTTGCTTGTGTTGAGCAAATTCTCTGCCCTCAAGTGTGGTTAATACACCCAAATGAGACTCCATTGGAAAAAACAAATTTTTCTCCAATGTGAGCATTGACCCTATTTTTTTTTAATGTAGTTGTCCTCCAGCCTTGCATAGGGAAATTGAACTTGATTCAGAATTTTGTAGCTAATCATACAGAGTTGTAGACATTTTGTGAATTTTGTTTCTCACGTAGTTTGCATAGAAAAGAAATTAGAACTCAGACTTTGCGTAGTGTCTGTAATAGTAAACGTGACCATTCATGCAATGGCGGACATTGTATGGAGGGCTGCTTTACTTAGCTGAGGGGCTACATCCTCACATCCTCAGCTTTGGGACCTGGACTGTAAGCATCCTGAAGCTGATTCTTTGTTTCCTTTGTAGTCCTCATTTAACATAATACTTTACAATCACATTTTGAAATCTTAAAAAAAAAAAAAAAAATCAATCCCACTTGGAGACATTTCCCTAATTACATATTTTAAACTGTGAGTGAAAATTTTTTAGTAGCTCAGAGACCTGAACATGTCCAGCTGTAAAGTCAGTGTTTATGACCTGGACATGCAAACCAATCTACGGTACAGCTCTGGGTGTGAAGACGTGACCACGAAAAGCAACAGTTTCCACTGCCCCTCCGCTCTGGGTCCACCCCCTTTCTGTCGCTCATTAGAAAAGAACAGACTTCTAAGAAATAACAATCAGACATGACGAAATAAAACATAACAAGATAAAGCAAAAATTATTATATTGAAATCGAACATGGCAATCCAACAGGAGGAAGAGAGCCCCAAGACCAAGCACAAGAGTCAGAGACCCACTCATGTTCACAGTACTTAAAATGTCAGAGTCCTATAAAAATACCAAGGTAGTGGCTATAATATAAACACAGACGACCGGGTGTAGACCGTGTGTTTGCTGCTTCAGTTTCTGTGAGCTCATATGTGCTTAGTTGATTCAGAAAGGGAAGGCAACAATCTCATCTATAGCAAAATCATTCAGATTTAAAAAAGATTTATTTATTCTATATTTGTGTGTGTATGTGTGTGAGTTCATGTGTACATATGTGCACACTTGCCTGTCTTAGTTTATGTACCCCACATGTATACACGTGCTATGGTGGCCAAAGGGGGTTGGAACCCCTGCAATTGTAGTTACAGGTGGTTGTGAGCTGTGTGGTTGTGGGGGCTCGGTACCAAATCTGGCTCCCCTACAAGAGCTGTGCTTGTTCTTACCCTCTGATCGCTCTAGCCCTGATGCTTAAAGGGAATACGCTTTAGGAGTCATGCCCTGCATGAGAACATAGTTGTGAATAGGTCTTCTTTAAACTGTGTAAGACGGCTGAACTTTGAACTTTCTTAGCTGTTTATCATCATCATCATCATCGTCATCATCATCATCATCATCATCATCATTCCTATTAGAGAGAGTGTGTGTGTGTGTGTGTGTGTGTGTGTGTGTGTCCATCCATATGTGTAGAGGCTGGAAGAAAGCATTGGATCCTGTGGAACTGGAATTACAGGTGGTTATGAAGTAACCCCTCTTCACCGTTGAGCCATTTCTCCCGCCCCTATGCTTTCTGGCTTTAAAAACTAATTTTCTTATGACTAAAGTGATTTATGTTTTTTTTTTTTCGTAGAAAGTGCAGAGATACCGTATAAACAAAAAGAAGAAAGATTTTTAAATCTCATAATTCTAACACTCATGGAATTTGTTTGCTCTCTTAAATTTTCCTTGAAGATTTATTTATTTTGAGTATAGGCGTGCTTGCTTGCATGTAAGAATGTGTGGGTGCCTAGTGTGGGCAGAGGTCAGAAGAGGGTGTCGGATCCTCTGGAAGTGGACTGATAACAGCTGTAAACTACCATGTGGGTGCTGGGATCTGACCCTGAGTCCTCTGTGAGGACTACAGGTACTCTTAACTGCTGATCCATCTCTCCAGCCTCTGTGGCCTCTCCCTCTCTCAAACTGTGGGTCATGACTGGTTGTTTGCTTGTCTGTTTGTGTGCTTGTCTGTCTGTCTCTTTTAAAATATTTTATTCTTGTCTTTATTATGTTTGTGTACAGCTGTGTTTGTATGTGAGTGTGTGCACATGCTGGCAGGCATCTTTAGAGGCCAGAGGTGTTGGAATACGTGGAGCTGAAGTTATAAGCTGTTGTCAGCCACCTCATGTGGGTGCTAGGGACCCAGCTTGGGTCCTCTGGAAGAGCAGGATGTGCTCTGACCACTGAACCATCCCTCCAGCCCCACAGATTTCATTTCCTAGCAGCAGCAATTTTGCACATTTCAAGCCGAGTTCCTCTTTAACCAGGAAATGACTCACAGCAGAGAGAAATGATCGACATGGCGTGCAGCTTGTTCTCAGATCTGATGTACGGCCGCGTACAAATAACAAAGATGTTCCCAAAGCAGGTAATTGCAGACACAACCCAGACAAAGACTCTCTGGATGACGCTTGCCAAGAGGTTCTCAAGAGATGAAATCCCATCCGTGTTGGGCTTACAGCTGCGCACATGTGGTGCATAGCCACAGTACTGAAACTTCTTAAAATATCTGATTACAAAGAGAAGACAAAAGTATAACATATATTTAACTTAATGTCATCATTGACATATGTTTTCAACATTTTCTCAGTAGAAAATGTGTTCATATATGATTCTTTGGAATAGAAAACATTTCTTTAGCAATCTGTCATAATTCTGAAGTTCAAAATAACTCTTAATCACTTGACTTTATAGTATGTGTGGGTAAGAACTGCAAGCAGGCATGACGAATGCATGTCTTAGCATACACATAAATGGTGAGCTTGTGAACAAGAGAAGCGATTTATCCAAAGAAGCTTCCAACGGCTGTTTCCAGAATTCAGTCCATACAAACCAATGGTTCTCAAACTGTGGGTCGTGACCCCTTTGAGAGTCGAATAACCCTTCTACAGGGGTCACCTAAGACATCAGAAAATACAGACATTTACATTACAATTCATAACTAGCGAAACTACAGTTATAAAGTAGTGCTGAAAATAATTTTCTGGTTGGGGGTCACCACAGCATGAGAACTGGTGAAAGGGTGTAACTGGTATAAACATATGGTTATGAAGCTCAGACAACCATAGTTTTGCCCCAGCTGATCTTACTGCTTAACTCTTAGGAGAAAAATAAAATTCTTTCTCTTTGCTGCTCCCATGGCTTTTCTGTTACAAAGTTATAACATAACATTACATTACTATCTGTAACTACTAACCACGTCTAGTGCTCACACTAGATTTTAAACACGATGAAGGATTAAGTGTTGACTGAATGTTTTCATCTGGAGAGAGATCTGCTTGGATAAGGCAACACCCGGATAAACAAGAATTGCTCTTGTGTCAGCAAGCACACGAACACCACTTCCTGGGCATGTGCTAGATACCAGGAATAAATTCTCTAAGGAACTCCACGAGATCAGCGTTAGCAATACCGTAATAGGAGATAAATCTTCAGTGGAGGAGAATTGTTTGACAGGAAATTTTTTAGTAATTTTCTAGTAGAGATTGGAATTCAGACAGTATCAGTCTGCCTTACTGGCAAAGAGTGGTGGCAAAACAGAAATGGTCTCTATAGCACAAGCGTAAATAGTTGCAATAGTAAACGATACAAGGTGGAGGTCATTTTGTGTCTTGCACAAGGGCAGGGCAGTTGCTGCTATGTCCATCTTGTTGTTTGCATTTCTCTGTGGACTATGGTGGGGTGGAGCAGAATGTAAGGATGAGTGTGCTGTTCCTTCTTGTTTTAAGAGTCTGAGGCTGAACCACTTTCACCACGGAACCTCAGTGGGTACTCGTTTGCTCGTTAAGCTGCTTAGCATAGATTCATCTTTTTAGCAATAGTGTCTTTGTTTCTTCTGAGGGAAGCCATTCTCCAGCCACAGGAATCGGGGGATGTTCAGTGGAAGCCCTCCCTAGCTCAGTGGAGGCAAATACCCTAAGAGGAACCCTGAGCCTTGCTGATGGCATGCAAACGGCTTATTTCAGCAGTGCTTGGCTAAGACCACTGTTCAACACTTGTTCCCATGATTCCTGCCCACTTCTGGCTCTTCTCTCATTTATTTCTAGATTCTGTCAGCTGCACCGGTTTCTTGCAATAAACTCTTCTTGGACAGACTGTTTTGTTTTGAGCAAACAAAGAAGCTTATGAAAGCCTTGTCTCTGAGGAATCATGGGAAACAGAAACAATGCCCTGTGTTAGATTTACGGCGCAAGGAAGATTACAGAGTGGTTGGTAAGACACTTCTAAATTATTGAAAATTACCACAGTATGAAGAACAATTTTATGCTTGCTATGATAGCAGCTCAACTCAAAACATTTATAAGGCCTATGATCAATGCAAAGCCAGACACAACGTATAGAATTCACAAAGGTTACATCCACACACTTTCTCCAGTCACACTCTGATATTAGGGAAAATTTTCCCCGAGAAAGAGTTCTCCCACTTTTACTACTTTGTAGCAATTATTTATATCTACTTAAAATATGTGTTTGTATATTACATATTATGTTTATATATTATATATTTATATGATATATAAACACATATTTAAAAATAAGAAATAAATAATTGCTACAAATTAATGTGTGTGTTGTGTTGTGTGAGACGTGTGTATGTACCTGACTCATGTGTGCCATGCATGGATGTGTAGGTCAGAATATGGCTTCAGGTGTTGATCCTTACCTTCTACCTTATTTTTGAGGCAGAATTTCTCTTGTTTGTTGCTGCACTTCATATTCCAGGTTATCTGGCACCCAAGCATCAGGTTGACTGTCCTGTCCTTGGGTCCCAGCTCACTGGAGGAGTACTGAGATCATACACACATACCCCTTGTTCTATGTTTAACTTGGGTACCGGGAATCTGAACTCAGGCACTTTGACCTGCTGAGCCATCTCCCCAGCCTTGCTTGTAATTCTTTTATATTACTTATATACATTCTTATTTCCTCATCTGGTGGTACTTACACAAAGCTTACATCACTAGCTTGTTGGGTAAATATCAGCATCTATGACTGGTATCAGAGATGCGTGTGTTCTGTAAGACTGAGTAGACCCCTCTTGGTATTTAAAAAATTTCACATAAATTTTATTAGAGTGTGGAAAACTAAAAATCTGTCCAGCTAATGCCAAACTTTAAGAGTTAGTTATTGAATACTGATGTCTGAAACTATCTAGGCTATGGAAAAAATCCAATAGCCTGGGAGTTTAAACAATAAACATTTATTTCTCCGTTCCCCATGCTAGGAAATCCAAGGCCAAGGCGCCAGCATATTAGATACCCGGTGAAGTGCTGCTTCCTGGCCCATTTTTACTATGTATTCTTACACAGTGAATGGTGCAAGAGAGATCCTCCCTCCTTCCCTTTCTTCCTCCCTCCCTCCTTCTTTCCCTCCTTCCTTTCTTCTTTTCTGTCCTAGAGTTTGATACTTTTAACTCTTTTTCACTCTTTTGTGTGTAATTCATGGTAGAGACTTACATGGTTCTAGTCTCACATGGTTCTAGTCTCACATGGTTCTAGGCTCACATGGTTATAGTTCACATGATTCTAGGCTCACATGGTTCTAGGGTCACATGGTTCTAGGCTCACATGGCTATAGTCTCACATGGTTATAGGTTCACATGGTTATAGGCTCACATGGCTATGGGCTCACATTGTTATAGGCTCACTTGGTTCTAGGCTCGCATGTTTCTAGACTCACATGGCTCTAGGGTCACATGGTTATAGGCTCACATGGTTATAGGGTCACATGGGTGCTGGTGAACTCACATACTCAAGTTTTCATAGCACTTTCCCCAACTGAACTATCTCTCCACTCCCTCTCCCCCTTTCTCCTCCTTGTGGGAATCCATCAAACCCAGAGCTTTGATGTACTAGCTCCAGCCTTTCTTAAATTAATTTTTGTTTTGAGACAGGAAATCATTGTGAAGCCATGACTAGGTTTGAATTCTCCATATCGACCAGGCTGACTCCCAACTTAGAGATCCACCATCTCTGTTTCCCAGTTGCTGGGATTATAGGTGGTGTGCCACAACCCTGGTTTTCAATGCTCTTTAAAAGTGGTACTGATGCTGTTCATGAAGGCTCGGACCTCAGGAGCTAATCAGTTTTTCCAGGCTTCACCTTTTAATAATGCCATCACTTTGGGGTTAAGATTGCAACATACAATTTGGAAGAGGGACACAAATACTAACCATACAGAGACAAATTAGTAGAAATTGTTAATATTTTATTTATATTTAGTATGAATATATTATGTGGGGACATAAAAATTAAAATCAAGGTGAACAATAAGAAAACATCTACTTACATGTGAGAGAGATTTATGAGAGGTCTAAACATCCTTTGTTGGATATTTGAAATTTCTATTCCTTCAAGGCTGCTAAAAATACCAAGTAATAGTCAAAAGAACATATGCTATCCACAGTATAATAAAACAATTATTTTTGTGAAAGACAATGTAGTAATGTGCCTTTAGTTAACATTATTCTAAGTGAAATGCTCAGACCCAGCCTATCTAGACATTTTCTTGGTTTATAGACGTGTATATCCTTTAAAAAAAAACTTCATGGTTCATGATACAATGCCTAGTGCATGATAACCAGACAATAAATGTTTGTAGAATAATTGTATACACATTATATTCTGGACACCTTTAATTTTTTCCAATACCTTTTAAGTCATACTTTTTCTAATAAAGTGCTATTTTACTGTAGAATAGTTAGATAAGGTGAACTGAGGCTTATCTTTTAAAGACAATTAGACATTAACAGAACTTTTGTCTTCTCTCTCTCTCTGTGTTGTCGGGGTTATGATTTACATAGCTAGGAAATTCCATTTTAGGGTAAGTAGGCTAATCTTTGTTGTCAACTTGACACACGTGGGAAGAGAAAACTTCAATTGTGGAAACTGGCTCCATTGTTTTGGCTAGTGGACATATCTGTGGGTCATTTTCTTGATTAATGATTGATGTCAGAGGGCCAGGAAGCCAGTAAGTAGCATTCCTCCATGGTTTCTGCTTCAAGCCTTCAGTTCCTGCTTTGACTTTTCTCAATGATGGATTATAACCTATAGGCCAAATAAACCCTTTTCTCCCCAAGTTGATTTTGCTCAGTGTTTTATTACAACAATGTTTTATTATAGCAAACTAAGAGAGATACCTATAGTAAATCTTTTCCCAGAATTAATGGAGCAATGAATATGCCCCATACATTCAGAGAACATAAATGCACAATTCAGTATCTTAAACTTGGTGCCACAGAGAGATGTAGAGGTTCATTATCATTTAATTTTTAGCTTATTAGCACATGATATAGGAGCAATAACTATATGTCTATAGTTCACTAAGGACTCATATATTTTTGTGGAGCTGGAAATAAAACATAATTAAAAGACACAAGAGCATGTCTGCTATTAGTATTGAAGTAAAACTGTATATGCATATACTTACAGAGACTTGAGTTTGGCAAGATAATCAAATTGATTTACTTCAATTTTCTGGATTGGGTTATAAGAAATATTCCTGAGTTAAAAAAAAGACAGCCATAAGTCATTCCTAAAAATTGTTTGGGCAAAGAGAATATATTTGTTGACTTTGAATGAATTTGAGACATTTACCAAAAAATTATAGCACAACTCAAAGTATATTGAAAATTTAAATGTAAGCCCTGACATGATAGGGAAAGACCTCCATGACATTGGCCTGGCAGTGATTTCTTTGGATGTGATTTCCAAAACACAAACAACAACAAGAGCCAATGAGGACCACATCAAACCTAAAAGCTTCCTCACATCATGAAAGAAGTCTACAACGTGAAAAAATAATTTGCAAAGCACTCCCTTCATTTTTCTCTCTCTTCCTCCACTTCTTTGGTTTTTTTTTCTTCACACACTGTGGTAAGCACACACTCCACTACTGAGCCACATCCCTACCCCTGCAGAGCATCTACTGGGGATGGATTAATGTCCAAAAAATTCAGGGAAGTCAATGCAATAGAAAAAAGACAAATAATCTGATAATGAAATAGACAAAGAACATGAGTAGATATTTATTGAAAGAAGACACACAAGTGGCCAACAGTTATGTACAGCAACCCCAGAATCAGTATTCATCAGAAAAAAATGCTAATTTATTTATTAGACACAGAGTATAGCTGAGGATGACATTGTACTGCACTAGATTTGGCCTTGACCTTTGAACTTCTTAACCTCAAGAACAGGGAGCAACATAAAATTCTATTGGTTATAAATTAGACTGGGTGTTGTATTTTGGTATAGTAGCAGAAAATGAACTAGATCAACAGCAATGAAGGGAAAGATATTCTTGTTCATGGCATTGGAAGACTCAGTCCATATTAAAGTTTGGAAATTTATGTAAGACATCAAAGGAGCCCAAATAGCAAAAGCAGTATTGGAAAAAAGAACAATGTTGGGGTTCGCACAGTAATCTACAGCTGTGCAGACCAAAGAGATCAACTACAGAGCCCAGGAGCAACCCTACTCAGACAGAATCAGATAACTTTTGACATAGGTGCCAAAGGCATACAACAAAGAAAGGACAATCTTTTTAAGTGTTGGGAAAATTAGATAACTTTGTGCAAAAGAATGGAATTAGGCCTTTACTGGACCATAAACCCAAGCTTACTCAAGAAGGATCATGTGCCTAAATGCAAAGCTATCAAAGTAGAAGAAAATAAAGGAAGAAAATTTCATTGAGTGGATTTGGCAGTGTCTTAGATGTGAAACTGAAATATAGACAAGAAAGTAAAAGATGCAAAAATGGCAGTGTATTAAAATTAAGGAGCACTATGATAGAGGGAAATGTCACCCATAACAGAGGGGAAAGCACACGTGAGTCCTCTGTCTGTAGGATACACAGGATGTATAAAGAATTAAAACTCAACAACTGCAAAAGGAGCTCACATAAAAATGAATGAAGCACTTGAGTAGGTTTTTTTCCTCAGAAGATAGATGGGTGACCAAACACATGGGAAAATACTCAACACCACTGTTTTCAGAGCAGTGAAAACCAGATCCTCAAGGATTCTCAGCTAAGATTGCTGTGAGCCAGAGAAATGAAAACAACAGGTGTTGGAAGAATGTGGAAACTGGGGCCCTATGCACCGAGAGAGATGTGCAATGGGAAATACAATTAAACAGAGCAAAGCTAGAACTGCCATGTGACCCAGTCACTTAATTTCAGGGGGTGTGCAGGTGGCCTCTGGCTCAGGAGTTTTTCACCTTACAACCGTGTAAAAGCAATAGACCTCTAGTGGAAGCTATACTTTAAGGGTGTTATATGGTTTAGTGTAGAGTGTTTGCCTGCGTTCATTATTCATCCCTGAATACAGTATCACTGTCTTGATACAGTAGTATTGAGGAAGGGAGGCATAAAGGGGACACATGAAAGGGGGGTTCCTCTTTGATCTTTCCTTGGGCTCGTAGTATGTGTTATGATATCGTGTGTGCTGCAGCTCTCAGCCAGCCACAGAAACTCAAGAGTACAAAGCAGATACTCTATAGTGCACTGGTTCCTAAGTTACGATGGTTGAAAGAATATTAATATCAAACGAGCTTTAAAGATAATAGTTCTGATTTATGATGCCATCCTTAGGTATATTTAAGATTTCTGCCAGTCAAGAAGGAGCATAGAACCCAAATAACTGAATGTAGACATACAGACATGTATGTGCACATATGTTCGTAATAACATTATTCAAACTAGCCAAAAGATGGAAGCAATCCAAGTGTCCAAGAGCTGGAGGATGACTGCACACAGTGTATGAGGTTTTATTATTCAGTCTTAAAAACAAAGAGAATTCTGACACATACGACAATATTGATGTACCTTGGTGGTATGGTAAGAGAAATAAGCTAGTCACAGAATAGCAACTGTGGACATAGAGAAAGCAGGAAGGATGGTGGTTGCCAGGGCTGGGGTGGATGGATGTGGAGTCTGTGCTTGGTGGGTACAGGATTTCAGATTTGTACTAAGTAAACAAACAACAAACAAACAAACAAAAACCTACAGAGGTGATGTCAGTGAGGGCTGAATAGGAGTGTGGAAGATCTTGATGTAACCCAGTGATACAGAAACAGATGGATAGCTGGGCAGTGGTGGCGCACGCCTTTAATCCCAGCACTTGGGAGGCAGAGGCAGGCAGATTTCTAAGTTCGAGGCCAGCCTGGTCTACAGAGTGAGTTCCAGGACAGCCAGGGCTACACAGAGAAACCCTGTCTCGAAAAACCAAAAAAAAAAAAAAAAAAAAAAAAAAAAAAAAGAAACGGATGGATAACCCAATACTATGAATATTTTACCACAATTGAAAAATAACATAAAGAAATGAAGAGGTAAGTTAATGTCTTACAATTGGGACAGCTCCTTCAGATCCTTAAATACGTTCGGTGGAAGATTTTCAATCTTATTACTTCCTAAATCCCTAGGGAAACAATTGCAAACATGTCATATTGTCTTCTGAAGACTTCATTCATTGGTGGAAGAATCATTCAAAAACCATTTACAACTTTCCAACAGTGCCATTGGGGAGCTGGGTTCAATACCAAGAGAACTATCTCTTTGGTGTGGGGATTGAACTCACAGCCTTGCTCCTGCTCAATGTATGCCCTACTCCTGGGCTGTCTCCACACCCATGAAGTCAAGAGGCTTTAAATGAAGGAGTGAAATAAAACTATTTTATCATGAGCCAGGCCTGGTAGCACGTACCCCCAATGCAAATAGATAGGAAGCTGGAGCAGGAGGGTCCGGAGTTCATGGACACCTCAGCACTACAATGTATTCAAAGCCAGCATAGCTGAAAAAGCGTCTCTCTCAATTTCTTAAGTTCTGTTCCACATTTCCCCCTTTCTCTTTTAAAGGTTTATTTATTTATTATATGTAAGTACACTGTAGCTGTCTTCAGACACCTTTTCTTCTCACTCTGGCCCCACTTGCTGTAGCTGTCTTCAGACACCCCAGAAGAGGGCATCAGATCCCATTACAGATGGTTGTGAGCCATCATGTGGTGGCTGGGATTTGAACTCCCGACCTTTGGAAGAGCAGTCAGTGCTCTTAACCGCTGAGCCATCTCTCCAGCCCTCCAGCTTTTTTTTAAAAAAAGCTGGTTTCAGTGAACTTGAGTTAGGAGAGTGTGAGTTACAACAGAAAAAGTAACTTCTCCCACCCACCGCCAGGGGTCAGGCAGGAGGCAAAAACGTGTGTGAAAGTTAAAGACAGGGATCCTGCCTCTTTGGAGCAATAGAACAGTGTAGGTTGTGTTTTATTGATTAATTTTACCCTGGTTTTATTCTTTGTCTAAAGCTATATTTTCTTATCTAACTTATCTCACATATTTGTTTTATATTTTATTTTGTATTTACTTTTGTAAGTTGCCTGCATTGTTTTGTAAACCATGGGTACATAGAATGCAGTTTGGAAAAAGGAAATTAATATTTAAAAATATATAAACATTATACGTGTAACTAATATGAAGTAAAACTGGAAAAGAACAATCTTAATGCATATTTAGTTAGACTTACAGTTCATCTAGTTTCTGGAGGTGTGTAAATGCATGTTCATTTAAGTGTTTAATCTTATTTTTCCTCATTACCCTGAAAATTAAAAAAAAAATACATGTTAAGATGTAGACATAATTATAATACAATTACTAAATGTAACTCCTGAAAGATATCATAAATTCATGAATATAGAGTGCATTCTCATATCAGGATCATTTGACTAGTATGATTGATTTTCCGGTTTATTTAATTAGAAAACACAGTCTCAACTATGCAGCCCTGACTGGCCTCAAACTCACCATCTTTCTGTATCGTCCTCTTGAGTGTTGCAACTACAGGTGTGTGCCACCATGCCCTGCTTCCTCAGCCTGAGTTCATTCTTAAACTTCTCAGATCTTTTAATAGGGACAGTATGAAAATGTAATTCAAATTTGTGATTAGAAATGGAGAAGGACCTCTTCAGAACAAAAACTGAGTGTCTTGCAGCTATGGACCCAGGCATTGCTTCCCACTTCTCTCCTCAGCCTGCAAAGTGTGTCTGTCTAACAGGCTCCACGCACCACAGACCTCTTCTTTGCTAGTGCATGGGGCTAGGACGGAGCCATCCAGGAGGCTGGCCTGAGGGGACTAACTCAACAGCTCACTAGTTTTTCCAAATACTAGTATTTGGAAAATAATATGAACCAGACCGAAGCCCTTGCTCTTGACTGCTTATGTGTGTGCGATGAGGGTTGAACCTAGGACCTCATACGTGTGGGGCACTTGCTTCACTGCTGATCCACACCCCATACTCATCTTCTTGGATCTCTGTGCTATCCACTAGCATAAACGTGGACTAATTTTGGACATTTTAAAGGGCTTTGGTTGATTCTGAATCGACCCTTTTATTTAATTTTTTTAGCTCAGCATATAAGATAATGGGATTCATTATGGCATTTTCATACTCTATGCCACAGTACCTCATTTTTATTCATACCATGAGCTCTCTGACCTCCTCCATCTCACTTGCTTCACTCTTGCTGGTCCCCTCCTCTACCTGAGTGGGTCTTTGTTTTGCTTTAATATCACATGTGTGCCGTTACAGTCTTGGCTATCTTCCCATCACCTTAAGGTTTCTTTCTCCTCCTTATGGTCCATTTTCTATTTTCATAACACATGCACACAAACATACACACACACAAATGCACATGCATCCGCACGCACACGCATGTACACCCCCCTTCACAAATGTAAATTAGATTTCATTTATGAGAGAGAAAACATGTAGTATTTGTCTTTATGAGTCTGGCTTATTTCACTTAACATAATATCCCATTGTATTAATTTTTCTTGCCAGTGCCACAAGTGTTGAATAAAATTCCATATGTACCAGATTTCTTTAACCATTTAGCTAGATGGATATCTAGGCTTGTTCCACTAGCTATTGTGGATACTACAGCGATAAACATGGATGTACAAGTATCTTTGTGTCATGTCGACTTAACAGTCCTTTTGGTATAAATTCACAAGGCCATATGTCTGGCTCGTGTGTTAATTCTGTTTATAGATGGTTGAGGAACTTCATACTGACTTCTATAGTGACAACACCTTTGTATAGTCCCACCAAATGTGTAAGCATTACTCTTTCCCCACGTCCCTACCAGAATTTGTTACTGTTAATTTATTTCTTTAAAATATTTTTATTTATATGTATGTGTGGTTGTACTCTTGTGTTAGCATGTGAGTGAGCATGTGGGTACCTGTGTAGGCCGGAAGAATGCCCTGGGACAGGTGGGGGTACTCTTGTGTTAGCATGTGAGTGAGCATGCGGACACCTGTGTAGGCCGGAAGAATGCCCTGGGACAGGTGCCCTATATGGATGCTGGGAATCAGAACTCAGGTCCTCTGCAAAAGCAATATACCACTCAGTCATATCTCCACCCCTGCTTTGTAATTTTTGACATCTTGACTATAATATGTTGTAGAGAGGCTTTTCTCTTCTCATGCCTATTCAGGCTTTTAAATAACTATTGTTTTTGCATGTCCATTCTAGATCTGGGAAGTTTACTGCTATAATTTCATGGAATATATTCAATATGCTCTTAGTTATTAACAGCTCCCCTTTCTATCCTGTGGACTCTTACATTGGGTCTCTTGATTATATCCCAGAATTCTTGGACATTGTGGCTATGCTGACTGTTTTTCCTTATTGTTATTTGAATTTATTACTTCCTGACTTTCCCTCTAAACCCAGTGTTTGTTCATTCTCTCTCTCTCTCTCTCTCTCTCTCTCTCTCTCTCTCTCTCTCTCTCTCTCTCTCTCTCTCTCTCTCTCGATGCTTTCTACAGAGTTTTACTGATTCATTGAGTGTTTCAGGTTTAACATTCCTATCTGTTCTCTTTGAAAATTCTTAATTTCTTTTGCTGAAGTTCTTTTCATATTTTTTATACTTTTATATATAGTGCTGACTTTCTTACCACCACCCTCATTTTTCTTTATGCTGACGGCTTTCATCTTTAGATCCTAGATTTAATTCATCTGCTTATTTCTATCCTCTGTTTGGTCACTGATAACCCTGATCATCAAGCCCTTGAAATCGTCACCTGATGTTTTGTACATTTTGGTATCTTTGATTCAGTAGTTGAAGAGTGATGGTATTGGAGAAGTCATTGTTTCTGAATCTTCCTCCCTCCTCTCTCTCTCTTCCTTCCTTCCTTCCTTCCTTCCTTCCTTCCTTCCTTCCTTCCTTCCTTCCTTCCTTCCTTCCTTCCTTCCTTCCTTCGTTTCTTTCTTTCTCTCTCTCTCTCTCTCTCTCTCTCTCTCTCTCTCTCTCTCTCTCTCTCTTTCTTTCTTTCTGCTTCCGTCATATGACTTGTGCTTCTGTAGGTTTGAGCAGCTCTCCTGGTTTTAGAGAACTTTCTCATTGGTCAACCTACTCTTGAGGGTTCAACCCCCAGTACAACTTTCTATGAGCAATAACATCAATCTGTCTAAGACAGGAATCCATTGAAAATCAATTGAAGACCACTAATGATCATAAAGACAAAGTGACAAAGCTACTGTAAAATTTGCCTTGAAGTTAAAATTATTTATAGTAAACGTGGAAACAGTAAGAGATTAAGGAAGGAGTCAGGCAGAGGTGACAGAGAGGAGACCCAGGCTAAACACATTTATAGAGGGGGAAGAGTGAACACGACAGCTGTGGGGGAGGACATGTGGGTGGCTTTTGTGAACGATACAAACTAGGGTCATGTGGGACTCTAAAATGCCTCTATCAGA
>CM052704.1:57797470-57823514 GCA_028551405.1 Uromys caudimaculatus
GATAAATAATTTCTCCAGGTGGGATCATTAGACTTAATATGTAGTATGGTGCTGTTACAGAGGTAACAAGAAACAGGTACACATGACTGAAGGTTCATGGTAAGCCCAGAGTTAAAGTTTTCCTTACAGCTTTTGCAGGTCATGGTACTTCCTGAAGCCATGGGGAGGGAGCGCTCTTATGAAGTTCCGCTGCAGGGACCTGAAACACATACACAGTTCAGTCTTGCTGAGTGGTTTTTCACTTTAATGTCTTACCTCCAGTTATAACACTGACAATCTCGGGTTGGATTCTGAGCTGGATGCACTATAGCCTGGTTTAATGACGTATTTTAAATGAATGACTCAGAAAGCCCGTCTAGTCACGTTTTCTCCAAGTCAGTCTGGGAGGCTGAGCCACCAGTAAACCATCTCTCTTCACTCTCCTAGCTTACTGAGACTCCCTTTCCTATCAGCATTCTGACTTAGCTTCCAAACCAAAGTCAGCCTTACGGTCTTTCAGTGTTTATATTGTGGAGAGATAAATTGTTAAAATACTTGAATTTGGTTTAAGGACCCAGGTGAAAGTTTAGTGTGCTCTTAAAAGAGTGTTTATTCATCTATCCATCTGTTCCTTCTTTCATTCATGTATCCATTCTCTCAATAAATGCCTGTTAAACTCCCACCATGTGCTTTTGTATCTCTGCCCTCTAGGTGGATGACTAATGATATCTCTTATCTATAAATTAGAGGATTCTCTCAGAGAATCTCATCTCTATTCCCTAGGGATAAGGAGGCAATTTGTTGTCTATTGTTATTGTGTTTATTTATGTACATGTTTGTTTCAAAGTGATTATTTCAGTGCGTTGAGAATTCTGGAGGCTATCTAGGAAAATACGGAGCGGATACATTTTCCCTTTTCATGAGAGAAGGTTAGGACTCCAAAGACTGTGCAAAGAAGAACATTTAATATCCCCCAAAAGAGATACAAGTGAGATTCTATGAGAACCCCCAAGCACTTTTGAGTGGAATGGTTTGAATACAGATAGGGAGATTCCTTTAGGACCTTGCATGAAACCTCTCTTGTAAATCTGGATCCTTGTTAATGCACGCCTGGGGCTTCTAAACAGACTCTTTCTAAATGATACAAGTGAAGAGGGGTGGCTATTATTTTAATTGGTTAGGAACACCCCACATACTTTCATCATGTCAGATATCTTTATATCTTGAACTTGGATGCCCTGTTTGGTTCTTCATAAGCCCTCATATACAGTGTGCGTATGTTGTACAGAGGAAGCACAAGCCAGGGCTCTGCTTTTTACTGGTTGTGTTCAGGGATCTAAAAGTCAACTCCCAAACAAAGTTAACATTTATCGAGCTGGAACAAGGTATAAATATTGATAGCTATCTGTGTTTGCTCACCTCACTCTTTAGCATTTATGAGAAGTGTTTTCAAAAAGTCTTGGCTTCAAGAAATGCTCATTGGGTGATTAGCTTCTTTGATACTTTACTTACACACCACTTAGGCCATTTCTGACATTTCACTCTACCATAGTTGCAGCTCAAAATCTAGAAGAACTAACTTACTAGTGAAACGTGGGATATTTAGACTTCTAATGCATTTACACTAAAGCCTAGAGCTCCCCCCCCCCCACCTCCGGAACAGAACAAACAGACTGGAACAAGGTATGCAGCAGAGCCAGGGATCTGTAAGAAGAGTCTGTATGGACAACTGGAATCAAGTGCTTCAGTCAAAGTACAAGGCAATGCTGTATAGTTACGTCTATCGGTAAATATCGAGTCAGAGTTGCAGTGTGTGTGTGTGTGTGTGTGCGTGTGCGTGTGCGTGTGTGTGTGTGTGTGCGTGTGTGTGTGGTCCTGATATGAATTCAGGGCCCTGGGTATGTTAAGCAAGTACAATATTACTGAGTCAATACTTCAAGTCTGATAATACTGTTTTCTTTTCTCTTTCTTTGTTTCTTTCTTTCCTTTTTCCTCAAAAATAGCCAAATGTTGTAGATTTTAACCTCTGAGCATTATACCTACATCTACAAATGCCTGTTGACTGTCTACTGAGTGACCTGTTAAAGTTAAATTAAAATAACAAGCCTAACATTGGTGTCTTGATCGTTCACATTTACTGGGACCTAGCCTCCTGTTCTTCCGTCAATCTGAAATCCAGGGCAGGTGCCCTGAAGCCACTTTAGAGTTTCTTATAGAATATAAGAATATATCTTCTTGTAGACTATGATCTTAGGTTTAGTTTTCAACTCTCCTTCCATCCATCCCTCCCTCCCTTCCTCCCTCCCTCCCTCCCTCCCTCCCTCCCTTTCTCCCTCCATTCCTTCCTGGGTTAAAGCTGGCTGCAACAGAACTATTTTTGCATATATGCTATACATATATGGCCAGAACATTTCTTTTTAAATTGAATCATAATTTATCTACATTATTTACTTTGTTTCCTCCACCTCCATCCCTCTAGCATTCTTTCTCTGACCCTTTCTTTTACAGAGATTAGTTGGATTATTGGCAAATAAATTCCAATATTACTTGTGGGAAAATGAAAAACTGAGCTTGGCTGCATCAGACTTTCCTTTGGATTTTCTAGTAAGTTGATGTAAGCAGTGGAGGTGATAATTATATTTCTCTTGAGTTAGAAGTGAATTCATCGAAACTCTTCCTAGGACCTCTGTCAGTTTCTTTAGGGAAACCATTAATTTTTCTCTAGCAGGACTAATTACTATGAGAAGCGTGGGAAGTGAGAAAGGACGGACATGAAAGGATGCTTCCTCTTTGTCTAGGAAATGTCACTTCTTTCAGAGAGCAAGCTTCTGTGGATGACTTTCCCCAGGTTGTTAGTTTATGTTCCCAGACTGTGATCCACTGGGCAGCACCCAGATTCTGTGAACTTGACGGGCTCTGCTGTAGCTCCTTTGCCTGTGAGCCAAGCATCTGAGTTGTCGTATAGGTTGTTTGAGAAAGGCAAGACTTGCCACCACCTGTATACTCAAAGGCTACTCTCACTGTGTCTGTGTGAACCAAAAAGCCAGAGTCACAAGATATTAAAACACGTGGATGAAGAACCCACACACAAACAAAACACAAAGCCCAACCAACTCAATAAAAATAAACTGAAGCTTCTATTTTCCATTGAGGTCTTTTTTTTTTTTTTTAAATCTGGACCAAAGTGTGTGTTTGTGTGCTGCTGAAGTCTGGTTAAGTCAAATAACCATGACTAGAAAGTTAGCATCACAAATGCTAAGCTCAGCAGGACACTTATTATATGACTTTTCTTTTCTATATGTAAGTTTGTATTATGTATGAAAAGACCACAACATCAATGTGTCTGCATCAAAATATGATTTAGAAGTTAATTTAAATGTGGAGTTCTGGGAATATTTTTCCAATTTATTTTATTTGTTTCTCTTTATTTGTACACAAGCATACACGAAAACTTCTTTGTGTGTAATAACCTCTAAAACAGCTCTTGCAATAAGCATTGAATAAAAATTCTGTGTAATGAGAAAGTTGTAAGGAGTATTTATTTAGCCTTCCCCCCCAGTAGCAATTGAAATGGATGGCGTCTTTTGCTTAGATGAAATACTGTGAGTAGTCAGCACTTCACAGAGTTGTTTATAAAGTAATTTAAGGTGAGGTCTAATATTTAAAAGTATTTCGAGCCATGTGTGAAAAACTCATTATAACTGATTTAGGGAGAAAACCGTCCTTGAACCAAAATGTACTCTTAGTGACGACCCAGGGTCTGTCCCAGAGGGTCACTGCAGCACTATTAAGCCTTAAGGATGAGCCAATCTTTGCTACTTACATTACAGTCACATTGGAAGAAACTGATGGGACAGCTCGTAAATTGGCTTCATCACAGTCAAGTTCTAGATCTCGGCACAAACAATGCATGGGCACAGAGCCAACCACTGAACAGAGGAAGCGGGAAGGAGTAGTGAAGTGAGGGCCGGGGGGAAGAGGGAACGAAGAGAAAGAAAGGCAAAGCCATGAGAATATTGCCTACTATGAAAGTATACCATGCTTTACCTAAGCACTTGGGCGAATGCTTTAAATTAAGGTTCCACAGTTTGCTCTGAATTTAACTAGCATTAACATTAGGTAATATACACATTGAGGAGCCCATCCCTCCCCCCCCTTTTTAAAAAGATTTTATCTGTGTGTGTGTGTGTGTGTAATTGGTGTGCGTATGTGTGTATATGTGTGTGCGTTACCATGCATGTGATAGATGTGTGTGTGTGTGTGTGTGTGTGTGTGTGTGTGTGTGTGTGTGAGTCCATGGATGCCCCAGAGAACATTAGATCCCTTGCAGCTGGTGGTTACAGGTTACCGGTGGTTGTGAGCCTCTGCTGATGGGGACTGGGGTACCAGACTCCAGTCTTTTGCAGGAGAAATAAGTGCTCTTAACAACTGAGAAAGCTTCCAACTTCCATCTCAGATCTTTATTCAGAAAATGGAATGCTGGCTAACATGGGGGTGGGGAAAGAAAGGAGTTTCCTGGACAAAATTTCTCATCATCTTTTAAGTTTTCTCTTGACATAGGCAATAATGAAATGGCTTCCATAGTGAGATGGATTATTAGTCAGAGCAGGAGCCGGGGGGCCAACTTCCCAGGCCTGCCCATTGGTTTTGTTTTAATAGAGACTAACATTTCATTTGTTGCAAAATGAATGAAATCTGCTTCTCTCACCAAAGGGAAAAGTGATTGTAAGTGTGTGTGTGTGTGTGTGTGTGTGTGTGTGTGTGTGTGTGTGTGTGTCTGTGTGTCTGTGTGTAGGGGAGGCTTTATGTCCATTTGAAAGCTTCTGTTTGATAATAAGTATTGAAAGTAATAATTAAAGTCTTCTGTGGGAGACTAAATAATTTTAACTAGAAGCTAGCAGGAAGGAGACATAAGCACAGAGTGGTGGACTTTCATCCTCTTGAAAGGCTTTTCCTGTATAGCTCAGGGCTGACAGCCCAGAGTCCTGGCAGCAACTCATTGTTTATAAGTAAGCAAGTATACGTAAAACATTGCATTTTCAGTGTCTTTGAAGACGTTGGTAGACACGGATGCACATGTTCCTGATTGACAACAGTTAGAAGTGGTTTCTCTCGTGCACCGCGGCACTGAATATTTATAGCCGTAGCTGCTGCTATGTGGGTCCCAGCACCAGCAGTCAAAAGATAATGCAGAGGGTAACACTGTCTTGGCAGTGTCTATTCCACGGCAAGCAGAACCACACTGTAGGACTTACGTGGAATACAACTGCCGTTAGACTACTCATCTATGTGCACGGGAGGCTCTAGTAGATTTTAGACCTTTTCAATCACATCCAGCCCAAAGTTGGCCAAAAGTATACATTCCATTCTTCATCTTCCCAACACCCAACATCAGAGAAAACAGGATGTGCAGAGAAGCACTTACCCACAAGTGACGTTGTAGGAGTCACTATTTATGACAAAAAACCCCTCTCAATATTTTAAACATATCCTTTGAAAAACTCCTGGATGCTGTCATGCTCCAAAGTTGTACTTGTTCTGCAGAATGTGGTGACATGCACCTGTGATCCAGCATTTGGGAGGCAGAGGCAGGAGGATTGTGAGTTCAAATTTAAAATTATATTAATGTTCATGTAAGAATTGTAACTGGGTTAAAAAAAAGATCACTGCATGATCGGGTTAATGCTTATAGCCAATGAATAAACAATTTCTCCTCCAAATCCTTCAAAGTTAAGCTTTGATCATGCATTGGCTATCCTACATATGATGCTTTTCATGACATTTCTGAAGAGGTGACTTTAAAATGTGAATTGCTCACATTCTTTCATGTATTCAAAATGTTTTTGAGCTGATCTTGGGTTCATGTCTAACAAGAGTCTGACGTGAGGAAAGTGTAACAACAGGAACCTTAATTTAAGTTTCACCCACTGTTATTTCACGTACTGCTTGAGATGTTTAATTTAGCAACTGTAATCCCCACTCTCTCTAAAGAAATCTAATTAAAAATTGAGCTTTTTGGTGTCCTCTAAGTACTGATAAAAATTACCTTGGTATCGATCTCAATCCATGGCTTATTGTGTAGTGCCACGCTTCTTGAATACCGACTTGTGACAAATCTCCTCCACAGGGATGGAGCAGGCAAAACTGGGTTCTTTTGCTGACTTCCTCTGTTTTCCCCTACTGTCTTTGCTTTACAACTACAGCGTGAGCCACGAAAGCTGGCATTTCTCTCCTTGGCCTTAATGGTCTGTGCTTTGGATGCAGCTGCTGAGTTCTCTCTCTCTCTCTCTCTCTCTCTCTCTCTCTCTCTCTCCTTCCTCCCTCCCTTTCCCACCTTCTTTTCCCTCTTCCTTCATCTTGTTTCCTTCATTCCTTCTGTCTTCCTTTCCCCTCTTTCTTTCCGGTGGTTTTGGAGACAGACTCCCACTGTGTGGCCCAGGATGGCCTTGAACAGATCTACTGCCCAGGCTTCTGGTCCCGCTGACATTATACCATCAGACCACTGAACTTTTTATGTCTGGCATATATATGTGCAGGTGTACACCATTAGACCAAACTGAGCATTTGCCTATGGATTTTTTTTGCCATTATGTTTACTTTTGCTATTTAATGTTTGCCTTTTATAATTTGTTAATGTGTTAATGATTTAATTCTGATAATAACCATCCTTTAACTTTAAATTGATAAAATATTTTAGAATATGGTAAGATAGAAGATTCAATTCAATTTTTTGAATAGGGTGAGATGAAATTCCAATTTAAAGATAAGAAATGAAAACATATAAAATACAAAAATGAAATTACATTTTAAGATAGTATACTTAGTTCATGTCTCCATATTATATTAATAACAATGCCATGCCTTTTACATTTTCAAAAAGGTTTTAGCGTATTCTTTCAGCAATGTTGGGTATTAAACCTAGAACCTCATACATGCTAGGCAAGTGCTCTGCCAGAGAGTTACATCACCAGCTGAACTTCTAGCTTTCTGATGATCGAATTATTTGGTTGCCCGCCTCTGAGAGGCCGGTGTGATGCTGACAGAGGTTGCTGGGCAGCTGTAAGACTCACAGGAGAGACGGGCATGCATTGGAGATTGTTGGTCGTCCTTTCATCTTATTTGAGTAGTGAAGACAAAAATATACTATCAATGTGGAAAGCTAAACTTTAAATTTGTGGTAGAACAACAAGGGAAAGAACACAGCAAAAGAGTCGCCCCTCCAAAACCCTCGGTTTATGAGGATAGTTTTGAAAATTTCGGGTCCCAGGCCCACGTGCATATTTGCAGAATTTATTAACTAGACAAAACTTATTTAAAAGGAATTATTTTAGTATGGATTCCTGATTGAAAACGTGATGAAGCTACTCTCTAGGCTTTCTCCCTTCCACACCCCAGGCAGTATCTTCAAGTGTTCAGCAGGGATGGCAGTAGTCAGCTGCAGCCAACAAGGCTTTCAAGGGCCTGTGGCTTGGCGCCATGGCTGGAGACCCAGGCACCTCTTCACTTGGAGCCATTAGGACTCAAGGATGCTCTGCGCCTCCATTTCCTTGCTTTCCCTTATCTTTTCTCTTCTTTCTTGTCTGTCTGTCTGTGTTTTTTTAAACATAATTTTTAAAGTTGGTTTCACATCATGCACTCCAGTCCCTCTCCTTTCCCAGACCTTCCATATCCTCCTTCTACTCTTGTAACCTCCCCCATGAAAAGAAAATTTAAAAAATAAAATTAAAATTACAAAAAGGAAAAAAGTTGCCTTTGATGGCAAAGATATTATGTAAAATAGCAATCCTGACCACTGACATTGATTTTGTTTGCAATACCCGATTTGATTGATTCCTGGTACACTTAAAAACAGAATTCCAAATTGAAGTTTCCTTTCTTAAGATGCTTGCAACTAGAAAACCATAACTGACTTTCAAAAACAAAATGTTGTATCCAAAAGGTAAAAAGCATGGTGCCTTACCACGACCTCATCAAAGGGGAGACTCAGCTGCTGTGGTTACTTACAGCATTCAGAAGGTTCTGCCTCAAAGGGATTAGTGGAAGTCAGTTTGTAGTAATTAGCAAAATATTTGTCCAGTTGCAGAGACCACCCATTGTTGTCTCCTGAAAAGAAAAACCCGATAGCGAGGAAATTAAAAAACAAAAACAAGCTGATATATTTTGCTATCTTGGCAAAAATAGTTCCTCTAAAATAAGGCAGTGAATCTCGAAGGTAGTTTGTTAATTATCATCAAAGACTTCCTACAGGTGTGCCTTTCTGTCTCCAGTCAGAGGTCTGGGGTGGCCCCAGTCTCCATGTTTATCAATCTCTGTAGTAACTTCCTGCAGGTTCTATTTACCACACATGAGCGAGTGACGGTTGGATATGCTGCAATGTTTTCATTCATTCTCCCTGTTATTTTATGTTTCCCTAAACCACCTTAATTAACTGAAACGGATTCTCCGAATGTGTCATCTCTGTTCATCTAAACTGGTTTTGGAGATGTATAGACATGAATAGGTTGCTGTGGTGGTTTGAATGAAAATAGCTCCCAACCTTTCATGCTTAGTCTCTAGTTGGCAAATGGTTTAGGAAAGATTAGGAGGCGTGGCCTTGTTGGAGTAGGTGTGGCCTCATTGGAGTAGGTGTGGCCCTGTTAGAAGAAGAGTGTCAGTGGGAGTGGTCTTTGAGGTTTCAAAAGTCCAGGTCCAGTGTCTCTTTATCTTTGCCTGCTGCCTTCAAATCAGGATGTAAAGTCCTCAGCAGCATGCCTGTCTGCTTCCCACCACAATGATCATAGACCATGACTGTAAGTAAGCCTTAAATGCTTTCTTTTATAAGAGTTGCCTTGGTCATGTTGTCTCTACATACTATTAGACAACCAAGATGGGCAGGAAGATTATATTGAACACAGGAAGCAGCAGGTGGGAGAGGGTTTGCTGTACAAACTCGAGGACCTGAGTTTGGTTTCCAGAACCTGAATCAAAATAAATGAACAAACAAAACCAAAAACCAAAACCCAAACCAAAATTAAAAAAAAACCAAAAAACGTGGGTATGGTGGCATGTTCTTGTAATTCCAGTGTTGGGGAAGAGAAGACAGGAAAGCTGAATAGAAGGAAGAGAGCTGACTCAAGAGAAAGACTGTACTGCAGGCAGCAGAGCTGGAGAAAGCGGCCACCAGAGTCCTTTGGAGCCCAGACTGTTCCATCAAGCACCCCAGAGGCTGGACATGCAACTGTATGATTTGGTATTTGGCCTGTTGGTCTTTGGTCCTGCTCTGGTCTGATCTTTTCTTGCCATTCAACTTCTCTGTTGGAATGGGAGCAGTTATTCTGTACCATTGTAGAACTCATTAGAACAGACAGTTATCACCTAACAGATATAATTAGGTGTCAGGTTGATAAGGTGTAAACTTGTGATCGTTTATACTGTCAACTTGTGACAGAATCCTCGGTCACTAAAGACACAAGCTTCTGGGCATATTTGTGAGGGATTATTGGCTTGGGTTAGCTGAGGCGGGAGGATCCCCACTAGTTGTTTGCAGAACTACTATACTACTACAGAACTAGGTTAGGGCTCTAGACTGAATACAAAGAATATAAGCTGAGTATAAGAATTTATCCCCCTTTGGGCCCTCTTTTTCTTCAGCATCGAGGACTGAATCTTTTCCTGCCTATGAGGCAAATGTTCTACCAGTCTCAACTTCTTGTGCTTCTTGACTGGATGCAATGTGACCAGCCACCTCAAGCCTCTGTTCCCTGGGACCCCCCTTCTCTAATGAACTGTACCCTTGAGGTGTGTGTCAAAAATAAACGTGTGTTCTGTTAGTTGCATTTGCCAGGTATTTTGTTGAAGCAACAAGACCCTCCTAAGACTTACACATCCTCTCACTGAGTCCTCTGAAGCTGTGATAGAAAAAGCAACCTTGGTTATATGAACAAGCAGACTCGGGTAGACTACGGACTAGCCTAGTGTGTGTGTGTGTGTGTGTGTGTGTGTGTGTGTGTGTGTGTGTGTGTGTGTATCTTTGGGTTGAATCTATAGTACCACATGTGTCTGTCAGGTTTTGAAGTCTGTGGTACTAGCATTTCCCTTTTCTAGGTTTGGCATTTGGTTGACTCCTTTGCAAACATTTTATAGATTCTTTTAATTAACACTGAAGCATTTAGGAATTAAAATTTAAGTTTGTTATTATTAGAATTGAGGAAAGTATTGAAAATTACAAAGTATTACCAAAAATGTTCAAAATAAATTCATTTTTTCAGAGTAGCATTATGAGGTGTTATTATGTATTTATGAATAAAATGTGGAAATAGGTGATTCACTGGCCTCTGGTGGTGTTGAGGGGCTGCTGTTCCCTCCTCTTTTTCCTTTTCTTCCCCCTTTTCTTTCCCCCCTCATCCTCTCTCTCCCGCCTCTCCCTCTTTTCTTTCTTCTTTTGATGTGGTACTATAGATCAACCCAGGGACTCACACACACTAGGCTAATGCGCTATCCCAGTCTGCTCCTTCTTACAACCAAGGTTGCTTTTCCTGTCATAGCTGCAGAGGACTTAGTGAGAGGATGACCATGTCTGAGGAGAGTCTGCAGACCTGACCTTTCAGGCTGCAGGGCTTTGTGAAACTGTGGACTAGGGCGGCTGCAGTTCACCTGGTCAGACACTCCCATTCAGAAGCAGTGTAGGGGTGGGGCTGAGGAGCAGCAGGTGACAGGCAGCTCTCTGGAACACAGGGCTGTTTGGTAGGTGACATTTCCTTGCTGCTGAGAGTGATAGGCATGCCAGTGACTGATGCGATGTTATTTGCAGTACTTCTTTAGCAGGTCCTATATTTACCTCAGCTTTTTTTACAAGTGGACTATTTTAAGTTGTCACATTTTTACTCTACACTGTGGAGTGACTTAGTATCATGGGCTTGGTGCCCTATCCTGGTTCTTCGTCCCTCATGACTACCCTCTTGCCCTTCTTCTGCTTGAAGGTATGCGGCATATGTGATTATCTTAGTTTCCTTACTGTTGCTGTGTGATAAAATATGCCGACAAAAGCAAATTAAAGAGCGAGCTTATTTTAGCTCCTAGGTTACAGTCCATGGCTTTGGGAAAGTCATAGACACACAGGAGCTTGAATAGCCTGTCACACTGCACTGAATTAGTTCATGCCACTACTCCCAGCTCTCTTTCTACAACTTTATAAGACCCAGAATACTTTGCTGAGGGAATGGTGTCATTCCTCAGTTAATCTGGTCTAATAGCCCCCTATGGTCATGCCCAGACGCCTACTTATCAGACAGTTCTAGGTTTTGTCCAGGTGACAATTAGCATTGGCCATCACTTGTTGAAGCAATTTTGTCAAACAAGTTCAAATAGTGCAGTTACTTAAGTCTTGATGCTTGCTCACTCTTCTTTCTTTTCTGTTGTAAAATGACCTCAGTGGGACCTTTGCTGGGATACCATCTTGGACCAGGTGGACTGTTGGGGGCAAGAGTGGTTTCACAGACAATATTGACCCTGTAGCAGGTTTAATGAATTGTATGTGCCCTCCAAAACCCACCACATGCTGTCTGCCTCATAACAGGTATAAAAAATTTTTAAATATTTACACTCTTGTCATATTTCTTTATGGAGTCTTGGGGTTGAAGGACTCTTCTGCAGAGGAAAAGGCTGAATGTAGAGCTGGCTATTGGGGAAGGGATGGAAATGCCATCTATTATTGTCACGGTTACCATGAGTGGTATGGGAGGGGGTGGGGTCTGTGGATGTTAGAGATGGGGAAGCCTGCATCCTAAGTAGTGGTGGAAGAACTGGATATAGATGGGCTGCTCCTGAGGTACAGTAGTTAACCATGGTGTTGGTGGCCTCGGTGTTCATTTTGCTGAGGATTCTTCCCCTTCAGCATGAGTGACTGTCATGCTGGTGACCTTCTCAAAGGTGACATCGCTGGGCAGCATGCACCATTATGGAGGAATCCCTGTTCACACATCTGCTGTTCACTTTGAATTTCTTCCTGTCATTTTCAGTGACTGTTAAAACTGAGCTGCTGTAATGATAAGCTCACGATAACGAGTTGTGGCTTTAAACCAACTGCTATGTCTGGGATAGTGTCCTTGACACACCGAGTGGACACTTGAGGTTGGAATGGAGCCACTCCAATTCTTTCTCATTCTTATTTCTTTTCACTCTTTTCCACCTTCCTCTCCTCCACCACACACATATACAGAGAGCAGTGGCAAAAACAGAAACAGGTAAAAATGAAGTCAGAACAGCTGCAAGGAATTTTTGACTCGCAGAAACAGTACAAACCTGCTTATACTTCTTGAGGTCAGAACATGTATTTTGTAGAAAATTTCTCTCTAAATAGTAAACTATTCACAGAACCAAGCCTCTTGCTAATTAGTTTTTACTTTCTTTCTGCTTGCCAAGGCATTTTCTCCTTCCTAAACTGTACTTCCTCCCAGTAGAAGCCAGTCACATAGAACATGAGACATGTGGCCAGAATTGCAAGGTTGGAGTTAGCATTTTTAAGAGAACAGCTTTTTAGTATTATGTGTTTCTATATTTTAACTCATTTATGCTTGATATTTTAAGGATACACAGTTTTTCATACATTAGTAACTATTGTAGGAATTTAATTCTCTGCTTTTTTTTGGAGGAGATCTAGGGTAATCTACAAAGTACTTTATATTGAAAAAAAGAGTTTGGGGAATACTCACTGAATGGATGGAGTACTTAGATATATACCAGTGAAAGAAAACCCTGTCTTCTTTGTGCTAATAGAACTTGGAAATCAAGACACTTACCAAGAACATAGACTCCTTTGTTATAGTTCTCATCTATTTTGCCAGTGTAGGGCCTGGGAATCTGCATTTTCTGTATCCTGGCTGAGTTTTAGGTCAAGTCCTTGGGGAAGAATTTGATATATTGTACTTTAAAAGTGAGCCACCCGTTTGATAGTGATTGCTTTTGAGGATAGTATTATTCTCACAGAGTTGTAATGGGGAGTATATCTGATGCCCTGCATAACAGTCCAACGGAGGAAAAGGAAACATCAGTGTTACTACAACATAGTCCTCCTTGAAGTTTGCAAACACTACTACTGAAAGAAGGGCAGTAAAAAATAAAACCCCCAAACTAACCAACCAAGCAACAACACCAACACCCAAACAAACAAACAAGCAATGACCTGTATCAATAAGTCTAAATGCAGTAAAATGGAACAATGACCATCCAAGGCTCCACCTCCAACAAGAGTGAATCAGACAGAATCCCTGACAAAGAATTAAAAAGAATGAGAATGAGTTGTACAAAGAAATGAAAGAGGAATAAAGCCTTGAGTGAATTCCAAGAGAATACGATCAATTGAATGACAAAAGGAAGTCAGCATAGGATACTAAAGTAGAATTCAAACAAGAGATAGAATCATTGAAGAAAAATTAAACTGAAACATTGAAGAATTCTATGAGCCAAGTTAAAAAAAACTCAATAGAAAAACCTTATCTGAGCTGGAGAGATGGCTCAGTGGTTAAGAGTTTGTGTTGCTCTTCCAGAGGACCTGAGTTTGATTTCTAGTCAAGTGGCTTACAACCACTGGTAAACCCAGTTCTAAGGGATCCAATTTTCAGAACATTATGAAAAGAGAATATCTCAGAATCATGAACATAGAGGAATGATAAGAATTTATTGCAAAAGGCATTAGATAATAATTTCAATAAAATTACAGGAGAAATTTTCCCAAATCTAGGGAAATTCCCCATCCGGGTACAAAAGGCATTGAGAACACCAATGAAACAAGATCAGAAAAGAATTTTCACACATCATATTAGGTGAAGGATTAAATATCCATAATAAAGAAACAATGTGGAAAACTTGTGAGGAATACAGAGCCACATATAAAGACAGGCCCATCCTAATAGCAGTAGATTTCTCAAACAAAATAAAGCAAACCAAACTAAACCTTTAAAGTAAAGAGGTCTTTGAATGATGTTATTTCAATCTCTAAAACACAAAAGCCAACCTAGACTATTATACCCAGAAAAACTAGCTATCACAATTGAATGCAAAAGAAAAAGTTGGCCACTAATGATAGTCTGCTACACTCATAGATTGGTGCCTAACCCAACTGTCATCAGAGAGGCTTCATCTAGCAGCTGATGGGACCAGATACAGAGAGCAACAGTCAAATGCTAGGTGGAGGCAGGAGAACCCCGCAGAGGAAGAACAGGAAGGATCGTAGGAGCCAGAGAGGTCAAGGAAACATGAGAACATGGCCTACAGAATTTACTAAGCAGGGCTCATAGGGGCTCCAAAAGACTGAAATGACAAACATGAACTCTGTATGGCTCTGAGCTAGGTCCTCTACATATACCTTATGGTGTGTAGCTTTGTGTTCTTGTGGGACTCCCAACAATGGGAATGGGGATGTCTCTGACTTTTTTGCCCATGCTTGAGAACCTTTTCCTCCTACTGATGGTCTCTTTAACCTTGTTATGAGGGTTTTTGCCTAGTCTTATTGTACCTTGTTATGCCATATTCAGTTGATATCTCTGAGAAGCCTGCTCTTTTTTGTTTTTGCTTTTATTTTTTTAAGGGAAATGGAGGAGGGGTGGATTTTGGGGTGAGGGGAGTGGGTGGGTAGGGACTGGGAGGAGTGGAGAGAGGGGAAACTTCAGTTAGAATATAATGTATGAAAGAATGAAAAAAAAGTAGATCAGGGAAGAAATTAATGAAATGGAAAGAAAAAAGACAATACAAAGAATCAGTGGAACTAAGACTTAATTTTTCAAAAGACAAGTTAAGATTGACAAATCCTTAGCTAAACCTAAAGAGAAAGGGAATATAGAAATTAATAAAATTAAATATGAAATGGGAGATGTACTTAAAACTGTATATTCCATAAAATAGGAAAACCTAAAAAAAATAGATAAATATTTAAACATATATGACCTATTAAATTAATCTAAGACAATTTAAAATGAATCTGCAGGCAGCAAAACTAAAATATGGAGAAAAAATTTTCTAACTGAAATAAGTCCATGTCCAGATGGATTCCCTGCTGAATTCTACCACATCTTTCAAGAACTAACACATTTGCTTCTCATTCTAGTCCAGAGTAGAATAGGAAAGTTACCAAACTGCATTTAGTGAAGTCAGTGTTATGTTGATATCCAGCTAAAGAAACAAGAAAAAAGAAGAAATGATAGACCAACCCCTGATGAACACAGATGCAAAGATTCTCAATAAAGAAATACTTGCACATTCAATTCAAGAACACATGGAAGGGTCCTTTATCATGACCAAGTTGGTTTTAACAAATGAACAGTCTTCAAAAGATAAAATACAAATGGTCAATAAACATGAAAAACATTTCCACCTCACCAGCCATCAGAGAATGTACACATCAAAACTGCTTTCTATCTCACCCAGTTAGAATAGCAGTCATTAAGAAAACAAATAACAAAAAGTGCTGGTGAAGGTGAGAACAGGAGGGTACCTTTCTACTCTGGTGAAGGGAATGAAAAGTCATCTATCTATTATGGAAAGTACTATCAGGTATCTCAAATCAAGAGATCTACCATATGCCTCAGTTACACCACCTTGGGTGTGTAGTAGAAGGACCTCAAGCCAACAGAGCAGAGATGCTTGCACATCAATGGTTACTGCAGCACTACTCACAATCGCTGCGTCATAGTATCAAGGTTAGATGTCTAACTACGAAGGAATGTCTAAGGAAATGTGGTTTATGTACACACTGGAACCTTTTTAACCACAAAGAAGAAAAGTTGTGCCACGTGCAGGAAAATGAAGACATTCAGATATCATTAGTGAATTAAGCCACTTGCAGAAAGACAAATACCAAGACGTTCTTTCACATTTGGTTCCTAGAATTTATATAGATGCATAAAATCACACTTGTATATATGCTGTGAAAGTGAAAGTGAAACTGTCTAGGGAAAAAGAGTAAGGAGACAGTTGAGAAAGCACAGTACGGGGGTTTGGGGAGATGTGTTCAGTGCAATATACACTGGTATGAAAATGTCCTTCTTCAACACAGTTCCATCTACAATCAATATACATAAAGCAACATATTTTAAAAGCAATATATATATTGGATTTTCCCCTACATGTGAGTGGCTTGACGTCAAACCAAGGCTTACTGCTACTGCTCAACATTTAAGATAATATCTGACATACCACTAGTTTGTGAAATGAGCAAAATTCAGAATTCTTTTTTTTTTTTTTCAAGATAGGGCTTCTCTGTATAGCTCTGGCTATCCTGGAACTCACTCTGTAGATCAGGCTGGCCTCGAACTTAGAAATCTGCCTGCCTCTGCCTCCCAAGTGCTGGGATTACAGGTGTGCGCCACCACTGCCCAGCTCAAAATTAAGAATTCAATGTGTGTAACCAAATGTATATCACTTTCATACTGTTGTAAAGTTGAAACGTTGTAGCAAACCATTGTAAATCAGGACTGCTTACATGGGCCCCTATATATTGGAAGTCTGCCCTACATACTTCAGAGGTTGATTCTGGGTTCTCTGATATTTGGATTTCTCTTTAGAGTTGATGAGAACCTGAACCTTGAGTACATGGTAAGTGCTTTATAGTTGTGAAATACCCAACTCTTAATTTTGAATAATCAAAAATTGAAAGACATATTCCCATTGGAGAGGAACCTAGAACAAAGCAGGGTGTGATGCCATCTCATGTTAAATGATCTGCTCCTTCATTAAGATGGAGGAGTACATCTGGTAGTCTACAAAGCGTACACTGTATTGGTTGATGAGCAAGTAGGGGTTCATTAGTAAGGTCTGGACTTATGAAAACCAGAGCATTCTTGGTGCTCACACAGTCATTCAACATTCGGCACACATTCTTGGCAAAGAGTGGAGCATCATTTGCTAATGAAGTGATTATACTTAAAAAGAGAGGTGCCCCAAACCACTGGAATGAGACTGGGGATGTAGAATATCTGATTTCAGCAGTTTGTCAAAGCAGCTGTATGAAGGCTCTTTGAATTTTAACAGCAACAGTAGTTTTTGTACCGAATGAGCATGCCTCTGTCTGTGGTCTTAGTGCCATCAGAGGCAAATATTTCAAGATGTCAAGGAGTGTGCCATTATCCTGGGCAGCTTTTAATGCAAACTAAGGCTAATGAAAAGAACTACCATCCCTCACTTCTTATCTAGTAAAATGTGTTCTGAGAAGAAAATCCCATGCGGACAGCCTAATCATACCTTATGTTTTACTTTTAGATATTTTGTCTTAATATAGGTTTCCTTCTGTTGCCTACACTGGCCTTAAATGCCTTGGTTCAAGTTATCTTCCTTTTTTAGTCTTTCAGGTATCTGAGACTATAGCTGGGTGCCCCTGTGCCTGGCTCTGAACAGTTTTGGATTAAAAAAAAAAAACATACTGGAAGTGAAGATCAGCCGATAATTTTAGAAGAACCAAGGGTTCTGCTACTTATACTTTTGAGACTACTAAATATAAAACTCTTGCAGGATTTTCCCTGTCCAATTACATTAGGGCAGCAGGAGGCTTGTGATTGGACAGGGAAAAGGGAGGTGGAGCTAAGCGTTACAGGGACAGAGCGTGTCAGAGAAAGGATGATGGTGGCGGATGTGAACCAGCGTGACTTTAACCAGCCACAGGTAGTTATGATGTCGTAAGGTTAGAATAATTGGGATAAAGTTTTTATCATTATCAATTGGTTCTGAAATTATTGTATTGGCGTCTTGTAAATTGAGAATTTATTGATACATAAATCTGATTGGTTAATTATAAGGTTCAAGAGTTTTGATTTACTTGGTTGATGGGCGGTTTGGTGGCTGACCGTGGGGTGGGCGGTCATTGCGTGGCTTGGGAGCTCCAGCACCGAGAGACGGCTAAGTTGAGATCACCTGGCTGGAACCATATGGTCCACCAGTTGCCGGCAGTAGCGTGGGAAGCCTGCTGGTCTATTTTTTAGTATTTCCCACAATATAAAATCAATTAGCTTTGAACATAAAATACATGATTATAAGCTGGGCATGGTGGTGCTGGCCTATAATTCCAGCTACGCGGGAGGGCAAGCAAGAGGAGACTACATTTAAGGGCTGCATATGATGCAGGGTGAGTTCACAGCCAGTCTGGGAAACTTAGTGGGGTCAGATCTCAAGATAAAAGTAAAATGAAGGCTGGGTCATAGCTCAGTGAGAACACTCACTCCCATTAGTCCGTAGGGTCAATTCTCAGCCCCACAGAAGATACAAATACCCAAGCACGATTGTACATTAATACCAGAATCGTGACCAATATCACTTCACCTCTTTTGTTTTTAACAATAAAAAAACAACAAACAAACAAACAAACAAACAAACAAAACAAACCACCAACTTTAGTGGAGTATCCTGAAATAGGAACTGACTCCTGTTCACACTGCTGGGCACAGCCGTCCTCCTGAGAGCAACATAAGAAGCTTATTTGAAAAGCTATGGAATATTTAGTGTTTCTGAATTTTAAATGCAGGACAAATTAACATTAAGAGTCCTTGAATATACTTCTGTTTTCTAATCCTATTAAAAATACATATCGTTACCATCATACCCCAAAATAGACACTTTTTATCTAGTTCTCATAGATTAGTAAATGCCAAGCCAGCATCAGAAACACACTCTGTGGTGTTAAAAGGTTTTCTTCTCTAAAATTCCTTGCTCTCTACCTCTTTCCTGTTTCCCTTCTATTATCTGAAGGATGATACAGAAGTTCAAAGGTTCATAGAGGAATTAAATCTCTGGAACTTTATTTTCAAATGCTTAAGTCTGACCTTTGACAATGAGTTTGCAAGCATATTAAAGAGAAGCATTGGGCCCTTCTGGTCACAAAGTATACAATAAACCTGGGCCAGAAAAGGACAGTTGAAGGATCCTCCATCTCTGGGATCATATTTTCCACACTGGATTCTGGAGCTTGGTGGCCTGGGATCATTGGACAATTGTTGCAGAGCCTGGCTTGACAGTGGAGCAGCAGAGCACAAATGACTACCAGGGCTGAGGCAGCTGGGCATCAACATGACCACAAATGTTCTCTAGGGGCACAGCTATGTCAGGAACAATGGAATGCTTCCCTTGATTCCCGGAGGGCTAAGGATGTGGGCAAAAGAGACTGGGTGTGATGGTGTCTGTGACAGGCTAGTGACTATTCAGAGGTGTTTATGGCAGAAGACCAGATTGATTCTTGCATATCTCAGGGGGACCTGTGGTTTCACATGATGATAGCCAGTCAGACCTCTGTTCCTGTATCCCATATAGTATCCTGGCACTACAGAGATGCACGAGCTGGAATCCCAGTAGAAGGGACATGGATGAGACATTTAAGTGGTTTCTGTCTCTTGAAAGGGTGGAAGCTTGTAATAGCAACAACCTTTGCACGGAGAAAGGTTTGCATGAATAAAGCTTGTTATTCATTTGGGAATGTGAGCTGACATTCCCAGTTCATGCATAGTACAGGCTTCAGTTTCCCCACTTGAAAGGTACTGAAACAGTTCCTTTCTCAAAGATTGATAGGAGGATTAAATGAGGCAAAATATTATAGAATTAGAATAGTATTTTATATTTAGTAACTGTGGTAAAAACATCAACTCATTCTTGCCATTTTAAATTTGGAGGTATATCTAATTTCTCATATATCACTTTTCTAAGAAGAAACTTAAAAATACTTTCCTTTAAAAAATTTAAAATGTTTTATATGTCATGTAAGGGGAGGCTTCACCCAATTTAAATTTTATGAGCAAAAGATTTGTTTCAAGGCAAATTCACTATGATTATCACATAATGAATAACAGCATGGACTTTGTTCTTGCTCCCAGGCAAAACCAGAATGCGGGAAGCTTCTATGTTTGGATGAGTGTCCCTCAAAGATCCGTGTGCTAATAGAGCCCATGCCATGATGGAGAGGCAATGGAATTCTTAAGAACTGGGACTGATTGGGAATTTTAGGCCACTTAGAATGGTCCTTGAAGGGGACCCTAGTCCCTTTTGGCTCTTGACCATGAGCAGTTTTCTGACCTCATGCTCTTGTTACGACATTCTACCTTGTTGTAGGCTAAAAGCAACCAGGGCAAAGTGATCATGAACTGAAACTTCCCAAACTCTGGCCCCAAATGAGTCATTTTCTGTTAACAGGCTGATTATCTAAAGTGTGTGTTAGAGTGATGAGAAGCAACCACACAAGCCAAGCAGTTGGGATGGGATTCTGATAAAATGGTGTCCTCAGGGGACTTATATAATCTTTCTGCATTTTCATTTTCTTTATTTATAGAATGGATATATTCCAATATATCTAATTACAGCAAGGATAAAATGAAAGGAATCATCTGAAGGACTTATATTGTGTCTGGCACACATAAGTACTCAGACATAGAAGATAATTTAGTTACATCTCTTATTAGATACAATCAAATACTGCCAAGAGAGTAAGAAGAATCATAAGAAAGCTATTCAAATATGGGCTTTCCAGTGCATAAGGATATTGCCAATAAAATGTGTTATTAACAATTGATGTGTAGAGGGAGGCACAAAGGAGAAGCAGTTAAGGTAAAATCTGCAAAGAGCTTGCTCAGGTCCAAGTGTTGACTATCTCCCAGAGCATCCAAAAGCTTGGTCCTAATAGTGCTGCCAGTGGGATTTTTACATGGTGGAGCCTAGTTTGATCCTTGGACATGTAGCCTGGGAGAGGACTGTCATCCTTTTCTTTTTGTGTTTCACTTTCTGGACATGAAGTGAATAAATAGTTCTACTCGGCTATGTGACTCTGCCTGATCCATCAGTCATAGACTAGAACCCGGGGCTGGGTTGGGTCCAACTGGTATGTGAGCCATTTGTGAGGCAAAGTAAGCCTTTCCTCTTTGTAGGTTTATTAATGAATTTTCTTAGGACCTGGTTATAGGACTGGGAAGCTAACATACAACTACAATAGAAATTTCATAAGCAATCATCCCTGTCTTTGTGGGCAGTTTCCCTGGGGAAGCACATGTAGTCTTTGCTCCTCTATCAAAGCTGACTTCTGCTTACTGATAACTTGTTATTTCACTTTTGTGTCTATGCTTGTGAGCAGGAGGATGGGGAAATTCACAACTGAACTCACAAGATCTGATGTGTTACATACTAATTTTTGTGTGCATGTGCCCAGTAATGTTATGCTACTAACCTTTCCGGCTGGGGACAGCTGGCTATCCAGGACCCAGACAGTTCTCAGAGAGAACAAAGAACACAGCTGTGAGAAAGGCTCATGACCATCTAATAATGAAAAATATAGTTCGTCCAATTACATGTGAAACAACCAACTTTCTCTGCCTGAAACATTCAAGCCTAGCTACAGGGAGACCAGAGACATCCAAGGACCACTTGGTAGGCTACGTGGAGTCCTTTGAAGTTATCCAACCTTAGCCTGTTTAGTTTGCTTTTCCTTTCCAATGGAGCTCTCATCAAAGACTCTGGTCTAAGGCTTTCCCTTTCTCCTGTCTGTCCCCTAATCGCCTTGATGTCTTTCCTGGGTGCTTTATGTGGGGACCTCTGCCCCTTGTCTCTATGAATGTAAGTAATATTTTTCTCTATTTCTATCCTGTGCCTCCCTCATGGATATGTATGACTAAACATCCCATAAAGCAATATAGAGTATCCAGAAAACATGTTTTTCAAATATAGGGTGACTATGCATGAGGGAACTTATCTTCAGGGAGTTTATGCCATGTGCAGTAAGGTATAAGGTTGACTCATTGGAAATCATGTCTAGAATACAGATTGTGTTCATCTGGACTGGGACTCAGTTCTACAGAAGGACTACCTTTTTCTATTTTGTGTCCCCTGCCTTGACTGCTGTAACAAATTCCTGCAGTCTGGTGGCTTGGAACAACAGAAATGTATTATCTCATGGTTTTAGAAGCCAGCATCTAAACTCAAGGTGTCAGCAGGGTTACTCACTTTCCCCCCCCACCCCCACAGGATCTAGATCTTCTCTTGTCCCTTTGACCTGTGCTTATTTCTTTTGTCTCTCTCTGCCCATGGCTACTACACCTCTGTAGTCATTTTCTCTTTCTTGCAAGGGCACTCTCATTGGCTTTGGGGCCTATCCTAATGATTAAATCTGTGCATGGCCTTGATCCTTGTCTTTATTGTCTTTTCAGACACCCTGCTTCTGAATAAGGTCACAGTCTTAGGTTCCAGGAGGACATACAACTTTGTTGGATACTGTCTCGCTACTGTATACCATTCCAAATATATTGGAAGAGGTTTCATCCCATTCTTCTATGGCTTACAGAAATGCTAGTGTGGAAACAGACCAAAATGTCTTCATTCCATTTCAGTGGATGTCTGAATGGCTGCAGAGGCAAGAGATGTTCAAAGAACAGATCCAGCAAGGACAGGCATGATGATTTTGGTCTAGAGAAGAACTGGTCTCCATAGTAGAGTGAGAAGCCGATCTTGGAATGAGTATTGGCTCAGTTTAAAACATGAGGAAATGTTGGAAATGCAGAGCTCTTTCAAGTGAAAATCTTGTTGTGGTGAATTGATCATATACATACATACATATGTACATACATACATACATACCTACATGAGATCACACACACACACACACACACACACACACACACACACACACACACACACACACACAAGATAAATGGATCCTAGGGCCTTGTGTGTGTTAGGCAACAGTTACCACTGAGTTTCAACCCCAGCCCCCACTCAGGAATTTGACACTATTTTAACTTTACAAATTTACTACTGAGTTAGCACTAGGTTTGAAATGAACATAACATGATTTCTGCATGAGAACCATCAACATTTTGTAATCAGATTCCCTTGGTGTTTACCCAGGCATGTCCTCCCAAGTGTTCTGTCTTAGAAAAGGAAAGGTTTCTCTGCTTTGGAACTGACACACCAAATTCCTGCTCTGATGACTTTGGAGGCTTACTTGGCTTATACTCAGAATGTGTTCATGAAAAGTCTCAGGAGAGATGAAAACTGTATTAGTGACACACAGCAAAAAGTACAGAAACTATATGGGAACTATGTTAAATACATGAACTTGGAGAAGTATGGTTTTCTATCTAAAAAATTACATATGTTTGATTGTAATTAGACATTAATTATACAATTAGACAATAATTGGCTAATTTAGGTAAATTATATATGTAATATCTATATTCCTTAAATGTTTAGAAAGATGGGATTCTTTCCCATCTTTAACCCCAACTGGAAGGTTATAAATGTATTTTTTTTGCTTGAATCATGCCCATGAGAATGTTCAATGGTTTAATAATATTTTAATGATTTTGTGTCAGGTGTTTTGTTCTTCAGACTTGGTTATTGTTTTTGTTACTCTTCTTATTGTTGGAATGAAATTCCTGATAAAAATAGCTTAAAGAAGTAAGAGTGCATTTTGTCTCACAGTTCAAGGGAATGAATCATGGCTTGGGAGTCATGGCAGAATATTAAGGGTGCTGGTCACCTTGCATCTATGGTGAGAATGCAGACAAAGATGAATGCTGGCATCTAGTTTGCTTTCTCCATTTTATTCAGTTTGGGACTCCAGGTATCCACACAGTTGTGGTGGATCATCCTACCTCAATTAACTCAGTCTAAACACTGCCTCACAGACATGCCTAGAAACTTCCCTCTTTGGTAATACTAGATTCTTTCAGGTTGAATATCAGGGTTAACCACTGCAAATCTATCTCTTGTAAGCTTGACATACAAATATATGAATTTGAAGTCACTCCTACTTTTTGTACCCATAGGATCACGATCATCTAATAATGAAAAAATACATCTAGTCCAATTACAAAAGTACCCCATAATCTTTTTTAACAGTTCCAAAACAGTTTAAAAGTCAAAAATCCAAGTCTTGTCTAAGACTCAAGACCATCTCTTAACTATGATCTCCTATTTTAAAAATGAACAATAATGCACACCTTTAATATACAATGGTACCAGACTAAACGTTTCCATTCCAACAGGAAAGAATGGAGACATAGAAAGGGAAGGGCAAACCAAATCAGACCAAAACCCAGGAGGGAAAACATCAAATCCTGCAGCCCTCTGTTCGGCAACTAGGACTTTTGACCAAATCACCTGGGCTCTAAAGCTGTTTATTAGTCCTGTTACTCCAGCTCTGTCAGCTGCAGCATGCATATTCTTTCTTGTGCTGTCTCTGATCTCTGCCTGCAGCTTTCCTTGGTGGCATCTCCAACATCCTGGACTCTCCACTGCAATGTAGGCTTTATCTTCCCAGTTTCATGCAACTGTTTTCAGAGTCTCCTTTACGGGGACTCCAACCCTAGCACATGTTGGATGGCTTGATTCACTTTAAAGGATCTTGCTGCAAGCCTACATGACTCCCTCACTCTTGCATCTTTCATGCCCATAAAATTAGTACCTCACAGATGCTGCTGCCAAGTTCTGCTGCCAGCTCCAGGTGTAGTCTGGCTCCCTTCAACTATAGCTGTAGCCATGGCTGTGTGCTGCTGACTCTGAGGTAATTCTTCTTTAGGGGATTACTTTGAAGCAAAGAACTAAGCATTCTTAGTTTATGCTCTCTCCTTCCAAATTAATTTGTGTTTTACAAGTTGGAGGCTTTACTGGGTAGGATCGTGTCCAGGGCACATTTCCTATTGTTCCATTGCAGAACATGCTGTTTATCTTTTATGGTGCTAATCAATTTACATACTAAAGTGCATCTGCTACACTTTGTCCACAGCCGCAAACGTGCTGACACTCCTTTCCTTGCCGGATTCAGTTTCTGTGTCTTTCTTCTCTCCCTGTAGATCTGAGCAAGGGAGTGAGGAGTAGTCGTGCCACAGCCTGATCTGATCCTTTGCTCACCCCAAAGTCCGTTCCTATGGAGCTCAGCAGAACTCCGAGTTTTTTATCACCTCGCTCTACGGATGATGATAAAGTTCTACTGTACTTCCTGAATGTTCCAGACCACTCTGACATGGACAGACAGCAGCAGCACATATCTGAACATCTTAGAGGTTTGATCAGAATTAAGATTGGGACACAGGCAGAATGAAGTCAGAATCTCTTCCAAAATGACTTCTAGCCTTGTCCTTTCAAAAACCTTAGGAACTGGATCTCCACTGTTCGCCTTTCCCTTGGCATTCTTGTCTCTCAACCACCCGTCAGAATGGCCCCTTAAGCTCTGCTCACTGTGGTCCAGGACTTCCTAATCTTGCACCTGCAAACTGTTCACATTCCTCCCGCAAAACCATATTAAAAGCCTATAAACCATGGGCCACGTTAATCACAGCAATGACGCCACTTCCTGGCACCTATTTTCTATATTAGTTACTTAAAAAAATTATATGTGTGTGTATGGGCCCAGAAGGAAAATCAGATTTCATGAAGCTGGCATTACAGGCACTTGTTAGCCTCTAGTGTAGGTGGTACGATCAAACTCTGGTCCTCTGGAAGAGCAGCGAGTGCTCTTAACTGCTCAGCTAATCTCTAGAGCCTGTATTAGTTACCTTTAATGTTCATTGCTATGACAAAATGTCTAACAAAAGTGATTAAAGAAGGAAGGGTTTCTTTTGGCTCACAATTTGAGGGTACGATCCAACTTGGTGTGGCAGGAATCGGCAGCAGGAGTCTGAGCATCAGTCTTAGGGAAGAGAGAGGTCAGCATGGGCAGGCAGCTCACTTCCCCCTCATTCAGTTGGAGCTTTGGACATGGAAAGGTGCGTTACGACACAGGGACCGAGGTAGGCGGGCCTAGAAACCCCCCTGGATCCCAAAAGCGGGCGGCTGTGGCAGGAAACTTCTGCCTGGGACACTAGGATTCCATAGACAAGCAGCTCCGGGAGAAAATCCTCTCTCTCCCAGGAACGCAGAAAAGCCCATAGCAGGGGCAATGCGTCCCCAGAGCTCACTGACTCTGCCCACTTTCTGCGGGCCACAGAGACTGACGGCCAGCAGCTTCCGGCGATGGCCGGAAACCTCAGCTTGGGCCACAGGGCCCCACAGCTAATCAGCGCCAGGACAAAGATCCCTCTCAGGAGATCGCAAGACCCAGCAGAGGGCCAAAGACACGCCCCACAGCTAACCA
>CM052704.1:57824014-57856042 GCA_028551405.1 Uromys caudimaculatus
AAGAAAAGGGGAATCATCGGAAATGTAAATAAAGTATCAAAAAAAAAAAAAAAAAGATATCACCTCTGCTGAAGTTGAACCGGAGTCCTATGTCAAAATTAAATAAAATATACAGAGTTCTCTACGTAAAAAAAAAAAAAAAAAAAAAAAGAAAGGTGCTTTACATGTTTAGGATGGGTGATCTCACCTCAATTAACACCATCTAGAAACTCCCTCACAGGTGTTCCCAGAGCTTTGTCTCCCAAATGAGTCTGGATTCTGTCAACTGGACAATTTTAGTCAGTCATTACAACTACAGACTGTACTGGATCCCAACTCACAAAGACCTGTCTGCCTTGGCCTCCTTACTGCTGCTGGGGTTTTGAGTTAAGTTTTACTTTGTATCTTTTTTTAAGGAAAAATGTTCTCCTCCACTTAAAAAGAATGTTTTATTTGACAATATACTTTTAACTGCAAATGATTATTTTTAAAGTTATCTGTGTTTTCATCTCATTTATATAATCTAATACATTTGATTTTACCGAGTTGGAAATATATTTAATATGGCTTCGTCAAATATGCATGAAGTTTATATATTCTGAAAAGACCAAATTTCTGATTTAATTTAATTAGCATTAGCAAGAATTTAAATATGGATATCTTAAAAATGAGCAGCCCTAGGAGCATAAATTATCCAGGTACCCGAAAAAGAAGAAGAAAAAGAAAAAAAAAAACAAAAAAAACTCACAGCTGGCCAAGGAAACCAGAACAACGGGAGTCAGAAATAACTCAAGTTCCTAGTGTTTCTCACCTGACTCTACAGATGGTGATGAAATTCTGCTGCTCTTCCCGAGCATCCCAGCCTACTCCAGCCTGGACAGGCAGCAACAACACATACTTGGACATCTTAGAGGTTTGATCAGAGCTAACAATTTTAAATGTTAGAGGGTAGCACTCTCATGCAGGAGCTTGGGGTGGGGCAAAGGCTTTGTATTTATCTCATGCTAAACATCTCCCATATAGCATCTCAGCATCTCATTTAATCATCTTTAAAAAATTGTCTCTTCTCTTCCCCCCTCTCTCTTTGTGTGTGTGTGTGTGTGTGTGTGTGTGTGTGTGTGTGTGTGTGTGTGTGTGTTTTACCCTTGGAGGGAGAGAGATCCTCTGGTGCTGGAGTTAGAGATACTTCTGAGTCACCTGTCATAGATACTGGGAACTGAACTTGGGTCCTCGGCAAGAGTAGTAAGTGCTTTTAACTGCTAAGCCATGTCTCCAGCCTTCATTAAATTCTGTTAGAAATCTGTGGCCACAGGTACTCTTTTACTGCCATTTTCGAAAAAAGAGAAGGGTCTTTCACCAGCCTTCATATCATCATGAAGTAGAAATCTTGGAGGCTGAGCCAGCTGTATGGAATGCCTTATTGTCTTTGTTTGAGCTGCTACCTGGGGGGGGGGGGGGGGGTCTGAGGAAAGCACCTGAGTAAGGAGTATTACCACAAGGACTGTGATTTATTATTATTATTTTTAATATGGTGTCTTTAAGGTTACCACCAAAGTAGGAGTTTCCTTTATGCTGAGGACCTGTTTTTACTGGTGAATTTGAGACAGCCACTAAGCTTCTGCTTCCTGGAAGCATTCCACTTGATGGGACTTTACCTAGGACTGTGTCCAAATAACACACAGGTTCAGAGAGAAGTGGCTGGCAGCATGCAGATCACTGCTACACTGTAATCTTTAAGAACTGTGCAGTATTCAGTTATTTTAGCAAATGCCATTGTTTAAAATGTTTGTCACCCTCTAACTCAAAGGAGAAGCAGCTCTCACTCATCAGTCTAAGCGTCTTCCAGTGTAGAGCGAGTGCTCCAAACTGAGTTCTGAAAATACAACCAGGGGAAGGTATTCAAACAAAACAAAACGAAAGGGTAAAGGCCTGAGGCTAGAGGGTGTGGTTCCGTAGCTGACTGTTAGCCTAAATCAGACCCTCGGTTCCATCCACTTGGCACAGCAATTAGACAGAGGGCAATTGTCACAAAGTAAGAGAAAGTGCAGCTTGCTGTTTGGTACCTTAGCCCAGGTAAGAGGCTCAGCCAGGGGAGGCTTAGGAAATGAAGGTGAGGACACTGTTAGCTCTCTATAGACTTGACTACTTCCCTGGAGATTCCCACATGTGAAGGTTGGGTGAAAATAGTTATTTTGTTCCCCTTAGGAAGATGACTTAGTTTTGTTTATGATGATAAGATTCACTGACAAGAAATGACCTGTGTCTCCTAGGCTCAAGCATCTTACAACATAAGCTGGGTGAAGTTTTGCTTACCCAGAGTGGAGTTTTTAACCTTGGTCTCCCTCTAATTTTATTTGTAAAAAAAAAAAAGAAAGAAAAGAAAAGCTTAATTCATTCAGCATGGTGCTTTATAAAAACTTCATCCAGAGTGGGGGCAGCAGGGCCTCTCATAGACTCATCATTTACACATACACGGTGCTTCCAATGTTAGTGTTGTAGGTATATTTCTGTCATCTAAAAATAGCACCATATCTCCCCACAAGTGAGAATATTCTTAACTTGTGTATCACTTAACAGATTAGTTTTGCAGTGAATCAGCTTCCAGGCTGGTATCAAATTGTTTTGATAAATTTGTGTTTTAAAGTTTCAGAAATTTGAACAGAAATCTCAACTGCTATATTCCTCAATATCCCACCGGGTGAACAGCCTCCCCTGTTGGCCTTGTAAGGCCATGGGGCAGGTTGTTGTTGGGACAGGGAGGTCCCATTTACCTACTTTTGTTTTCAGGAATGTTCACATCTCCTCCCTAGCTGTACTGAATAGAACAACTACCTAACTTGTGCTGTGAGTCCTGGTCATTTGCCTGCCACTTTCGGGAGTCCTTTATACTTAATCTCCCCAAAGTCTCACAGTTGAGGTACAACCATTAAACACCTTTAAAAAAACGAGAAAACCAAGGCACACAGAGGTCAAGAAGTGTTCTCAGAAGTTTGCATAATTGCTTGACTTGGTACATAGGTTCAGTCTCGGGAGACCAGAGTCTCCATTTTGACACCATAGTGCTCCAAAGACACGAACTCTGCAGCCTTCTTGGGTTAAAACACTTGGTTGTGCCGAGTAACTACTTTCCTGAAATCTTGGGGATAACACTAAAAAACCACAGACATTGGATATGGCATCTCGTCACTGTAATAACACCACTGGGGAGGCAGAGGCAGGAGGATTGTGTTGGTATGTGAGAGGTCAGCCTGAGTTTCTTAGTGAGCTCCAGACAAGCCTGGGCTTTAAGGTGGATCTTACTTCAAAACAATAAATAGACAAACAAGAGTAGATACGGAGGCAAATCAACTGTTTGTCAACATGCACTCGGAATTCAAGCCTTGTTCTGGTTAGAGCAGCCAGGCCTTGCTGGCTGGGACTCAGTTCCTCACTCACCACAGTTGTCCTCGTCAGCTTGGTTCCCACAGTCGTCCACACCATTGCAGTGAAGCAGCTGAGGCAGGCACTTGCTGATGTTCCCACAGGGGAAGGAACCAAGGGGACAACTGACATCCTGTGCACTTCCAAGAATGACTGAGGAAAGAGGGAGAGAAATATGACTGTTGGAAAGGTCAGTACAAAGACAGCACCCAAGGTAGGTCCCGTCACAGCTCCCACACGTTTGTCCCCTCATCTGGTAAGTGCAGAAACCTGGCATTGCCATCCCCAGGGGCATAGCTGTTTTCCAGTGCCCTTGCCTCAGCAGGAAGCTCTTACCACTTCCTGTCCTAGGATTCTCTTACTAGTCCCAGTTTTTTTTGTCCACTGTCATCCTTCTGGGAGCGTCAAAGTGTGAGGATCGAACCTATGACCTTCTGCACGCTACCACTGCAAGCATTCTACCACTAAACTTTGTTTCCAGCTCCCAACTCTGGGAATGTTTTCTTAGCTCCCCTTTTAATTAAAGGATGCTTGTACTTTAACTTCAGTTCTATTCCTCTCTTCTCTAGAAAACTTTCAGTTGGTTTTTGTTTGTTTGTTTGTTTTGTTTCATGTGATGGTTTGTATATGTTCAGCCCAGGGAGTGGCACTATTAGAAGGTGTGGCCCTGTTGGAGTAGGTGTGTCAATGTGGGCGTAGGCTTTAAGACCCTCATCCTAGCTGCCTAGAAATCAGTATTCTGCTAGTAGCCTTCAGATGAAGATGTAGAACTCTAAGTTCCTCCTATACCATGCCTGCCTGGAGGTTGCCATGTTCCCACCTTGATGATACTGGATTGAACCTCTGAACCTGTAAGCCAACCCCAATTAAATGTTGTCCTTATAAGAGTTACCTTGGTCATGATGTCTGTTCACAGAAGTAAAACCCTAAAACATTTTTTTTTTTTTAATCAGAATTTACTGTATCCTATGGACTCAGAATCAAGGCTGTTCTGGTTTGAGGACGTGTGCCACCTGCTCATTTTTATATCTGATGTTCCTAAGTGTTAGGCCCTGGCGTGACTGTTCGGGGCATTGACTAACTTCCAGCTGCAGTTCTGGCAAGGGCTGTTCTCCGTTGGAAGGACACAACTGAACCAGTCAATAAATGATTCCTAGCTGAGAGGCACACCAAGAAATGAAACCTGAGCGCTCATGGCATCACTGCTGGGATCTGAACAGTGGGCCTCAGAAAAATGAGTCTGAGAGGAAAACGAAGAGAGCTAGCGTAGCAAGAGGAGGGCGAGGTGGGGGTGGTGGGGAGATGAACAGGGGTATGTGTGAGGTGAGTAGGTTTAGCTGAGGACCACGTACCTGAGGTTCTGAGGAGCACAAGGAGCAGGCATGTGGGGCCTAAGCTGAGGTTGACAAGGCAGACCAGGGAGAAGACTCTGGGCTTTATTTAAAATGCAAGAGAAACAGAAGGTGGATCAGGCTCTTCAGCCAGGGAGGGTGTGTGCTTTCCTAACGTTCTTTTGGCGGCTGGAACCCGGTTATAGGTCTCAGAGGGCGAGAGTGGGTTCTAGGCCGCTGCTGAGGAGACTGTGGTGATCCAACGAAAAGATGATGGAGTTACAGCCCAGGCCGGAGTCACATTTCACACGCACGGGTAGAAGAGACAGTGGAAGTAGCTGGAACAGCCAGGGACCAGGCTACACCGTTACTTAGTCGTCTGGGATTTGATGGGCTGCGACGAGACACGTGCCACATTCCCTCTCTGTTCCATCCTTCACCTGAGCCTCGACATGCGGCTTTCTTACACAGCGTCAGACCCACTCCCCACCACACCACCTTTTAGAGACCACGGACCCATCCCCCATCTGCTTCCTACTCTCATACTTCTGCAGTTCTTGGGACCCCCGAGGCACCATTCTTTCTCTTAACCCTTTCCTTGGAGAGCTAGAGTCCAGTCTTGCTGGAATTCCTGCCTCAGACCATACTGTCTTGCTTCTAGGTGAGATTCTACTCTTACAAAGTAAATATTTATTTATCGATTGATAGAAAATTAGTTATTATTTGAAATCATGTTTTTAGGCGATAATACATTCTGAATGTCCCAAACCAATTTAAAAATCAAATGACATATACTCCTATGAGCACATAATAAAACAAAGAGGACTATGGGAACTGTGGAACTTCAAAGAGTTGGGCACATTAATTTGCCCCTTCTAGACCCCAACTTAAACCAAAGGGAGTTAAACAAAGGCCATTACAGCTTGGCTCTCAAATCCTCTTATGTATTTTTTTTTCACCTTACGATGAGACAAGAAAGAAACACATTGTAACAAGGCTCTGACATTGTTTGCCCCTTGAGGGGTTTGGAAAGGGACACGCTGAACGGGAAAATTAGAGATGCAGACATAAGGAGTAACAGTTGTCTATAGATTCTTGGAAGAGAGTGTATGGAGTAAACACTGGAACTTAGTGCCTTTGTGTAGTGGGAAATATTAAAAATAGAGAACCAGCACTTTCCTGCGCTCAGGCTGTGCAACCGGTGGGCCATAGCAGATCTCCCGCCGGGTGTCTCAGTCTCTCAGCCCACCAACTCTCTGGAGATGAGTACCTTGGCGGATCTCTTCAGCCAGGCTTACACAGTAACTGCCTGCCCCACGGTCAGCCTTCTCAACACCCAATTACCTGGTAGAATTAAAACTCTTGAGCATATAGCTAACCAATCAGATTTATGTATCAATAAAAACACAAGTTACAAGATGCTAATACAATAATTTCAGAGCCAATTGATAATGATAAAAGATGCCCACCTAGATTAGACAACTTATTCCAAACGTCGAACCTTTATGATAACATAACCATCAATGGCGCCACGCCAGTTCCCGTCTGCTGCTATCTTCTTTCTCCTCCTCCTCCTCTCTCCCAAGATCCTCTCCTGTGCCATTCTTAGCTTCATCTCCCTGGTTCCTGTCCAATCACAGGGCTCCTGTTGCCCTGATGTAATTAGGCAGGGAAAATCCTGCAACACCTTTGTCTTGAAGCTGGTGAAAGAGTTGAAAGGCCCAGATACTTGCGAACATTTTGTTTACCCTATTCTGACTTTGAAGGGTAACCACATAGGAAGGTAAAGTAGATTTTCTTTAGAGCTGTTTCCCTTGCACAGCAAAATAGAAGGGAGGGTACCTTTCCCCTATGCTTCCACACCCACACAAACAAAGCCTCTTCCACCATCGGAGTCCTCCACTAGAGTGGTGCATTTGTTAGACAAGATGAACGGACACTCGCCATTGCTTGTTGTTACAGCATAATTCCATCTTGGTCTTGACAAATGGAATTTTGGCAAATGTGTAAATGTGCATTCACCATAATTGTAATGTTGTAACATAAAACCAGACTACAGGACCTGGAGAGATGGCTTTGTGGCTGTGAGCACATTGCTCTTACAGGGGACCTGAGTTTGGTTCCAGGCAGCCATGTTGGGTAGCTCACAATTCTTATAACTCCAGCTGCAGGGAGATGCAATTGACCTCTATGGGCACCTACACTCATGTGCATTCTCCCATACAGACGTACACACATGCACCTACAGCCCCCACCCCCACCCCCAGAAGAAATCTGGCAGAGGAATCATAACTCCTGTGTCATACACTGTGCGGTGAATAGTGTTCTCACTTGGGAAGTTATCTTAAAATTAATCAGCTCATCATTACCCCCAACTATTGATTAAAGCACATTAGAAACCAAGGGCTGTGTATCCCAGAACAGAGATATCAAAAGCACATTCGTGTTGACATTGATTTTTAATAACTTCTTAATTAAACTTTAAAAATTGAACTTTAAAGATCAAGATTAAAAAAAAACAAACTTCTTTGTCAACAAATTGTCAACCTCCAGCCCCAGCAACTGCTTAACGTTTTAGCTGGATGAACATGGTTGTATGTTCATGCTGCTGTTTTGAATATTCTTTGGTGACTCAGAATGTTTTTATGATCATTTTGTTGTTGATGGTAGCAAGGTTAAGCCCAGGGCCTCTGGAATGCTGAAAATATACTCTACTGCTGAGACAAATTCCCAGCTTGCATCTTATCTCTTAAATTTGAATTTATATTCATTAGCAAATACAGATTTTCAATGACAGTGCCATGAAATTGACTATTTCCTTAGCATTATGGTTCAATAGATACATTAGAAGCCTTAGATATTATGTTATAATTAGAATATAATTAATATTTGATTAGATTAATGCTACCTTAGAAGTTTAAATTGTCAAACTGACAGAGAACTTGCAAATTTAGGATGAAAATTTATTTCCCTAAACTACCTGAGCATAAAGTACTCACCTGATATTACCCTTAGACACTTTGATATATATTCCCTACAAGCAAAGACATTCTCCCACGGCATGACTCAACCGTCAAAATCAGATTAACATTGATTTACCGTTCCCCAAAGATCCTCAGCTTCTGTTTAAGCTGTTGTGCTCAAATATCTGTTAAGCAAAGGGGTCTAATTTGGACTCATCCCTTGAGATAATTTATGTCTTTAGTTTTATCTGAAACCACTTTTGTTGCCTTTAAAAATCATTATTATGTATGTGTATATGTAATGTGGGTATGAGTGGGCATGTGTACCACAGCACATGTGTGAAGGCCAGCGGACAACTCTGTGGACTCACTAAGTAGGTTCTAGGAACTCATCTGGTGACAAGTGCCTTAACCTGCTGAGCTGTCTTACTGCCTCCCCCTGTCAAAATTTGCCATGTCTGGTCCTGGTAACAGCTTCAAGCTGTCTTTGATCCTCTCAAGCCTCAGCAGAATCTACTGGTCTCAGAGGACTTCCTTGTTTTCTGACACTGGCTTTATTTCAGAATCATCTATTTTCCATGCTGCAGCTCCATAATCTACCATGTCTCTGAGTTCTGGTTTCTCCCAGGGTTGGATCATATTTAGAAGCTAAGATAAGGATTCTAGGTGTACACATTGCTACTGGGATGTTGCTGCTCTCAGTGTCCTCAGCAGATGGACTGGGACTGTGTAGTTATTAGGACCTGTGCATACAGATACCTGCATTTATTTATCAGTACGTCTCTCAATAGTGAACTATGAGTACCTTCCCTACTGGCTCCCACTCCCATGATGTACCATAAGACTAAGTTTAGTTTTCTCCTCTTAAGTTTCTCTCCCCACTTTTTAAATAGTGAGGAACCTGCTTTCTTCTACTTCAATATAATTATCCTGACAACTTTCCTCCTCTCTGATATATAAAAATGCAAATAACCATTGTCGTTAGAAATACAGATTTTCTGTGGTAGAAATGAGATGGTGAGATACATTAATTATTGTCCCATGATACTGATTGATTTTGTATGCTTTTATTCCAGTATATTTATTGACTAAGCACACTCCCACCCCACAGTCTCCTAAATTACCACTGGTTTTCTTATTAGTAAATGTCTTCAAGACATTTTGATTTTATATCTGTATGACTCAAGATTTTTATCTCTTATTACCCCCAATTCTTGTTAAATTATCCTTTAGCAGGTGTGGGGATTTACTTGGAGTTCCAAAGTTGATATTTTGAGCTGAAGACATTTGAGACTCAGCAGATGGAGAGATATGCCTTCTCAGAGCTCATTTATCTGACTAACAGCAGAAACTTCTGGGAAATAAAGCTGGGGTTGACTCTTTCTTTGGGGCCAGTCTACTTCCAGGAAAGGTAAACCTCCTATTAAGTTCATTTCCTGGGGTTATTCATAGGCCCTTAGTGGCTTGAATGAGAATGGTCCCAAGGCTCATATATTTGAATGTTACTAGGGAGTAGAACTGTTTGAGAAGGATTAGGAGGTGTGGCCTTGTTGGAGGAAATATGTCACTGGGGGTGGGCTCTGAGGTTTCAAAAGTCCCTGCCAGGCCCAAGCTCCCCCTCACCCCCACTCTGCCTGTTGACTGTGGATCAGGATGTAAGCTCTCAGCTACTACTCCAGTGCCATGCCTTTCAGTTCCCCATCATGATGATAATAGACTAACCCTCTAAAACTAAAAGAAGCTCCAATTAAATGCTTTCTTTTTAATAAGAGTTTCATTGGACATGGTGCCTTTTCACAGTAATAAAACAGTAACAAAGACAGTCCCAAAGAATGTATAAAGACCCACATCAAATCCACATGGATAGAGATATCACAGACTTTCTTATTTACTCTTTGTTTTCTTAAAGACCTCTTTGGGAAACCAGTTAGAAGGATAGGTGAATGAGGCCCTGTCAGTTAAGTTCTTCTACTTCCCAAACAAGAGAAAGACCTGTATGACAAGAACTTCAAGCTCTGAAGAAAGAAATTAAAGAAGATATTGGAAATTAAAAAAGACTTGAAGATTTCCCATGCTCACAGATTAGCAGGATTAACATAGCAAAATGGCCATCTTTCCAAAAGCAATCTACAGATTCAATGCAATTCCTATAAAAATTCCAACACAGTTCTTTATAGAACTTGAAAGAACAATACTAAATTTCATATGGAAAACTAAAAAGCCTAGGACAGCTAAAAACCAAACCAAACCAAACCAAACAAAAATCAAAACAAAAACAAAACCCCCAAAAAACCCCTATACAATAAAAGACTCTCTGGAGGTATCACCATCCCTGACTTCAAACTGTACTACAGAGCAACAGTAATAAAAACCACATGATATTGGCATAAAAACAGATAGGTTGAGCAATAGAATCAAATAAAAGACCCTGAAGTAAATCCACATCTCTATAGACACCTAATTTTTTGATAAAGAAGCCAGAAATACACAATGGAAAAAGAAAGTGCCTTCAACAAATGGTGCTGATCTAACTGGATGTCAGCATGTGGAAGAATGCAAACAGACCCATATCTATCTCCCTGCACAAAACTCAAGTCCAAGTAGATCAAAGACCTCAGTATAAAACCAGATACACTGACCCTGATAAAAAGAGAAAGTGGTGAATAATCTTGAACTTATTGGCACAGAAGATAATTTTCTTAACAGAACATCAATTGGACAGGCACTAAGATCAACAACTAATAAGTGTGATGAAACTGAAATGCTTCTGTAAGGCAAAGGACACCATCAAAGGACAAAATGGTAGCCTAGAAAATGGGAAAGATCTTTACCAGCTCCATGTCTGACAGAGGGCTGATATCAAGAATATATAAAGAACTCAAGAAACTAGACATCAACAAACCAAATAATCCAATTAAAAAATGGGGTACAGACATAAATGGAGAATTCTTGACAGAAGAATCTCAAATAACCAAGAAGCACTTAAAGAAATGCTCAACATCCTTAGCCATCAGAGAAATGCAAATCAAAATGACTCTGAGAGTCCATCTTACATCTGTCAGAATGATTAAGATTAAAGACACAAGTGAAAGCTCATGCTGGTGAGGAGCTGGAGCAAGAGGAACACATCTGCACTGCTGGTGGGAGTGCAAACTTGTACAGCCACTTTGGAAATCAATTTGGCAATTTCTTAGAAAATTGGGAATCAATTTACCTCAAGACCTCCTGGATATATACCCAAAAGATGTTCTACCATGCCACAAGGACACTTATTCAACTATGTCCATAACAGCTTTATTAATAATAGCTAGAAACTGTAAACAGAATAGACATCATGGGTGAATGGGGAGAGGGAACTATATGGGTTAGGGAACTAGGTAAGGGAACAGGAGGGATGAGAAGTGGGGAGGAGGGAGGGAGAGAGTACTGACAGGGAAAATTTTAATTGGAGAGCATCTCTGGGACAAGATAGAAATCTAGGGTAATGGAAACTCCAAGGAATCATTGAGGGTGACCCTAGCTAAGACTCCTCAAAATGGATGATATGGAGCCTGAGCCAGCCCTCTTCAGTCAAGACTAAACAGTGGAGGAATTGGGACACCAACTCAGCTTCAAAAGTCTTGACCTACAATTTGTCCTGCCTGTAAGATGTGCCGGGGAAGAGGTGGAGCAGAAATTGTGGGAGTGGCCAGCCAATGACTGGTCCAGCTTCAGACCCATGCCATGAGAGGAAGCCCATCCTTACCCATAGGACCAGGAGCCAGAGACTGGATAGCCCAGTGATCCATGATATAACCAAACAAATGGAAAAAAATGGAATGATTCCTAATAATATTTTGCTATACTCATAGATTGGTGCCTAGCATAACTTATCAGAGAAGCTTCATCCAACAACTGATGGAAACTAATGTAGAGATCCACAGCCAAACATTATTCAGAGCTTAGAGAATGCCATGGAGGAGGAAGAAGAGGAGAAGGAGGAGGAGGAGGAGGAGGAGGAGGAGGAGGAGGAGGAGGAGGAGGAGGAGGAGGAAGGATTGTAGGAGCTAGATGGGTCAAGGACACCACAAGATACTGAACCACCAACCAGAAAGCCTGCATGGGACTGACATAGGCCCTCCACACATATATTACAATTGTGTAGCTTGATCTTCTTGTAGGATTCCTAACAGTGGGAGCAAGAACTATTTCTGAATGTGTTGCCAGTCTTTGGGACCCTTTATCCCTACCAGGTTGCCTTGTCTGGCCTTAATAGAAGAGGAAATGCCTAGTCTTACTGAACTTAATATGCTATGGCTGCTTACATACATTGAGCCAGTCTTTTTCTGAAGAGAGATGAAGGACGAGTGGATGGGGAGGTGGGAGATATGAAGGAGGGAGGGAAACTGCGGTCTGTATGTAAAATAAATAAATAAATAAATAATATATAAAAGATATTTTTGGGCAAGTGAGCTGGCTTAGTGTGTAAAGATGCTTGCCATCAAGCATGATGACCTAGGTTCCATCCTGGAACCCACAGGGAGTAGGAGAGAACTACTCTTGCAAGTTGTTCTCTGTATGTTGTGACATGAGCATGTGAACACACACACACACACACACACACACACACACACACACACACACACACACACACCTGTACTTGCTTGTCTGAGATGAAGCTCTGCCTGATTTGTACAATTCTCCCTTTAAAGGATGTGTATATTTTTCTGTCTTTTGGTTTCTTAGACTTTTTTCTTAAAAGAATTACATATGTGTGTGTATGTGTCTACCACATATGTGTTGTTGGATACCCTGGAGCTGAAGTTACAGGCAGTTGTGAGCTACCCAGCCATGTTGTAGAGAACAAACTTGGGCACCCTCGAAGAACAGTATTATTTCTTAACCACTGAACCACCTCTCCAGTCCCAGCTATTTTTAGTCCTTTTTCCTTCCTTCCTTCCTTCCTTCCTTCCTTCCTTCCTTCCTTCCTTCCTTCCTTCCTTCCTTCCTCCCTCCCTCCCTCCCTCCCTCCTTCCCTCCCTCCCTCCCTCCTTCCCTCCCTCTCTTTCTTTCTTTTTTTCATTTTGAGATACAATATTGTTATATTGCCCAAGCTGGTTTTGAACTCTTATCCTTTTATGTCAGATTCCCAAGTACCCGTAGTTATAAGTAAGCATCACTGTGTCTGGTTCTACATGTGCACTTTAATCAGAAAAAAACAATTCAATAAAATGAAATATATAAGCAGCATTGAAATGCTTAAGAAAAGCTGGCATTTGCTGTATTTAAAATGCATTTTATTAGATTTTTCTAGAGTTTTAAGCAAACATTTAAACCATGTAAAATAAAATTAGTTTACGTGTAAGATTCTCTCCAAGCAGTAGTTCAGTATATATATGTGAAGGGGACAAATTGTTAGAAGGAGCTCAGTTCATTCAACTTAAGCTGAACTTTGTAAGTTAGAAAGTGAAGGTGATTTCCCATCTTAAAAGATTATGAGTAGAATAATAAGATCTGAAAATAGAAAGGTTTCAAGGGAAGTAGGCATTTAGATTTGTATGCATATAAACTTATTATTTTTAGATGTAAGTGTGGCTGGCACTGTTGATTTGCTGATTAAATGGCGATTCCAGAAACCCTGCCCTCTCACTTCCTCCCCATGAAGAGACTGGAAAGGACTCCTGTCGGAACTCTTGCTTTCAGGCGGCTACAACACATTCTTCTCACCACTGAGACTGCATGGGCTCCCTAGGAAGTCCTAGAGGAGGTAGCTTTCCTGAAACAAGAAACTGATCCACTGTTGTTATGCTTTCTGCATTCCAGCCTCCGACATGAAATGGCATACAACCCAACAACAGCAGTCTCCTTACAACTGTGATTTAACAAGCACTGGAAAACCAAGGAAACTAACAGATGCTGAGATGCGCCCGACCTTAGACTCACCAGCCCACCAGATTGCTTTCAATGAGAAGAGTAAACCCTTTTATTTTAGACTGTGATAAGATCAGGTTTTTTTCCTACTAGTAAATTTACTTCTAATGATCTGGGTAGGTGGCACATGCCTTTAATCCCAAAGCTTGGGAAGCAGAGGCAGGTGAATCTCTGTGAGTTTTAGGCTGGCCAGTCTGATCTACAGAGTGAGTTCCAGGACAGCCAGAGCTATACAGTGAGACCATGACTCAAACCAACCCAAACCAAACCTAACCAACCCAACCCAACCCAACCCAACCCAACCCAACCCAACCCAACCCAACCAACCAACCAACCAATCAATCAAAAACAGAAGTACTTTTTTTCACCAAGTTTTCTTTCAAAGGTGTAAAATCTCAGATTGGCAATGTATTTGAAAGGACAGCAGGACCATCATGGAGACTGTGAGGCTACAACACTGAAGTAACAGGAGGTTGTACAGTTGGTGGGATCCTTGCTGGCCTGATTCCATAAGGAGGGATTACAACTGTTACATATTTCCTGGTGCCTAGCCAGATGGAAACAAAGAGACACTGAGCAGACTGTGGGCCTGACATGCAGGTGTGCTGTGTTCTGTTTAACAGGATGGGTCCCAGCAGCCTGCAGCCTCAAGTTCCCATTCTCCACAGAAGCTGGGCAGGAGCAGCTAAAGGACAGCATGGACCCTTCTGCTTCCCACTGATACCATGCCAGTATCCTAGGTTACAGAGGAGCAAGCTTGCCTTTCCCCTGAGAGAGAAAAGTCGCATTAAATACTAAAATACTCTGCAAGTCTTATACCTTGGTTTTCTGCGAATGAATAGTCACAGTTCTGAGGTTCTTTTGTCTAATGGTAAATTTTATTGTCATTTAATTTTATGTATCAAGCTCATGCCAATTCAATAGTATCACTGAGGCAGAGGAAAGCATTTAGCATGACTGTAGAATTTTATAGGAATGTCAGTTTTCTACTGAAAAGACAATTGCATCTTGACCTGCTTCCTTCTTTCCCAGTTTGCAAGTTATGATCTTGCACTTTATATTACAAAAGAAAGCAATATTTCTTTGTTAGTACACAAGACATTTATTGAAAATTTGCAGCCACTTGCTTCATATTGGATGCTTAGTTGTCATAGAGATATTGGCAAAGCACACCTGTCCCGAGTGTGGTGGAAGAAAAGCAGCGAAGGTTGGGACTCTATGAACTAGGGGCCCAGCCTTCATCTGTTACCTCCATAGATCTGTGGACCCATGCAAGCCTTGGCCTTAGCTTTCATTATGTGGGAGATCAGTGAGCACAGTAACTAAATCGCTTTCCTTCATGCTAATAGTCCCTCGTCTGCTTCATGTCAGACCACATAGCTAAATCTAGGTTCAGTATATGAAAGAGAAAATGCAGGTTTGTCTTTATATCTCCCACGAGCCTTTTTTGTTCTTTCTCATCCTTTTTGACCACTTCTTTGATTCTGCGCATGAGAGAGACATGTACTATTTGCTCTTTTGAGATTAGATTATTTTATTTGACACAATCTCTAGTTCCACTCATTTTGCTGAATTATACAATTCCATTCATCTACTTCTTTATGCATTAGTGGTCTAAGTCTATGCCTTGGCTGATGTGACCAGTGTTGCAACAAACATGGAAAACACGGATGTGCAGGTGTCTCTGCAGTCCACCATGGTTCCTTTGGCTATATACCCAGGAGTAGAATAGTTTGCTCATATGATAATTCTATTTTTGTTTTTCTGAGGAACTTCCACAATAATTGCAAGTTTTTCTAGCTCCTGTCAGCAGTAAATAGTTGAGAATAACTATTCTAATTGGGTTGAGATAGAATCTCAAAGTAATTTTAATTTGTAGCTGCTTGATAATAATACTATTGGACATAATTTTTCAAATACTGGTTAGCCATTTGGCTGTATTTCTTCCTTCCTTCCTCCTTCTTCTCTCTTTTCTTTCTCCCTTTCTTCCTTCCTTCCTCTCTCCCTCCCTTCCTCCCTCCCTCCCTTCCTTTCTCTTTCTCTCTCAATATATGTATTTGTATGTATGTATGGCAGGGTCTCACTATGCAGCTCTGACTGGCCTTGAACTGACAGAGATTTTCCTGATTCTGCTCTTGAGTATGGAGATTAAAGGTATATCATGTTCATCCATGCCTAAATGTAGTTTCTTTTGAAAACTATCAGGTTCATTTGCTCATTTGTTAATGGGATTTTTTTTGGATGTTTCATTTTGAGTACTTATTAGACTCTAGACATGCATCCCCTGGCAGGTATCTCTCCTGTCCTGTAGGCTGTCTCCTCACTCTACTGGGTGTTTGTTTTCACAGGAGAAATTTTTTTCCTAAATCATTTAAGCCTTGTCTTTCTTGAAAATTCTTGGAGACTGGGTAGCAGTTAAAAGAGATGTACAATCATGTCTACTGATTATCAAATAAGAAACAAGGAGGTTGGTGAGCAACAGTGTTTTGTTTTGTTTTGTTTTGTTGCTTTTTTTCTGTCTGAGAGCAAGTTGCTGGCATTTTTGTTTTGTGTCCCAGGCTCTGTGTCAACTGTGTACACGTGGAGGCACAGCAGCTGGGTTCTGTGGAACTCTGGAGTCTTTTTACTGAGTATTGGTGTGGTCCAAAGGTGGAAGCTGGAGAACAAGGATGAAAGGGCCAGAAGAAGGAACTTTGCCCTTTGCTTGCTTGACTTCACTCTTGCTGTCAAATTCATCTACATTGTTGCCACTGCTGTATTCTTTTCTTGATAGAATCACATAACTTGGACTTCCAAAGTAGACCCAAGACCAACAGCTCTCCAAAACTCCTCCAGGCCCCCAGTGCCATATTGAGAGCTGAGACATTCATCTGCACCAGCAGAGCAACTTTCAGCTTCTTGACTTCTCCAGTGTGAGGTAGCCTTTGTGGACCTTATTAATAAACAAATCTAATACGTCCTCTATCTGTTAGTAATGTTACTCCAGAAAGCACTGACTAATACACCTTCCACGGAGCTCAGACTACAGGTAACCATGATTATTTATGTCTGGAAAAAAATCTTTGATTGTCAGAATGTAGAGCGTGTTACTGACATTTAGTAGGTAGAAGCCAGGGATTCGAATAAACATGCTTCATTCACAGGACAGTTTATATGTCCTAAAATCTCAGAAAAGCCTATGTTGAGAGATGCTGAATGAGATACGGAGTAGCTGGCTTTCTATCATTGTCGCAGACTATGTGAAAAAATCATCCTAAAATAAGAAGAGGGTTATTTGCTTCAAAGTTTCGGAGTGTCAGTCCATGGCCATTGGCCTGTTGCATAGGACAATACATCATGGCGGAGTGTATGACAGAGGAAGGTGCTTACCTCATGGCAGCTAGTCAGCAAAGAGGGAGAAGTGCTGGGGTCCTGATACCCTCTTTGAATGCATATTCCCAATGCCCTAGCATTATTCCACAGGGTCTACTTCTTAAAGATTACACTACCTCCTATTAGTGTCACTGTCTGGGGTTCAGCCTAATGTACACTGTGGGGAGACACTCTCAAACCACAGCAATGCATGAGAGAAATATCCACAGACTGCTCATTATAGAACAGGTAGTTAACTATTTTGCTGGCTCCCTGTCTTATTGTTTAGATTTTGTAATTGATCTCAAGAGAATGCCGAAGTAGCTGGACACTAGCGAGTGGGGGGCAAGTGCAGCTGTTTTGCTCTTTTGGAAGCAGTGATGGCTTCTGTTCTGGATGAGTGTCTTGGGAAAGAGACTGAAGTTTATGTCACTAGTGCCAGAGGGGCATATCCATGTTAGTGATAAGGAATCATTTCTTAACTATGAGGATTATTAAAGAATAGGACAAGTTACTGAAATAATTTTGTGAGGTTTAAAAAAATTAGACAATTCAAGTCTGTCCTGATCAAGGAAAAAACAGCCATGAAATATTTTCAGGAAGCATGCATTAGTTCCACAAACCTATGAAAAACATCAACAGATGCTAAGGAAACTCAGAGAATATTTTAGACTTTGTATGAGATTTTTTGATGTGTGTATTGTGATTTCACAAAACACCTTGATGTGGTAAGTCTTAATTGAGTGATTAAATGTCTGACAAGAATAGTAAATATTTTTGAATATGGCTTTTGTTAATTTAGAGAAGTTGGCCTTTATACCTAACTAGACTTAAAGCATGATTTCACTTTGTGGGGTCGAGGAAGCATGGTCAGCTCAGAAAAATGAGACCCTGAAGCAGTGGTTCTCAACCCATGGCTTATGACCTCTTTGGCAAACCCCCTAGCTTCAAAAAGATTTACATTATAATTCATAATGGTAGCAAATTACAGTTATGATGTAGCAAAGAATTAGTTTTATGGTTGGGGGTCACCACAGCATGAGGAACTGTAGTAAATGGTAACAGCACTGGGAAGGTTGAGAATCACTGCCCTAAAGTGAAGACAGAAACAGGCTTGGAAGCACAGGTTCTGCTTTGCTCTTGCTTTCCTGCCTCTCCTCCCAATTCCTCCTCCTCTTCACTAGACAAGCCATAGAGACTGGAATTCTTCTAACCCATGGTAGGTCATAGAAACCAGAATGTTTCCAAAAGTCAGAAACAAAATCTAAAAATACTCCCTGACTTTCCCTCCCTTGCTTTTCTGTGCGAGCACTGGCCATAAAGAGCTTTGGTGACCTTCCCTTGTCCCACAGTAGGTCAGAGATCTTCTGCAGGATGCCTGACCTACTCAAGAAGAAGAAATGCTTAACAGAGAGGCCAAGAAGAGCTCAAACACACAGCTTTTCTGGATCTTCCCCACCCAGTCCGCTCCCCTTAGGTCAGATCCTTTCTAGGCAATCACATTTCCGTAGTTGTCTATATGTCAATAAAACAACAGACAAAGAAAATTACAGACCAATTTTCCTTATGAGCAAGGTACAACATTTCTCAATAAAATACTTTCAAAGCAAATCCAAGAACACATTAAAAAGGATTATCTTCTATGATCAAATAAGCTTGATCCAGTAGACGGAGGGACGGTTCAACATATGTAAATTCATAAATGAAATCTACCTCATAAACAGACTGAAAGTAAAAAATGCCACAGGACCATCTCAGATGCAGGAAAGGCCTTTGACAAATCCAACATGCCTTCATGCTAAAAGTCCTGGAGATACTAGGGATAAAAGAGACACACTACAACATAATAAATGCAATTTACAGCAAGCTCGCAGCCAACCTCAATCTAAATGGATAGAAACCCAAAACATTTTCACTAAAATCAGGAACAAGGATGTCTACTCTCTTCCCATCTATTCATTATAGTACTCGAAGAACACACACACACACACACACACACACACCCCAACCAAGTGAAACTTCAAGTGCCAAAAATGAGTTACATCTAATTGAGTTGCTGGCCAAAGAGGCCCTATGGAAATGCCCAAACAACTCAGGCTATTGCCAGGGCTATTGGTTGCTCTCTGCAAGTTGATGGTAAGGGCTTATTGCTGAGGACAATACTTACATATTTCATTCAACATGGAGAAGTCAGATTGGTGCCTTACTAGAGCCTTCAGTCCTACTGACCAATGCTCATGGTACTCTCCATGTCATCAGCAGGGAAAGGGAACTGCCAACCTAGCCACAGATCCTGCAACATGCAACAGTATCCTGTCTGTACACTATGTGACAGCAATACCAGTGGCATAAACATTGTGGGAGTAACCAACCACTATGTGATTAGATTTCGGGCCCACTCCATGAGATGGTACCCATGCCTGACACTATTTGGGTGACCTGGACACTAAGTCTTGATTGACCATGAACCCAGAGGGCAATCAAATAGTATTTCTCTGCTAAAGGAACAACAAAAAAATGACTCCCAAGAACATTCTGCTATACCCGTAGATCAATGTCTTGCCACATCACCATCAGAGAAACTCCCTCTTGCAGTAGATGAAAACTAATACAGAGACCCACAACTGGACAATGTACAGAGAGTGAGAGACCTTGGAATACTCAGTTCAAAATGGGATGTCTTTATCAAATCCCATAGATCAGAGATCTATGTAAGAGCCAGAGGGTATGGATGACATCAAGGAAGCAAATTTTTCCAGACACAACAGTACTGATACACGTATGAACGCAGAGACTGTGATAGCATGCACAAGACCTGCACTGGTTCAAGCCAGGATTCCATCACTTAGAGAGGAAGTGGGCACAAGCCTCCATCCCTAACCACGAAGCTGACATCTCCAGTTGACATCATCTTGCTAAGGAAAAATTAGTTTTTCCTTAGCACTGGGTATATAAACCACACTTAAGGGTAGACCTCATGGCCAGCAGTAGATGGCCAACAAAAATTATTACTTTTTGAGTTTTCTTCTCATATTACATTGCTTGGGCATTAAAGAAAATCTAGCCAATCTTCTGTTTGTGTGTTTTAATGTCCAATCCTATGTTTCTATGTGTACGCGTGTATGTGTTGTGTATTTGTATGTGGGGGAAACAGTGATCAGAATATATTTACAAATTTTCAATTAAAAAAAAGAAAAAAAAGGTTTTTTTCTCCTCTTTCCCATTTCACTTAGATCCCTATTTCTTATATCTCCCTTGTAGCGAAATGTTTGACAGAGTTCCACATCCGTGTCTCTGATGGACTCTGTTGGCTTAGCTTTGCTTCTGAAGTTCCCATCATTTTCTCAATGGAATATCTACCTTGTGGAGCCGTCCAGGATGCTTTTAGGCCTAATTGATTTTTATTCTATGTCCTTTGGAGTTCTGTCACCTTTTGTTAGCTTTTCTCCCCTGTATTTTCACCAGCCACCCACTTGTGTCATTAACCTGTCTGGCTCTGTGATATCACTGCTACAGTTCCGACCTCTTAATGTCTGGGTCTGCTGCAGCTGAAGACAGATTCTCATGCTGGTAGTCCTCTTTGTATAGAAATGCTCTGACTGAACACAAGTTAACTTCTCTTCTCTCTTTGTTTTTTAATGTCTGTGATTTTAAGAACCAGTTTTTGAGAGTTTAGGATAAAAAACAAACAAACCCTCAATAGTGAGATGTCCTACATATTAATCCGGGCTCACTATTTGTACAATAAACACACTAATACACCCATTTCCCAATATAGAAGAGCTGAGATGTCTGTGCTTTGTGTTTTTGTATTTCTAACACGTCTCAGGCTGTGGTATTCTTACACCACCAAACAGTCTCATTCCGTTCCTTCTCATTGATATGGGAATGGAGAGGTTCACTGATTATCCAGCTGGAGCAGCCAGGAAGTAAGAACCAAAATCACTTGAGCTATATTTCTTTTCAATACCTTTTCACTTAACACTTAATTTCAACTCTCACTGTCTCATCCACCATTCCAATCTGTACTAGCTCATGTCCAGGAGACATAAAGATATGTCTTCCTTTTGTTTACTACTTATCCTTATGGCCAAAGCCTCCCTGATCAGCCATCGTGACATCCTTTGTTTTCCCTAAGGAGTGTGTCTTCAATAAATTATCATTAAATTATTAGTAATATTATTACAGCGCTGGAGTTTGAATCTCTAGATGCCTTTGCACATCTTAGGCAAGCACCTTACCACCAAGCTACATCCTTAATCCTTATTTAAAAAAATATGTATTTCTAGGTTGTTTACATTTGTGTATGTATTTGTGATATAATGACATGTATAGAGTAGAATGATTAAGTCAACTCAAACACTTATTTATTTGTTTGTTTGGTTTTCATTAAAATCTATGCTAGATAGTTTTCAAACATATAACATACTTTTAATAACATTTATAATAGATCTGAAACAAATAAATCCTATTGAAATGTTCACCTCTTGGCCTGTATGTTCCCTGGTTCCATTACTCTGGTACCCACCATTCTACTCTCTTCTTGTGTTCATCTGACTGTTGTAAGTTGCATGCACCAGTGAGACTATGCTGATGAGTCTTTCTGTCCCTCACTTACTTTACTTAGAAAAATGTCTTCCAGGACCATCCACATTGTCACAAATGATAATATTCCTTCTTTTAATTTTGTAAGTTTATTTATTTATTTGGGTTTTTTGCTTTTTTGTTGTTGTTGGTTTGTTTTTGTTTTGTTTTGTTTTGTTTTGTTTTGTTTTTGAGACAGGGTTTCTTCGTGTAGCCCTAGCTGTCCTGGAACTCACTCTGTGGATCAGGCTGGCCTCAAACTCACAGAAGTCCACCCGCCTTTGCCTCCTGAGTGCTGGGATTAAATGAAACACTACAACCTGGCTTGCAAGTTTATTTTTAAAATTGTAGTTATTATTATTTGTATTCATGATATGTGTGCAGACACACATGTCATGGCTGTATCATGAGATCAGAGACAAACTCTGAGGAGTCAGCTCTCACCTTTACATGGGTTCTAGGGATAGGACTCAGTTTGCTAGGCTGTAGGATAAGCACCTGTACTCACTCAATCATCTACATAGCCCAAGATTTCATCTTCTTTTAAAGCTACATTTTCCTGTGGGCTGTGAATGAACCATCAGGACTGCAACTCACCTTTAAAACCTTCCAGTTCTTTTCATTCACGTTTCGCTCTGGTAGGTGCATAGTTTTTCATGTTTTGTGCATTTGTCTTAGGTAAGCAGACTGAGCATGCTTCATGAGTCTTTTACTTCACCCTTGTCACAAGGCTGTCAAACACAGTTAACAGTATCCTGATTTCATGAGTCCACAAGCCACAGCTCAGGGAAGCAAACTGCTCAGAGGCCACAGAACTTGTCAGTGGGGAAATAGATTTAGACTTACATCTTGTTAAGCATTCTTTACATCATTCTTTACATGTATGGAATGTCTTTGCCTCCTCACCCCCCCCCCCAGTGTTACCCCTCAAAAATCAAGACTAATTTTATTTTTTAATTATTGCCTAATTATTTTCCTGTAGATGCTCTGTCCACTCTTTGAAAGTCTTCATTGAAAAGATATGAAAGAAGTCTATTTCTTTTCATTTGTTTTCTCAGGCTTTTAGAGGTATTTCTCCTCTAGGTCCAAAGTGGGGTTGGAGAATCCTAAATCAAAACAAACCGTTTATTATTATTTCTCTACAGAAATGTTGAAGATGCAAACCCTATAGTCCTGACACATGGCTCATGTGGAACACTGGCTTCCTTGAAGACAGTGGCTTATTGTAATTTCTCTGTAGAATATTGAAGATTTGAACTTTATAAACATAAAGGATGTAGACTGGCAAGGGTAGAAAGGTCTGTGACCCTCTGGGGTTGGCTGAACTGCTGACTTGATGCTCCCACAAGCATATGAAAAAAACTTTATTTAAGTTAGTGTTGCTTGGTATTTCTCTTTGTTGCATCTAGAATGCATTCCCAACCAATCTTGAGGGGATTGAAGGCAATCAGATTCCTTCCTTGAGGAGAACAAGGAAGTGGGTTTTTAATAAAAGACTCCTAAAATTAATTGTCTCAAGGCCAAGGCAAGTAGCTTATTTAGAGAGGACCGTGCTTTGGAAATGATGCTGTGGGCTGCAGAGATGGCTCAATGCAGATTTTGCCATGCAAGGATGAAGAGTTACTTACATAAAAAAGCTTGGTGTGGGAGCTTATGCCTGTAACTCCAGCATTGGGGGGAGATGGCCAGAGACAGTGTGTCCTTGGATCAACCTCACCTAATCAGCCAATTCCAAGTTCAATGAGAGAATTTGTTTCAAAACATAAGATGGGGACTGAGTGAAGACACACAACATTGATCTTTAGTTTCTGTATTCATAAACATGTTCACACATTTAGCTGAACACACATGTACACAGAAACACTGTCACTCCACAAAATAACTTTGAAAGCTAGAGGAGATGAGTGATGTTTCACGGTGAACATCAGCTGAGAACAATTAGAAGACCATGGACATGGAAAACAGGAATATCCATGAACCATGGTTTAAAAGGTAAATTGAGGCAATTGTGAAGAGTTGATATAACTCAATATGCAGTTTTCCTCTGACTAGTCTTAGGACAGTTTTCCAGTGGTCTGTGTTTCTAGTGGATGTACATTTAACTCTGTATTAAAAATGTGCTTGGATCAGACAAACTCAAACTGAGGAACACTGCATTATATACTGTAAATGAATTTTAATCCAGCAACATGGCTGCTCTGGCAAGAGACCATATATCTTTAATTCCTCAGGATGGAATACAGACATGTCCTTAGTTCACAACTTTAATCCCAAAAAATGAAGGTAAAGTTAGTTTTTAGAAGGAAGAACCATGTTTGAAAGTGATGTCTAATTGAGAGGCAGACAAAGTGACGAATCAGAGAAAGATTTGACAGAATAGGATATGTCAAACTCTCAGGAGAACAGAGAGGAAAGAGAGGCTACTTAAGGGGCACAGATGGTGAGAAAGAGGAGGCAGTTTTGCCAGGAGAGTTTTAGACACAGGTTACAGAGAGAGAACAAGTCAGACACAGGTGAAGACAGAATGAGCCAGAGAATGAGAAGGAAACAGAAGATTAGATTGTCAGAGTTAGTATGAGACCAAGCAGAGCAATTCAGTCAGAAGCTGAGAGAAGCCAGTTTGAATCAGTCAGCTAAGAGAGGAACTTGAGCCAGAACAGTTCAGTTGAACCAGCCATCCAGAGTTCAGAAAGAACTAGAAAGGGTGAGCTTATTCAGCAGTAACTCTTAGAAGCTAAACACATTTTATGCCTAGATAATATTGTATGGAAGCTAGAAGCTTCCAGGGCTAGGTCTACATTAGCAGACAGAGGCAGTAAGCCTCCAAGATGACAATTACATCTGGCAAATATAATATACAACTGCCTCTATCCTACCTCCATGTGCTGAGAATGTCATGTATGATACAGGACTGCAGCAATTGATGAAATATAAAAATGGATTTTACATTAAATAGTATTATTTTATTAATGCTTAATCTGCAGCATTTAGTAATTGTATGGGGGCTAAGATAATGTAATTCTTAGAGACCCATACTCAAGTATTTTGCCATGAGTAGTCACAATGCAATTTACTCTGAAATCAATTTATTCTGAAATCATTCAGCAAAGAAATATGTGTTTGATGAGCAATGAGATCATGTACAGGAAAAAGAATTCAGAGGAAAGAGTTTTCAATATTATCTTTGCATGTATAAAAAAGTTTGAAATAAGTTTGGTAAAGTTTTTCAACAGTCATTTTTATTGGAGGCTGAAAGTGGTTTTTCGAAAGTTTTCAGATTTTCAGTGTTTGGAAATGCCTTTATTCCTATCTACCTTGAGTTTGGGCAGTGTACACTAGCTTTGAGGAAATAGAAAATGATCCAGACATCATACTTGTGCGTATGTTTTAAGTTCTCTGAGAATTCTGGATATGAAGTAGGAAGACTTTATTTGCTAGATATTGTTCATAAGAGTTTATTTCACCTGTGTGCTTATGACTTGGAATGTGTGAAGAAAAACCTGTGAGAATGGGATATCTCAAAGACACATAAAGGCTGTGAGCTATGGTGTGCAGTGGAGATCTTGCCTGCATGTCCTTGGGTCATGTAGGGAAGTGTCTAGGGCCAGGGAATGTCTGCAGGCTAGGTTAGGTGGCCAGGGCCTCCTTAGGAGTCACATGGTCCTACTACTCTCTTAGTGATGTCTACTAAAGGCTTAATTTGAATCCATTTCTTACAGCTACTAACAATTAATCAAAAGCAAAGAGGCTTATTTAAATGTAATGAAATACTGTATTTTCCTGCTTTTACCCTCTCTTGGGATTACTCTAGTCTCAGGCAGGAGTGGCTAATGCTGCTCTCCAACCTTGCAGCAGGATCCCTGCATAGACTGGCTGCTGTGACTGTGACAGTTATCTGAGAAGTTTCCAGTTGTACCACTGTGGGCTTTGTACAGGATTTAAAATCACACACACAGACACACACACAGACACACACACACACACACATACACTCTTTTGTTTTTTGTTTTTTTTTTCAGACAAGGTGAGAGTTGACTTAGCAGTTAAGAGCACTGGCTGCTCCTCCAGAGGATCTGGGTTCAATTTCCAGCACCCACATGGTGGTTCAGAATTATTTGTTGTTCCAGCTCCAGGGAATCTGATACGCTCCTCTGTATTTTACAGCTACCAGGTATGTTCATAGCAGTACATACACATAGGCAGAACATTTACATTTAAATAAAGTAAATTTAAAAAGTATCTTAAGGTATTTTATTTGTTTTTATTATGTGTATGAATTATATGTTTTATTATGTGTATGACAGAAGAGGGCTGTCGGCTCCTCTGGAACTGGGGTTCTAGGCAGTTGTAACTCTATGTTCTATTACAACATGTAGCTTCCATGTGAGTTTGGGGACTCGGACCTGTGTCCGTTGCAAGGCTAGTCAATGTTCTTAACTCTAAACTGACTCTACAACCTCTGAACAGATTCTTAAATGTGTCTTTTAGAAATAAGGTTCAATACCTCCCAGGTATTAAGTGCAGTTAAGTGAAATTAAGGAGTATAAAGGGGCCACTAATCACTGCTGCCTTTTTCTGAGTACAAATGTTAACTACCTCTGTCCACTTGCCTTAACTTCTAGATTAGTTATATTGTAACTAATAACTTTGCTAAAATCACATTTTAGGGGCTCCTTGCCCAGCATCCCACCAACCACCAATCCCCAACATTATAAGCACCATATGTCAAGTACCTGCGGTCACACATGGTCCACGTGGAAGAAAGGGCCTCTTTTCTACCACATAGAGATTATCGAAATTTTTGATCTTGTCTTATAAATGTCTATCAGGAACTAGCCAACACTTACGCTCTTTGTGAGGGGCTCCAAGCCTCTCCTGACTGCCCTGTAGGAACATGTCCTCTAGCAAGCACTTAGTTTATGTTGCCGGCATCATGGCCTCCTTTCTCTGTCCACGCTGCCACCTCAAATTAAGAGTAAAATTGTGATGGAGGTGGCTGCTGATTCAGGTCACCAGGTTAAGTAGTGAGGGAGGATTTATTTTCTCCCCTTCAGCTATACTTTGTTACAGCTGGTGCCATCTGGCCTTGCTTTGTGTGACTGCCTGCTGAATACCCATCTGTATTCAGCTCACAAGATCATTAAGCAGGTTAGATATGCACCTGTGGTGGGTAAGAGGCAACACCATCCATCTGTAATTAGTTATTAGGGAGAGAAGATCTAGATTGCTACATATTCTCTTGTGGGGGAGGAAGTTGTTTTTTCAAGACAGTATTTCTCTGTACAGCCCTGGCTGTCCTGTAACCAGCTCTATAGATCAGGCTGGCCTCACACTCACAGAGATCCACCTGCCTCTGCCTTGGAGTGCTGGGATTAAAGGTGTGCCACCACTTCCTGACTCCATACTCCTTCTTGACAGAAAATGACTGGCTATCCTCTGACCCTCTGAAAATTTTGCCTCTTATTTTTAGGGTTAGGAGATTCTCTTTCTCACCTTTCACCTGTTTTTCAACATCAGAGAACTTTTGTCTACAACTGTTATTAATGTGTCAACTCCTCATCTCTACCTTGTCTCTAGTGTGGATAACCAAGCCGTCGGAACAGGAGTCTTCTCCTAGCGGCTGACTTTCTACTTAGCCTCTTGCCAGCCTGGCCGTCATACAGAGGCTAGAAGAGTCTTCAAAACCTGAGATCACAAAGTGTCCTAATTCCAAACCTCTCCTGACACCTTACTGTCCTTAGAATAACATTCCACCTTTTCACCTTTACCCTTGTGTCATATACGAAGAGGTCACAACTAACTGTTGGCTTGCTCCCTTCCCTCTTCCCCCCTCTTTTTGACACTATCCACTCTGTACTCTGAGTTTGGCCTTACTTCCAGGTCTTTGAATGAGTCAGTCTAGCTGTCTGGATATCTGGATTATCGTTATCTAGATCCCTACAGAGCAAGGGGTTCTTCTCATAAGTATCGATCCCTTAGAGAGACTTTATGTTTGCTAAAATACTGCCTTGATCTGGAGCTAAGCAGGTTGGGCCTGGTTAGTGCTTGGATGGGCGACACAGTTTAGGATGGTTCTAGATAACACTCCCTACATACCTTGCTAGTTCCTATTCTAGTTCTTTGTGTTTCTTTTCTTTAGAACATATTACCATTAGGAAATTTATTTATTAACATGGTGGTTAGTTTTGATTTTGGGCTTGATGCAATGTAGATAAAACTAGGAAGAGAGTCTCAATAAGGAATTCTCTGGATTAGGCTGGCTCATGGGCATTCATGTGAGGAATTTTCTTTTTTGAAGTTTCAATTTTATTTTGAGAATTTCACACATGTTCTGTATTTATGTTCTCTCCACCCCACCCTTTCTCTTGTTCAACTCCCTCTTTGCCCTCCCACTGAAATTCATTACCTTCTTTAAATATTATTGTTATACTGGGTTAATTGAGGTGGGAGGTCCGTCCTGAATGTTGGCAGTACTATTTCATGGGCTTGGCCCTGGGCTGAATGAAAGGAGAGAGGGGATCTGAGCACAAGCGTGGATTTATTAATTCTTGGCCTCTGGTTTTGGCTGTGCACGTAATGTGACCAATGCTTCCCATTCCTGCTGTCTTGTCTTTCACGCCATTGCAGCCCGACATCGTGAGTCAGAGAAACCTTTTCGCCCTTCAGTTGCTTTTGTCAGGATATTTTATAAAAGCGACAGGAAATCAAACTAAAACAATTAATCTACCTTCTGTTAAGTATCACTTCTAGAACGTACATTCCTGTTGGTGAAGGACCTTTGTGGTATTGTCCCCGATGTTTTTTTAAAATGACTTTATTGGTGTTAGGCATACTGTGGTAGACTCAGCGTTGAAGGAAAGGAGCATGAAGAGTTAAGTATTTGTGCACTTAGAGCATTTAGGACAGAACTTGAAAACTGCTCTGTGAAGCTCTCTGTAATACGCACAGAAAGCACGCCTCTTCTCCACCCTTCACCAGTTAAGACTGAAATCTTATACACATCCCTGATGTTTGAGATTGGTGAGGTCAGCCAGTGAGTCCTCATTTCCTCAGAATATATTGCCCCTCACTGGTCTCTCAGAAACTCTAGGGCTCATAGATTCTGTCTATGGAACAACCGGACTAAGGAAACTCAATTTTTTTTTTTTTTTTTTTGCTGCTATTCTTTGTTTGTTTGTTTGTTTGTTTTGGAAGGAGGTGAAGGAAGAATAAAGGGAAAATAAGGGAGGAAAGAGATAACAATGAAATAGTTTAAATTCTGAGGAGCTCTTGAGTGAAGTCAGTCATGGCTTCACCACAGCTGTGGTTGTCACCAAGTGATGGCTAAAAATCCCAGAAAGACCGGACGTTTAGAGTTTAGAACATACATTGTACTAATCAAGGGAACAGAACCCAGCTTTCCTAGATTAGCTAGGTTCCTATAAATTAGAGTAGTACTTGTAGTGGTTTTGAGATGTGCCCTGCCCCCCCAGCATTCAAGTCTCATGATCCCATTTGCTGTTTACAGAGGATTTGGAGGTGTGGCCTTGCTGGCAAAAATGTGTTACTGTGGGTGGGTGTGGCATTTGAAAGGGAGTGGTCCTCTTAGGGTCGTATATTTGAATAGTTCGACCCTGGTTGGTGGAACTGTTTGGGAAGAATTAGGGGCTATGGCCTTGATGAAGGACATGTGCCACTAGGTGTGGACCTCTAGGTTTCAAAAGCCCACATCCTTCCCAGATAGCTTGTGTGTACTCTCTCTGTCTCCCTCTCTCTCCACCCCTTCTCCTCCTCTCTCCCTCTCTCTGCCTTAAGCTTGTGTTTGAGGATTAAGCCCTCGGCTAATGCTCCAGCACCATGTCTGCTCATTCTCGGTCATCTTCCCGGTCATGACGTTCATGGGCTCATCTTCTGAAACTGCAAGCCCCAATAAAGCCTTTCTTTTGTAAGTTGCCTTGGTCACAGTGTCTCACAGCAATAGAAAGGTAACGAAGACACTGAGGCTTTGAGGTTTCAAAGGACTCCAGCCATTTCTAGTTAGCTCTCTCTGCTTCCTGTTGGATTGAGATGAGAGCTCTCAACTGCTGCTCCATCTGCCAGCCACCTGCTGTGTTTGCTCCACCATCATGGACTCTAATCCTCTGGAATGCCATGGTATTTTAACACAGAAAAAGAAAAGTAGCTATGACAGTATGTACTGTTGATAAGAAATGGTAAAATGGTATATTCACCATTTAAGAAATTTCTTTAGCCTGCCGGTGTGAACATTATTTAGTTCCCTAATTTTGAGACTCCAGAATATATTTCATTTCCTGGTTGTGTCATTTTGAGATCATGCACACAATTTGCAAGGGTGTATTTCATTTATATCAGCAAGCAATTTACCCACCAGAGGAGCATGACTTAGTTCAGCTGACGGTGAGTCCCTGATCGTCATAAATATATTGGAGCATTCAGACATTTTTCTAATGAACCTGTATTTTCGTCCGGTCACATTAGAAGCTATAGTCAGTGTCATATAATGTATACACTATTCACAAAAAGCCCATTTTCAGATATATTTTGGCTACATTATTAATTACTTGTGAGAATGATATGATACCTTTTCTTATTTTAAAGATTTTCTTTGAACTAATTAGTTAGCATGACTACAGTTATGCAGCTTTTATGAAAATTAAAAACTGTGCAGAGTGAGGGTGTTCCTGGCCCATTTTGAACAGTGTAGCTTCAGCTTTCAGGCCCATCACACCCCCATCTTACAGAAGAAAATACATTAAAACCATAAAGAGGCCCAGGAAAACATGAGAGCAGCGACTGAATTGGTCGATCTACTTTTCCAGTGACTCAGTGCAGCTGCCATGCCTCTTTCAAGGAGTCTGTCAGGGCTTCCCATTCTAGCTCATTTTCTCTTAACTTAAAGAGCTACTTCCTAAGGCAAACATTTCCTGATACCATTCTGTGAAAAACTTCTGTTCCAATTATTTATGTACTGCAGTCCGAATTCCGGAGTGTGGCGGTCAAAGGCCTTCATGATCTGGTTGAAAAAACCTCTCCCGCTTTCTTCAAGGATGTGTTTCAGTCTTTCAGAAGCCACTGAAGCACTTGTCATCTACATCTGCCATGCCCCTCCCTGTCCCGGAAACTTCGAATTTGTGTAGTTTCTTCCTCTTTCCTGTCCCGGAAACTGCTATTTGTGTAGTTTCTTCCTCTTTCTGGGGAGTAATACCTGGCAGATCTGAACTGACAGCAGCTTGCTGGATCAGCTTGCTCATCTGAGTATGGGAACAGGAATAATGGCCGAACAAAATGATAGATCATGCCTAGAACTGGACAACATGGTTTTGGGGTTGGCATGGTGAACAGAAAGACACCTGACTTGGGATCTAGATGATCCTGAGTTCAACTCTGAGTATTTTATGAGCCTGTGACCTAGGCAAGTTCCCATATCCCTCTGAAACTGTATCTGCATTAGGAAAGACAAGGCTACACTACCTCCCATGGTTTAACTAAATATTACTTGCGTTGTCCTTTAACTAGAACTTCAATAATGTAACTGACTGTGCTACAACTTTAGGAAGGTTCATAGTTCACACCAACAACCAAAGTGCAGTGACTTTGACCTAGCATGTTTGTATATTTAAGTACACAGAATAAAGAATATTGAAACTCATATTAAAAACTTGCTGCGATTTCCCCAGAGTAAATGTTAAAGTAGAATACATTCCTCAGTGACTAATCAGACAGCTCAGCTTCCAAGTGAAGGAGATTACCATATCAGATCATTCTTTGCTCCTCTCAATTATGGATTACACATCACATTGCTTTAGGGACTTATTGGAAAAAATGTGTATAATAAAGTTAAATAACCCTAGCTGTTAGGAATTTTCTGTATTTAGAGTAACATTTCTGCATTTGGTTATTTTATTTTATAATACCATGAATAGTAATGTTTAAAAAAAGGAAAAAGCATATAAAATGCACATGTTGTTTTCTTTATGCTTTCAATATGAAACATCCTTCCCCTGGGTTTCTGTTTTAGAGGCTTGGTCCTCAGGTGTTGCTACTATTTGGGGAGCCTGTGAAAGTGTTGGGAGGCAGGGCTGGGGGAAGTATGTCACAGGAGAACTTTGGAGTTTACACTGGGTATTCAGTCTTTTAAATCTCTGCTTGCTGTCTGAAAGGATGCTTTGAAGAAGCTCTGACACACAGTCCCATTCCACAGTGTTCTCTCCAAGCACAGGGGACCAAGCACTATGAGCACAACCACCTGAACATGTGCCATTAAATAATGCCTCCTCCCAAGTCTTCCAGATATTTTAATCCAGACAATACAAAAGTAAAACTGACTCAGAAACTGGGGAATGGGAATTGAAAATAAAATTTACCCAAAAGTTCAGAATGCCCAAGTTTCACTTAACAGTAACCGCCGGACTGAGAGTGAGGTCCCAGATGGAGGAGTTGGAGGAAGGTCTGAAGGAGCTGAGGGAATTTGCAGTCCCATGGAGGGAGCA
>CM052704.1:57856142-57879085 GCA_028551405.1 Uromys caudimaculatus
AGGTGGAATTCCCTCATAGAGGCGGGTTGGGGAGGGGATAGGGGGTTTCCAAAGAGGAGACCCAGAAAAGGGGAAACATTGGAAATGTAAATAAAGTATAAAAAACAAATAAAATAAAAATAAAAAAAAAGAAAATAAAATTTACATGTAAAGTAGGTAGCTGTAAACAAAGGTAAAGCAAAGGGAACCAGTTTGGGCAACTACGGTGATTTGAATGAGAATGGTCTCCATAAGATTATATATTTGAATGCTTGGTCCCCAGTTAGTAGAAATGTTTGAGAAGAAGAAGAGGTGTGGCCTTATTGGAGGAGTTATGTCAATAAGATGTAAGCTCTTAGCTACTGCTCCAACACCAGCCATGCCTGCCTACCTGCTGTGTGACGCTCCCTGTCACGATGGACACAGACTCTAATCCTCTGGAACCTGTAAGCCACATTAACACTTATAAGTTGCCTTGGTCATAGCACCTCTTCACAGCAGCAGAAAGGCCATTAAGACAGACAGAAGAGTGGGGAGTCAAGATATTTGAGTTTGATTTGAGTAGGTCAAACACAGGTTTTGCTTCTCAGTAAAACCTTCTTTGCTAAAGTGAGTATACATGACCATTGTAAAAGCTTTGCAGATTTGGATTTTCTTGTATAATCTCACAGAGTGAGGGTTAACATGTACACTCACTGGTATCTGCTGGTCACTGCTGGGACACAGCTAAAACTCTGGTGCTATGATTTCATACTTCACCCAGATTTTCATCACAGTTGTATTTCAAAGCACACTGGCTTCGTGGTTACAGCTTTTACTGTCAAATGTTCTCTGATATATGATACACCCCAGTGTGGTTTCTTTCATCGCTCAGAACAGGGCTGTATGGTTACTATAAAGCAAACATTCTTTAGCCCATCCTAGAGACAGTGACAAACCATTTGGGGAAAGACAGTTGTACTAGCATCTCCAACGTGTGTGTATTCCTTGGCTTAATGTCCACTCTGGCCCTAAGTCTTGGACTGCCATGCGGCCTTCTTTTATACCTTGGAGAATTCTCTGTGCCTACAATTGCTCAAAATACCACTTGTCTTTACTCAGTTCCATCATTCTTCATTTTTCCCTCCTCCCTATCTTGCTAAATTTCAGTTTCCTTCATCAATACCGTACTTTTTAATCCATCCATTCTTATCTCTTTAGGCATTTTTTTTTGTGACTACATTATAGCTAAACATAGGGGAATGTAATAAGTATGGTACCTGGCATTGGTATTTTTTCTCTTCATATTTTAGTAAGTCAAGTTTATGTCTATTTGAATTTCTCTATCATTGAGTATGAACTTTTTAAGGGAAAAATAAGATTGCTAATTCTTTTATTTGTGTGTACACCTCTTCTTACTTAACTAAATAGGGCAATTTTGGACGCTATACATGTTAGCACAGAAACTCAAAAGCAGACGCCCAAGAGCATCTCAGAAGTAGCACTTGCATCTTTTCCACATTAAAGTGGATTTGGTGCCCAAATGCTATTGCATTGCTTCTGGCCAGGGCTGGGGGGGGTCAGCCATCCAGAACATCATTGAAACCAAAGGTAAAATCAATCTCTTTTTCACAGACTTAAATTGGGCTGTTAGCTTACAAGGTCAGGGGTAAGAACTACAGTCAGAAGAGCAGAAATAAAAACATGAATTTAACTGAGCCACTGGCAACTTCTTTGGACCTTAACACAAAGAGGAAAGCTAGGAGAGATTAGGAGAAGCTTACAGAAAGCATGCCTCATAACATCGACTTCCTAAGTTTGAAATGTGTGAGAAAGCAAAAATATTTATAAACCACCAGGTCATTTGCCATTTCTAACAAATTAGCCACAACTGGGAAAGCAAAAATGCCCAACCAATCTTCTGGACCATTCAAAATGCACCAAGCATTTCTAAACCACTCCGGGACAACATATTAAAGCATTCACAGCCAATAAGCCACAACAAATAAAATAGCATCAATGAATAAGAAGAGAATGTGATAGAGAGACAAAGGGCCAGGACTTGTGACGGAACATGGGGACAAAGACTGGTGCTCAGTCCCTGAAGCTGGTGCCTGATGCACGGAGAACTTGATCAGCTACTTTCAATAACATATCGGAAATATGTGCCCTGGATAGAAACTCTCAGAAAATCATTATATGGCAGCTTATTTGATCTCTCTAAGTAGATCAAGATATGTACATTTTTATTAAGATCTGTAAGCTCATATTCATCTTTATCTCATAACATTTTAATTTCAAACCTATGAATTCAGGTTTATCTCTTAAATGGGCAAAGCTACAGAAACCTGAAGGATAATAGCTTCCTTATATGTTTGAGAAAGATGTTGGAACCAATTTATTCAACAACTGAAAACATTAGCCCCAGTGCTTATGAATCCAGATAATGTGTGTGTGTGTGTCTGTGTGTGTGTGTGTGTGCGCGCGCGCACGCGTGCATATGTGTATATGTGTCTGTGAGTGTGTGTGTGCATGGTACTGTAAGTATGTGTCACACAACTCTTCGGTAAAAGTTTGGATTCACGAGGTGAGTAGGCTTCAGGATCAATTGAGGAGAAGAGGTCTCATTGTGGATACTTTATTAGGAGTCAGAGTGAGACTAAGGAAACAGTGGCAAGTTAAGACAGAATGGAGAGACAAACACCACAGGAACAAGAGGGCTTGTCTGATCCTCTCAAAGCCCATAATATGAGCTGCCTGGAGGTGGGGAAGGAGACGTACAAGCACACTGGACAGCCAGCAGCTTCTATATCGGGGAGAAGCTAGGAGGAGCAGAACACACCAAAGAAACAAGCTGGAGGAGGCTAGAAAGTAGCCTGGGATAGCAGTTGGTTTTCACGTGCCCATTTCATCCCAGTGCTTGTATCTCAAATGCAATGACAGTCTTACCCTGTGTAGTGAACAAGAATTCAGATGTGTCTGAGTGGATAGTCCACGGTCACTGTAGGATTAACAGTGTGGCAAGCCATGACTTGTTAAAGTCTGAGGTGGCTTTCCACCTCAATGAAGGCTCACTGCATGCTCCTCAAACACCTTTTACTCCACATAAAAGAGAAAACACATTACCTACCTCTGCAAACTGGGTTGGAAAGGGAACAAGTGGACCAGAGTGGGTTTAGGGTGATGCTGTGTGTCAGCAGTATCTCTGTTGTCCTGTGTGGTACCAGAACAAGTGGCAAGGCAGGCAGGTGACATTCTTTCTGCAGGGAGGAAGGGGCTGGGGGAGCTGAGATACACAGGAGTTCAATACCTATGCAATACTGAAAATGGGAAAAGTAGTGACTTGGGGAGTTGGAGAACAGAGGATACCATTTCTATCAAAGGGCCTGACTGTCAATGTGGCACTGGGGAGGTTGGACCAGAGCCTTTCTTCTCATTGGTTGTGAGAAAGATTTGAAGTGTTTCTTTACCAGGCAGGTGCAAGACAAGTGACTACATTAGGGCAGTATATTGGACAAGTCATAACATTTGAGGCTAGGATTTTGGTGGATAATAAATTTAATAACTTCAGTCTAGATTATTTCTATTTTTAGGTGATATTCCACCCTTTCATTATTTCCTGTCCTTTATGGGCCATGTATACAACTGGAGAGCCATGTTTAGAAGTGAGCCAAGATAATAAAGAGAAGAGAAAAACCTTAACCTCTTCCTATGTCAGAGATGAGAGTTATCCTCTGAAAGCATTATGTTTCTGTCCAACTCAAAAAATCTGTACTTTTATAAAACTGAAGTTTTTTTTTTTTTAAAAAACAATACTTATGAAATTGCCTAAGGCAATAGCAGTTCACTTGAGATTTAGGCTCCAGACAGCAAAAAAGGAAACTTCACATTATTTCTCCTTAAGTGAATCAAATGAGAGTCCAGGGAAAAGATGATTAGGAGACCTCCATGTAACAAGATGCTATAATCAGCAAAATTGTTTATAGTTATGCAGACTTTCAGCTCAAGTGCCCACATGTCCTCTAACAAAACCATCTAATTACTTAAAATGCCAACTACCTCTTAAAAACAGCAAACCTCACCACTGAAGAACGTGCCAGAGCCTCTGCTGTCCCTTTCTGTAGTTAATCACGAAGGTGACATTTGGCTTTCACTGGGCACCTTGACTAAAGGTGGACCTGGAACTGAGTTTGGGAAGAGGCCGGGGACAGAGTTCTACATTGTTACAGGAATACTGTTGTTCCTGAGACAGGATTCAGGGAGTCCTGAAGAACCATGTAGAGAGACAGGCAGGAAGGGCAGGTGCCACAGCCAGAGGTAGGGGTACTGCACGGCCCAAAGCAGCCAGTGAGAAAGTTCTGTGAGCCCTCTTCTCAATGATGAATTCTTAGGAAGTTTTTGATTATTTCCAAAAGATACATTCATTATTTTAGAAACATGAAGAAATGAGGGATTTCAGTTAATTCTGATAAATATTGAACCAATTATGAAATTAAATCTATTTAACAACAGACACAATACTATAGAACATAACAATTTAACAAATTGTTAAATATGTTAAAATATCATTTTCTAACACAGAGGAGAGAAGAGAATGCTTTATATTGTCCTCTTTTTGTTACTTGATTTTTTTTTGTTTATGATGTTGGAGATCAAAACCTAAATCTGAAGTTTTTATAGCTTGCTGTTGCCTATGAGCAAAGAAGAAAAGGGATTCCTGGTGTCGGGGTGGATTCTGGGTGTTCTGACCAGGGCAGTGCCTGAAGCTGTAAAACTGAAGAAGAGGCAGCTTTGGATCTCTCTACATCAGGTAAGAGATGGAGCTCCCAGAGCTGTGGAGCTAATGAGGTAGGACATAGCCAAGGAGGAGGGAGGAGGGAAGAGGGAGGAGGGAAGAGGGAGGAGGGAAGAGGGAGGAGGGAAGAGGGAGGAGGGAAGAGGGAGGAGGGAAGAGGGAGGAGGGAAGAGGGAGGAGGGAAGACGGAGGAGGGAGCTGACACAGGAATTAAGCTGATGTTTATTGGCACTTGCTATATGGTCAGAAACAAAAGTGTTTTCTATACATACAAGTTGTTAACATATGTATCCTGATCCATTCATTGCTGGTATGCATTAATTGGTATATAGAGCTTCACACCAGTCAGGAAGAAGAGATACATGGACACTGAGAGTGAACTGGCCTGACCTTATCCTATGTGGTAGAAAACCTGGATTCCTGCCTTTGAAACCCTGGGCAGCTCAGGTTCTGATGTGGGTACCACCTAATTTGTGTGAGCCAGACCAGGGTGTCTGAAAAGTACCTTTCCATTTTAAGATACTGTAATTTTGGAAGCATTAGAATCAAGTCACACTTTGCTGGAAGAGTGTTGTTAAGGAGACAGACTTGGATTCAAGTCTCTTTTGCAACACGTCTTAGAAAGTAGAGCCAAGGATGTACTGGAGAGAACTTCATTTCCTGCTTTCTACTTTAAGGTAGGAACATCGCATAAGTTATGGGGGAACATAAGACGTCTGTGGACATTTAACATGGCTCCTTATTCATGGAAAGCTCATAGTAAATGGAAGATATAAAAACTATTACCATAAAGCCAGAAATTAAGTTGTTGAAATGCTAATAACCTTTGTTGTTAAAGAAAAGAAGAGAAGAGAAGAAAAAAAGACCAAAGTTATCTGAAATACCCACCTCCAGGTACTTCCGTTGAACAAGTTTGGTTTTGTTTTTGCTTTTTCACAACAATTTCTCTTTATTTAATCTCCATATCCATGTTCCCTAAATATTTTTTTAATTTTGTTAGGAAAAAGGAGATTTGGGATTAGGTATCAATACACACAGGATGCAGAAGAAGCCCACTACAATTGCTTGCCTTGGCAGAGTAGGACCTGGTCCCAGACTCTCACCAGGACATGGCTGCAGAGCCTCAAGGGGGACAGAAGACTGGCAGATGCTGAGCTCACGAAGAAAACTAGAGACTATGGAGAATAAATAAATCCCACTGCTGCTTAGACATTTTGAACATAATCCCTGCAAGATGGAGATCAAACCAGGGCTTTGAAATCTCACAAGCAAGAAACTCAGACCCAAGAGACAAGCCAAGTGAATGAAACAAAAGACCAGAGATACCACACAGTACAAAATAGTAATTATTTATATTTTCAAAAAGAAAAAGCTAACATTTGGGAGTCTCCCCTTTGGAAGAGGGGCTAATCAGAAGTGACAGGACAAGCTCCTATGCAGGCGACAAGTCAGGTACAAACAGCCAGGCCACCTGAGCTGGGATTTTTCTTTTTCACATAGCAATAATAATAAAATTTCCTTTTCTCCTCTTTTTGTTTTATGTATTTTCTGGATTTGTGTCTTCTCTCTCTCTCTCTCTCTCTCTCTCTCTCTCTCTCTCTCGTCAGAAAAAAGAAAGGGGAAGGGAAGAAAAATAAAATCAGAGAAAAATGCCAAAAAAAAAAAAAAAATCCATCTTCCACGATATCTAAAAAACAGAACCATAGTTTTTATCAAGACAGTATGAGTTCTGGATGAATTATTTTTTTCCAGTTTTTAACACCAATAAGGGTTTCTGCAGAAGCCACTACGGTCAAACACTCATTTTCCAGATCAAATGACTTCCTCCCCTCTGCCCTCACCTTTCATAAGAGGATTAAAGGATAGACTTGTTCTTGCAAACAGTTAAGTGCTAACGAGAGAGCTCTTCTGAAACTTGTATGGTAGTGAGGAGTTTTCACAAATATCCACAGTTGGAAGGACTAAAATTTGCTTTGCTTCTTTCAACATAAATACTACTGGAATCCACAAATTGATTTTTGAAATAAAAAAATCTTTCTTCTTTCTTTTTCCATCTCTTAAAACTAAATGTCCACTTGTTTCTGCTTTTTTTTTTTTTTTTCCTTTTTGCTCCAGGCATCTGACGATTTGCGCTGCTCAGTCAGATGTTGATTTCTCCGAAGTACCACTGCTGGGATGTGCTTGGGGCCAGCGCCTAAACTGAATCCCAGTGTCAAACTTGGTCAGGCCAAAGGGCACACGGGCGACAGAGCAACAGGGTTTCATGAGGCTGAGTGGCCCGAGTCCTGGGCCCTTCCCTCCCCCAGTTCCCGTAAGTTATTTAGTGCTGTTTTAAAGTCTGGGTCATGGTACAGTCTTTCCCTGACAGGAAAGGGCATTGTGCTGAAGCCAGAGAGCAGTATGCTTCTGCCACTAAGTGGGGATGTGACCCCTCCATTGACTTCCACCCAGAGGTCTCTAAGACATCCGAAGCATGGTAGTTGATGAAATCCACTGCCTGAGTTTTCAGCTGATCTGGACTGTGGAGGTCAGGCAGGATGAGAATCTCCGCAGCGTTCTCCACAAAGAGGTTACTGCAGAGGGCATCCTCGCACATGACCTTCAACACTCCAGGGCGTACTTATCAGCAGCTGCCAGCAAATAATCAGCCATTTTGTCAAGGTTTGGTGCCTGCCTCGTGTAGATGAACTTTGCCCGGACTTCACTCTTTGGACAGCTGACCAACAACAGATAAAGCGACAGGTAATCTTTGCTTTCTTCATCTAGCCCTTTCGGGTTTACTCGCAACACCATTTCAGTTTATCATTGGCTCCTGATGAAAAAGTTGAACTTTTTATGACTTCACCCATCTCCTCCTGGCAAAAACTAAAGTTATTGATGGTCCACATGTAGAAGAACTTCACCACTTTGATCTGTGTATAGCACCAGCTCTCAGCAACCGGACCACTCGACATTTCTGCCGGAGGTGGAGGACTTGGAACCCTTGACATTGCCAGTTTGAAGGTTAAACTGAGTCTCCAAAGTCAGGGGGGCAAAGATTTCTGGTTTTAATGACTTCATGAAATTCGCAGGCAAATGGATGGAACTTGAAAATATCATCCTGAGCAAGGTAACTCAGTCACAAAAGAACGAACATGGTGTGTACTCACGGATAAGTGGATATTAGCCCAAAAGTTAGGAATACCCAAGTTTCACTTTACTGTAACCGCTGGACTGAGAGTGAGGTCCCAGATGGAGGAGTTGGAGAAAGGTCTGAAGGAGCTGAGGGAGTTTGCAGCCCCACGGAGGGAGCAACAGTGACAACTGGCCTGACACCCCCCCCTCGGCGCTCCTGGAGGCTGGACCACCAACCAAAGAATACACATGGAGGGACCCATGGTTCGGACCACATATGTGGCAGAGGAGGGCCTTGTTGGCCATCAGGGGGAGGAGAGGTCCTTGGGCCTGAGAGTGTTAGAGGCCCCAGTAAAGGGGAATGTCAAGGTGGGAAGATGGGAGTGGGTGGGTGGGAGAATACCCTCATAGAGGCAGGGGAGGTGGGAAGGGATAGGGAATTTTCAAAGTGGAGACCTGGAAAGAGGGAAACATTGGAAATGTAAATAAAGTATCAAAAAATAAAAATTAAAGAAAAAAAAAATTCTGGTTTTTCTTCACCCTGAGAACGGCGGCGACAGCTGCTGATCCCGGTCCCCCTGCGCTTGCCTCATACTGCCCGCAACATCCGGGACCTGCGGGACCGTCGATACACAAATACACTCTTGGAGCGAGCACACACATACAAACACACACACACACACAGACACACACACACAGACACACAGACACACAGACACACACAGACACACACAGACACACAGACACACACACACAGACACACACACACACACACACACACACACACACACACTGACACACACCTGCCTGGGCATGGAACAAGTTTGTTTTGATGTGCGAAATTATGCTTGAGTGCCTATTTGCTTCACAAACATAATTTGTTACCTTTTTTCAGATGATAATGTATTTACATAGATTTATTAATTTTCTATTTAGCCTAAACTTTAAAATGTGAGTCTAAATTCAGAGTAGGAACAACACAAAACTGTAGCAACCAACCTTCACAAAATTGACTTAGAACATTATATATCCTGTAGTCTGTGCACTGGTAATTTTATTCTCCCACGTTTGGACATGGGTAAGTATGTCCTTGTGTGTCTGTTTTAATGTCTTCATCAAGTTTATGTGGCTTTTGTGGGATGTCTGTCTTTCCCTTTCTTCTTTTCTTAGAAAGATGCTAAGAAGTTCCCCGGAGCAGAGGATGGCTCTAGAGCAAAGAGCAGGCAGTCTGCTGGGTCTCCATGGGATTCTGAAGCTGAGCCCTCAGCATCTGTGACAGCCCTTTAGAAATCCTGAAGTGGATCGGGCTTGTTTCTAAGGCTCTGTACTCCCCCCTTATTTTCCTCCTACTTAAAGTATTACATAAAATGATTATTTTGCTTGAGATATGGTTTAATAAGTAAATAAAAATCTCTGAAAAGGATTTATGATACAACACATTCTGAGGATGTTTTTAAAAGTGGTAATTCTGAAATCACCATAGACTGACAAGAACTTGGGAAAATACCATAGTGGGGTCCCCCATGCTTTCTGCTCAGCTTCCTCTGATGGCATAACCTTACATAACTAAGCTAGATCAGGCTACAGATTAACTTTGGTGTCTTATGACTCATGGGTGTGGGTAGAGGACTGAAGGATAAAAGGCCAGCTCTTCTGAGCCCAGATCAGCTTCGTTGTGTCACTGAACGGCAATTCTGGGTTCAGACACTGCTATCGCCACTCTGTCCCTTCAGAGCAAGGCTGAAGCTACAGTTACACTTTGTCCTATTGCTAGTTAAAGTATCTGGCATTCACTTGTGGTTTTGGTTAACACATGGCCACTAGCTCTACATCTATAGGGAGTTTTGCTGTTTTCAAAGCCCAATTATTTGTGTCACCTCTGCTGAGGGTGATCACTGTCCAGGGGAAAAAGCATGAATCCAAATCACTCAAATCTTGGCATTTATTAGTGTGTGCCTTGTGACAAGGCACAACATGTCCTTGGGTCTTGCTGAATTGTTTCTATATGATCGTCATTGTGAAGATTTATTTATTTTTCCTAGCTAAGCCCGAGTACACGGACCCTGGGAAGGAGACAGGATGAAATAGTTGATTGCCGTTTTTACAAACTAAGGTTCAAAGATGGTACATTAATTGAGAATCATGGAACCAGGACATAGCTCCACAGCTGCACAAGGTGTCTTCCATGATTTCACATTACCTTTCCAAAGTACCACAGGTCAACACAAAACAACCCAACCCAACACCGCACAACACCATACCACAACCCAATATAGCACAGCATAAAACAACGCAACAACCAAACAAACCAAAACAAAGCAAACCCAGCAAATAGAGCAAACAATCCACAGCTCCAGGCAGCAGCTAGGTTAGGAGCCTGGCCTGATGTGTGGCTGTTGATGTCCTTTGCTGATATCCTTCGCTGTGTGCACAGAAACTTAGGTGGACTTGAGTGATGGGCTACAAGAAAGGTGAGCTGAGCTTATTATGGGTTACTATTTTGGGGTTCTGCAAACGCCCCCCCCAGTTGCCCAGATGGCACAGTACTGTGGCTTCCCATTGCTCACCTCTGTGTCACCACGTTGCCCTCACCCCAGTGGAAAGCAAGGAACGCTGAGAATTTGGAACATGCAACTATGCAACTATTTACACTGTTTTCTGTTTTTGTTATTTGTTTCTGATTTTGTCTTTTAAACTTAAAGAGAACTTAAATGTGAAAGGATGGAGGGTTCTGGTATTGCCATCATCCTTATCACTTTCAAAGTTTTGATCATGAAAATAATTTATTGCAGGGTAGTAGTGATGCATGCCTTTAATTCCAGCACCCGGGAGACAGAGGTAGGTAAAACTCTGTGAGTTCAAGGCCAACCTGGCCTATAGAGTGAGTTCTAGGACAATCAAGGCTACACAAAGAAACCCTTTCTTACAAAAAATTAAGAAATTAATTCAACATGGAGAATTTTTATAGCTTGGAGCATCTTTAGTATCGCATCAGTCAAAATTCCTCCTTAACCTGCTCTGAACACATTTTTTATATCTTAAGTTCTTCCTGCTAGGTCACCTGTTGTAGAATAATTCCTTTGGGTCTCTCAATCTATGCACCTCCTTGAGATTGAATAGGAAATGTTAAAATTGATCATTAATTTCAAAGAGCTTTTGTTGCAAATGTCAAAAACTCAGGTGTAACTCGTGTGTGTGTGTGTGTGTGTGTGTGTGTGTGTGTGTGTGTGTGTGTGTAGCCCTGATATCTTAAGTTAAGCACTGGGTTATAATTAGAAAGATCCAGCCTTTTATTATGATTTGCAGTTTGAGTTTTTGTTACTTTAGATAAAAGTATGAATGTCAGTTAAGACTGAGATATAGAAAATTAGGAGCAGAATACTCTCAGGGATTCCTAGTCATTTCTCTAGTTTTGAAATTATCTCAATCTTTAACTATTGAGTTGTACTGTGGTTAGAGGAAAAAGGGAGAAAAATCATCAAAGTATAGTATATGCGATCAGAATGAAAAGATTTAAGATGTGCTGTGACCCTGAGAAATTCAGTAGAATATCTTAGCATAAACACCACGTTTGTAGAATTGAGAGACTGAAGAATATAAGCATGCTAGTGCCTTAAGTTTGATGATGCTCACAACCCCCCTTCCCCTGCAATGTATTAAAGAGACTCAGAAACTTTCATTCTGACCTGGGGTTGGATTATTTCATTGTTCTAACAAGCATAGATATTTCCTTAACTCAGAGAGAGGATTTAATGAGGTATAATGTATAACAACCTTTTCCCTTGAATTTTAATTAATATTTAAAAAACACTCCATGACTTAATATACAAAGGAAATTTGCCATTATAGTAAAAGTAAAATGACATTTTATTTTCTTGAGCTCCTATGTTTTTAATTTCTTTACGTTTTCCCTTGCTTTTCTTTCTATGAACAGTGAAAAAATCTGGCAAAATTGTTACATGGCTACATCTCTGTGTGGATGTCCACCCAGGCAGCACATCACAGGATGGCAATATGCTACAACCACATAGAAACGAACAAACATTACTACCTCTCTGGGGCAGAGCAATGGGCATAGTCCTTGCACAGAACTTACAGACGCTCCTTAAATATTAAAATACTGCTTATCAGTGATAAAAGTTGGCTATAATAAAGCTTAGGCTTATAAAATGTTAGTTTTGCTTAACTTTTGACTATGACAAAGATATTCCAGCACAAATATCAGAAATATACTAAGAAGAATGATTCTAAAGCGAGCTTGCAATTTTTTATCAAAGCACGCATTTTAGCCTTAAAACATGAATGGAAGGAATGAACATTTGTACTTGAGACTATTTCACAAAGCACTAAGGCACATAAAATTAGACGCCGAGCATACTCACAATATTCTCCAATAATGAAGACGCAGAAGAGGAGTGGACCAGATGTCATTTCCTTCTTTCTGAGCTACTGATTAATGAAAGATAAAACGTGGTCCTGGATGAAATGAGTTGCACACAGCTCACAGTGGCTGTGCTATTTCTGTCTGCAGTCTTAGCAGCTATAAGGCAGATCTCTCTCTCTCTCTCTCTCTCTCTCTCTCTCTCTTTCTCTCTGCCCCTCCCTCATTCCCTCCCTTCCTTTATCCCTCTACCCCCTCCCTCTCTCCTCTCTTGAGTCCCTTTTTTCTGGAAGTCTTACTATCTTTCTACACACACACACACACACACACACACACACACACACACACACACACACACACACACACACGGGGGGAGGGAGAGAGAGAGAGAGAGAGAGAGAGAGAGAGAGAGAGAGAGAGAGGAGATATTAGTGGCAAGGAAAGTTTCTGAGAGCATGCAGGCTCTGTTTACACTAAACATTTTGTTTCTATGCTCTGCAAAAGTCTCCACATACATATATGGACACTGACCTGATCAAAGCCACACTGTTAGAAAGAACTTGAACTGAAGTAAATCCCAAGCAAAATAACGTTTTCCACCCCCTATGAATATTTTTGTGGCACAACTATAAAGGAAGAATTAAGGTGTGACTGCAGTGGCATTTTAAATCTATTTGGAAATTTGAGCACTAGATATGGCTCAAACAAAAACATAAAAATCCCATATCTCTGAATCATTTTGTACTCCTGGATTTTACTTTAGTAGAGACCTTGACATACTGTGGCCGAACACTAAAGTCTCCCTGGGTCCAAATCTTAGGGATTCTGGCACTTGGGGGCTGGCTGGCAGCTGTTATCTGAACCTGGTTTTCAGGAAGAAGATTCCTGTTCAGCAAGATGGCTCTGGAGCTCCATACAGAGCACACTGGATGTGCAGTGCAGGCCCTAGTGCACAGCAGGTAACTACCAAATGGCAGACATTCATGTGACAAGCTTTAATCTGGCCTGCATGGGAAGAAGAAAGTATATAAGTATGAAGCCCCTTTCTACGAGCAGCATTTTGTCTTAGCCAGAGTATACAATTCTTGCTTTTGACTTAGTAGTGTATTTCTAGAATGATGGTTATCACAATCACATAAGGCTTTGAAAGGGGAGGAAGAAAGGAGGGGTAGAGGAAGTGTCAGCTAAGGTGCAGTGTGCATGGAGCTACTTGGGAAACCTATGATCTTGAACTCCAATACAAAATATAATAAGAGTTGATTTTGGAACACATGTTATTTATAAGAATTGAGGGGGCGGTATATACCACCAGCCAAAGTTTTAAGCAGGGGTGAGGGCAGTGGGTAAGAGAACTGAGGGATAAGGGCTAAGTTAACCAAATTAAGAGTATATGAAGAACCCTCATGGAACTCACTATACTAGTTTGAAAACTAATTAAAAAGTACAACCAAAATCCAGGCAGCAGTGGCACACGCCTTTAAGCCCAGCACTCAGCAGGAAAAGGCAGGTGGATCTCTGAGTTGGAGGCCAGCGTGGTCTGCAGAGAGAGTTCCAGAATATATCTACCCTGGAGATTAAACAGAGGAAAGACACGTACATTAAAATGCTTTTCCCAGAGGACACAGGTTTTAAGTGAAAACCTGTGTCACCTGAGGCACAGCTTACCTCCCTATAAGTTATTGGTCAGGAAGGCCCAGAGGCACTCAAAAATGTATAGGTTATTGCCATTGCTCTTGGAACTAGATGGCAAGACTCTTTTGCTTGAAGACACCCACACTTTGATTGTAAGACGCAGAGAGACAGATCTTGAGCTGAGCAGGAAACACTTCTTATCTGTTACAACAGCAGCAGCTATGCAGGCTACTGGGGGAGAAAAACCATAAATAGTCTTATCTAGAGCCCTGTTTGTGGCAATACGGACTGCCAGACAGGATGGGCCCATTGCGGCAATGGTGGCAAGACTGTTTATAAGGGTAACCTCTTTGATTGGTTTGAGGTCTGTTACACGGAAGAGAATTCACACCCAGTAAACTCAGTCAGAAATCATGGTCATAATTTTCTTTCTACAAAATAAATTATTTCTACAGGAGAGAAATGAAAATGAAAATAACTTTTTGGCTACTCTTTAGAAATAGGCTTCACATATTAAAGTCAGTGAAACAAATTCTTTTAGAGTCTATTCTCTACAGACATTGAAAAAAGCTCTTTGTAGTTGAGAATTACTGTATTTTAGTCATATATTCTCTTGAATAATGTTTAGACATTGTTTTGTTTTTGTGTTTTTGAGGCAGGGTTTCTCTGTGTAGCTCTGGCTATCTTGGAACTCACTCTGTAGAGCAGGCTGGCCTTGAACCTGGAAATCTGCCTGCCTCTGCCTATCATGTTCTGGGATTGAAGGTGCATGCCACCATTGCCTGGCTAGACTTGTGTTTTAAAGTCTGATTATTGACATCAAATTATTTTTACACAGACTTTGGATTAAAGTAAATTTTCTTGTTTTGCGATTTGAAGACACACACACACACACACACACACACACACACACACACACACACACACACACACACACACACACACACACTGAAAACCAAAAAGAGATGGAGTACATTCTTCCTCCTCTTCGTGCCCATGCTGATTATAAACATGCTTGAGTGGTTTGGGAGGCTCCATGGTGCCAGAGCCTCTTCATGGCTAAGCGCTGTCCTGGTTTCCATCCAGATTTGGTGCTGACTTAGGTTAGTAAAGGTATGACCTTTCCTATCTCAGGGCTTCTTTGTGAAGCCTATAGAAGCACTCTGAGTAATAGCAAAGCCCTCTGCTTGAAAATTACTCCTTCAAACAACCCAGGGAGCCAAGCCAGAAAACCATGTTGGCTAGCCACACTTCCATCTGTCACCTCTATGACTTTTTCATCCCTCCTCACCTAAAAGCCACCATGCTCTTCTGCACCAGCCACTACCATGTTCAACAGTAGAGATAGCCATTTTGTTAATGCGTTTTGATTGTAAACCTGAGTTTTCCCAAGGTCAGAAGCTCATGAAAGCTCACTCAGAGTTTCATGGGATAGAGAGAGTCCATAATTCACTAATCACAAATGAAGAATATTAAATACAACCCAAGGACAAAAGAAGCAATCGGTCAAATTGCTCATTCCATTTCTCATAGGTGACAGCTGCCAATCAGTTAAGACTCTCGAAGTTCTCATCATTCATATGTTCCACCCAAAGACAATTTTAGCTGTCTTAATTTAGCACTAATTGAACTATTACAAAATGAGATGACTTTTGCAGAATGATATTGACAACATTGCCAAACATGGAATTAGATAGAGTAGTTAATAGGTACAGGTATTTCTAAAGATGTTTTATGAAAAATCCAAGCAAATTTGTCTTTGATGGAAAGTGACCAGAAACATTATTATTGCAGAAAATTATCCAGTAAGTGGAAAACCAAGTCCAAATTCATGAATTGCCAAATGTCCCATTGGGGGATATAGCATGGAAGTAGAATTTAATATTCTTCTGCAAAATTGATAGTATGAAGAGGATGAGGGCAGGGCTAAAAGTATAGCTTTATCTCCCTCTGCTTGTCTATGGATGTGTATAGACGCATGCATGCATCTGTTATTTATCTACCCATCGTTTGTTGTATTGTGGGTATTCTGGGCTTCTTTTTGGCTAATATCCACTTATCAGTGAGTACATATCATGTGTGTTCTTTTGTGACTGAGTTACCTCACTCAGGATGATGTTTTCAAGTTTCATCCTTTTGCCTGTGAATTTCATGAAATTATTGTTTTTAATAGCTGAGTAGTATTCCATTGTGTAAATGTACCACATTTTCTGTATCCATTCCTCTGTTGAGGACCATCTGGGTTGTTTCCAGCTTCTGGCTATTATAAATATGGCTTCTATGAACATAGTGGAGCATGTGTCTTTATTACATGTTGGAGCATCTTCTGGGTATATGCCCAGGAGAGGTATAGCTGGGTCCTCAGGTAGTACTGTGTCCAATATTCTGAGGAACTGCCAGACTGATTTACAGAGTGGTTGTACCAGCTTGCAATCCCACCAGCAATGGAGGAGTGTTCCTCTTTCTCCACATCCTCGCCAGCATCTGCTGTCACCTGAGTTTTTGATCTTAGCCATTCTGACTGGTGTGAGGTGGAATCTCAGGGTTGTTTTGATTTGCATTTCCCTGATGACTAAGGATGTTGAACATTTGTTTAAGTGCTTCTCAGCCATTTGAGATTCCTCAGTTGAGAATTCTCTGTGGGGGTCAGTTGAGACATGGGGGGGAGATGGGGAAGAAATATGAGGGTCAGGAATTTGAAAGGTGTGTAGCAGTGGGGGAGGGGGAACTGAGGGTAGCCACTAGAATATCCCAAATGCCAGGGACCCAAGAGGTTCCCAGGACCCAACAGGGGGGACTTTAGCAGAAATACCCAACAAAGGGGAGATAGAACCTGTAGAGACCATATCCAGTGGATAGACATGGCCCTCATTTGAGGAATAGGGCCACCCACCCACCTCAAAAATATTAATCCAGAATTTCTTCTGTCAAAAGGAAATGCAGGAACAAAGAGTGGAGCAGATACTGAAGGAAAGGACATCCAGAGACTGCCTCACTTAGGGATCCATCCCATCTGCTGACGCCAAACCCAGACCTATTGCTAATGCCAAGAAGTGCTTACTGACAGGAGCCTGGTATAGCTCTCCCCCTGAGAGGCTCTGCCAGAAGCAGATCAATACAGATGCGGATGTACACAGCCAAACATTGGACTGAGCATGGAGACCCCAATGGGGAAATTAGGGCAATGACTGTAGGAGCTGAAGGGGTTTGCAACCTCATAGGAAGAACAACAATATCAACCAACCAGACCCCCAAAGCTCCCAGGGACTAAACCACCAACCAAAGAGTACACAGGGGGTACCCACGGCTCCAGCAGCATATGTAGTGGAGGACTGACTTATCTGGCATCGCTGGGAGGGGAGACCCTTGGTCCTGTGGAGGCTTGATGACCCAGGATAGGGGAATACTAGACTGCTGAGGCAGGAGTGGGTGGGGGAGCACCCTCATAGAAGCAGGGGAGGGAGGAGAGGATAGGGGGCTTGTGGAGGGGAAACTGGGAAGGGGAATAACATTTGAATTGTAAATAAATAAAATAACCAATAAAAAATAAAAAAGAGTAGTTTGATTTTAGAACAGGGATGCCTAATAGAAATAATTGTGAGCTATATATACAATTTTAAGGGTTTTTAGAGCCTACATCAAAGAAGTAAAAAAAAAAAAAATCAAATGACTTTAATTTTAATGATAAATTTTATTAAGATTTGGGTATATTGATACCTAAAATATTAATGATATGCTGAATGCTACATGTTTCTTATAGGCTCACATGTTTGAATACTTGATTCTCAAGTGGTAGAAGATTTTTGGGTAGTTGTGAAACCCTAACAAAATGGGAAATAGTTGAAAGAAGTTATTCATGGGATAATGAGACTTTGAGGGTTATCATCTTCCCTACTTTTGATCTTATCTCTGTTTTCTAAACTGCCCAGATGTAAGGAATGTGAGCAAGTGTCCACTGCTACAGTTTGAGGGGGTCTCCTATCATCATATCTTTTCTGTTGTGAGAGACTGTACCCAAAACCATGAGTTCAAATAAGTATTTCTCCCTTGCCTTCCTTCTTGTGAGGTGTTTGGCTATCGTAAGAATTAAAAATAACTAATATGCAAAGAGGAGGGGGAAGTGAACATAACACATTACATACATGTTTAAAATTCTCAAAGAATAAGTGAGAATATTATACTGAAAATCAAAGTACACAAAATACACAAAATTGGTACCAGATACAGAGTCTTTGCTGTGGCTACCTACCTCACTGTGTGATTTATAAGCCTTTGGAATTAATTTGTGGGAGGAATGTGGAAGAGTTTAGACCTGCCTGCTAGAGAAGTCCTAAAGTGCTGTAAGCAGAGATTAATGGGCCATAAGGAGGAAACTCAGAAGACCAGGATGCTGATAAAAATGTGGACAGTAAAGACTGCTCTTATAAAGTTGGAGAGAAAAACAAAGACTCTATCAGGAGCAGGGGTAGATGTCATTTATGCTACATCCTGACTGCCTTCTGTGAATGCCCCCCAAAACTCCAGTGACAGTAAACTTAAAAGCAACAGACTAAATTTTCTTAGTGGAAATTCCAAGGCAATAAATCATTCAGCCAGGGGCATGGTTTCCACTGCAGTTATTCAGATTTCAGTAAAATAGATGAAAGAAAATGGAATAGAAGATATGAAAAAAAGTTTTCAGTAAGGGAAGGATTTAAAGTTGTAGACAGGGCCTGTGCTGACAGAGACTGCATCACTAAAGCCATTAGTACAGTTAAGAAAAACTCATACTTTCACTCAGTCAATGAAGAGCTCCAGGGAGCAAACACATCTGTAGAACTTTCATTAAAACAAACAAACAAACAAACAAACAAACAAACAAACAAAGGAGTGCTTGAACAAAGAGACTCTCCCCTAAGGACATCCTTCTCAGCTGGACTTCCTAGAGAAGTCTTTTCACAGGCCAGCTTTGAAAGCACATAGAGACCATTGCAGTTGTGGTCCAAGGGTCTAGGGCACGTGTCCAGCTATCAGCAGAAACTGACATAGTCCATATGGTACTGATTTTATAGGCATGAAAAGCCTAAGAGTTGGAGGGCTATAGAGACTTGCATCAAGGTTCCAAAAAGCCAAAGAGGTTAGGCAAAATGAAGTAAGCCCCACAGAGCTCCCGAGACAGCTACATGTGAAGCTGTAAGGGTGAAACAGAGACTCCAGTACATTGGAAATTCCTGTAGGAAGCCTGTTGAGGAGAGCTGAATGTATCAGGAGGAACTGGACAGAGATAGGTAGATAGATAGATAGATAGATAGATAGATAGATAGATAGATAGATGATAGATAGATAGATGATAGATAGAGGAAGCATGCATGTTTCAGGCAACAAAGGTGGAAGAGTGGGCTACCCAACTCTATTGCAGTCCAAATGATGCCATCATGATCCCACAGATGCCAGACATGGGCTTTGAGGTTTGATTTTGTCCCTTGGAGTTCTGCTCTGATATTATTTCAAAGATAATATTTAATCGGTTCTACTGTATTATAGATACATAAGTTTGTTTATTTGTTTATTTTCGTTGAGAATAGATTCTTCTCTCATACGATACATCCTTACCACAGTTTCACCTCCCTCCACTCCTTCTGTACCACTCACCTTTCCTCTCCCACAGATTCATTTTTTCCTGTTTCTTCTTCAGAAAAGAGCAGGCCTCTAGGAGGCAAAACCAAACAGGACAATACAACCAAACAAGATGTAATAAGACAAGACGAAAGCCCTCCTATTGAGGCTGGACAAGGCAACCAATAGAAGGAAATGAGCCCCAAGAGCAGGTAAGAGTCAGAGATCCACACCTGCTCTCACTGTTAGGAGTCTCACAAAACCACCAAGCTATCAGCCACAACATGTACTCAGAGAACCTGGGAGAGACCCCTGTAGGCTCCGTGCTTGCAGCTCCAGTCTCTGTGTGCACATACGAGTCATGCTTAACTGCTTCAGTGGGCCATGTTCTCCTGGTGTCCTCCATCCCCTCTGGTTTCTAGAATATTTCCTCTCCTTCTTTTGAGAGGAGGGACTCGGAGATCTCCCATTTAGACTCTTTCTGTGCATAATGTCCGCTGTGGGTCTCTGCACCCACTCCCATATGCTGCCAAAGGAAGCCTCTCTGTTGACGACTGGATAAGGCACCACTCTGTGAGTATAGCAGAATATCATTAGTATTAATTTCATGTATTTTATTTTATTTTTTGATTGTTCTGTTTAGTTCTACCCTAGGTCTCTGCTGCCCAGTCGCCCGTTCCTGACCATCCATGCAGTATGGAGCATGGGCTCCCTCTTGTGGAGTGGGTCTTAAGTTAAACCAAACGTTGGTTGGCCACTCCCACAAGTTCTGTTCTACCACTGCCCCAACACATCTTTCAGGCAGGACAGATTCTAGGTGGAGGGCTTTGTGGCCGTGTTGGTGTCCACATTTCTCTTTCCGTAGCCTTCAGAGTACCTCCCTGCACCAAGAGTCTAGAACGTAGGGGTGAAGGCTCCGAGCAGGCACCAGCCGGACCTCTCAACAATCAATGGGCTGTGGAGTTTTCCTAGCATTGGGACCCCACGGCCAGTTTTCAGAGATCAACCCTCTGTCCTAGCACCAGCCTGGATTGTTTGGGGATCTCTACAGGAGCCTTTGCCAACAAGTCAACCTAATGCGATGCAGTCCCACCACTGGGAGCCTGGCCTGGCTACAAAAGATGGCCAGTTCAGATTCGGCAAACATAACTTATTTCTGACATAAAAATTTCGTATGAGATTGGCTTGAATTTAGAAGAGGCTTTGGACTTTTGGATAAAGTTGACAAACTTAATGTCGTCACATGAAAACATTAGTAATGACAATGAAAGCTACTGTTTGTTTTCACAAACATTTGATAAATGTAATGGGATTTTAATATTACGAAGTTAGGAGAGTCACCCTTTAGACACTAAACGCTCTTTAAACCGAATCCATTTCATTTCATATAGACGGTCACACTGAGTCGGGCAGTGGTGGCGCACGCCTTTAATTCCAGCACTTGGGAGGCAGAGGCAGGTGGATCTCTGAGTTCGAGGCCAGCCTGGTCTACAGAGTGAGTTCCAGGACAGCCAGGGCTACACAGATAAACCCTGTCTCGAAAAACCAAAAAAAAAAAAAAAAAAAAAAAAGACGGTCACACTGTATTTCTCTCGTTGCCCTTCAGATGGAGTAAAAACTTCACATCACAACTATGAGCCCTATTACAGGAACATCTGATCTATTCCAGGCTCAAGTGGTGGCGGAAATCTTTAAAAATATTGATAGAGCAGGGTGTGGTCGCACATGATTGTAAGCCCAACACTTGGGAGCCGGAGTGGGAGGGTCAGGAGTTCAAGACCATTTATTTACCAGCTCTTGGGAAGGCCTTTCCTCTGACTACCCTGAAAATCTATGTCTGATGTAGATGTGGGAAGACGGGCTCTCTTTGCAGACCTATTGGACTCAGGGCATTTTGTAAGCAAATGTACCAGTCTCATAATTAGGTAGCTAGACGGATCATCTCTGTCGTACCCATACTGGATTAATATCCCTGGATATTTATTTTTTCACTGGATATTTATAATTCCACATGTCAGTATTTCCTCAGGGTGGTTCTGTGGGCACAACTCTCTGGTTTGCTGTGCGATCCCCCTCCTTTCTGTTTCCTCATGTAATGAACTCATTGGGGGGTTCCTTGCCTCCATTAGGCTGTGGTTAGACGGGTCATTTTTTTGTCTTCTCTACAGAGTCACTGGTTTAATTAGGAGGAGGTTCAGGGATGTGCTAACAGGTGGTCTGACCCTCTTAAATTTAGGGAGTGCTTCAGAGACTTTTAGCAATGATAAGATGGTCCAGCTCACTCTAGTTCTCATCGAAAGACTGTTTTGAGTTGACCTTCGTTGATAAGAGAAGTTTTCCATTTTATCTTTTACCGGCTGTGGTTAAGAAGCAGCTGTAAAAGAGTTGCTTTCAGTCATGGAGTTCTGAGTTTTTAGACTCTGTTATTTCTTCTTTCAAGTTTCCTACTCTTAAAAAATTATTTGTTATTCTTGTCTGTCTGCGTATGGAGGTACAAGGGGATGGCATGGTGTAGATGTGGAGGCAAAGAATAATTTTGTTCAATTTGTTTTCTCTGTCTACCTTTGCATGGGTGCCAGGCATCTAACACAAGTGCCATGCTTTTGAGGCAAGTGCCTTTACCCACTGAGCCATCTCCCTCGACACTCCCTTTATTAAATTGGCTAATTGTTAATAAGCTAATTTGGTTTTTTGTAAACATATGTGAGACAAGGAAACTAACATTCATCACTAAATTTGTGTGATCTCTAGTCCTAGGATTGTAAATTGATCTGTGTTGTCTGCTTGCCAAGTTGTCATTGGAAACAATGTCAATAGATACCTTACCATACTTAACAAGCGCACTAGTCTCAGGGCCTGCTTCAGGGGTCTTCTTCCTGGCTATCGCCAGCCTTGATGCCGATACTGCCTGTACACACATATCATGTGTGTGATTTTATAATACATCTTATAAATAATGTCATACAAATGATATCACACCACATCTAGCCACTGTCTTTACAGTCAGTTAGCATATGCTAGGCTGGGACACACTGATGGCCGCCCCCGCTTGAAGCTTATTTCTCTCAGTATGCTCAGTCAGAAAGACTCAAGCAGATAGGACTCTGGCTGGCAACACAGTCCCACAGCTCTGTGTGGGGGAAGGTGACAAATAATGCCAGAGGTATAAAACCCAGAGGCGACTGTTTAATCAGAGGCTGTGTCTCATTTGCATTCTAATTAAGCTTATGGTGCCTTTTCTTTTCCTTGAAAAGTTCACCAAACAGTATGTCTAATAATCTTTTCACAGTTTATTTGATATAATCTTTACAAAACCCTTTTACTTTATGATTACTCATCCATTCAAACCTCTTCTTTTGTAGCCTTTAGTTTCAAAGTATATGGGAAGTTTTATGATAAAATATCACATACTAATAAATATTTCTACAAAACTTTGAAATATCTTTGAAATACTTTTGAAATATTGTT
>CM052704.1:57885922-57949712 GCA_028551405.1 Uromys caudimaculatus
TCGATGGCCACCAGGGAGAAAGGAGAGGACTTTGGGCCTGAGGGTGCTAGTGGCCCCAGTAAAAGGGAATGGGTGGGTGGGTAGGTGGGAGGAGGAATTCCCTCACAGAGGCGGGGAGGGGGAGGGGACACGGGGTTTCCAAAGAAAAGGGGAATCATCGGAAATGTAAATAAAGTATCAAAAATAAAGGAAAAAAAAACATTTTATTAGTTCTTTAAGAATTTCATACATGTTTTGATTATATTCATCTCTCTGCCAAATCTTCCCAGATATGAAGGGAAATTTTAAACTAATAGCTAATAATAATAACTAATAACTAAGTTACTGGCTTCCCAGTCTGGGACAAAGGCATCTTATAATTTTTCACCTGTCACTGCTAAACATAATTCTCACTGTGAAGAGAATGAGAGAGGAGTTATTTTGAGCTAATGCACATGAAAATGGCCTGGGAGCGTGGATACAGGCTGCTCCCAGTCACATGTTCCAGTGTGGAGACAGTGATATGCACTTCCATAGTCACCAACAGAAGAAAGCCACAAATGAAGACATTTTCTAAACACATCGTTAGGAGACCTGTGCGATGAGTTCTAGAGACCATCTGGTGACAGTTGCAGCTTCTGGGGTAAAAGTTAGGTGTCTGTTAGGACATTCCAGAGGCTTTACTTAATTGTTGAAAGGATGCTAAGTCAGACAGACACAGAGGTACCCATTAATGGCTATTGAGGTGGATAAAGATGACCCAAAGTAATGTGGCTTGGGAACTGCAACATTCTAACTCTCTTATCACCAGAGTTGTAATCATTGTCACTCATCCCTAAAGAATCTGTTAGAAAATGACACTTCATTACATTTATGAATGTATGTATGTGGGAGGGGCTTGGAGTGTAATGCCATTGTACATATGTGGAGAGGGTTGTACAACTTGAGAGGGTTGGATCTTTCCTTCCTCGTTATGTAGGTCCAGGAGATGGAATTCACCTGGTCAGGCTTAGCAGGAAGTTCTGTTATGGAAACTTCAGTTCCCAGTTTACTCCCCAGTCAGCAACGCTCCCATACCAGCTGCTTTCCTGTGTCATCCTCTTCCCAATTCTGAATTAGTCAGATGAACTGGAGTGCAGGTGGGAGGGACGCAACTCAACTGAAGTCTGCTCATCTTCTATCCCGACTCTGCTTCTGATCTCACCATCCTGCACCTCGGACCTTCCTCTCCTAATCTCTTTACTTCCTGTTTTCTCTTAGCATAGAAAGACTCTCTGTGCTTGGCTAAATCGCCGCACGCAGGTGAGCTCTGGTTTTTCTCTTTCAGTTTCACCAGAGGATGGAAGCAGCTTCAAGGGTTCTCAAGAACTAGTGACGTTGTTCTCTGACTAGGTTACAGTTTTAATCTAAACTAAGAGTTGTGTCTAGGGTCTCATGATCTTACCGATATGAGACCACATTATGAACCATTCTTGATTAAGGGACACAACTGCAAATAGACTAATGGCCAAAACGTTGGAGGTCAAATTTATGGCTTAACCACTGTACTGAAGTTTCCTAGGCCAGTCACTATAAAAGGAGATCATACTAGGTCTGAAGAAGACAGGGGATACGTTAAGAGTTAGTGGAACCAGGTGTGTTGACTCACACTGGCAAACCTTGTACTAGAGATGCTGAGGCAAGAGGATTATGACTTTGAATCCAGTCTAGACTTCACAGTGAGCTACAAGTCAGCCTGGGATAGATAGCAAAGCCATAAAAAAATAAATAACACAGAGTAACAACAACGATAAACCAACCCAAACCAAGGTAACAGTGGGAATGGGTAAGAGAAAAGTGAAGTGAGGAGAGGAAGAGAGACCAAGGAGAGAAACTGTCAAAGGAAAATCCAGATAGCAGCACAGGGGTCATCAGTGCAAGTAGAATAAGACTGAATAAGACTTGAATAGGTCTTACACTGTGAGTTGGTGTTTGTGTCATACAAAAAAAAAAAAAAAAAATGTACCTAAAGCCATCCCCACAGTCTCCATGCAAATGCTATCTGTTATTATTATGTTATTGACCATGTTATATTATTAACTATGCCATTAACATGTTATTAACTATGTTAACTCTACAATTCAGCTGATGATTTTTCCACATGAAGACAGACAGATTCTGTTACATTACATTTCCTTTGTTGAGTGAAGACTCTTCAGACTCAACTAATAAAACAACTTCTTGGCATAAGCAACCCTGGTTGTGAGGACAAAGACATGTCTTATTTCTCACTTAATTTTTAGAATGAATAGGACTAACTGGAGCTCCTAGGATATTTCATCTATGTCCCAGATCACTTTCTATTACTCGTGTTTGAGTACCAGGCAGTAGCCATAGAAACCTATCTATTGTTGTTTCCAGAGGTTAGCAGGCCACTTCACAAAACTGCATCTGATCGTGAAAAAGCTAATGAAGATAGATTCTGGGTCCCTTGCTGGTATCGTGTTCTCAGGATGCTCCTCACTCTCTAAAATACAGAGTGAGATTTTTTTTTCCCCACAGCCTGTCTATGTCTAAACACATCAACTAGTCACATACCTTACCACATTGCTTATATGACTGGAAGATGCATGTAAGTGTTGGAACCAGGTGAGGCAGAGAGGGGATGCCGAGTGCACAGCAGCTCCAGTCATCCACAGACAGGCAAGTCATGGAATTGTCCAACAAGCTATTCTATTAGTAGAATCTGTACTGGAAGAAGAAGTAATAGAATTGTAATAGAATGTATGTAGAGAGCGGTTAGAGTATTCGCCATTACAAGATGGCGCTGACTTCCGCTGTCGCTCTAAGGAAACTTATGGATAGCGCGGGGTGACTCACCCGAAGCGCTTGCGCATTAAGGGTGTACATGACTAATCACCGCCCACTCCCTGGGCGCGCCAATCAGTGGAGGACACGCTGCCTCAGGGCTATATAAGCAGCGCCATTCTGGGGCCCGAGGTCTTCCTCTTTTCATCATCCAATAAACGCTTTGCTGCAGAAGGATCCGTGTGTCCGCGTGGGTTCTTGCTGGCGAGATCAAATAGCGCGCGGGACAACTGGTGCCGAAACCCGGGAGGATCCGTGTGTCCACGTGGGTTCTTGCTGGCGAGACCAAATAGCGCGCGGGACAAATGTAATGTAACAGAATTGATCTGTCTTCATGTAGAAAATCATGAGCTCGATTGCATAGCTATATGCTTTCTTAGCATGGCAGTGATCATTGTGCTAGTTGTAGTTACATTCCATGTGTGATATAAACACCACGTGATCGGGGGTGTTTCTAGTCAAACTAGAAACACCAAGAGAAAAACTGATGAAAGCTTAGAGTGTTGAGTGCTGATGCTTACTGGCTGAGAAGGATAGATGGGAGAAGACGTGAGCCCCTGAACGGGGGGCTGTCTGGGTTGATTTAGCGTGCTGAGTCTCTTGCATTTGAGGTTGTTTTTAAGCAGCTGGTGAGATCGTGTGGACAGCATCTGAGGTTGAGCACCCAGAGTGATGACTGTGGAGGAGAGGAACTGGAGAACATAGTGCTGTGTTACGGGATTGGCTGTATGGTGGCGGATGTAGTGCTCCATTTCGGTGTGCTCACCCGATGGCCAACCCTGTCCACTTTCATATCTATAGTGGCTACACGCATCGCTTTCCTTCGTGTTAACCGGCAACTATCCACCAACTCCAACAGTTTATTCATTTTGTTAATTTTAGACAAATAACTTGTAAGTCCACACAGCACAGTAGAACTTTTTGTATTTTTCAAAGGAAGAGAAAGCATCACTAAAACACATTTCCTGGTGAGGTCGTTGCTAAGACCATGCCTAGTTATTAACTCAAATGTTAAATCCTAAAAAACAACTTCATCCAGAGATATGGCACAAGAACAAAAAAATTCTTTTTGTCTTACTTAACCATGCAACTGAAGGAATAAATTTCAGAGAGCCAAACAGTGGCAGGCAATAAAACAAGCATGACTTGTCACTTAAAAAAAAAATGTGCTTTGGTAAATATATGGAGTGTGAAATCAATTAAACCTAAATTTAAACACACATACTTAGTAATTTGCAGTTTCAAATCCTTAATTACTAAATGGAAATACTTCCTTTGAATGTTGATGTATATCATATAATTTATGAATCTAGTATTTGGTACAATTATTGCAATTATAATAACCTTTACTTTCTGTGTAGTAAATATTTAGTTCTCTCAGGTGTATTGATTTTTTTTAGTTATATTAGAAATGGTAAGAGATACTTTGAACTATAAATTTTAACATGTGGTTTCATACATAATTGGTAGAAACCATAACTTTATTATAATTAATCTCCTTAGAAAAATTCATTTCATATATAATGTTTATTTTTAAAGTTTTGGAAAAATCCTTAAATATGTGTGAAAATAATTTAAGACAAAATCTTATTATCTTTTCTAGGATGGTCTTGAACTTGTGACCCTCCTGTCTCAGCTTCTAAGTACAGGATTATAGGTATATATACCACCACATGTGGCTTTGTGAAAGTAAATTTTAAATGAGTTTTTATTTTAATTCAGTATAATTTCTTTAATTGTATGGTACATTGAACTGAAAAATTCGCATTCTTTCCAAAATTGCTAAGCTAAAAATAAGTGGCTATGCCTAAACTTCTAAAATATGAAGACAAAAAAGCGATTCAGTGTGCTGATGCTAGGCATACGTTTGATGTTTAAGAATGCATACTGGGGCCAGAGAGATGGTTCAGCATGTAAAAGTGCTTGCTGAACAAGCCTGCCAGCATAAGTCTGGGCTCCAGAACTCACATGGTACAAGGACAGAACCAGTTGCTAAGTTGTCCTCAGAATTCCATACCACACTGTGGTGCTCCCAGTAACCATAATAAATAAAATAAAAATTAAAGTCCTAAGAACAAAACAAAACAAGAATAGATACTTTCATGACTGTTACTCACTAAAATTCACTTAAGAAAACTCATGAGGTCAGAAGATAAATTTTAGAATTAGAGGTATGAATGTTTTCATTCTATTTAACAACGACTGAAAAGAGTATTTACTTATTTTATTTATTCTCTCTTGTATTACATCCAGACCCCAGCTTCTCCTCCCTCCTTTCCTCCCAGTACCTCCCCCATTTCTCTCTGCTAATTCACTCCTTCTCTATTTCCCTTCAGAAAAGGTCAGGCCTCCCAGAGATAGCAACCAAATGTGGCATATCAAATTGCAGTAAGACTAGGCACCTCCCCACACGTGAAGACTGGAGGACGCAACCCAGTAGGAAGAAATGGGTCCCCAAAGCATAAAGAAACTTCAGAGACAACCCCCCCCCCCACTGTTAGGAGTCCCACAAAAAAACCAAAACCAAAACCAAAACCAAACCAAACCAAACTACACAACCATAACATATACAGGGCCTAGGTCAGACCCATGCAGGCTTCCTGGCTGTCAGTTCAGTCTCTGTGCACCCTATTTATTTGTTTTTTAATCATGGTATTTGTTCCTTTCTTGGATCTATCTGACCGTTCTTACAGTTGTTCTTAGAGAAGCAATGGCTCAGTTGTGTGTGGCTTAGCATTCTCCTCTGATTAGTCATCACACTCATTCAAGCTTGAACTGGTCTAGAAGGGCTTGAGATCTTTCTGATGCGGTTTGTGTGACGAGAAGATGATGCCAATGTTTTTGTCTCCAGGTTTAGACTCTGCTCTTTCTTGGAGCAGAAAGAGTCAACCTGTTGAGGGATATCCATCTCCTGGATATCAGAGAACCATGAATGATTTCCTGGTATTGTTTTGGAAGTCTGTACTTTGGGAATGAGACCACAATGATGTAAGATGATGACAGAGTCTATATGCGTATTTCATTTCCAGAAAAAAGATATTATGAAAGTGGTTATAAGCAGTCACTGGGTTTGGCTCAGATAATACAAAGAAATCAAAGTGGTTTGGTTCCTCATCTTTATGACTTTTATGTGCAGACATTGAACCACACATAATAATGTTTCTGGTATGAACCTTTGAGATCTGCCTACTTAAGTGATTTCAAATATTCAGCATAACACGGTTAGACATACTCACTGTGCTGTATCTCAATCTTCAAAGCGTGTTTACCTTGTATAACTGAAACTTTGACTATCGCCTCTTTATTCTCTTTCCTGCCTCCAGCTCTTATCATCACATTTTTCTGGTTTTATAAGTTTGTCTATTTTAAATTCTGCATGTGACATCATATAGAATTCATCTTTCTGAGTTTGATTTATTTCACTTAACATGGTAGCCTCTATATCCATCCAGACTATTGCAAATGACAGAATTTTATACATTTTTAAAGGCTGCTTAATAATATACTACTATATACATTTATCAATTTTTCCTTATCTACTTATGCATCTGATAACAAGCTTTGGCTTTATGCTATGTGAGTCTGGTGAGAAATGGAGACTGTGTGTGAGCAGAAGAGACACATGCACATATATGTCTTCCATCCCTTGACACTCTCTTTGCCTAGAGCCACAGAGATGCAGCAGACACGTGATGCATGGCAACTAATCAAAACCCAGTGGGAACACAAATGTTCCATAGTGATGGAGTGGGGAGTTGATAACCCTGAGAGGTTTGCTCTCCCTTAGAACCAGAAATGTTTCAAAAGTGGACGGCGGCATTCTAAGAAATACTGATAGCCACAGATCACCAGCATGTTCCTCGCTATTCTTGCGGCTTCTCTTTACAAGCTAACAATGTGAAAATCATAACACAAGAGCAAGTAAAAAGCAGGGCTATACTGGGCAGGATGACACACATTTAGAACCATAGCACTGGGAAAGGGAGACTGGAGGACCCCTGGACTAGTGGGCCAGTGGTCTACCCAAAGGGGCACGCTTTAGGTTTGATGAGAGACTATGTTTCAAAAAATAATGTTGGACACAGCTGGAGAGATGGCTGATCAATTAAGAGTTCTTGCTGCTCTTGCAGAGGACTCCAGTTTGGTTCCTAGTACCCACATGGTGGCTCCCAACTATCTATAATTCCAGTTCCAGAAAATTGGACACCCTCTTCTGGTCTCTGTGGTCAACAAACATGCATGTAGTACATGTGGGCAAATAATCATACATATAAATTTAAAAAAAATTAAAAGAAGATGGAGAGTGAGTGATTGATGAAGACACTTGGGCTGACCTTTAACCTTTGCATGTGCACATACATACAAAGCATCACACATACATGAACACATACATGTACAAAAGGGAAAATGTTCATAGTTTCTCATTATTAAAGTCTTTCATGATTTGCCAATAAGCCAAAGGTCAAGGATGTCCATAGAATGTACTAAGAAAGCAAAAGTAAAATCAAGGGTTTCCTTTGTTTTTTCTAAGAGCAAAATAAATATTCATATATGAACTATGAAATATGAATTTTATAATTTTGATGATCTTGTTTGCAAGGTAAATGATTTTACATTTAAATTTTAAAACTGGAATTGCATAATACAAAAATTAATGCCAAAATTCATGTCAACGATTTAAATTTTTAATTTCTCCTTTCCTGTGATAACATTAACAGACAATAGAAATACAATATTATAATAGAGACACACAGTGAAACTATATACATTAACTTTTTGTATGATTTTATAATATATTATACATATTAAAAATGCAAATGTCCTCCTGTTTTTTTGAAAAAGAAGTACCAAGCTTTCCTTTGGCACCTGGTCTGCAGGTTCCATCCTTGGCTCTGTCTGTGTTGACTCAAGACAGCACACAGGTGCCAGTTTTCCACCCTTTCTTATGAGTTCATATAGGAATGAGGCTGTGACTGCTGCTTTGCTTTTCCATATGAAATTGAGAATTGTTCTTTCAAAATCTGTAAAAAACTGTGTTGGAATTTTGATGGAATTGCATTGAATCTGTAGATTGCTTTTGGTAAGATGGCCATTTTCACTCTTAATCCTACTGATCCATGAGCATGAGAGATCGTTCCATCTTCTGATATCTTCTTCAATGTCTTTCTTCAGAGACTTTAAGTTTTTGTCATACAGGTCTTTCACTTGCTTGGTTAGAGTTACACCAAGATATATTATTTGTGGCTATTTTGAAGGGTGTTGTCTCCCTAACTTTTATAAAGGAGAGCTACTATTTCTTTGAGTTAATTTTGTATCCAGCCACTTTGCTGAAGGTGTTTATCAGCTGTAGGAGTTCTCTGGTAGAATTTTGGGGTCACTTATGTATACTTTCACATCATCTGAGTAGGGTCACTTTAACTTCTTTCTTTCCTATTTGCATTCTCTTGATCTCCTATAGTTGTCTTATTGCTCTAGCTAGAACTTAAAGTACTATATTGAAGAGATAGGAAGAGAGTGGACAGTTTTGTTTTGTCCCTGGTTTTAGTGAAAATACCACTGTCCCTAAGAGTATTCAGTTTAGATAAACCTTTAAACAAGTAACATATTGAGTGGGTATATTGCATAGCAGCCCACCATGCTCAAGGGCCTGTGTTCCATGCCAAGCAACCCCCCCCCAAGAGAGAGGGGGGAGGTGGTGGTGGTAGTGGTGGGGAGGGACAGACAGAGACAGAGACAAAGACAGAGAAGCAAGCAGCTTTAGTTTCTAAACTCTCTGGTTACAAAGGCCTTGAATCGTTATTACACATGGTTTCCCTTATCATCTGGTTCATTTACTATCTCCACTTGAATCTCAAAATATATGCTTTGATACTTTCCTCTTTTAGAGTTGGGGGCTGGGAAATAAGGCCTTGCACACACGAGGTAGTCACTCAACATTAAGCCACTTTAAATGTTTTAAAATCAAATTCAAATGTTGTTATGCCCTGGTAAGTGGAAATATGAAATGTTTGACCCCAAATGACATTTCTTTTAGCTTTGTAATTTATTTAGAACAAATATTAAACATGGCTTTAATAATAGTAAGGAAATGTCTATTTTCAGCGATGACTGTTCTGTGACTTTGAGGGATAAGTTATTTAATTGGAAATGAGTTGAAATTACTTCAGTTCTTTTTGTTTAAGGCGACTAGCAAAACAAATTTCCTCCTTCTTAATGGACTCTTACAGCGTCTCATTTAAGCACCCCAGGTCCTTTTCAGTGTCTGGCTTGTTATGCAGACATGCCCCTCTGTATACTTTGGCTTTAGGAGTGGTTAACAGCACTGCATCTTTTCCTTTATAGAGTACAGTAAAAGGATAACATTTGTTAAAAATAATTGCTAGTAACAGAATCCAAGACTGATCTAGAGTTTGCTAACTTAATTTGTTTGGTGACTTTGTTGCTTAATTCTGTCTCTCCTGCTTCTGTCTCATATTCCACAATGGCACTGCGACTCTATTGTTGCTTGAAATATAAGGAAATAAGCTGGAGAATTTTTCTTACTTGTTTACTTAGCTATCCAATCAGAAACAAGGATGAAATTTAAAAATTTTAGGGAGTCTTCAATGCAAGGCAATGCATCTTTCACTGGACATCTCAGCTAATTGCTCCTTGTACTCCGAGCACTCAGATTCAGGGTTCATGCCCACACCAGGGGGTTCATGTTGGTGGGAAGATGCAGGAGCATGGATGGAGGAACTAAGGGGTCAGAGAGGGCTTCGCTTGAGAATTGACTTACTAGTACCCTGTACGGTAAAATGGAATACTTGACAACTTCCCAGGCTTCTGCTTTGCTCCTACTTCTGTGTCAGAGATTTCATAATCTTTAGAATGTGTTTCCTGGGGACCTTCACTTCAAATTCAAAATCTCTGACTCAGAACCTTTTTGGATAGCAAACTTTTGGGGCTCTAGAGAGTACTGGCTGGATGTTGGCATTCTCTTTTCTCTACTTGCTGATTGGACTAGATGTGAGTGAGTTACTCCATGCTCTCACCATCACTACCAAAGGCGGTGACTGCTGACATGCTTTCTCCGCCATGACCGGGTGCATCCTCACAGTGTGAGCCAGACTAAATCCTTCCTTCCTTAAGTTGCTTCTTGTCAGGTATTTGATCCCAGCAACAAGAAAAAGAACCGTTACTGAAACCTGGTTATTGAGAAGTGGATGATAGTGATAAACTTGACCACGTGGTTCACAGGCTTTCATATTAGTGGAGCTATGAAGGAGAGTTTAGAACTGTGGGCTGAAGAAGCTTTAGAATGTTGTAAGCAGAGATTAAGGGAATATCCTGCTGGAAGTTTGGAAGACCAGAAGGCCAAGAGAAATGTGGGCAGTAGGGGCCTGCCTCATGGGGTTTCAGAGGGGAACACATACCCTACTGGGAACTGATAACCTGACATAGAGCTTGCCTCTTCCTCAAAAGCTTGAGTGAGGCTGAATTTAAAAGTCAGAGATTAAGTTGTTTGGTGGGGGAAGTTGGAAGACAGTATAACATTCAGGCTACTGTTCTCTGACCTCAACCAGACTTATGGTGAGCGAATGGAACAAAAAGACAGGAAAATGTGAAATTCAGTTAGGAAAGAATGTGGTTGAGTTAAAGTGGAATCAGCCCAAGTGAGTTTACATATGTGTCTGGAAACAGAGCTGGGAAAATGGGGCATTCTAAGTCTGACAGAACTCAGATAATGGCATCAGGAGCCTAAGATAGAGATGAACATAGAGCTGCAGTGTGGGGCTGTGGTCTGTGACAGGGAGTCTGGCACCCGATCAAGCACAGGTTAAACTCCTGGGCGACCCAATGGGGCAACCCACAAGGGACCAGAAAGTGTTTTGTCAATGCTACAGGGAGGCTTCTGGCTCCTGTCAAGTACAACCCCCTGACAGCCTCCTGTAGAGAGGTCTGACATGTGAGGTCTGTCACGTAGGACCTGTTGTCAGACCCCTGACCCACCCCTCCTCAGGTAGAAGTGTGGCCACAGAGTCCCAAGCCATCCCCAGGTTAATGAGACACCTAGAGACTTAGCCACGCCCCTTCTCAGTTACTATATCTGCCTCGTCTCTCCTGCGGGGGTACAATTTGATCCACGCCACTCATCACGATCAATAAACGTCTTAGAATTATGGATTGTCTATTCATCTTGACCCGCTGTGGGAAGTGGGGATCCGGCCTTCGATTAAGGAGCTACATCTAATCTCTCTGGCGTCTCAGCGCTTCTAGATGGTACCCATTCACCCAAGCCAAATCAGCTAGCCTGGTGCTCAAGCCACTGACCAGGTTCAGGCAGGAACCCTAGCTGCACCCAGCAGCTTCTGCGGTGTCCCAGGCTAGAGAACTCACGGAGAGGGTAGTTTTCCACAAAGGCTTCCCACAGCCTGACCTGCCCGTCGGACTGTGGGCGGAGGAACGTGACCACTTCCCTGCGTGTCTGGGATGGCCACGTGGGGCCCCACACTGCAGTTTTGTGTGTTTTAGGCTTCAGTCTTGTTTTAGTCTAATCTTCAATTGCCATCTTCCTAAACTTCTCACCTGCAATGGGAATGCTCACTCTGTGCCACTGTATATTGTAAATATGTGACACATGCTTACATATACTTGTATATTTGAAGATATTTGGTCCCCAGTTGGTAGAACTGTTTGGGAAGGATTAAGAGGTGTGGCATATTGGAGGAGATGTGACACTGGGAGTGGGCCTTGAGGTTTCAGAAGCTATCATATCCTCTCTCTCTCTCTCTCTCTCTCTCTCTCTCTCTCTCTCTCTCTCTCCATCTCTCTCTTTCTCTGTGTGTCTATGCCTTGCACTTGTAGACTAAGATGTAAGGTCTTAGCTACTGCTCTGACAACAGCCATGCCTGACTCCCATGCTCTCTGCCATGATGGCTTTGGATGGACTCTCTGAATCTGTAAGCTCTTAATAAACCATTTTATAAGCCGCATTAGTCATGCATCTCTTCACAGCAATAGAAAAGTAAGTAAGAGCTAGATGTGATGGTGCATGCCTTTAATCCCAGTACTCAGTAGACAGAGGCAGGAGGATCTCTGTGAGTTTCAGGCTAGTCTGGTCTCCAAGATGAGTTCCAGGACAGCCAGAGATACATAGTGAGAGCTTGTTTCAAAAATAAACAAATAAAGAATGAAAGAAAGAAAGGAAAGAAGGAAGGAAGGATGAAAAGAAAAGGGTAGAAGATAAGTCTTGTATAACTTTTAGGGGATTAAAAGAAACTTCTAACTACTCACAGTACTTAAGTGGGTCCATGAACTTGAGTGGCGGTCCCTCTTTACTTTCTTTCTGCTGTCAGTTTCAGCCACAATTATAGCTTTGGCCACATGAAGAACTCAGACCCCTCTCCTTAGCCTAGCACTAGTGCTACGCATATTTTCTTGCCAGCTATATCCACTGCTTGTCTCAAAAGCATTGTTTAAGAATGTGTGAGAGGAACTCATACTAATTCGATTTCCACTACATTTCTTGCTCTTCTACCTCTGAGTTTTTCTTGCAAAGTATATCCTCAGGAGTAGCAGTAGCATTCACTGGGGTGGAAGCCCATGTCACTGGCACATCGGTGTCTCTGCCTCTGTTTATATGGGATCAAACTTTCTTCCTATTCCCAGGAGCCTGCTCAGCTCTCACTCACCCACTCATCTTGCCTCCAGTTCTGCAGCCTCACTCTGATTGTTTACATGTGGCTCTCTCCTGCAGATCTTTAGAAAGAGGGAATAGTAGAGCGGTCTTGAGGGTGTGACCAATGTTTGGAAAAGCTGTTCAGAAAAAAACCAAGTCCATTTGCTGATTTGGAATTTCCAGTAAGTACTGAGGGTCAGTCAGTTCTCAGCAGAAGGAAGTGCTCCCTTTCTCTCCTTAAATCTCTCATGGAACATTAAGGGTTAAAGGAGTATCGTGCTGTAATTTTTTCCCCTAACCTGAAGCCAGTTATTAAATTTCTCATTGCCTTCTCATTGACCAGTGAAATTCAGTTTCTTTAATTTCCATATATTTGCATATGTATGACTATCCTTTGCATCTTTCCAATATTTTTCTCATACATTTTAATGTCTAATTTCAAACTAGATGTTGGATCTTGATAATTCTGTCAATTCCTCAATTAAGTGTTCTTTTTGGGGCTCTTGTGATAGAAAGGAATTAGGGATTAGGTTTATATAGAACACAATTAGGCAAAGACATTTCAGGCAATGTTATAGAATATAAAAATAACCTATCACAGACATCAAGTTTAAGGAATCAGTATGTATGGGATCGATAATGGCAGAAAAGTGTAAGGTCAGTTATTAAAGCGAAGTTCTAACTGTATGCAGATCAGTGATTTTTGTGGTCACTGGGAAAGTCTTACTTAGAAAGTATTGGCTAGTAAAGGAATGTGCTGCACAGACAAGCCATTCAGCCTTTTTCTTCTTAGTCCTGATTGTTATTTGTGCAATGATGAACTTTTTATAATCCCCCCTCCCAAGGAATGATGTTTAGGTCTGACTCAGCTTCCACAGCGATTCTAGTTTCCTTATGTTCCCCCCCAAGATTTTATTAAATCTAGAGCTTCAGGAAAGATTCAACAATGAACCATAAAATCATCATTATGGGAATTACTTAAATAATACAATGTTTAAGGGTCTGCAGAAAGAAACTGACATAAATTGCTCTTTAGAAGAGATTTACTATAGAGAGTTACAGTGTCCTTCTGCAGATAGTGATGATGGGAAGGGTGAGAGGAAGCTTTTGGGCACAAAGAAGAGCTTCATTAGCAGAGACAGCCATCATGGATAGTATGAAGGGATTCCTGATGGGGAGACAGATGCTTTGGTGCCAGAGAAACAAGAGAATATCTTACATCTATAGATGTCTAGAGAAAAGGATGCTCTAAGGTGAGATATAGCTTTTACTGAAGGAATGTGTTTCTTGGAGGCATTACTATTTGGAGGCATTAGATGAGAAGTAAAGCTATAGCTAAAGGACATCTTGGGCTGGACAGTGAGGTAATGTTTGACTGTAAAGGCTGAGATGGTGCAGGGACCCTTGTTAGCATTTGCTGCTGGACCTGCAAAGAGATGAGTCTAGCTGTAAGTAGCTGTGGTTAGATTTCTTCCAGGATGTCACACCTGCTCTCTTGAAATGGATGTGTTCAAAGTCACTGGTCCTGACCTAAGAGAAGATTATGAATAAAGTTATTATACATTTTTTATTGTTTATTTTTATTGTTTATTGTTTATTATGGTTTATTGTAAGAAACCATAGATACAGATAGTAACATAGACACAGATAAGAACACACACAAAGATAGAAACACACACACAGATAGAAACATAGACACAAGTAGGGAGATAGACGCAGATAGGAACATAAGCATGGCTAAGAATCCCAAACACAGACAGGTCCCATAGACACAGATACAAACATAGACAGAGAGGAACGATACATACATATAGGATCATAAACAGAGATAGGAACAATAGAACAAATAGAAACAATGTATAAAGATAGGAACACAGACATTGATAGGAACTATTAGTTACGAACAATAGACACAGATAGAAACCTTGTGCAGAGACAGAAACCACATATACAGATAAGAACATAGATGTAGAAAGAAACACAGGCATAGATAGGAACCATCGACACAGTAAGAACAATATATAAATATAGGAGAATAGACACAGATAAAGACACAGACACATATTCAGATAGGGAAAGCGTAGTGGATTTGGTTTTCAACTCAATGATATTACACCTGGAGCTAAAACGCCCAAACTAGAGATCATACCTGTGAATGATTTTTGCTTAATTTGAAGTAAGAAGATCCACTTCTAATTTAGATCTTTGAGCTGGGATAACACGGCTTTAATCCAGATCTTTAATCCAGATCTAATCTTGGCTGTGCCTTCTGCTAGAAGCCTATATAAGGACATGGAGAAGGAAACCTGCTCTTTGGCTGCTTACCCTCATCTTGCTAGCAAGTCCATTCCTTCACTGGCATTAGAACTTACTTCTTCAGGATTCCAGCATATACTGAAGGCCATCTGATACAGCCAGCCTAATGCACTGAGCAACTACTGAATTCTTGGGTTTTTCCGTTCACTGGTAGCCATTGTTGGATTCGTTGGACCTCAACCTTTAGGTCATTCTAGTAATATATATATATTATTATGTGTGTGTGTATGTGTGTGTGTGTGTGTGTGTGTGTGTGTGTGTGTGTGTGTAAGAGAGAGAGAGAGAGAGGAGATATTCATTCTATAAGTTCTGTTACTCTAGAGAACCCTGACTATTATAGCAGGCGTTCAAAAATTCTTCAAAAAACATAGTGATTAGGCACAATAATTATAAGTGTCATTTTATAGAAGGAGAAAACATTTAGTGAAGTTAAGAAACAAGGCTAATACAATTCTACCAATAAGTAGCTTTGCAAATATTTTGTATATTCTGGTTTAAGGATCAATTATTTTGACTCTTTTATGGGTTTATTATTTTAGTCTTTCCTGGTACCATAGAAAGTATAAACTTCTTAGATTTGAGGCAAGATATAACTTTTATTTTCTTTATAAATCAATTACCTTAGTATAGTAGTTACTTTCCTGTTGCTGTGATAAAACCTTCCAACAAAAGCAACCCATAGAAGAGCTTCTTTCAATTTTTGGTTCCAAAGGGATAGTGTCTATAATGGCAGAGAAGGGATATCATGGCTACAGGGGCAGGAAGGTAGGGATCACAGTTAAGGGAGAGAGAGAGAGAGAGAGAGAGGTTAGAAAGTTTCAAATCTACCTTAAATGATGAACTTCCTTCAGCAAGATCGTCCCTCTAAAGATTCTATAACCTTCCCGAAAAGAGCCACCAACTGGGAACTGCGTGCTCAAGTACATGAGGCTATCAGTGAAGTCTCTAACTCAAACCATCACATTTGGCCCCTCAGTCCCATATGGCTATCTCATAATACAAAGTGCATTTGTTCCAACTTTAAAAGTCCCTATAGCTTTTAACAGTGTCAACAGTGTTCAGAAGTCCAAAGTCTCTAAGGTTTAAGGCAATCTCTCACTGTTATCCTCTGTAAAATATAAAAGCAAATTCTATGCTTCCAACCTAAAATGACACAGGTCTATTATAGACCCTGGACCACAGTTATAACAGTTTCGGTACACTGAAGCAATTGCTTTCTTGGAGCAGGAGACCACTTAGGGTCCCTTTCTCTACTGGGTAGGGTCTTGTCTACTGTTTCAGTATAGAGCAGGACTCTTCTTTTTCATGGTGCTACCCTGCCTCTGTTCTGTAGCACATGGCTTTGTTGTAACACTGATACCTAGTGCTCTCTTTACAGACTGCACATTTAAAACTTTTCTTTCTGTGACACTTGTAGCTTTTTTTCCTTACAGACCTGCATAAGAATAATCAGCAATAACTATACCACAGACTCAACATTCTATTGTCTTGAAATTTCTTTCATCAGATAAAATAATCCATTATATTTTAATTTAGCTTTATGTAAAATTTCCAAACATGGGCACAATACAGACAGATTCTTTGCCATAATATCACATGAATAGGTGCTACCCTTGTTCCCACTTTGGAATCCTCTGAACCTTGTCTCTGCTGTTCATATTATTCTCAGCACTACTTTCCCCAAGCTGTTACTACAGTGGTTTGTTAAGTTCTGCACACAGCATTCCATTGTTTTTCTAACTGAAAAAAATACTCCTCTAAAACATGACATGATCAATTTCCTCACAGATACAACCCTACTTTCCTGGTTTAAGTTTCTGTATTACTTACTGTCTTAGTTAGTGTTCTATCACTGTGAAGGGACACTATGACCATGACAAATCTTATTTTAAAAACCATTTAATTGGGGCTTGCCTAGTTTCAGAGATTTAATCCATTATCCTCATATGGGGAGCATGGCTACATACAGGCAGACATGATAGCTGAGAGTTCTAAATCCAGATCCAAAGGCAGCAGGAAGAGAGTGCTACTGGGCCTGGCTTTGCTTTTGAAACCTCAAAGCTCACCCTCAGTGACACACTTCCTCCAACAAGGCTACATCTCCTAATCTTTTCAAAAAATGCCACTTCATGGTTTCTAAGCATTCAAATCTATAAATCCATGGGGGAGCATTCTTATTCAAACCACCGCATTCTACTTCCTGGTCCCCATAGGCTCCTATCTTTATTATAATGCAAAATGCATTTAGCCCAGCTTCAAAAGTTCTCATAGTTTTTCACAGTTCAAATGTGGTTTCAAAGTTCAAAGTCTTATCTGAGACACATGGCACTCTCTTAGTTATAACCTCCTGTAAAATCAAAATCAAACAGCAGATCACAAACTTCCAATACACAGTGGCACAGAAGATACGTTACCATTCCAAAAGAGAAGAAAAGGAGCACAGTGAGGACATATTGGCCCAAAGCAAGCCAGAAATGAGCTGGAAAAACTCCAAAGTCTGCTCTTCCAGGTCTGATGAGAAAGTGCTCTTCAGATCTCCAACTCCTTTCAGCTTTCTTCATTGCAACATTCTTCTCTCTCTTGGGCCAATTCCATTCTCTGTTCCAGATCTTCTTGGCAGGCATCCCACGACTCTGGCATCTCTTGGAATCTCCAATGAACTCCAGGCTTTACTTTCACAGCTCCACATAATGGCCTCTCTAGACCTCCATGCAGGGACATCCTGACACATGCCTGGCCTGAGTGGTTTTCTTAGCAACAGAGATTACACAACCTCTTTCTTGTATCCTTCACTCTGAAGACAGAACCATGTGGCCAAACTGTCAAGTTTTACTGCTTGCTGGGACTGGGACATGGCCCCCTTGCTCCATTTCATCAGCTTTCTGTTTTCAATGGTCTCCTTTACTGCTTAAGCTTTCCTTTAATTCCTTTTTACAAATTGGAAGCTTAGCTGGGTGGAAATCTGCCATGAGTTCTTTATTCTCTTTTTTTCATTTAGCATCTGGCATTGATTGTTTGTTTGTTTTTCCCCTTGAGTACAGGATTTAACTCCTTAACACTTCCTGGTACTCCTTTTCCCTCAAACTATACATCTTTATTTTTTTCTTGCAAAACGTGGTCCTTTCCAAGACCACATAAGAGTGACTATATGACACAGTTATTATAACATAATAATCACGTAATATAGGCTGTCTTGAAATCTCCTCTGCCAATGTCATTAGTCCCAAACTCTTCAATTTAGCCTCAGGGAGATATTTAGAACAAGGGCAAAAAGTATTTATATGCTTTGCCAAAATATCACAAGAATGGTCTCTATGCTACTTATTAATAGTCTTCTCTTCAGAAATCTCTTGAGCTAGGCCCTCATAATCTCTATTGTTCTCCACACCACTGTCTTCAGTGCTCCTTCTAGGGTGGATCACTAAGCCCTACTTAAAGTGCTCAACTGCTTCCCTAATCCAACTTCCCAAAGTCCACATCAGGCCAACAAGCAGCATAGTCAGGCTGCCACAGCAATACCTCACTCCCTGGTACCAACTTCTGTCTTAGTCACTGTTTCACTGTTGTGAAGAGACATCATGACCATGGAAAGTCTTTTAAAGAAACTATTCAATTGCAGCTTGCTCACAGTTTTAAAGGTTTAGTCCATTATCCTCACAACGAGGAGTGTGGCTGCATAGAGGCAACCATGGTAGCTGAGAATACTAGATCTGTATCCAAAGTCAGCGGGAAGAGAGGAAGCCTTTGGGCTGGCTTTGCTTTTGAAACCTCAAAACCCACCTCAGTGACACACTTCCTCCAACAAGGCCACATCTCCTAATCTTTTCAAATAGTGCTACTCTCTGGTGACCAAAACATTCAAATATATGAGCCTATGGGACCATTCTTATTCAAACCACCACATTTTTTTCTGTTGCTGTGATAAAGCATTCTGACAAAAACAGCTTAAGGAAGAGTGCATTTTAGCTTACTCTTCTGTAGGGATAGAGGGCACAAGGGCAGCAAAGGACTGATACAGTGGCAGCAGTAGGGAACAGAGAGATCATACACAGGACACAGAACAGGAATGACAGTGAAGCTACAAACCCCTGAAGTCTGCCCCCAATGATGCATTTATTCTGCAAGGCTATACCTCCCAAAAGTACCATAACTTCTCTAAACAGTGCCACCAACTGGGGAATCAAGTGTTCAGATACTTGAGTCTGTGGGATATATTTCTCATTCAAACTGCATTAGATATTTTATTATATTAGATATTTTATTATAGTAACAGAAAATGAACTAGCATATCACACACACACACACACACACACACACACACACACACACACACACACTTACTTCTATAGCCTTTAAAAAAATTCATAGATTAATTCTATGAGAACATAATTCATAGTTGTTAGGTTCCAGAGAAGATTACTCTTTGGCCATGTCTACCTGCAGAAGCTGCTTTTTAATAAGCACTGTAGCTGTAAGGATATGGCCTGTCCCCTAAGAGTCTGACTGTAAAGCTCTTACCACCCCTAATAGATTCTCAGGTGCTCAGTCTCTAGGTGAACGGCTGGTTCATTCTTGGTTCCCCAAGGAAGTCTATAGACCCCAGGTTGCCCGATTCTCTAGGGCATTAGAGAGCCAACACATGCCCTACCCATTTCATATGTACACATCAATTATCTGTGTCCCTCCCCTTATTCACCCTTCCTGGCTCCAGTTCTTGTTGAGAAACCTTTCCCCTTTCTGTGAGACCTATAAGAAGAGACTCCTAGTTTGCCTTGTGGACTTGAATAATCCTACCCTGCTATCTGCCTTGCTATGGTGCTGGGGCCTGAACTCTCACTGGGGTCTCCACCACACTGTTGTTTGGCTTTCTGAATATATGCCCACAGTGTTAATAACTCTTCTAATAAACTTTTTACCCTAAAGAAAATCATCCTTAGTGCCTCCCTTGAATTTCAGTTCCAAGATCATTCAATAAATAAAAATTAATAAATAAGGATAGCTGTATGTGTAATATAAACCATGCATTTTCATGAGCCTACCTTACCTTCAAGGCTACCTATGGGGCATTTTCTGTGTGTTTACAAGGAGAAAAGGCAAGTTCTGCTTCTTGCTAAAATCAACAGAGTTGATATAGAGCTGAGATGAACTATCATCAGCTCAGAGCTTTCATTGTGAGGCCAATGCTTGTTATGGCTGTGTTAAAATTGATTCATTCAAATGCACATGTCTATTGTTCAAGAGAAATCCTCAAGTTCTCAGGTAAAAGTCACTTGCATTGCCCCCCACCCCGGGGAATTACTATGCTCGTTTGTAGCCATTGGCTGAGTCAAGTGACCCATACTTTCAGGCTTTGTGAGAAGGCCTGGTTCATGCTCCATCTCTGGCCATGTGAATTAGTGCTGCTCTACTCTGGGGTTGGCTGCACACAGCACATTTAAAGCCATAAAATGTGAAGTAGTAAAAAAGCAGATGGTTTCATTTACCCTGACTCGGAGACTCTTCTGGAACCTACCTTTAAACAACTAAAACCTTTACTGTGAGAAAATAGAAACTTTAAGACACACAGTTAAGGATGGTTTTAATACCCATCCAGCATGTAAGAGAATATGATTTTTTCTCTTGTTGTCTCAGAATTGTGTCTAAAACCTGAGCTGAGAACACATGGCACTAAGATTCTCTAAGCCACTAATGGCCATCAGGGCTTACTACATGACAGTTGTCACCATTACTTATCACTAGTCACCCCAACCACCCCATTTCTTCGTGCTTTCCCAGAATTTGAGGGAGGGTAAACATTCAAAATTTATGGTTAATACTTTCCTTTCCTTGCCCTCAGAGGATCCAGTAGAGCTTTTCTGTCCACAGAGCCAAGTGACTCAGTCTTAATAGCATCCTCATGCAGACTGAGGCCATCTTGGGAAAGCAGAGATTGTCCGCCTCTCCCTCCAAATATTTACTTAGGTGCAGAATCTTGAAACATGTTCTGTGGCTGGATATATGATTTACTTCTCAACTTTTCTCCTTCACTTGGGGAAGAGATGGGAGAGTGTGGCTGTGGTTCTGGATGTTTGGACACATACTTGTGGTGAGGTAGGAGGTAAGCTGTTCTGGGGGGGTCCTGGAGATTAAGAAGGTTTCAGGCACAGAAAGGCCCAGCCTGAAGCCTCACATGCACACCACTGATGCATATACACCATGACTGGAGGTCACCACAGTCATCCAAAGTCAACCTGAACCAGGGCAAGAACAGGGATGTCTCCTAACCAACCCCTCAAACACAACCATATAGGGAGAGTTTCATTGCATATCTGTAGTCCTAGTCTCCTCTGAATCCAGAGTGGTAAATATTCATGGCAAGGGAGAAATGAAGGCAGTTAGAGGTAAATTATATGCCCTTCTACCCTTTAGACACTATGGTTAAATAGGGTGACATAAGGAGGTAGTGTCTGAAAGAGCTTTGCACTAGGTATGACAGCCAGGTTTTAAAAAGTGATAATATTTGAGTCATCATTATTGGAAATGGAGGGTTGTTCTGAGTACAAAATGGCTATCAAATCATCCTAGGATATTAAGATACCAGTCACCCAGCTATGGAGGCTAAGCTATTTCAGCAATACTGGAGCTTATACTAGGAAGACAAGTCATTGACACTTAAACTTCAACAAATTGTGATACCTTGATGAGTTGTGTGTTTAAAATGAACCTTTTTATCCAACAAGCTTCCATGCCGTTTTCTTCATGAGCAGGACTGTAGTTACTTTTATGTTGTCTAGGTCATGTCTGGCCCATATAACCTTCGATTATAAAGGACTGAAAATACTTGGTATGCGTGTATATAAGAATATACAGAATTGCTACAGTACACATGTGGGATGTCCTTCAAAGACTCATGCGTTATTAGTAACATCTTGGCCCCTAGCCCACAGGACTGTAAGAAGGTAATAGAAACTTACTTGGAAGTCTTCTGGTCTTATGGGAAGTCCACTGTCCAGTAGCTTCCTCAATATCGCTATCCAAAGCCTTAAAGTTTTAATTGTCTAGGCCTTCCATTTCTTTGATTATAGTTTTATTCCCCAATAATTTAATTTTGTTTTTATAGTTATTATCAATGGAATTATCCCTGATTTTCTTTTCAGTATGTCTGTTATCGGCATATAGGAAGATTATTGATGTTAACTAGTGTGCTAATTTTGTATCACTTAAGAGATTTAGGTGGAATCTTTGGAGTTTCTTATGTAAGGAATCATATCATCTGTAAAAAGAGATACTTAGTTTTTATCTTTTCCTATTTATATCTTTTTTATTTCCTTATTGCTCTATCTAAGGTTTCAAGTATAATACTGAATAGAAGCAGAGAGAGTGAACACCCTGTCTTGTTCCTGATCTCAGTGGGAGTGCTTTTAGGTTTCCCATGCAGCACGGTGTTAGAAGTTTATAGGGTCTAGCCTTCACTATTATTGGGTCTAGCCTTCACTATGCTGAGGCGTGTTCTTCCCATTGCTCATCTCTCTGTCTCTTCTGTTTTTCATGGAGAGATGTTAGACTTTGATAAAGGCCTGTTTTGGGCTGTCCTTTGAGATGATAGCATGGTTTCTGTCTCTGAGTCTGTTTATGGATGAAGTATATCTATTAATTTACACATGTTGAGCCACTTTGCATTGCTGGGATGAAGCCAACTTGGTCAGGAGGAATGATTTTTTTTTTTGTAAGTGACTTTGAATTTGGTTTGCAAGCATTTTACTGAGAATTTACATCTATGTCTATCAGGAAGATTGGTCTATACTTTTCCTTATATGTCTCTTTTGAACTCTGCTTTCCTATCTTATATTGACCACTGTCTTAGTTAGGGTTACTATTGTTGCAATGAAACACCATGACCAAAGCAACTTAGGGAGGGAAGGGTTTATCCATGTCACAGTTTATCAACAAAGGAAGTCAGGACAGGAAGCCAAGCAAGCGGGTCAGGAATCTGAAAGCAAGAGCTGATGCAGAGGCCATAGAAGGGTGCTGCTTACTGGTCTGTTTCCTGTGGCTTGCTCAACGTGCTTTCTTGTAGCACCCAAGACCACAGCTCAGGGGTGGCACTGCTCACAATGCCCTATAGTCTGGCTTACATCCTGATCGTATGGAGGCATTTTCTCAGTTGAGGCTCTCTCCTCCCTGATGACTCTAGCTGTGTCAAATTGACATAAAACTAGCAGTACAACTGACCACTTGTCAACTTGACACACAAACACATCACTTTTCAAGTAGAACCTTTACTTTCTCATTTATCCCCAGATGGACCATTAATATTAATATCACAATATAAAACATAAATAACAGTAAAAGCTCCACACTATTTACAAATTCAAACGCATTAAAAGTTCAATCTCTTTAAAATATTATCTCTTTACAAATATAAAATCTCTTTTAAAGATTCAAAGTATTTCAGCTGTGGGTTCCTGTAAAAATCAAAATTAAGTTAAATACTTTCTTCAAGAGGGAAGAATCAGGGCACCGTCACAGTCTGAACCAAGCAAAACTAAACTCCAGTGCTGTGTAAATAACTCAGTGTTCAGGATCTGTGATTGATTCACAATCTTCTTGGCTCCTCCAAGTCTTGGGTCACTTCTTCAGCTCTGCCCTCTGCAGCGTTCACAGCTTGTCTTCTAGGCTTCAGCTGGCTCCACTTCATTGCTGTTGCTGTTCTTGGTGGTCATCCCATGGTACTGGCATCTCCAAATTGCTGGGGTACCTTGCTGGAACTGGGCTACACTTTCACCAACAACCTCTCCTGGGCTCTCCTCAGGGACTCCAGCACTGTCATACTGCATGAAGCCTCAGCTTTTGCCCATGACCCCTTTATACCTTCAAAGCCAGTACCACCTGGGTGACTCTTACACTATCAAGTTCAACTGCAGCACGAGGTACAGCCTTGGCCACTTCTGGAACAAAGCTTCTGTGTACTGACCCTGAGAAACACTTTTCAAAAGATTTCACTTTGGTTATAACAAAAGAGATTCACTTTGGTCTCTTCTTAATCACCACTAATTCCTCAGCTCCAGCTAACCAGCATCAATTGTCCCAGTAACACAAAAATTTCACTCCAATGGTGCTGATTTCTTGTTAATCTTGCCTGACTCTTCATTTCCCAGTTGACCAGAATGACAGAATCTTCATTCAGAATAGCAAATGTCCCTCATAGAGACGTTAGATCTCCCTCTGAAACTTCAGAAGCCAGACTCCCATGATCTGCACTGCTCTCAGCAATCTTATCTTCTGTGCTCCAACAGAACAGCCCACTGAGCTCTCAATTCAACTTTTAGCCCAAAGTTCCAAATCCTTCTACAATCCTGCCCCCTCAAACACAGTTAGGCTATCACAGCAAAACGTCATTACCCTGGAACCAAGTTGTCTTAGTTAGGGTTATTATTTCTGTGATGAAACACCATGATCAAAGCAACTTGGGCAGAAAGGGTTTCTTTGGCTTACACTTCCACACCACAGTTCATCAGGACAGGAACTCAAGCAGGTCAGGAACCTGGAGGCAGGGACTGATGAAAAGGCCATGGAGAGGTGCGGTTACTGGCTTGTTCTCATAATTTTTCTCAGCTTGCTTTCTTATAAAACCCAGTCCACCAGCCTAGGGATGGTAGCATCTACCATGGGGTAAGCCCTCCCACATCAATCCCTAATTAAGAAAATGCCCTACCAGCTTGTCTACCTCCTGATCTTATGGAGGCATTTTCTCACTTGGGGCTCCCCCTTCTCTGAAGACTCTAGCTTCTGTCAAGTTGACATAAAAATAGAAAGAACAAGAACCTTATTTCTTTCATTGAGCCTTTTGTTTTTGTTTTCTTGAAGCATATGTGCATCTTGTCTGAGTTGTGTAAACAGTCATTCTTTTGAGTTCTCTGGAAGTTCTTCCAGGTCATTCTCACTGAGGCTAATTACTCCAGGATTAGTAATTTTTGGAGGAGACATTTTGTTTTCATCAGATCGTTTTTGTTTATATACTATGTCTGGAGTTTGCTGATTCAACATCTTTCTTCCATTCCTTCGTTCTTTTCTTCCTTGCTTCCTGTCTTTTAACTCAAGCCTCCATTCTTTCAGTGGAAGGATTCCCGAAAGTGTTTGGTAGAGAACTAAGTCATGATAAGCTTGAGCCATGGTTTTCCTCTGTGAGGCTGGTATTCGGGGCCACAGGCTCTGTTCCAAGCTGTCTTCTCACAGTCTGCTACTGCCAGCACTAACAGTTACTATCTTCCAACTGGTCCGTGCCTCTGCCATCCTCTGGGATGGCTCTGTGCATCTGGATGTCCTACTCTGGATCAGCTCTGGCACATTTCTGCAGCCTCCTACATGTGTTGGGAATTTTCTTGTTCCTCCATGTCTTCCCCTGGGTCAGCTCTAGCCCAGACCCCCAGCTTCTGCTGCATTTTGTGCAACCTCTTATGTCTCTGTAACTCGCCACGGTTTCCTCGACCCACACTTTAACATGAATGGGTAGAGGGGGAAGAAACTTCTACATCAATGTTTTTTTTTTTCTTTCTGTGAGTTTGTTCTATTTTCAAAACTATGTTATAGAAGAATCAATGTGTACTTATATGGCTAGAATTTAGTTATTTAATTAAAAGAAAATATTTAAAATTGTAAAAATAAGACACATTCAAGAAAAACTATGCATTAAGACATTAGGGTTGAAAGAGTAAATTGCTTGACCCCAGCAAATATTAAGCAGAAAAACAAAGCAAAACAAAAACAAAAGAAAACTTAACCAAATGTCATTTTCCCAGGAATGTTTGCTTTGAATTAGAAATAATCACTCCTTCCTTAACTTCCTTCTGTTCCACATCATTGTTGTCTCTCAGCTTGAGTCTTTACTAAATCAGGGCTTGAATATAGAGAGAAAGGGGCTGCAGATGGAGCCCACTGGTTTGCTTCTTGTGTAGCATGCACAAAGCCCTCGGTTCATTCTCACAACAAAAACAGTTAAGAAAGCCAAGGTAGGACATGGGACATAGTGTGCATATGAATTCTTAATTTATTTCCTGCAGAATGAAGGCAGGTGAAATGATATTCAGACCTATGTCCTATGGACATAAAAGATGTTTTGAGAAAAGCATCTTTAGTTTGCGGCTGTTCCTAGCAGCCCTTGTTCACATTGAGTGACAGCTGTGGGCCTCTGAGTTGGCAACTTCTGTTTACCCCAAACCATACCAGATGCTATATGGTCAAGGCAGCTCGTGACACACTCTGTGACAGAAATACCAGGGCCTGTTTACCCACATCTTCATTTCTGGAGCTGAATTTCATGATTGTGTGGGTTTTGAGCAAATGCAAAGATTTGAAGTCAATATTGATCCCCAACAGTCCTGGAGTCCTCCTTTAGGTTCTGTCCCATGTACGGCTAAATGGAGGTATACTGGAAGAAGTCACAGGTGGGTATGTTAAAATTAGCTCCTGCATGGTGGGCACTTGTATGAAATTAGGTCAGAAGCCTATGTTTAGACTGCATTAGGTTTTCCTACAAAAGCATTTTTACTTAAAATATACTTAATATCACACACCCTCAGCTTTAGAAAGAAAAAAAATGTTGAATGAACAGATTTCTCAGTGTCTTCACATATAGGTACACAAGATACCCTTCAGAATCCCTAAGACCCAAAGAAAACGTAAGACTACACAAATTACCACCTCCAAAGCTTCTTCTGTGGCTTTTGTGATATTAAGATCAACAGCTGGCTGCTTCATTTTGCTCTTGCTCTATATTTTCTATTCTTGTTTCAACACTTGAATGCTTTTCTAAGTGCACATGTGTGAGCCCACTTAAAACCAGTCTCATTGAGCTGTTGTAAATAGGAGACTTAAAAACTATCAATCAATTTACACAATGGAGTACTACTCAGCTATTAAAAACAATGATTTAATGAAATTTGCAGGCAAATGGATGGAACTTGAAAATATCATCCTGAGCGAGGTAACTCAGTCACAAAAGAACAAACATGGTATGTACTCACTGATAAGTGGATATTAGCCCAAACGTTCGGAATATCCAAGTTTCACTTTACAGTAACTGCTGGATTGAGAGTGAGGTCCCAGATAGAGGAGTTGGAGAAGGGATTGAAGGAGCTGAGGGAGTCTGCAGCCCCATGGAGGAAGCAACAGTGTCAACTGGCCTGACCCCCCCCCTCCATGGAGGCTGGACCACCAACCAAAGAATACACATGGAGGGACCCATGGTTCGGACCACATATGTGGCAGAGGAGGGCCTTGTTGGCCATCAGGGGGAGGAGAGTCCCCAGTAAAGGGGAATGTCAAGGTGGGAATAAGGGAGTGGTTGGGCGGGTGGGTGGGAGGTGGAATTCCCTCATAGAGGTGAGGGAGGGGGAGGGGATAGGTGGTTTCCAAAGAGGAGACCTAGAAAGGGGGAAATGTTGGAAATGTAAATAAAGTATCAAACAAACAAACAAACAAACAAAAAGATGCAACTACATAAAAGACAAAAAAACCACCAAAACTATCAGTCAGCCAGGCATGCCCGTGCATGTCCTTAATCCCATCACTCAGCAGGCAGAAGCAAAACAATTTCTGCATATTCAAGGCCAACCTGGTCTACATAGTGAGTTTCAGGATAGCCAGAGTTACATAGAGAGGCCCTGTCTTAACAACAACAACAACAACAACAACAACAACAACAACAACACTCAAAGAACTACAATCATGAAACATAGCTGCATTCCAATGCCCAGGTGACGTTTATATTATATTTAATGTAGCAAGTGACGCAAGATTGTCTGATTGTCTTTTTTTTTCATTTTAGAAAATGTGCTTTTAGAAAAAAATATAGGGAAATATGGCATTTTAAAGTACATTTTCTTAAAAAGTAAAAATGTTAACAAATAGAAATAGACATTCTTTAAAATGTTGCTTTAACAAGAAAAAGGACATTATATATTTATAGCTATATCTATAGCTTAGAAGATAATGACAATTTGTTAAATTAGTATATAGGTAAATAATGTAATATCATATAGCCATAGAAAATGGTATTGACCTAAATATATTCAGTAAGTTAAAACTGTAATATCTTTTGGTTAAAACAATATGTGTATGTATAGATCTGTTTTGATGCACATAAAGTTCTAGAAACATACAATAAGGAGTTAACACACGTCTCTGAATTGTTAGAATTATAAATATTTAAGGTGCTTCTGTTTTACTATACTTTTTTTACATTCGCATTTTGTATTTTTTTTTACATTTTAAAATCACAATAAAAGACAATTATTTAAATTAAACAATAAAGAGCAGCTTAAGATTTGTTTTCAGAGGTAGAGGAGGGAAGAACAGTGGTTACAGCCAGCTCTTGTCTCTGCCCGAGTTGGGTTAGGTAGGAGATTGAGAGTCCACAACAGCTGGAGGAGGAGCGCGCTGCGCTTTCATCTTCGCTCAAGCATTCCCAGGCATCGGTTACCTCCTGGTAGTGTCCGCAGAGAAGATGACAAGGCTAGACACCACCTGCTCAGTGAACCTGCTTTGATTTACCAGAGATGGAAATAAAGTGATTTTTATAGATGTATCCACTGAAATTTATCATCAGTGTTTGATCTTCCTAAGAGTGTTGAGAAAGAACGATGACATAGAACGGTCATAAGAACGACTCTTTGATCCAATTGTAGATTTAGAATGAGAAAACTAAACTACCCTAAAGTATGTAGCTTGAGGCACACACTTGGAATGGGGGGACCAGAGCTGCTCTGTGTAAGCAGGTCCTTCAAGGCCAGCCCGCAGAGACTTCTCTCCCTTTTTGCTTCCCTCTAATTCTTTTAGAGTACAAGCTTGTAAATTATCTGTCTGGAGTTGGCAGCGAAATCCAAAGCTTCTATTTCCAGAGTAGAGTCACTTTTAAAAAACAAGTCTGGTCATTTGTCATTTTCCAGAAATAGACAAGAGGTTCCAGAAACACTTGGGAAAAAAAGTGCAGGTTGCCCCCAGGAAAACAGAGCTGGGTTTGGGGATGGCGTCTGAGCCACGTGGTGGTTGCGAAGTGAGGGCAGCCATTTGGTTGGGGAAGGGCTAAACTGTGTCCAGACTGAGAATGGCTTTACAACTGGGGCGACTCTGTCAGTATCTGTGCCCAATGTGGCCGCTAAGTCACTTTCATGGTCGCTTGTTGATGTTATTTCTCTGCTGGTGAAATGAGCCAGTTCAAGCCAGATTAGATAATACTAAGTGCGGGTTTATTGGGAAGCTGCTGGGGGGGGGGGGCTGGTGAGTTCACTGGCTCCAAGGAGGCCAGGGAGGTTGCCATGGTAAGAGAGGGAGATGGGGGAGGTGAAGAGAGAGAAAGAAAGTGCAGAGAGAGAGAGAAAGAGAGAGAGGGGAAAAATGGAGACAGAGAGGGAGAAGGGGGAGGCAAAGGGGGAGGGGGAGGGGAACGGAGAGGGAGAGGAAGCAAAAACTCTAGATTATCTGGGGGAAGAACAGCCCAGTCACAGGGCTAGAAAGTTCAGGATTGGGGCAAGATATGCCAGGTAGTGTCTGAGGGATGCTGGTAGAACCTGGGGGTCCGGTCTGCTTTGATATGTAAAATATGCACCTCATTCCTGTGTCCCAGGTCCAAATCAAATACTTGTGGCATTGTCTGGTTCTCCACTAGCTATGAAGAATTCTGAGGAAAGGACTGTGCTGAGTTTTAATATTTGCTTCTTCTAGTGCCAAGCTTCTCACTTTGCTCATATGCCATGAACATTTGCTTATAGAGTTGGCTATTATTATTGTTGCTCTTTGTTCAAGTAAAGAATCATCCGTGTAAATCTGACTGTTCCTTACAGCCTCCGCTCTAAATGGGATGGTTGTTGTCCTCAAAGACACGCAGCAGAAATGCTTAGTGTGGGTCACATGACTCAAGATGACTCAAGGAAACCTAAGGAAAGTGAGCAGTGGCAGCGGGGAGTTTTGTATTTTAAAAAGGAGTTATACTCCGGATGGCTCATGTCATTGTTTGGCTGTAGCCATATCTAGACCTGCTTCCTGGATCCTGCACTGTTGTCTAGGGATCGTGAAAGTGCATGAAATGAAGACAGCAGAGAAAAGGGAGCCACATGGTCTCTGATGACTTGGTTGGGCCCCTGCATCCAGCAGCCTCACAAATGAACCTCTCTGGGGACTGATTTTTTTTTATTTTTCGTGGTACTTTGCTTGAACTCGGGCCTTCAAACACGCTAGGCAAGTGCTCTGCCACTGAGCTGTAGCCCGTCTCTTACAAACAGTTTTAAAATTTCTAACAGCTCCTGAGAAGGTTTAACTGTATCGAGGCATGCCTTGAATTTGCTCTTCCACTCTCAGCCTCTCAGTTACTTTGGGTTACAAGTGTATGTCACCTGCCCAGCTCCCTGGGGGAGTTCTTATGAGAAGTAATAGACTTTGGTTTTGTTTCAAGCAAATTGTAGAGCATGCAGCTACAATGCATCCCCACGAGTCAACTTCCCCTGTAGGTTTCAGGAAAACTGGAGATTAGCCATGTTCTCTCTTATGTTCCAAACACAAAGGGCTTCTGCCACGGGGTGCAAACATAGTGTGAAGGGAGGTGGCCACCCTGCTGGGAGTTCCCAGCCCTGGGTATCTAGTAATTTCTCCACCCTGGGTTCTAGAGTGGAAGAGAAAGACTGAGCCAAATGTGTTTATAGTTGGTTTTCAAACTCCATGGCAATTTAGAAATCCTCTGTATTATTAATAACAAGAAATGTATCAAATATAAAACGAAACAACTCCCATATAGAGTATTCCAGCCAACCCCAGAGTAGTCCAGCTGGCTCCGGAATGCTCTTGGTCTTCCTCTGTGGCAGAACTTGTTTGTCCCTTGCTAGAGAATGTGTGATGAGAGGGCCTCTGAGGAACTCAGGCGCACTTCCCTCTCTCAACTGAACTCTAGTGTGGGTCTCCCTCAGCTTGTCCTCATCTCTCCTCCCTGTCTTCCCCCTTCTCTCACTTCTTTTCTCCCTTCCCCAGTTTCTTGCTTTATGGTAAAGGCTAGCCTTGAATCCACATTTGTGACCCCTCCCTCACCCTCCAGGGTGCTGGGATTATAGGCACAGACCACAAAACCTGACAGTTGCTTTCTCTTCACAAATAAATCATAACTGCATTTCAGAACCATTTTGTTTTCCTTCCTGATAGGCTTTCCTGACCCTTCTGAAAGTTCCCTCTCTGTATTACATATACAAGGAGACTCCCTCACTCCCTCGGGGGTCTAGCCCTCCAAGTACGCCTTGAGGAGTTAGTTCTTGGGTGAGGGGGAACGGGAACAGTCTGAAATGCTGCGGTGCTTGGTGACTCTCCACAGTCTGAACCTAGGCAGCAGATTTTTTTGTTTTTTACTAATGATTTCATTTCACTGGAGAGAGGCAATTAGGAAAAATGTCTAAAAATTAATCGTTAGAAGAGTGATAATTTTAAAATGTCAAGAAACACTATCACAAATTTTAAAATATGTAATTCATTGTATACATTTTCCTGTTCAACTTATCTCTCTCCAGGAGACACAAACTAAGTATTACACTCTCTCCTCTTCCTCCCCCTTCTCTCTCTCCCTGCCTTTCTCTCTCTCTCCCTCTCTCTCTCTCTCTCCCTCCCTCTCTCTCTCTCTCCCCACACACATGCACATAACACTAAGGTATTCATTGTGACTATAAATGACATAAACTCCATCAATACAAGTTCCTTATGGCTGTATTTCACATGAGTAGGTTATAGTATGGTCTCAGAACTCTGTGCACTGACCTTAATGTTAACTTAGACTCTGCATCTGACCGTGCTCCATATGAGGATACTCATTTTCCAAGCCAAGTTGTGCGGTAAGTGGTTGTGGGTTTCTGTAAAGGATGAGACATCATTACCAGAGACTACAGCATTACATCATTGCTCTAGAGATACAGACCCCCTTGTGCCAGGGGTATAGTTTAGTTAGTGAGCTCAGAACATGAAAATTGACCCAGGTTTGGAAAAGGGGCAGTGAATTATGACTTTCAAATGGAGAAGCTACTGCCAGCTTCTCCATTGCTCCTGCTCATTAGAAACAAAAGGGGGAAACTCTCTCCTTTTCTTACATGATACAATGTATTCTTTCCTTCATTCTTTCTGGGCTAATGGCAAGACTACAGCAAACCAACGTTGTATGCAGATTGGCTTGTTCTCCTGTTCTACCATGAACATTCAGAATCTGGCAGCTCACTAAAGTGAGGTTAGGGAAGAGAGAGGGAGCAGATGCCTTTGGAACCTGCTGTACTTGCGGCTGCTGCCTTGAGGATGATTTTGTTCTCCTCTGCACAGTTAGTGCATAGGATGCTGACCTTCTCCGCCCTGCTTCTTGGAACCAAAGCCCGACTGCCTTATCACATTTTCCATTTCCAGCAGAAAAGCACCGGGGATGAATTAGAAGTGAAGGTCTCAGATGATGTGAGACTTGAGCAGGGAGCGAAGTGGCTCAGAAATTATATGAACAGCTTTATTTCCAGCACAAGAGACTTGCAAACGAAACGTTTAGGAAGAAGGGAACTGGGCTTCTTAGAGTCTGGCATAGCACATAAAACCACTGAAATAGAAAAGAATTATTCCCCTCATAAAATCAGGTAACAGATTTGCTGCACATATAACCTGGCATTTTAAAGCACCGTATTTTGTGTTCTGTGGTTACAGTGTGTACCATGACTCAGATATACTCTCCATTGGGCCAGTCTTCTTAAGAAGAATTCACAATTGATATGCTAGCAGAGACCTTAAAGGTGTATCAACAGGGAAAACAAACAAACAGAAACTCTTGCCTTAAGTTGCTGATGTTTAATATTCTGACATAATTAAGCTCACGTAAAGCCAGCTTTTCCTTCTAGGTACTCTATTGTCTCTTAAAACTATTGCGTAAATATTGCTTTGAGCAATATGGTTTCTTTTGATGGGTAGTTGTAACCTACCTTTAAATTTTTAAAAGATGATCAACAAACCACGTTTCCAGGAAGGCTTTCAGTTCGTTTCCTTCTTTGGAACGAACATCATGGCCAAGTTTCTTAGTATAGAGAAAGAACATATCTCATTTCAAGGTAGATCAGTTATTCAAAGGAAAATACAATCATATGTTGATAAATTGGGCCTGAGGGTGTTAGATGCCCCAGTGCAGGGGAATGCTAGGGAGGGAAGACGGGAGTGGGTGGGTGGTGGGGGAGCACCCTCATAAAGGTAGGGAGAGGGAGAATAGAATAGGGGGTTTCCAAGGGGGAAAACATCAGAAATGTATATAAAGTAAATATCCAAAAATAAAATTTTTTTTTGTATGTTACACGAACTAGAAATCCACATAGAATTAAAAAAACCACCAGAGAGCATCATTTAGTTGTTCCTATGCTTATTTTGCAAGTTTTAACTCTTCTTTTATACATTGGGGAAAAAAAGCACTGGGGGGGGGCGGGGAGAGGAAGAGAGAGGGGGAGACAGGGAGGGAAGAGAATAATCTGTCTCTTCTTTGCAGCTCTTCTAAGTTCCATATTTCTTTTTAGAAACTGTTTATTGATTCTTTGTGAATTCCACATCATGCATCCATCCCAGTCCCACTCATCTCCCCATTCTTTCATACCCACCCTCCATGCTTATAACCTAAAAGAAAACAATAAAACAATTGAAAACCACCACTCCCACCACCGCCACATCCCACGGTTGAAGCCGTTGTGTGTTGCCGTGTGTCCCACAGCACACGCTTTTGTCCAAACAGCCTTACTTGCGAATGTTCACTGCAATGAGTCACTGGCCTGGTTTGACCCCTTTGGCTTCTGCTGCCCTATCGATTCTGGATCCCCACCAGGATTCCTCTCAGATATGCTGTTATTCACCGGTGTCACAGAGATCCTGCAGGACTGGCCCCTTCACTTGCTCCAGCAGTTCATACATAGATGGGGTGGATGTTGGGGCCGGCCACAACTTAGAGCCCTGGATCTGGGCCTGGGTGGCAGCTGAGTTGGTCAGCTTCACCACACCCAGGCCACCAGGGCCAGCTCTCCAACTTGCCCAGGCAAGGGGCCCGGCCGGCTGGCTCTCCTGAGTGCTGCAGCTGGTAAGAGGTGGGGTTAGCACACCCTCCTGCTGCAGGTGGAAGTGGGGGGCAACTTGCATAGCAGATGAGGGGCGGGCCAGCTCCTAAACTCATTCCATCAGGCCCAGCACTCCTGCACCAACACCATCAGCACCAGCTCTCCCAGCCTAATCAGGGACATCTGCATGGCCTTTGGCAGCAACTGCAGTTGCAGCAGGACTATAAACCCAGACATGGTTCTCAGTAGTAACCCAGGCCAGGATGTCACCATGGCCTCAGCTGGCAGCACAGGCCACTCAGATCAGTATGGCCCCTGGCATCAGTACAACCCCCCACATCAATATAGTCTCAGACAGTAGCCAGACCACTGACATCCAGATGGCTTTCAGTGATAACTTGGGCCACAGACAGGACAGACTCCAGAGGCAGTAGGGCCATGGATCCAGGCAGCCCTTGGTGGCAGCTTGAGCCCACCATCATCCTGGCCTCAGGTGGTTGTGTAGGTTCCTCATATCTGCCTGTTTCTTACCTGTTTAGAGTTTCCAGTTCTACCTCTCTCCACAGTGCAGGAACCACTTGGCTTTCTCTCCAGTCTCTCCACCATGTTCTTCCTCTTTCCCATCTCGTGGGCACATAGTCACTCATTGTAGTGGCTCTAATGGGGTGGGCACTTGCGTGTCTTTCTTCCAGCCAGCTAATTCATCTTTCTTAAAAGTTGTTGACACTGGGATGGAGAGTTGGCTCAACCGTTAAATGTATTTGTTGCTCTTGCAGGAGGCCCAGGTTTGATGCCCAGCATTCACATGGTGGCTTACAACCATCCATAACTCCAGTTGCAGGGGATCTGATGCTCTCTTCTGACCGCCACAGGCACCAGGCACATACGTGGTACATGTACATATATGCAGGCAGAACATTTATATACGTAGATTTAAAGAAGAAAACCTGAACCTGTTGGACCTGAGTGGAGAATCCCCAGTCATTACCTAGCAACAATGCACATAAGGAAAGCCTTGTCAAAAGTCCCACCAGTTCAACTGAAGAAACTTCAAAGGAAGAAGCTGATGGTGCTACTTTGTGCAGGGGTAACTTGCAGAGGTGCTGGTATCTCCGTGCCACTGGCTGATAAGTATACATCTAATAAGAAATTCAAAGGCAGATCAGTAGGAAGTACTCCAGCTAAGCATGACATACCACTGGTAATGACACCTTCTCCTGCACTTTGACATGACATTGTCTCCACTGTTGCAGGCTATGAGGTGCTGGGACACTTTTGTACAGCCCTGTGAATACACAGCCACAAAGTTCCATTTTTCCAAGTTGAGAACCCAAGTCACAAAGCAGTGACTTATTTAGGGACAAACACTGAGACTTTTCAGGGCTGATGTGGCTTCAAAGATTCATGCTTAGCTCACCCTCCTGCATCTTCTCTTGATCTACATCACTGGGGGCATTATTATCTGAATGAAATCAAGTATGTCATTGACTGAAATGCGTCTCACAAGTTGCACACTTTTAATTTCATGATTTGGATATAATGGACTTAACAAGCAAGTGCCTGCATTGAGGATGAATAAAAACATAACCTAGGAATCAACTGAAACATAGACAGCCTGCTATCAAACCACTCCCTGTGTCTAATACATAGACAACCCCCCCCAGCAAATCATTCCCTGTGTCCCATACATAGACAGAACCTGCTATCCAATCATGTGTTTATCTTCACAAAAAACAAATCGATAAGACAGTGTGGCTGAACATGGGCCTTGTTCAGTTCTTCTGGGTGAAGTGAATGGACACAGTATTTTGGAATACTCAGCTTCCTCAGTTTTGCTGTGCTGTTGAGTATTCCCAAGCTTTGCTCCCAGGAGATGGATTTAGTAAGTCTGTGCCACTTTCTTGTGCAAAATGTCTTAGTTTGCTTTCTGTTGTTATGATAAAAGCTAGGACCAAAAGCAACTTGGAGATTAAGGGGTTTATTATAGCTTACAGTGTATAATCTGTCACAAAGGGAAGTCATTGCTGGAACTCACAGCAGGAACCTGGAGGAGGAACAGAGGCAGAGACCATGGAAGAATGCTGCTTACTGGCTTGTTCCTCATGGCTTGTTTAGCTTGTTTCTGTACACACCCCAGGACCACCTAACCAGAGATGGTGCACAAAGCGCTGACTTCCATCCCTATCAATTACTAATCAAAATTTGCCTATAGGCTATTCTTATACAGGCAATTCCCTTTTCTCAGATGACTCTGGCTTATGTCACCAAAAAAAACCTAGTCAGCACAAACATGGTAGATACAGATTTTGAAAAGACGATAGTAGTCTTTTCCAACATGGTTCTACATAAAACCAATCACAAAATGAATAAATTCTGTCAAATGGTCGTTAAGCTTCAGAAGAAAAAATATTGGAAGATACACCTAACATATAATTATAAATGTGGCATTGACAACTTTTCAAAACTTTTAAATCTGAGATTTTCATGCTCCTTCCTGACCTCCATTTCAACCTCTTCTGTCTCTTTCCCAACCATGTATCAATGTGTTTGAAGGTGCCACTCCTACCCTCCCCCAAGTCCTAGTATACTCTGCCAAGCCTTGGTATGGACCCAGATTTCCTCCTTCCTGTGGACCCTCTCAGCCCCAACATTTAAGCCAACCCCTTTCCTTTCTGTCAGCCTCCCAATACCTACCAACCTTTTGCACCTGGTACCCACAGTAGCTACACTGTCAGGGACTCAGGTGGGTGAACCACAGTATTCTTCCTGTCCTCCATTCTGACCTCTCTATTCTTGCCCTCAGTCCAGTAACAAAGTGTTTCTAGATGGCCGTCCTCCCAACTCAGCTCCATTCCTGAAGAGCCCCATGCTTGTTTCAGACCCAGCCTTCTCATCCCGTCTCTCCAGAGTTTCTTTGCCTTATTGGATCCTCTTTGCAGGATCCCTTCTTCCTAGCACCTCCAACTCTTTAGAGACCCCTCCTCTTGATGTGCACGGGATTCCCTTAGCTTTTTCCCGATGTCTCTGTCAGGTTTTCTCCTAGCCCACCTCTGTTCCTCTCTGCTACCCACTGACCTGCACTCTTACCAGGCAACCCATGCTGTCCCAATTTCCCTAAGATTCAACAAAGACCAGACCAGACCCCAACAGCTAGAATTACCTCAACCATCCCAATGCTAGATGCCTAGACAACAGTGCCAAGACAAACAGCTACGACAGAATGCCTCCACCCAGTAACCCTTCTATAGTAGGCCCTGAGGAATGCAGTACACTTGAATCAAAAGACAAGGACTTCAAAAAAGCAGTTATGAATATGCTCAAGGAACTTAAAGAGGAGATGACTAGATCTCCCAGGGCTACCTGGCTCCCTACTCCTTCTCCATTCTTCATTATGCCTGGTTGCCCAACCCCATTATTGGGCAGGAATCTTATGCTTAAATTACACTTGTCCTTCTCTGTTCATCTAACTCCTTCCAGAATTTTCTTTCTCCTCCTAGCCTCTGAAGAGTCTTTTTGCCTATTGACTGACACTAATACTTTGCCCCATCCTCTTTCAGGATCCCTCATTGGCCCTAAAGAATGAGTTCTCTCCTCTTCCTCAGTGGCTTTCCATCATGTCCCTACTATGACCCTACTCTGGAACCCTTCCTCATTCCTCTGTCACTCCCAATACTTTATCTTTAAAACATGAACAAGGCTTAAAACCCTATCATGCAATGCCTTCATAATAAAGCTATTCTCACGACTGCTCGCTCACCCTATGCCAGCCCTATCTTGCCTGTCCTAAAAGTCTCTGGTCTAGGATCTCAGGATTAGTAATGGGGCTGTCTTTCCTACACCCAGTGATGCTCAATCCTTAACTCTCTGCTTTCCCATCTCCTCCCTCTATGTTTTATGTTACTGTTCTAGACATTAAGGACACTTATTACCATCCATTTACACCCAGGTTCACTCTGCCTTCACCTGGCAGGACCTTGACACCCCGGGCTTCTTACATTAAAAAGCTTCAAAACCGAGGCTCAATTACCTGCCAGCCTAAATTGCTTTCAAGTGTAAAAGCCAAGACTTGCCTTTTCCTAGAGCTAGAGCCGTGGTTCTCAAACTTCCTAATACTGCAGTCCTTCAGAACAATTCCTCGTGTCGCGGTGACCCCTATCATAAAATTATTAACTGGAATTTTGCTACTGTTATAAATTGTAATGTCCATATTTTTGGAGATAGAGGTTTACAAAAGGGGTCTCTGCTCAGATTGTGAACCGCTGAGCTAGAAGCACAGGTTTTAATAAGAAACAAACTCAGAACTACCATGCAGTTGTTACTGACGGAAAAAAATTGCTTTTTGCTCGTCCTTTATTCTCAATGATGATTTAAAATGACTTAGTTTTTCTAGGCCTACTCTCAATATGCAAGTTGTAATAAAGATTAAAATGACTGGATGTTTTCAAGGGGAAAGAAAAATAGATGGTTTATGCAAGTTGTGGAGATCTGAGAAAGTGATTTAATGCATGCTGAAAATGAGGCAAAATGACACATGTTATGTTAAAACTTCAGAGCTCCAAGTTTAACAGCAACAGAGGTCTGAGAAATTATTAATCTAGTCTCAGCTAGGAACACTGGTTACTAAAGCCCTTATGAAAATAAAATTATCATAGTCACAGGCTCAAAAAATTTTAATTTCCTTTGGTTGTTTTCTAAATCTAGACTTGAAAGTGCCTCTCATTGTTCTGAAAACATCTCTATCCAATCTTCATCGACTCAGTGTTCTGTCCAAGAGGAACGGGTGTCTGTGCTTCTATCCTGGGACCATCTTCTGGGTCCTCAATCTTGTCTTCTAGCTTGATCCCTTTCCTCCCAGGGCATTTCTGTCTTACTACAGATGAAGGTTCATGCTTCTACCACATTGATAACCTTCTTCAAGCCTTAGTTTTGCTATGGTCAAAGGTGTGAATCCAGTTAAGCTCTTTGTAGATTTATTAACTGCTTTTTCTACAGTGGGGATGTCAATGCAGATTACAGTCAGTGGTCCTGCTAACATATCTAAAACTTCTGTCTCTTTTTGTCAACTTAAAAAAAGTTATATAAGGTTTAGGGAGTTGTGACTTGGATCCATCTGTCACAGCTCAAATGGGCTCTAGATCCCTCGCCCGAGACAGGCCCGCAGATTTCTAGCATATGTCTGTGATAAAAATCCTCCCCAAGTCCTCTCTGTCCATAGTCTATATCTGTCCCGGTCGATTTCCACTCAGATGACAGACACCATGCAGGGATCAACTTCAGCGATGCAGTTGCTGTCTTCCAGCCTCAGGTGGTCCTGCAAAACTGCTTAGCCCTTAACTCAGCTGGAGAACTTCTTCCAGGAGAGAATCAGTGAAATAACCTGACTGTGGCCAGTAAACTAGATACTTCCGATGGAATTTCCTAGGGTCTCTTATCATCTGCTGCTTACTTGAACCCCAGTTTTGGGCAAACATCTGAACTCTTCTCAAGCTCACAGCCAGAAGGAGATATCCTTACCATCAACAAAAGGCTGGAATGTTGGACCCAAAGGGATCCCCCAAATCCCAGCGCTAGAGATAACATCCTAAACAGAAAAATCTAGGCTAGGTAAATAGAGGGATTATTATTGCGTAAACGGAGGCCTTAAAGGTGGCTTCCTGTTTGCTGGGAACTGCCCTTAAATCACCAGAAATTTCCTTTAATCTGCCCCAAAGGTAATCTGCATTTCAGGAAAGGGCACCTAGTTCGTTAATTCCAACAGCACCTCCACCCTGCGGACAGGCACATGATATGTACTTGCTTTTCCTCCTTTCTGCTCTTCTCTGTGTCCCCCTTCCTCACCCCAGAGATAGCCTTGATAGTCTGATCCCCGGAAAGCCTTTCCTTCTGCCCATGGGGCAGTCCAGTTCAGTGGCTTCCCTGTGTCCTCACTTACAATATCAATGTAACTAATCAAAGAAAAACCATTCAATAGCTCTTTATTGAACATGCAATGACCTGTGTAAGATTCTATAGTTGAATATTAAGTAAACATGAATAAATAATTTGACTTGTATTTTCATTAAAGATATACCCTAGCATGTTTTGCTGTGGAAGAAAGTACACCCCAAATCATGCTTCTGTCTCAACAATAATTCTGACTATGTGACAAACTCCCTAGAGATTCTGCCATCAGGACTCCATGGCCGTGATGAACTGGATGTACCCGGGAGCTATGAGCCAAAAGAAAACCTCTTTCCCAAGTTTGCTCCTTTCAAGTGTTTTTCCTTATAGCAGTGAGACAACAAAGGCATAGATTGTTCAATATCTGTTCACCTCAAGTTGGTTTCTATCACTTGAAATCAAAAGAGACATAGCTAACAGCTGAATTGTGCTAGAGTGAAGCCAAGCAAAGGTTTCCAGTTGGCTCACACTGCCAACATTCTTACCTCTGCAAATACCTGAAGCAGAATAAGGTAGAAAAGTCCAATTATTAGATATTAATTTATTTAGTGATTTGCTTAAAGCACTGTTTGCACTGTGCACCTGCCAAGCATGACTTCACTGCTACCTGGAACACAATGGCCTGGAGAAATAGCTGAGACAATGGGTCATTGTCCTTAAAACCTGCTAACTGCCACTTATGCTGCCTGTAAAACCTTGCCTGCTTTCCTGATCCACCTTGTGGTTTTAGAGTAGAAAATGAGAAAATAAACTGGACCCAGCCTCGAAGCCTCTCAGGAGCTGTCCTGGCTTTGGTCCACTGGTGATATCTCCTCTCCCGCTCTCACTGAGTGCTTATTCCAGAAACATTCCCAAAACACACCCAAGAGCTTGCATCTGCCTCTTTGGAAAACTGGGGAAATTCTAAGTCTCTCAATTTTGTGTACCTCAAGTTCCCACAAAGCACTGGACTCTAAAGTCTGATGGCTTTTGGCAGAAAGACTGGTAGGTCTTTGGTGCTTTCTGAGAGTTTGGTTTGTTTGTTTGTTTTTGTTTTTTAAGTCTAAGATAAGCATTGGGTCAGAGAATGACCCCAGGGACACAGTGACTAATCTTTTTTTTTTTAATTTTTAAAATTTATTTATTTTATATATATGACAAGTACACTGTATACACTGAGGCTGTCTTCAGACACCAGAAGAGGCCGTCAGACCTCATTAAGGATGGTTGTGAGCCACCATGTGGTTGCTGGGAACTGAACTCAGGACCTCTGGAAGAGCAGTCAGTGCTCTTAACCGCTGAGCCATCTCTCCAGCCCCACAGTGACTAATCTTTAGCTACTTTAATCATTTTAAGGATTAAAAAAAATGGTTAAAAATGAAGCAAATCCCTCTTTCCACAAGTAACTCACCTTTCTGATTTCATAGTTTTTCCTTCTCAATAAGGGTCTAGGACTGTGTGCTGTATAGCCTGAACTAACAGCATTTGAGCGGAGAGAAATGAGAGTTAGGCGGGGCAGCAAGGAGGACGGGGTGCAGGGTGAAACAGCGAGACCTGCTTTTTGCTATAGAGGAGCAGAGGAGGGTGGGCATGAATAGAGTCACAGCAGAGTAACACTCAGAAGAGATAAAGGAGTCACATGCTCTCTCCTTAGCCATGTCTTCCCCTGAGCAGCAGAGGACGGAGGTCTCTTCTCTCGGAAGAAATAATACAAGATAAGAAGAGACAAGGCACTGGTCCTGGCACATGTAGACACACTTGAAAATGATTCTGTAAGATTCTACCTCAATTACACTGAATTACTAATCTCGAACTCCCCCAGAACAATATTTGAGCAAATTCAGACCTCAGAAAAAGAGTCCGATTAAGAGTGTGAACTCAGGGATATCTGCCATGGGACATTTATTTAGATATCAGAAAACATAAATACAAAACACAGCAAATAAATGGCAGATAAAGGTAGACATGTAAAACTGTGTTTCCAGAAAACAAAAAGTTCGACAATTCTTGGCTTGAGGAATCACTTCTAAGTGAAAGGAATGAATCTCTTGAAAATAGGAACTAATTACACATTTGGGTGAGAGAAAGCACAAGGTGCGTTGTCTCACAAAGCAAGGTGTGCATAAATCTTGGTAGAAGTACTAAGGCTGCAGGAATTTATTCCTGAGTCTACAGGATGGGCACAGGGTGAGGTTGTAATGTAAAGAATAAAGGGGAATGAACATAGAATTAATGACATAATCATCTAAGCTCCCCTTTGCAACTGTTGATGTAATCATTTATTTAAGCAAAGTTACCAGTAAGCACTCAAATCATTAGGCAAAAGTTATTGGAGAACTGGATCATAGTTACAACAATAAAAACAAAGATTGTAAATCTGATGGAAAGAGCCTTAATCCAGTTATCAAACTCAGCACCACCAACCATGGAATAAACCAGGAGTCTACGGTTTGTGATGCATGATAGCCATCAACCAAAATGAACAATAAGCAGATTGAACATATAGTATATTCTGGACTAAGGGCTTCTTCTTATAAATTGTAAGTCTAAATTCCAAAGCTAATGTGAATCAGTTATGGAGAGCTGAAAGTTCCAGAAAAGGAAGCAGAGGGACTTAACCCAAGGAAAGTATGTTGATTTCTGCTCACAGATGCAAAGGCAGCACACAGATGTCACACACATGGCGGTTACTCCTGTCACGGTGGGAACTCACTTAAAAATCACGTTGGCCAGAGTGTGAGGGAATGTCAGTAGGGACGAAATTTAGTTCCAACATGTTTCTAGAGCATTCTGACAGCATCAATCAAAACTTTGAGTGTGTACCTATCTCACGGGGTCTAGACATGTATTATAAACATTCATATCAAGTGCGTAAGATAAACACACAAAGATATTAATCACAAAGATATTAATTATGTCCTTCAATTTTGGTAGGGAAATACTGAAAACAATCTCTAAGACTGTGTGAGAAAACAGAAATTGAGCTATTGGGAGAGAATAAGAAGTGGTATTTAATTTTGGCTTGTGTCTTTGCTATTGTTTTGAAGATAAATTTGTCTGTTGAATTAATAAGCAAACCTAATTTCATGAATTTAATTGATGTTCATTCCAGACAGAGCTGATGGACACCATAAGACTTATACAGAAAAGGTCAGACTCTAATGCGGGGAAGAATTTTCTTCATGACAGTTTTGAGCCCCAGCCTACATGTAGAGCAGTTTTTGTTTACGTGCTCTTTCTTGTAGGCAAGGGGATTGCCTAGGAATGGGGCCCTTGATGGGCTTCTCAAAGTGTGTTCTTGGATGAACAGAGTTAGGGAGCTAAGCAATGGAGCCAGGGAATATTACACAGAAGCTGAGAAAATTATATTGTCTTCCTTGGATCTGTAGCCTTGAAACATCTCCGGCAGAAAAACTAGCATTATCCAATATTAAGGTTAATCCAAGGTGACTGGACACCTACAGTTGTTGCGTCAGCCATTGAGAAGAGATACACTTGCAAGAAATAGTGAGGCATGTGCTGTCTGCTGCTCACGGAAAGCCTCTCTGGTGTGCAAGTATCCAATATAAAACTTCCCTGTGTTTCCCACCTCCCCACAGGACGCACACAGATCTATTGGAATCCAGTCAGAATGATTTTACGTTCCCTCACCTCAGAGTTAAGAAAAATGTCCCAGTCTCATGTTGAAGTGAACAGATTTATTGTCAGGTTGGTATACAGGGAGTATTACTTTTAAGTTTTGGGAGCACGGAAGAATAAAGTGCCCTAATGCCGAGCAGGGCATGACTCTAAGCCTGTAAATGAGGCAATTCTGCAAAGCATCTTGCCTTGTGATAAGATTTCAGGCATGTCCAACTTTCTGTCTTCAGTAGAATTTGTGTTGTGATTTTCCACTAGGTGTTTCAGAACTAAAATAAACACAGTCTCATGCCCGTATGTCACCTTTGCCCAGTATAATTCCATACCCAGGAGAGAGGGATCGTGATCTGCCTTCTCAGCCCAGTCTGCCAGGGAGAGTTAAGTCTGTAAGATTCCACGCTCACTGGACGTGTAGTTACAGCAAGTGCTTGACTTAATGAGCCCACTGGGGAAACATTTCAGCCTCTTATTGGAAAAAGGCCTTCAAAAATAACAGGGCAGATAGTTCCAGGTCTCCATGACCTGAAGCGTCTAATTAAGCTAAAGAATTACTAGGGCATCTTTGAGAAAACTGAGGATGTGTAGTCTGACGAGTCAGTGGGGATACATTGCCATGTGGTCAGAGAACAGTGTGGCTCAGCCATGTCCCGGGTGGCATTTGACAAGGACACACTCTACGCTTACACACGTCTAACACAAGATTATTTGTGACGTCTCCACCTTATAGGAAACTACATGACAAAGTCCAAACACCAATAAAAGGATGACAAAAGCAAACATTGAGAGACAGATGGGACATGGAGAGTTAGAGGCACAGCTGGGACATGAATGATACAATAGTGGTTTCAAACACATGAACACTCTTGGTACAGCCATCCATGGGCCACATATGTGAGAAGGAGGATGGTTGCAGGAGAGTCGGGGCTGGCAGAGGATGTGTGCAGTTTCTGAGCGAAATCCTAAATTATCAAGCATATACTGCCCTCTGGTGGTCCAGAGTGAAACTGCATTTTCCATATGAATAAATGATTAATAGTCCTTAAAGATTAAAGTTGGGCAACTAGGTACCTGATATTATGAGAATAACTCATTTTAAGCATTTTACTAAATTTTCCACAGTCATTAAAGTTGAATGGCTCATCTTAAGGAGATCCAGTTTTATAAATTTTTCCATCTTTGGCAGTGGCTTCAAGGATGACATGGATAATGGCATCAGGCTGAGATCCAAGTTGCCCTTCTAGGGCTAGGACATCTTGTCAGCAGATGCTCATTTGATCCTCAGAAGAATAACACACATGTCATTTAGTGAGCAATAAACAAGAGTCAAGTAGAAAGCCTGGACTTTAAAAAAAAGATTTATTTATTTTATTTTTAAAAAAGATTTATTTGTTTTATGCATGTGAGTACACTGTCACTGTCTTCAGACACACCACAAGAAGGCATCGGATCCCATTTCAGATGGTTGTGAGCCACCCTGTGGATGATGTGAACTGAACTCACGACCTCTGGAAAAGCAGCCAGTGCTCTTAACCACAGAGCCATCTATTCAGCCCTTGACTTTTTATTTTATGTATATGGGTGTTTTTGTCTATACATATGTCTGTACACCAGAAAAAGGCACCAAATCCCATGAGACTACAGTTATAGACAATTGTAAGCCTCCATGTGGATGCTGGGAATTTAACTCAGGACCTCTGGAAGATCAGACAATGCTAAGCCATCTCTCTAGCTCCCCAGTTGACTCTTTGTAGTTTATATGAGAGAGTGATGCTCAGCATGATACGCTTTAGAGATTGTTCTTTCTCCTCCCTGTCTAATGGTTTCCAGGATAAAATACTTCCATGCATGTGTTGGTGGCTTCTTTCTTTCTTTCTTTCTTTCTTTCTTTCTTTCTTTCTTTCTTTCTTTCTTTCTTTCTTTCTTTCTGAGACAGGGTTTCTCTGTATATCCCTGGCTGTCCTGGAACTCACTCTGTAGACCAGGCTGGCCTAGAACTCAGAAATCCACCTGCCTCTGCCTCCCGAGTGCTGGGATTAAAGGCGTGTGCCACCACTGCCCGGCCGGTGTCTTATTTCTTGTTTTTAATTGGCATACCACCATAGTTCGAAAGCATATCGTAATTTGCTTATCTTTTCAAAATTTTTTTTTATGGACATGAACTTAATCTCCCGCTCACAGCTGTACACTCATGGTTGTGTGCATTCTCTAGCTCTGTCCTTCTACTGTGGGGGTCAGCAGGATCCAACTCAGGCTGTCAGGTTTGACAGCAAGCATCTTATTTACTCTCTGGAGTCAACTTGCTGGCCCACTATTGCTCTGTGATGACTAGAGAGGATTTAAAGGTTTTCCAGTAGACTACCCTTCATACACTGTACAATCGTGTGTGAGCTGCTGTTAACAGATGCCAAGAAATCGTAAACTCTCTTGATTTCATAATGACTTAATGACTATTTTCATCAGCGAGGGGAAACGACAAGATATGTAGACAAATCCGCTGAAATCAGGGTGCTCATGTACTCAGGGAGGGTTAGGAACAGTTTGCAGACCAGAAGCCTGTGGGACTGGCGAGGAGGCAGCTTCCTTATCTGCGACAGACACAGTGATGATGAAAAGCTGGATTTCAAATGCATTCCTGAGTTTGCAATAATTGAAAGCATGGCAGACACAGTGTGGGTGGAACGGGAAGGCTCCATGGATGAAGCGCAGAAACGGACGCAGGAAAATATGCACCCGTTCTGGAAAAGGAGACCTTCCCAGTGTTCTGTCTTGTCCAAGGGTTCTGACAGAGAGCTGCAAGTGCCCATGCACTAGGTTTAAAAGGGTTGTGCTGGAAACATTGCAGGCGTGTAAATGAGCTGACTATTCACACCTGCCCCTCAGTCATTGGAGGGCTCTGAGAATGTACACAGTAACCTTGCCCAGGACTGACTTACGCTGCCAGGACATCCAGGGCTGTTTTCCTCTTTGTCAACATTTGCTTATTTTCGACCCAAAGACTCAATTTCATTGTCTGTACCCAAGAGAAGTCCTGTGCCATCCTGCTTCAGTTTCTTTAAATCTTTAAAACATTACAAACGACAAAAGATACAAAATGTGTCAAGTGATACCAAAAATGTGTCATAAATAACAAATGCCAAGTACGTTCACATGATTGCTTAATGCAAACAGCTTTTTTCTCCCCCAACATTGACATGCCAATCTTCTTCCAGGTCCCAAAAGCCATCTCTATGAGTCTGACACATTGTTTTTGTTTATTTGTTTTGGTTTTTTTGTTTGTTTTTTTGAGGCAGGGTTTCTCTGTGTATCTCTGGCTGTCCTGGCACTTGCTCGGTAGACCAGAGAGATCTGTTTGCTCCCAAGTGCTGGGATTAAGACATGCACCACCACCACCTGGTGACACATTGGTTTTTAATGTTTTATATAATATACATTTGGGTCACTTTGAGCACTAGCAATTTTCTTCAAGGGTACTTCTTTCAATTCAATGTAACTTTTAGTACCAACAGGTATAGACGTCAGCCACACTAACCAAAGTTAATCAGGAATAAAGACTCATTGGTAGCTCAAAGGAAATGCTATATTGCTAAGCTGAAGATTTCTTATGTTCTGTTGTTTATGTCCCACAAGGTGGAGATCAGCCTTACTGGGTGGCTCCTTTTACTTTATGCAGTTTTTGTCTCTGGACACAAGGGGGCAGGAGCTCTTTGGTACAAACATGGTTGTCATTTTCATTAAGGTGCAATAGAAAGCACAACTAGAAAAGATCAAAACAACAGAATCTGGCTGTACCAGACAAGGGAAATTAAAACCTCAAAACCTCACCTCTAAGGGTGAGTGGACAGAGTGGTGATTACAAAACTGCTTTTAGGTTAACTGGCAGGAGGGGAAAGACAAAAACAGGCAGACACCGAAACCACATCAAGGTGAACATACAGAAACCAGGGCAGAGAGAATTGGAAGCCTTTCCCCACTAGGCCGCCTACAACACATGGAGCCTGCAAGAAGCCACATCCTAGCCGGGCAGTGGTGGTGCCCTTTAATCCCAGCACTTGGGAGGCAGAGACAGGTGGATTTCTGAGTTCAAGGCCAGCCTGGTCTACAGAGTTCCAGGACAGCCAGGGCTACACAGAGAAACCCTGTCTGGAAAAACCAAAAAAAAAAAAAAAAAAAAAAAAAAAAGAAGCCACATCCTTGATTAGAAAGGGTCCTGTGGCTTCTGGCCAGCACTGTTTGAGCCTTCTCCTAAGCTCACCAGCCCACTCTGAAGAGAGTACCTCCCCTTTCCTAATCACATGGCCCTGTTTCAAATGACACAGAACCTGGCAAAGGCCAGCGAGTGTGCTAGAACTCAGATCTGCCCCTATAACACAACCATGAACAGTAAATTGTTTGGTAACCATGTTGGAAAAGCTTGTGTTTCCCACAGTACTTTTATTAACATTGAAGGCATTGCTTGGATTGCTTGGGTTGCCTCCCCCCCCACATTTTTACTGTTTTATTCCTTGCAATTTTCTTACTTCCTGTTTAAAATTGGCAATCTCACAAAGAATAATTAAAGGCTGCCCACCATGAAATTCTAAAATATCTAAAGAAGAAACAATAGCTTTTCTGTCATAAGTTTATTCAGAAGCTGCCATATCATCACAATTTAATGACATTTCAAGGAAAAACTGAAACAGATAAAAGACACTATTATTTTCAAATATTATTTGTGTTAGGAATTCGACGATTAGAAGGGACTCCAGTGTTTCTAAGTTGCAAGTTTTTCCTATCTGTAAACTTTCTCTCCCCTTATTAACATGTAGTAACAATAGCAAGAAAGTTTAGAGTCAGGCAAGGTGGCAAGGAGACATTTGTGAACATATTACAGATTTAAACCCTGGATGAGAGAATTCCAGACATATACCGTCATTGACCCGCCCTCACAGGAAGCATGCCATGCCGAGAGCTCAGGTCTAAGGCCACATAACGCAGGTGGAGCAGCGGAGGTTTAAGCCTAGGAAAGTGAAGGATGCTATTCTGTTGCTCTGGCACAGCAAAGTTCTGCAGTATCAGGAGGGAACGGGTAAAAGGCACAGCCAAACAGCACTGTTATATTAATGGTGTAGACAGCATGGTAGTGAGCAATGTGCTTGCAGTCTTTTTTCCTTAAAGAATCAAATCAATACACTTGCTACATTCTTTTGTCTCCCGGAAATCAGTTAAAATAGGATCAAAACAAACACTTCCAGTGGAAACGATCTTTTAAGTAACTGTTTAAGGACAAAAAAATAGTTGTGCAGTTAAGCAAGTCTGCTTCCTTTACATTGAACCTGATGAACTAAAACTTTTATTTTAGCAACTCTAGAATGTGTCCAAATCTGGAACCATGCACACACATATGTGTGCTTGTGAATGTATACATTATATCACACATATGTATGAGTGGTGGTGACTTGCTCTCTGAGGACCAGTTTTATCTGGAATAATTATCAAAACACTTTGAGCTAAGAAGGGCAGGCAATGTAAAGGGCCAAGCAATATTAATGTAATATTTTTTGGCTAAAAATAATGAACTGACCTTTTAAACATTCAGGTAGCAACTATGAAATTTACTTTTTCTAGCAAAGGGGCCGATATCTTTGAATTTAAATTCCACAAGGTATATCTGTGTTCCTTCCCTCAACCAAGAAAGTATTTGCTTTTTCTCCTCTTTATTAATAAACTATAAATTTGGATGGTAATTTCCTTTGTACAAACTCCATCCTATTTTCTGGATTATAATATTGAGTAGACACTGATGAAGCCAGCACCGGCAGACAGGATGATCCAGCATGCTTTGAGCCACCCAGCGAGGTCCTGCCTTTGTTAGCAGCTCATCGGAAGGAGTTTTCATACATGCTGAACTGAAACATGGCTTCTCTTCGTTCTCACATTTGCGGAGTAAACAGGCATTTATCCATTCATTCCCAGAGTGGTGGAGATCACAGCTCTACAGCTTAGCTGCCTGCAGTATTAGCTTGTGCCACAGAGGCTTCTCATTGCCGCTGCTGCCATCTGCTGCTCTTGCTGTAGATAGCTACATTTTAGAAAAAGCGGTGCACAAGGCCCCAGTCAAGATGATGCAGAAAGCAAGCATCATCAGTAAGTAGTTTCGGAGACCCTGAGTAATAAAAACAAGAATGGTTGCACTGAATAAAACTTGAATCGAATTTAAATTTACATGTATATTTTAAAAAGACTGTCACAGATCTTTACTGAATCATATGCTCTGGCTATTGGTATGCTGGCCTGACTCAGGCTCTCTCTCTCTGTCTGTCTCTCATTCTCCCTCTCTTTTCCTTCTTTTTTGTCCTCTCCTGGCAATCAATGAATCTCCTAAGAAAACCTGCCATAGTCTTACTAATTCATCCACTGAATAAACATACGTGAGCACCCTCAATGCACACCCTGGGAAACAAAGTAAAGGAACTTTACAGATGAAGACAGGTGAGGGTATTTAACAAGCAACCACCATGTTGTCTGTGCATGTATTCCTAGACTCTTCATGGAGCTGGCTTGGAGAGTAGAGCTGGGCTTCCAACCCTCAGGTGTGGCCCAAGAAAGTGGGAGAAGCAAATGGAGACTCCCAGAGGAAAGAATTTTATGTGCAAAGGCGGCTGTTCTTAGGAAGTACGGCTGTTTCCGGGGTGGTGTCAGTATGCCTGGAACATGAAGGTGAATGTGGGGTGATTTGAATGAATGGCCCTCATGGGCCCATAGGGAGTGACACTAGTAGGAGGTGTGGCCTTGCTGGAGTGGGCGTGGCTTCATTGGGGGAAGTGTGTCCCTGTGGGCGGGCCTTGAGGTCTCAGACGCTCAAGGCTCTTGCCGTGTGGCAGTCTCCTTCCTGCTGCCTGTAGATCCAGATGCAGAACTCTCACCTCCTCTCCAGCACCATGTCTGCTTGTATGCCACCATGCTTCTCACTGTGCTGATAATGGACTAAGCCTCTGAACTATGAGGCAGCCCCAGTTAACTGGTTTCCTTTGCTGTGGTCATGGTGTCTCTTCACAGCAATAAGATCCTAATGAAGGCAGTCGGGATGGGGCCTGCTAAGTATTCGAGAGCCTATAGGTCTTACTTTTTCAATCAATAAGAAGGTATTAAAGGAACAGGAAGTTCCTTTGTAGGTGTTGAAATTTTAGATTTGCATTCAGGAAAATCTACACTTTTTTTTTTTTTTTTTTTTGAGGATGTAAAACAGATAGGAGAGACCAGAATGAATGTAAGGAGACCAAGGAGGCGACCCTAGTCTTCGAGAAAGAAGATGGAACACCAATGTTATGATGGAGATGGGTCTTTAAAACATGAGACGTGCGAGGAAGATTAGCTTCTGCTGCTATGGATAGGCACTCGGGTTAAAGGTGGAAGACGTGGATAGCTTCATTCTGATGCAGCTCAGTCACTGTCTGAGTCTCAAAGAAATACCTTCCCGCTGTAAGCAGGAATATTTCATTTCCATGAGATCTACCTTTAGGGGTACACATAGATCGATTTCAATGGCTCCCTCCTGAGACTAAACCCTCAAACACTGAGAAACAACAATTTTCTATCCCCGAGAATCCTTTCTGGACAATATCTTAGCCTCTTCAGCCATTTTCCACATAGAATGGTTCCCAGTACCCTTTGTCTTGGCTGTTCTTTCTGAATGATGGCTAGTAGGTTCTCACTCACAGCTTTGTACAGGTAGACTCTGAACACTGTAAGGCAAGATCTGTACACTCCAAAACCAGAATGATGCCTCACTAACTCCAGATACGCATTCCACCTTAGTGGCCTTGTCACCTAGGCTAGGCTGGGGAGCCAGGGAGTCCCAGGGATCCTCCTTTTCTTTGCCTGTCCAGTTCTTGGATTACAAGTGTGTACCTCCACACCTGGACTTTTATTTTAGTTTGGATTCTGGGACCAAACTCAGGTCCCCATGCTTCAAGTTAAGCATTTTGCCAACACAACTAGTCTCCCTTGCTACGTTGTAGATCGTCTAACACAGAAATCACAGAATGCTACTGCTGGCCGTTTTCTTAGAAGTGATATGATTTAATTGTAGTCGTGCAGTGAGCACACAGGGATTCTGAGAGGTCCATTGGGTGGGGGAGCTAAGAATATAAGTGTGCAGCCTTCATCACATCTGCAGGGAAAGTGCAGGTGGCCACCCTCTGAAACACTGGTTAAATTCAGCTCACCCAGGCAGATAACCTAAAATTACTTAAGAGAGGGCAAACATGGAGGAAGACTGGAGACGGGATGCTGTGTCTCTGGAGAGTACTGACTGACTTGTTGTGAAGAGTAAATTAGTGAAGGCTGGGTGCTGCTCATGGGTGATCTTCAGCAGAGCTGAGAGCTGCGTTTCTGAGCATCTCCCCCAAGAATGCCTGGCCAAGGAAGTATGAGTAAAACCTAGTGGTGGGTGGATCATGTAAGATTTAAAGTTGAGGGAACTCGGTTTCTTCTTTACTGCCCTCTGGCCAGGTCGGCTAGGAGGGAAGACCAGGAAGGAGTGCCTAGTGTGGCTGCCCCATGAATCAGAGTCCAGCAGAAGAGGCCAAATTGACAACTGTACATGATGCTAGCTCTCCTAACCACACAGCAGGACTCTCTCTGCACACTGAGATTTCCTGTCCTCATTCATCATTTTTTTCCTGACAGTTCCTTAGGAGTACTGGGCTTCGGTTCTGACAAATTCACAGAGCAGAGGTAAATTGGTGCAGCAAACCCAGACACAACAGAAACAGTACCCAGAAGGGAGAGGATGTGGACTCTGCTAAGGGACTGTGCTTTTAAATTCATAGAATCGCATCAGGATTAGTCACACTTGGGGCTGGAGAGATGGTTCAGTGGTTAACAGGGCTTGCTGCTCTTCCAGGGGATTGGAGCTCAGTTCCCAGTATACCCACATGGGGCAGCTTACAACTGCCCGAGCTCTGGCTCCAGGGGATCCGGCACCCTCTTCTGGTCTCTGCATGCACTTGCTTTCATATGCACATACCCACATACTGACACACACACATACATAAATAAATGAAAAAGTAAATTAAAAACTATTTCTAAGAGTTAGTAATTGCTTTAACATGTAATTCAAAGACCTACATTTTACATACTCTTTTTGCAATTTAATAAGGAATCAGGTTAGAGCACATTAATTTGCCTTTGATCAGAGCTTTGTAAGTTGGGTCTAAGCTAGGTAAGTTGTCTGACTTGCTGAGAGCCCCAGTACTAGCGATTGTGTCTAATTCTCTACTAGTGCAGCACCCAGAGCTTCCGGGTGGGGCCTAGCTTCTGTTGCACACACTCCCATGTATGTGAGTCCCACACTAGTGCTTTAGGTCTCCTAAAATCCTTGTTTTCAGAAATCTTAACCTAGCTACTAGTATTAATTCAGAACAGGCACTTAGTAACTTTGTTTAAAGAAGAAATATATTCATGAGCTCTCCAGATGGACTAGGTTTTTGTGTCGCCCCGGTGCTGTTTGTATTCTGATGTTAATTCTGCTTCCTCTGGAGGGGCTGCTGCCCTAACAAGGAGTGGATCAAGTATTCAGGTGATTTCTTGTGAACCTTCTCTCCATTTTAAGTGGTCAAATAAAGGCTAGAGCCTGTGATTGGGCAGTGGAAGGGAAAGGTGGGGCTGGAGGTGTTAGAGAGTGGGGGAAGAGAGGGGAGGGAGGAGGGAGAGGAGGAGCAGGTGGAAGGAAGATGGAGCAGAACCACACAGCCTGGAGGAGCCACAAGTAGCAAGGGCTCGCATAGTTGGGGAATAGAGTAGTGTAGCGGTAAATCTGCCCAATGTAGGCATGCAGCTTATAAACATTGTAACTGAGTTGTGTGTTTTTGCAGGAGTTTATTGGGGTTGGATATTTATTGCAACACTTGGAGAAAGGAAGCTGTAAGTTGATACAATTAAATTTAACATCCGAGCCTTCAGTTAGTAAGTGCCTTACGCTGATTATGGGAACACTTTGCTAAGCCCCATCCTATCTCATAGCAGAAGAATGCGTTCTCATGGGGTCCGCTAACTCTTTGAATTTAAGCGTCTACCGGAAGTTCTTAATTTCCTAGAAGATACTGAGATTCAGGGACAGCAATCATTTCTTCATCCTTACCTGTATTTCCTTGAAAATGAAGATCCCCCAAAGTGCAGCAATGAGTCCAGGACCCTTGAATTAAAAAGAAAAAACACCTTTAATTTTATTGGATTTTAAAAATATAACTGCACCCTAGAAAAATACGATAAGCTACAAGCAACACAAAATTTTTTTGGGGGGGGTATAATCTAAACTATAGTTCCACATTGATCCAAGAATCAAAGTAGCATCTTTAAATAAGACAGATTTCTTTTCTTTTTTCTTTTGCTGTTTTTGTCTTCATGGTCATTATTGCTATTATTTTGATGATGCTATAATAGTTTATCACATTTAACAATTTTCTTTAATGCCATATGCTTATGATAAACTATTTTAGTCAGACCTTGTAGTGTGGGTGTATAGCCCTGGGTACCTGGGACGCTACGGCAGGAGGACTAAAAATTAAAGGCTTGCCAGGGTTAAAGACCGAGTTCAAAGCCAGCCTGGTCAGCTTAGCAAACTGTCTAAAAGGTAGAGTAATATTGGAAAGGGGAGGTCTGCATCAGTGGTGTAGCGCTTTCCCTCATGTGTGGGAAATCCCGGTTTTAAACCTAAATACAAAAACAAACCAAACAAACAAACCAAAAGACAGAAGAGAAACAAGTAACTTTCCTCTTTAAAAATAAACAAAGAGCTTGTTGTTCTCTTGATGTACCTCTTAGACACATATAAAAAGATTGATAAATAAACTGTATGACTACACCTTACTATTTCTCAGCATTAGCTGCATGATCTTCTACACGAAGCAAGGGCATCTTTGATAGACAGTGGCAGCACCAGGCCCGCATGTAGACCAATCAACTCTGACTAACACTAAACCCGAAGGGACGCTAAAGGCAGCTACATATAAAAATAAAACCATGTAAGCAAGCAATGGGAGCTCCTGGAGGCAAGGACAAGAGTGAAGAAAGTATACAAAATGGGAATGAGAAGAAACAAAAAACGGGCACGTTTCTACGATTTGAAAATGTGAAGCGGTTCAGATCTGGTATGAGCGTTTTTCACCAGCAAGGAAATCAGTGGAGCTGGCTTCGCCGTGATGTCGGTGTGATGACAGACGAGAGCAGAATTTTAATGACTCCTCTTCAGCCCCTGCGGGGACTCTGGAAGCGCTTCAATAAACAATTCTACAACGTTCTCTCTCCAGCACTACTCCCACTGTCTACAGGGCTGACCCAATAAAGTTTGATTCCACTGCTTCTAGCATATAAGGGAAGCAATAAAAATGCCTTGTTCTCCATTTGTCACCATCTGCGAAGTCAGCATCAAAGGAGCCAGAGAGATAGGTCAAAGGAACCGCCTTACATCAGATTTGCAAAGTGCTGATGCCAGGAATCCAACTCAAATGGGAAGCACGCCCTTGTAAGGGCGGCGGAAACATCAATATTACACTAGTTGCTCAGGAATCTTTATCCTCTTTATTCTGAAAATGCATTTCCCTCCAAGAAGAAAGGACCATAGGGCGCCACGGTCTCTGAAGCTTCCTACCTGATGACTTGCACCCCTTTAGCCAAGCTCTGAGCATTGCTGTGAAGATGTATGTGGTTTTAGGAAGTGATACCGTGCTAACGTAATGTACAGCCCAGGCAAAGGAGCGCCATGGAGACAGGGAAACCATTTCACAGCAGCTGCAACCGCCTGGGATGCTTGAACTGTGCATTTTCCTTTTGTAAAATAATACACGCCTTTGAAAGGCAAGGTAGGTTTGGTACTGTCTTAGGAAACCAAACCTAAAGTGCCTAGCATGGGGCTTGGTACACAGATACTAATAAGGAAAAAGAAAGCAACCCTTCTGCAGGATTTAGTTAGTTTTAGAATTGCCAGGGCAGAAAGGAAACAGAGAGTGAGGGGGCCCATGCACTGGGAAATGGGGTCTTCCTTCCTCTTCCTCTCCTTCCTTTCATAAAGACTTTAGATCAAATAAAATAATTTATTGAGACTTGCAGAGTTAGGCATTTCCTTTTCATGCCAACATGCAAGCTGTTTAAACAAGCAAACAAACAAAACTCCACTTAGATTTTATTTGAATTTAGTTTTGTTTGTAGGTTATTTAATGAATATAGAACAATCCAAAGAACGCTGTGTGAGCCAGGCTTGGTGAGACACGATTGTGATTTCTAGCATTCTGGAGGTTAATGCAGGAGGATTTTAAATTTGAGACCAGCTTGGGCTACAAAGACGCCATCTTGGAAACAGCAAAATACTGTTTGAACCCCACATCAAACCTTTATGAAATCTGTTTTAGATTAGTCAAGGTTTAATTTTTTAGGTTTACACAGGTGTGTTATTAAAATGATTTAAAGAAGGAATGTCTGTGATGATTATTTAGGAATCAGGAGAATAACTGGTCAGAAGAGAGGAACACTGGGGTGGAGGCTCAACAGGTAAGGGTCCTGATTGCTCTTGCTAAGGTCCCAAGCTCTGTTTCCAATGTCTATGTTGCGTGGCTCACAACTGCTTGTAACTCCAGTTCTAGGGGTACTCAGGTACACGTGTCCACACACAGGCATGCATGCATAAACATAATGAAAAATAATAACGATAAGATCCTTAAAGAAAATGCCTATATATATGTATATATATATATATATACATACATATATATATATTATATATCTAACTTATATATATACTATACTTTTTTCATTCTTGTCATTGCCTCCAGGAACTCCTGTTGCTTGCTTACGTGGTTTTATTTTTATATATAGCTATGGAAAGAGAAGACTGGAGACTGTTTAAGGTGATGGTCCAGAGGCCCACAGGATTGGGACCTGTTCTCGGAAGTTCTGTTTTCCACCAGTTCTGTGATTGAGGCAGCACTCTTGCTGGTGCCTCAACTTCTTCATTTTCAAAGTGGGGATGACTTTAGCATTATTTATGTTATGTCAAAATAAGCATGCTGGTTTTTGCTGTTACCTATGTTTCACATAATTAAGCCCTCCAAACCCACAGAAGCAGACAGCAGTTCCTATGATTGATGTCATAATTTCTGAAAATTTCCTCAACCCAGGGACACATAGTGAGTGAATGCCAAGAGGAGTTTGAAGAACTGTTCGTCTCACATTATATTTATACAGTGTCACACAAATGAGCCCGAGAGAGTCACGAGTAGAAAATTATAATGTATCCTAGATATCATTAGGTAAAATGATCAAAGGAAACACTTCGGGGTTGTATTAGATTGGGTATTTGCAAACTTGTTAAAAAGGGGTTATAAACGTTTGCTGCCTTAGTAACCAAGCACATGTTGACTGAGAGTGGCAGCGAGAGTGGCAGCTTGTCTATTTTTAGTGTAAAAACAACCCAGGAAACCAGCCACTTACAGCAGTGATGATCGGGAAGCTGATCACAGCACTTAGTGAGTGGTTGGCTATGAACCAGCAGCAGGTGGCGATGGCCCACAGCACCCCTGACAGGAAGCCTGGAACACAAGGGAGCATATGTGGGAGGCACATGGTCCTCTGCTGAGGACCTCCTACACCAGGGACTGTGAAAGCGTTCTTATAAACAACGCAGGCCCCTCTGGAGTTTTGAGCTATGCTTTGTGGTCACTTTAGAGGGCGAGTGATTCCTCTCCTCCAGGCTGATGTGAGAAAGAGGATGAGTTATTCCCTTTGTGTTTATTAAGGAGGAGCTGAGGTAGGGACTGAGGAAGGGAGAGGAACCTAGAGAGTACCAGATCTGACACACCCTGCAGAGTGAGGCTGGGACTGGTACTGAGCTGGGGGAAGACAGAAGCCCATCCTTTAAGTGAAAACCCTAGCTAAGTAATCCGCAATGCCGCTAGCAGGTGGTCAATAAATACTGTTGCTTATCAACCAGACACTCAAAAGAATCAGATGCTTCATTTTATGTAAAACTATTTATCTTCTGGATATATTATCCATATTGAACTATGCTGAACTCTTTAACGAGAAACTACTATTATAACAGTCAATGACTAAAGGATTATGACCCAAAACATACTTCTATTAATGCTCCAGGATTTTTTTCTTTTGAATTTTTTGGATAAACTACTTTTCTGAGTGACTTCAGACTCTTATCTATTGATACTTCTTTTACTGTAAATACAGGCACAGGGAGCTGGCTTGTAAGACTAATCTTAAAATGGTAGAAAAAAAAATAGTAAAGACTGAGGACCCTAATAGAAGAACTTTTAACACAAGAAACATCAAAATCAATGTTTTGACAACTTAGGTTCTACACTAATATAACATCTTGTATATGGTCTCTTGTTTATTTATTTTTTTCAGTGCTTCATATTTTATGGTGAACTAAGCTAGGACACTTAAGAGAACACTCTCTCTCTCTCTCTCTCTCTCTCTCTCTCCCCCTTTCCCTCTCCCCCTCCCTATCTCCTAGATCCCCTCTTTTTTTCTCCCCCTTCCCTGCTTTCTAATGATTATTCAAATTCACTTAGTGGGACTGGCACTTACACAGAATAATAAGATTTTGTAGTTAATATTCTTTCTTACCTGGTAAGACTGCCTCTGGATACAGCTTTGGCCTACTTTTCATGGCTACAGAATAGGCCACAAAGTAGACTGTACTGGTAAGAAAGATGCCACTGGAGTGTGCGAAAATGTAGTCTAGATCTGCAAACATGGATGACGAAATGCAAACACCATTTTAGCAACAGATTTTAAGTCCTGAACATAGAACAAACTCACGGAGACTAACCTTAAATGTACAGGACCATTCATACCTAATTATTCCAAATCTCCAATGCGCTGTTTGTTTCAAATTTTAACAAACGGATTTAACATCTAGAAGTGGCAAGCAAGTTAAGTCCAGTGAGAGTCTGTCAGGCTGCTTTCTCTGTCACCCTGGAAATCTCAGTAAGAAACAGGGAGCAGTATCCGTCTACGATGTCAATCTGCCTTTTAAGTCGGTACTGAAGGAGCTGAGGGGGTTTGCAGCCCCATGGGGGGAGCAGCAGTGTCAACTGAACTGACACCCCCCCCCCCAGTGCTCCCAGAGACTGGACCACCAGCCAAAGAATACACATGGAGGGACCCATGATGCTGGCCACATATATGGCTAAGAAGGGCCTTGTTGGCCATCAGTAGGAGGAGAGGCCCTTGGGCCTGAGGGGGTTTGATGTCCCAGAGTAGGGGAATGCCAGGGCAGGAAGGCAGGAGTGGGTGGGTGGGTGGAGGAACACTGTCATAGAGGCAGGGGGGAGGGAGGATGGGATAGGGGGTTTCTAAAGGGGAGACCTGGAAAGGGGATAGCATTTGAAATGTAATAAAGAAAATATCCAAAAAAAAAAAAAAATAGGCATCCAGCCCTATTTTTATTATAGACCTCAGCAACTGTGGTAAATCTTAATGTAGACCAGAGGGAGAATGTGGATTAAAAATGGGCACTTGTGTGTTGCCAAACTCCAAGGTCTATTGATCCACTCAGAGATCAGCCCTTCTGTTGCAGATGACAGCTGAGCTGGAGGTCATAAAGTGTTGGAAGTTATTCCAAAGACAGCTTTGTCTAACTGTTGACAACAAACTAGCTGCAAGGTGGGGAAGGGTAAATGACACATGGTGATGGCCCATCCTGGGGACCCTAATATCACTGACAGCCTGAGCAGATGGCACTGTGCCACGCAGATGGGTGCACTGCAGGAGCTTGGCTAGGAAATCCACCTTGTAGTCAAGGCTTCTCTCATCTACAGTTTTGACAAGGATGAGGGTGTCCTTGTAGATGAAGACTTGAACAGCATGTCTCTCTCTTCTTCTAAACCCGAAATCACATCGTAGATCATAGAAATGAAATCTACCCATCTATCCACAAAAAGATGTCATAACAGTTCTGTAAAAGCACAGACCACAAAGGCAAGTCCTTCCTCACTGACATGGGACTTAGAAACCTGCCTCATAGCGCTCTGATTTAATAGTTTTCAGCGGTGAAATGGCAATAATATTCGTGTCAGTTGCATTAGGGGCTAACCAGTTGGTTTCTGCAGAAGACCTTACAACAGAGCACACGATACAGATGTACTGTTAAACAAAACGGTAATGCCCGCTGAGGATTATTGTTTAACAAAGTGGAATAAAGCTTGCTCCTGTCAGACTGTGTCATACAGTCAGAGCTGTAAGAACAACACCTAGGAACTCACTGTCTATTGATAGTAAAAGACAGCTGAGGGCATTGTTTATTATGTCCCAGGACCAGGAGGGGTTTTCTTCCTGAACAGTCAATTGTTTTCCTCTGAGTTCACTGACTTCTGAGACTGAATTGATTTTCCCTTGTGGCCACAAGAACTCTGAGAGCCAGATTCATTGCTTATTTCAAGCAAGTGTACAAGTGTTCCACAAAGATGTCAAACTCACTTTCGGCTCTGTTTTTTTCCTATTTTTTTTTTCTCCTTCCTTTGATTAAGTTTTCCTTTAGTTATTATCTTTTAAAAATAAAAAAAAGAACAAATCTAAAAAAGAATTTGCATAAAACCTTAAAATAAAGGAGGCCAGTAGAACGTTCTAGTGCTGCCCATGGAGCCAAGTACAGAAAGGAGGAAAGGAGGCAGGGGCCTTAAGATCATCAGTCAAGTTCAAACCTCAGCCATAGCTCACGTTCTCCCTGTGGGGACGCAACTGGCCTTGAGCTCGTGGCTTTCTTGCCTTAGCTGCTTCTTAGGAGTTCTACGTTTCAAATTTCTTTCTTATCTAGTTACCAAACCGCACTGATTTCTCTACATCACGTAACTCAGAAGTTCACTTTCTCCTTCTTACGTCCTTGAGTATGCCGTGCTTCCACGGAATCACAAGACCCTTACGTTCTCTCATCCCCCTTTCAGCTCGTCCAGAGTGGTTGTCCAGAATGTCCAGTGTGCTTCTGAAATACTGATTTTAGAACTGGAGGCATTATGCCGACCCTTTCAGATGGACCACTTTGTCCTAGAAAAAGAATAGCCTCTGGCTGAACAGGTTCATGCTTTGACATTTGCTTGGTTTAAGAATACTACGTGCTATACTTTAGCTTCTGAAAAGCACAGAATACATGTCTTCCCAGAGGTCATGATATTAGACACTAATGGCTCTTCATAATCCCCGAATCAAAAGTGGAAAGCTGGGAACTCCGTGCTGAGATCTCAGCAGTGGAAGTGAATCCTGACTATAGTTGATTCCATCTGTATATTACAGATCCCAGGAAAACATTTCAATGTCCACTGCTGCCTTTATTCCTGTTGCCTTCTAATTCACCACTTACAAATGAAAGGGCAACTGCACACAGCAGTCCCGACTGGATCACAGCTCTCTTTTCTATTAATAGAGTATCAGTAGGAAAGCTCTCCACTCACCATACTGACTAGCGCCTGCGTATATGCTGCCGTTTCTTTTGCTATGGTCCTTGATGTAAATGATTGGCACAAATGTAGATCCATAGAGTATTCCAGATACTACCGCAAGGCTGCAGCCCCTTAAGAAACAAAAAAGAAAATCACTGTGTATCTTGGCCAGAGGAAATGTTTCCAACATGCAAATGGAATCACAAGTAAGGTTTTCAAGTTTAAGCAGTTTAGCAGAAGCCAGACCTTTTACTTGGCCTCTGTGAGTCATGAAGAGAGAAGTGTAGCCTCAGCCACCTACTGTATCATGGTGGAAGGACATGACATGCAGAGGGATTAAGGGACCATTACTACAAATGGTCACTATGCACGTGGTGACAGGATTGCTGCTGAGGGTCATATGCCATACAAATAAACTGATGTGTGAGGCATTTGTGGATGGACATTATGTATCAAGTTCCCCTCAGACACATGTTCCAGGATCCTCATGGAACCAGGACCGACTATGGACAAATGCGTTTTTTGTTTAGAAAGAGACAGAATTGATTATGGTCGTGTCAAGAAGTATTCATTGACTCTAAGAATCTGAATATTTTAGGCAAAAAAATTTCTTTATGAGAAGAAGTAATGTTTTATTTCAAGCATTGCCAACTCCTTGGCCTTGGGCCCCACACACATGGGACAGGGAACTGGCATTTGTGAGGGGGGTTGTGACAGTCCCTCTATCCTCATACAAACAAAGACTTAAAAGAGGGAAGCCGTTGTAGACCAGACAGACCCCTGTCTTCAAAGCCTGGTGCCACAACCCTGTAATCTCAGAGAGAGGAGGATTGTATGTTTGAAGCAGTATGGAATACATACTGAGATTCTGTTGAAAAACAAACAAACAAACAAAAAACCAAAACGGTAAAATAAATTAAAAACTCCCCCAAGCCTAAAAACAAATTCCTTTGTCAATTTTAATAATTTTATTTAAGTATGTTTAAAGGACATGAGAATCCAGAACTCTGTACATGCTGGCATTCCCTGTACATTGCAGGCCTCTGACTTGAATGAAGACAAGACTCTAAGGCTCCAGACACACAGCCATGAAAAGATAATTAGAATTTCTTTTTAGGTGGTACTTGGGATGGATCCCTGGGTCTCTTAAACACTAGGTGAGTGCTTTAAGCTACATCCTTTGTGCTATATCTCCTGCTCTAAAAATCTTCCCCTTCACAAATGTTCTGTTAATAAAAGACATGCTTTGTGAGAAAATATATGAAAATATTTTAAAACATATTTTTAGGAGACTAGCTCATCCTGAATCCAAAAATAGCAATATATTTTTCTTTTGCAGCTTGATTAATTTTTGTCTTTTTGACTAAATTCACTTAATTTCATCAAACATTTATTCTATGGCTTCTTTCCCATTGTAAAGGCAACTTATCTACTGCCTTTAGGTTGGGGTTGTACAGCTCAGTGACAGTGTTTGGCTAGCCCAAAACAAAGCAAGTTAAGTACTTCCATGTCCTGGGCCTGAAGAAGTTATCACAGCCACAAGGTTCAGACAACCTTGATTGTAAAAGGAAATCTGTGTAGTATAGCGTGTATTAAATGGTTTGACTCTCTGGGAAAAATTAAAAAAACAAGCAAAAAGCAAGTTAAAAAAGCAAATCACTAAACCCCCATACCCTAAAGTGAGATGGGCTGCTTTAAGGTATCTCTGAAGTGCTTCTGATGGAGACATGGGGTTAGGACTTACACAGGGACACAGTGTTCTATTATATTTGACAATAGATACCTGGGATCATAAAACAGTCACACGGGAAAGAAGGGTGGCAGCCCTCGGCTGATCAAATGGAGCGCACTATTTAATCAGACTGTGAACACTGACAACCTGGTCATTATGCAACCACTATCCTTTTGGTACTAAAGTCCTACAAAATGCGGTTGCTCTTGTCACTGGCTAACTGGTCAGATACTGTATGCCTCAAGGCATCTTCTGTACCTAAATCTCAGCAGAGTGTAAAGAACCCTGTCCCCCAGGAGGTGGAAGTGCAAGTTTTCACGATCATTTTCTTCCTGGGATCAGATGAATTTCCCCACACCTCTCTGGACCCTCTGTTTTAGAAAACACGAAACACAACAGGAGAGAGAGAGAAGCTGCCTCGCCTTACACAATTCGGTGGTACGTGGGAGAAAGTCTATCCACCCAGGAGGAATCTGTACTCGGGTCTTCAGTTCTGTTGATCACCTGTGGAAGTCACCAGAGAAACCCAAATACAAGGACCTTCAGCAGACAATTTCAGTGCCACACAAAGACTTGCAGCGTTTCCTCCCCTCTGAAACATGCATCAACACAAGCACAAGTCACCTACTAGCTCTGGGAGTTCAGGGCTCCTGTTCTGACTCCACCCCTCCAGTTTTCCACTTAAACATTTTCCACAGATTAATGTGTAGCTATTTGATAAATTTAGATTTCATGGTTCACTAGTGTATTTTAATAAACTGTAAAGAAATTAGACCCAAGAAAAACTCAGACTTTTTACAGTAGAATGCATAAAATCAATAAGCATTTTAATGTCTCTTTTCTCTCAATATCATTATTTTAATTTTTTTGTTTGTTTTATTGAATTAAAATATTTCCAGCTGCGTTTTGAAGTTAGGCTGATACTTTTAAGTTGGAGGAAAATCTGTGAGACAAACTTGAAGAAAATGTAACATTTCTATTATTGACTGTAATCCTCTGTGCCCTCCGGCTGACCATGTTCTTGGTGTACCTAAGGAGCGAGATTGGAATTCTCTGTCCCTGCTGAGTCCCGTTTTCCTGAGTCGGTGCTCAGCCTTGCATTGGCTTCCTCATCCACTCTAATGCTCATATGTCTTTAATCTTGGTTGTTTGTACTCCTCGACCTGGCTTAGAAGATCTAGTAGACCCACCATGTATCTCTTCTCAAGCC
>CM052704.1:57949812-57978383 GCA_028551405.1 Uromys caudimaculatus
GGCACAGTGGGGAAGCTGCCAGGGAGGCGAAGCCAGTGGCTCGGGGTGCCCGGCAGATGGTGAGGATGGCTGGGACTGAAGGACTGGCCCCGGGTTCCTGGCAACACGGACTTGCCCTCATGCAAGCTTTGCATGGGACCCTGGACATCTGGGCAATGTCATGTCTCTTTAAGGTTGGCTCTGTTTAACACTGATTGCCTATCCCAGACCAATTTATATTCTTCATGGTCAAAACAATGCCTCCTTGTATATTTTCTGTCACTGCCATTAAGCAAAACATGATAAAGATAAAACAAGAAATGAAAGAAAAAATCCAGCCCACTTTCCACTGGCAGTGAGCTCACTGAGCATCATTAGCTCCCTCTGCCCATTTCTTCCTTCTGTCTTCTCCTCAGCCTCCTTTTCCCAAGCTACTCTCTCATCTCTCCACAGGGCTGTGCAAGTCCCCAAAGGAACCTCAATGAAAAACTACAGTCGTATACCTTATAGAGATCTATTGTCAAAAAAGTCAGCCTCATGGCTGGGAGGGGTATCACCATGGAAACCTGACCCACGTCTGATAAATATGTGAACTATTTTCATAGACAAGAGGGATGGAAAATACCACCTTCTCTCATGTGGGTTTTGTCTTTACATTCTGGTAGTAGGAATGAAATGGTCCCTATAGGCCCACAGGAAGTGGCACTATTGGGTGTGGCTCTGTTGGAATAGATGTGGCTTTGTTGGAGGAAATGTGTCACTGGGGGCAGACTTCAAAGTTTCATAAGGCCCAGTATTGCTATTTCTTTCTGCTGCCTGCAGATGTAGAATTCCTGGCTACCTCTCCAGCACCATGTCTGCCTGAATGCCGCCATGCTTCCTGCCATGATAAGAATGGACTAAACTTCTGAACTGTAAGCCATCCCCAAGTAAGTGTTTTCTCTTATGAGTTGCAGTGGTCATAGTATCTCTTCACAGCACTAGAAACCCTAAGACACATCCTGATCTTATATTTCAAGTCAAATCTTCCCACACAATACTCACAGGCTCTGTCATCAGTGGTGTGGTGTCCGTGCTGCCTGGGTTATTCGGAATTTCACTTTTGATGAACAAAAACGTGAGTGCACTGCAGGAAAATACATTCCAGTGAGATTGACCGAACATGACTGCTTTGCTTTGTTTTTATATCAAGCTACCTGATTTTTAAGGGAAAACAAAACTTACTATGGAGTCCTGATAACGGAATTACTTCCACACACACCCTGTAGGGGGGCTTGCTGTCTCTTCAACACCCCATTCTCCTTGGTGTTTTTTATCCAGCAGGGTAAAGAACAAACATAAGAGACTTCCTCTAGGTTGGATAACTTTGACATCGCACCACATGAAAACCAAAGAGAACACAACCCTGAAGCATCCATAATCTACTGTAACGGCAACAGCCAAAAACTTAACAATATCTTGTTGGACAACTGTAAGGGATGACCACTTCTATATGACAGTCACATTTGTGATAAAGGACACTCTTCCTGGAGGAGAAATTAGGAAAGTGATGTCTGCTAACCCATAAGTGCCTGTGATCCTAGCACTTGGAGGAGGACCACAATTCATTGCCAGTCTGGGCTCTGCATTCTAGGGCAACATGAACTGTATATTGAGACCTTGTCTTCAAAACAAAATGACAGAAAGAATGGATTTTATGAGATTAAATGCAGCACACATTCTGTGTTGTAAAGGAGGGAACTAAAGATGGCTATGTTTTTCTAATTAGAATTTTGCCTTCAGCTTGTCTTCTCACATGGGTGGATCAGGAAGTACTGTGGGATTTTAGTAGGGCTGTCCAGCATGGCCCATAGTTAGACAAAAGGACTGCAGCCCTATGAAAGGCAAAGCTAAAAACAAAGGCCTACGATTCTTCCCAATGCAGAATGATCGCGCAGGTTGGGAAAAATCAACATTCCAGAAAGAGAAGGTGAAAGGAGACAGAAGCAGAACAGATTCTTGGGTAATCCACAGTACATCACTTTGTTTTTTAATAGGAAAGGAAATCTATCTGAAAGTTGAAGAAAGAGGACAGCAAGTTCAAAGCCATTCTGGACTACCTAGTGAAGACTTAGAGAGGGAAGCAAGCAGGCAAGCAGGCAGGCAGGCAGGCAGGCAAACAAGTGAGCAAGCAAGCAAACGAGCAGGCAAGCGGGCAGGCAAGCAAGCAAATCAATTCTCTGCTGATTCAAAGCCCTCGAGTGGTTCCTGTTGTATAAACAAGTAGAGTGGTATATGTCATACAGGGGAATGAAAAACTAGAAATTGTCTCACCAGTCCTTTAAAGACTGGACTGTACAGTGGACTGAAATGATCGTTTAATTATGAAGAGAAAAGTAGCACCTGAGCTGGAGAGACGTCCAATGGGCAAAGTGTGTGCTGTGCAAGAATGAGGACCTGAGTGTGAATCCTCAGAACTGGTGTGAGAGGGGACACATGCAATGAGAGACTACGGGGTCCTAACGCTCCTGCAGAAGGATGGGACACTGGGACAGGAAAGTATCTGGGACCTTGCAGGCCAACTGGCCTGGTGTATGCAGCATTGATGAAGGCTGATCTCAAAAGAGATTGAAGTCAAGGATCAATAGCTGAGGTTGTCCTCTGACCTCCACACATGTGCCATGACACCTGTGTACTCAAATTCACACATGAATAACTGTGTGGGCACACACAGGCACACAGACACAGGTACACACAGGGACATCACCCCCTACACACAGAGACACACATATAGGCATGCACACACACAGAGAGACAAACAGACACACAGACAAGGAATATCACCCCCACCACAGAGACATATGGGCATGCACAGAGACACAGACACGCACACGCACACACACACACACACACACACACATGAGAGAGAGAGAGAGAGAGAGAGAGAGAGAGAGAGAGAGAGAGAGAGAGAACAAAGCCACTATGTAACCAATGAAACTATATTTTGTTTCTTCACACTACCACGAGCTCTAAATTCATTCGGCCAATGCCCTTCAAAATGAACCTATTAAAGCCATTAAGTTAAACTAATTAAATGACAGATTGGTGCCCAGGAGAGCAATAGAGCTGGGGTCAGAATGCCTCACAGGAAGAGATACCTGCATCCTCCCGCTGCAGATCCAACTCTTAACACAGCTGCAGAGTCCCTCCAGCTCATTGCCTAATTTAACACTAAGTTGAGACACCAACAAATGTCCCAAGGGGCAACTATGCATGAATATGATAGCACAGGCATCTGGGTTCTAAATGTCCCTAAAAGGCTGGGTCAAGTGTTTGGTGACTGGTCTACTGGCTGTGGGGAGGGGGCCAGCCTTTCAGAGATGGAGCTTAACCAGAAGTTCAGTGTTAGGGACATGACTTTAAAGGAGCCCCGAGGTTTCCTGTCTTTCGCTCCTGCTGCCCTGTGGTAGAAGCTTGCTTTGCTCCCCCATGCACTGGGTCCTATCATGCAACGTATTCACCAATCATGGGGCTGATTTGTTACAGCCTTTTCCACTTACGTTGATGATCTCGAGTGTTTACTACAGAACAGAGAGTGAATGCTGACAGAAGCTACCTTATACGTGGAGCCTAAACCATGTGGCTAAGTACACAAAGCTCTCAAAACATTTACTTGTCAAATTATCCTAAAAGATTGGTACTAGCATTACCTCTCCTTTAAGGATGCAAAAGCCAAAGACTTGAGAAGAGATCTGCGCAAGGTCATCTAGGTAGAAGTGTCAGAGTATGGGAAACTAACTGATATGACCTTTTAGGGAAAATTTTTGTGTTTTAAAAGAAGAAATTTGGAGGAGAAAGGTGCTTAATATACTGGATAGACCAACATTAAATTATTACCAGTAAGTTAAAACTAGACATGCTAAATTAGAATTTTACAATGCGAAGAAATTGTCTTAGAACTACTGAAAGTTAGAATTCCATGTGAACTGTATAGAACACGTAAAACTGCCTCTAACCAAATGTGTCAAGAATTTACAGTTTTAGAATAAGCTTTGCTGTTCGTCCCCAATTGTCTAGGGACTGCTCTCTAAGGCAACATTTCAATGACAAAGGGATTGTTCCTGAACGTGGTGGGGAAAAACACTATTACTGGAGGAAGGAAGATATACTGTTCTTTCCCAGAAGACGGAAAAAGTACTAAAGTCTTTGAGGGCAGCGCTATTCAGTATGTGTAACACTGACAGCAGCTATAAATGGAACCCAGAGAGAAAAGGTGACTGAATTTAAGGTGACCCAATTCTTGCTTGAGTTTTATTGGCAAAACTCCACTGTGTAGAGATTCAAAGTCATTTTCATCCTCATTGATATAGTATACACGAGTAGAGGAGGAGACATGGAAAACTAGGTATTCAGAAGGGAATATGAGAGGCGAGAGAGTTGTAACTGGCTTAAGAAGTCGGAATGGGAGAGTGGGGCAGTAGAAACTGGAAATCAGTGCTTGCTCGGCAAGACTCCCTTTACCTATGGTCAGCCACGATCTGGCATTTCAAACTTAAGGTACACACATCCCTAAATTACACCTTGTGCACTGCCTTGCATAGCTCAGTGCTGCCTCCTGTCTGAGGCCCGAGACATGAACTGGCATCCCTTTGCCCAGTTAGCCACCTGGAAGAACTACCCAGCACTTAGTCACTTGCAGTCTCATTAGCCAAATCCACTACAGTGGATTTGCAGTACCGGATTCAGCTAACGTGAGCACAGATCACAAGAGTGGTGAAGCAAACTGGCAGAACCAATGTGCCAAAGAGGATCCATTCAGAGTTGCCTTTCGGTGAGACGGTAAAAGTTCTTAGTTTAAACAAACAAACAAACAAACAAACAAAAAAAAGTAACAAAAGAGAAAAAAGAACTGCACTAAAGGTCCCAAGATCTATAGTAAGAACAAAGCTAACTCATAAAGTTGTAAGATATAGATATTTCTCCTAGCTTTTTTTGTCTTACTGAAACCATGAAACTATAAAAGTATGGCCTTAGTGCTTAGTTAAAATGGAAAAAGCATGAAATCATGGTGTTTTGTACTCCCTGTGTGTTAGGAATCCTCTGAGGGTACAGAAGATCCTCTTGGATGAGCAAGAACTACTGTACTAAATAGAATAAGCGACCATTCCAGTTGCATAGAGGAAATCAGCAGAATTTTGACATGGATAGCACATTTTGGTAAGCAAAATAATTCAATACATCCTGGTTCTTATTCATATGCAATGTATTTTGATTTTCTATCTAGTATAGATAGTGAAATTAACTTCAGGGCAGTTCTGTGACTTTTCCGAGTTTTTCAGAGCCTTTGAGAACTAAAACTAGGGTTCCTGACCCCCCCCCCCCCAATCTGGTATTTCTTGTTCCGGAAATAAGGTCTGTCATTGAAAATTAAGAATCAGGAAACAGATAAATTTTATGAAATGTAGATTTAAAGAAAACATAAGGATATTAAAAGCTTTAGAAAGATAGCTGGGCTATCTGGGCTGGAGAGATAGCTCAGTGGTTAAGAGCACTGGCTCCTGGGTGTTCTTGATGAGGGTTTGATTCTGAGCATCCACATGTCAACCCACAACCATGTGTCACTCAAGTTTCAGGGAATCGAACACTCTTCTCTGACAGGTACACACGTGGTGTGCATGCACGCAGGCAGAACATTCATACACATAAAACAAAGATAGAACAAATCTTTAGAAAACACTCTGACTGCCTGAAAAAACTAGTGACTAGAAACATCTGCAGACCTTACGACTGACAGCCCAGCCCCAACGTAATTCAGCAATGGCCTGGACACTTCTTCTGCATCCATCCCAAACCAGCCAAACCTGGAAATCCAGAAGAATATCAAATTAGATACTGCTAAAATGTTTACAGCAGTGCTTAAGACTAGTGGCTAGACTTTAAATCTTGGTTCTCTCACGCACTGTCTATCTTTGGATGTTACTTTTCTACACTGTGCCTCTAATGTCCATGTTAAAGTGGAGAAAATAGCAGTTGAGGCAGGGGGATACATTCTTGCAATCCCCAGAGGTAAGGCAAGAAGAACTCAAGGCCAGTCTGGGCTACAGTGCTTGGGAGGCAGAAGCAGGTGGATCTCTGTGAGTTTGAGGCCATCCTGGTCACATATTGATTTCTGGGCCAGCTAGGGCTACATAGTGAGATCCTATTCCAAAAACGAAACAAAACAACAGAAATCAAACAAACCAAACCCAAACCCAACCCAATCCAACCCAATCCAACCCAAACCAACCCAAAAAGCAGCCATGGGCAAATGCACACCCATGTATCCCAATCCTGGGGACCAGACTCACGGTCCTGCACATGCTAAGACAATACTTGAACACTAAGCTACATCTCAAGGCCTTCTATAATCTTTGAGATATTTGAAATGATTTCTTGGCTAAAAATTCCTACTCTTTGACATTAGTTTACAGTCTTTTCTTTTCATCATGGTTTGACTTTGTCACAATCATTAGCATTCTTCATGGAGAGCCACCCAAGGGTAAGAGAGTGAGTCAGGGAGAAAAAGCATTGCATTAAAACAGACAAAAGTCCAGGGCATTGGGAGAGAAAGGATGGGAAAAGATGTATGTGCCGTTAGACTGATTTGCCTTGTTCTTTGGGGGCGGTTATAATGCTTGAGTAGAAGGGAAGCCATGAAGTGTGGCAAGAGTAATATTCTCTCTTCTCATTTCCCCAAGCCTGGCCTGAAGCATACTGACCATGGGCATCACACACTGTTCCTGGAGCTCCACGTGTTCCCATGGCTGCCCTGTGTGGAATGGGGGAGCCTCTGCGAAAGTAGCTAGTACTACTGGGGCACAGAAATTTGTGATTTTAGTTAGCTTACGTTTCCGTACAAAGGCTACCCGTGGCTTGTGGCTAACCTTTTGGACAACACACTTTCTAGCTAGCCTTGAAGAAGTTCTCCTTAAAGAGGCAGAGTGTTTTAGGTGTGGCTAGCTGTATCCCCTTCTCTCTGCCATTATATATAAAAGCAGCCATAGGCAATGATACTTATCTTTTTTTTTCCCAAGACGAGGTTTTTCTGTGTAGCGCTGACTGTGGTGGAACTCACTTTGTTGACCAGGCTAGCCTGAATTTCAGAGATCCAGCTGGCTCTGCCTTCCAAGTGCTGGGATTAAAGGTGTGTGTCACCATGCCTGGCTCCTTAAATGCTTTGATATGGCTACATCTCACTAAATCGTTACAAAATGTCAGGGAGATGGAGTCACAGATTGCTGCTCTAAAGAAGAGCATTTACTTTAGAATAGGTACCTAGTCAGGCAGGAGAGAGGGAAAACAGATATCAGCTGCCTTTCTTTCTCCCTACTTGTCTCCCCGATACAGTTTTTTACTTTTTGATTTCCTTTACTATATCTTCATAAAATATCTAGATCGCTTATAAAGAGCTTTAGACAAATAATAGACATGGTTCATTGATATGTGCCAGCCATAATCTGAGACACAGAATCCTGTTATTTCTCCCAGTACAGCTAGACCCCGGTTTACACTGAGTCCAGGATGTAGAACTCTTAGCTGAGATAGTGTGAGTTGTGTTACCTTGAGCTTGCCCATCCAGTTAAGGTGTTAAATGATCCCCAGATTAAGATTCCAAGACCTAAACCGATGGTTTTGATAATTGGAACGACAGCAATGTTCCCTGTAGACACAATACGCAGGAAAATGGATCACTTCCCATACAACAGACGCATTTCTAAGTTAAATTAGTACTTTTTTCTGACTTTAACTTCAGTCTCAACACAACTCCAGAATACTCTGGCACTCACTGACTTTCCTTCCAGATTCTCACAACCTTTGATTTAGCTCTTGAAGGTCACTCGGGGCCAAATCCCTGATAGTGCTGAATGTTGTCATTAGCATAGTTGTCATGGAGACAAGGTCTTGCTGTGTTGCACAGGCTGGCCTCCCACTTTAGGACTCAGTGGTGGCGCACGCCTTTAATCCCAGCACTGGGGAGGCAGAGGCAGGTGGATTTCTGAGTTCGAGGCCAGCCTGGTCTACAGAGTGAGTTCCAGGACAGCCAGGGCTACACAGAGAAACCCTGTCTCGAAAAACCAAAAAAAAAAAAAAAAAAAAAAAAAAAAGGAATCTTCTTATCTCACTGTTCCAGTAGCTGGGACAGCGACGCTCCAACCTTCCCAGCTCACTACTGCTTTCTGTAAAACGCTTATTACCCTCTTTGCAACCCAGCTCAGTCCTGCAGTTTCCTCTCCCAGGTTTCTTCTTCAGGTTTGTGAAACCTTTGTTTCCTGATTTGAGCCATTGATCAGAGGTCCATGTACTCCAGTCTAGGGCATCTGGAGTCTCAGTGTTACTCTCTGATGCAGTCTGCAGCCAGTGTTCTCCACTGTGGCAATGCTAGAGCCTTAGACTCACAGGGTACCATGCGCCACTTATTTTCCCGTCTGGAAAAGTTCTCCTGGTTTCAAGGTCTTAGTCTCCATTCTAATCACCTGCAATAAAGTCCTTATACCACCAGTCCTCTCTTTCCTCTGTGTGCCAGACCGGGTGGTTGTTATAATCTATAATGTGCTTACATTTCTCAAGTTTGGCTCCCTACTTATCCACCCTGAGCACGGTAGAACCTGATTGCGAGATAAAGATCTGCACAATGGGCCTGGCATAGGGACACCTATCTTTAATCTCAGATTCTCTGTGAGTTAGAGATCAGCCTGGTTTACCTAGTGTTCCAGATCAGCCAAGGCTACATAGTGATATCTCTATCTTGAATAAATAAGTAAGTAAATAAATGAACAATTTCAAAAATTAAAAAAATGCTCACTTTGGTAGTGCACATATTAAAATTGGAGTGATACAAAGAGGTTAGCATGACCCCTGCGCAAGGAGGACAAAGATATTCACGAAGTGTTCCACATTTAGCACTAGCCTTGACCAAAAATAAATAAATAAATAAATAAATAAATAAATAAATAAATAAATAAATAATCTGCAGGCTGACAAACAAAGAAGAGATGTCTTGTCTGCAATTACATCAGGAAGTGGAGGCAGGAAGACTCAGAGTTCTAGGCTGGCCTGGGCTACATGGTGAGACTGTTGTCTCCAGAAGCAAGAGAATGAGGGAACAAACATTGTTCACTCACTCCCGATTCCACGTGGTAAACAATCACAGAGACACATGCAAGGTGTGGCAATGCACATTCTGGTGCAAAGGTAAAGTGTTACTTATTTTGATCTCTGATTAGTGAATTGTATTAGATCATTTAATCCCTCAAAGACTCAAGTGGGTAAGCAGTACCATTTTACCATTTTAAATTTTATTTGCATCTGACAAATTTATGTCTTAAAGATTTTCAGTAATTCTCTTTGTTAAAAAAAAAACAAGGAGGAATTTCCAGGTTGAATTCATAGTGAGAGAACTGTTTCTGAATGGCTACCTGGAAATGTAGATTCTACTATAGTCTTTAAGGCATTGATAAAGCAACGAGGAGTTTTGTTTTTTTTGGTTTTTTTTTTTTTTTTTGGTTTTTTTTCGAGACAGGGTTTCTCTATGTAGCCCTGGCTATCCTGGAACTCACTCTGTAGACCAGGCTGGCCTCGAACTCAGAAATCCACCTGCCTCTGCCTCCCAAGTGCTGGGATTAAAGGCGTGCGCCACCACTCCCTGGCTGAGGAGATTTTTGTCTGTTTTCTTTGCTAAATGTTACTCAAAATGACTATATGCCTCTATTTGCCAGCTTTTAAGGATAAAGTCAAAAGTGATGTTAACAAAGGGTTGCTCTCTAATAAACATTTTCCAATAAAGTGCTGGAGAAAGGTCAAATGTATACAATAGCATTTGAGTTATGCGTTAAAAGGATCAAAGTCTTTAATAATTTTCTAGCAGGAACTTAAAACATTTAAAGAGAAAACAAAATCAAGAGATTTCCCGGAATATATGAAGGGAGAACAATACATACGTCATGTCTGTCATGTGTATCTAACGACTGTGAGCCCACTGTGCTCTGCCTCCTGGTTGTGAATACAACTGTGTGACCCATGTATAAGATGCATGTGCACATTACCTGTTGTCCAAATGCAGCCACCGAGCATTGCAAACGGCCAGAATTTAGGGCAGTGTAGTATCAAGTTGACCACCAAAGCAACCAACCAAATGGCAGCACAGAGCACCCACTGAAGGAACATCCCTACAATAAGACAACCTGGCATTATTTGGCAGGAAGATTTGAGTATATGCATATTTAAGAATATCTGTAAGATGTTCTTAGAGAGATAGACACAAATCATGACATGTCCCCATAGTGGGCATGTGGTACACTTTCACTTACAACTACTTTATGTCATGGTGGGCCCAATTTCAGACACCAAGAAAACAAATCTGGTCAAAAATCTGGTAGGTATACTTCTAACTGGACTGTAAAACTTAGATGCTTGACACTGAAGTTCACAATGTATTCCTGCTTAACATGTGTAGTGCTATTCCTGGTTGTCATCTTGACTATATCTGGAATAAACTACAATCCAGAATTGGAAGGCTCACCCGTGATCCTGATCTTGAGGCTGGGAGATACAAGTTTCTGACCTGGATCTTGGCATGGAGATCTTGAGGCATAGTGTCTATGAATCCCAGGAGACTAAGGCAAGATCTTTGAGTTCAAGGTCATCTGGGAGAAAGCAAATCCCAGATCCAGGCGTGGTGGCACACACCTTTAATCTGGGCCACACCTTCTGCTAGAGACCTACATAAGGACATTGGAAGAAGGAAGATTCGCTCTTCACCTGCTTGGCTTGTGGGACTGAGCAACTGCTAGATCCTTGGGCTTCCATTCACAGCTGCTGCTGACCATTGTTGGGGAGTTGGACTACAGACTGTAAGTCATTAACAAATTCCCTTACTATATAGAGACTACCCAGAAATTCTGTGACTCTAGAGAACCCTGACTAATGCAGCATGCTATTCTTTTATTTTGTAGTCAAACCAAGAAATGTCTATTAAAGAATTTTGGGAAGAGTGAGCCTGTATTTCCACTCTGACGCCAGTCTCACTGCAACTGTCAAAAATATGGCACCGTTAACTTCCCAACAGTGCAGCAGTAACTTAAACCTTGGGATACACTTGGCCATTTGTGGCTCACACAGTTGGAGTTTTATTCCCGTGATGAGATAGATTTTACAAGCCTGAGATTTAGCCTTCTAGGCCAGCACTCCTCTGCTTTTAGTGAGATAAGGTGCTACTGGCTATTTACCAGAAGATGAACATGGCAGTGGCCATTCAAGACTCCTGTACCATCAATGTCTCAGGGATTAGTTGCAAAACTTTTCTGTTGCAAAACTATTTCTGCTCATTCTCACAACAGAGTAGAGGGGAAAAATGTCTGCTAACCTCCAAGACAATGCAATACTGGAGTGGAAAAAAAACCTTCATGCTACACGTGAGAAACTAAAAACAAAAAACTGGTAAGACTTGCTGGGTTGGCCGTGGTTCAGCCTAGAGCATTCTACTACTTGAAGAGGCCTTGGGTTCAGTTTCCAGAAACAAGCACACACATGGGTGCAGAGGGTTGGTCTGGTACTGCCTGTATTCAAATGCTAAATTCCCTACTCCAAAACTAGGCTGCTCATCCTCACGTGCAGATCCTCCCAGATACCAGCTTCTGTGTGTAAGCCCCCCCTCCCCAAGTTATCCCTGATTGGTTAATAAAGATGCCTACAGTTGTAGCTGTGCAGAAGAGATGTAGGTGGTGCTGGAGGTCCCCGGCTTGGGGTCTCAGGCAGGGACTAAAGGAGAGTGAAGGAGGAGGAAGTAAGAGGTTGCAGTGGGGGAGGTGGGTCCTGAACGCTGGTCACGAGGGCCAGCCTGTTAGAGTAGGATTGGCCCAGGTGGAACATGACAAGTGAGATCTTGGGGTAGCAAAATAGCATGGAGGACTGATACCTGCCCATCTCTAGTGCTATAAGACTTATAAATATGAAGGCTTTTGTGTCTTTTATTTGGGAACTATATGGTCAAAGTGGGGTAAACCCTCCCCCAAATGCTATTTACCTCAACACATGGGACCCTTGTCTAGGATCACAAACCCAAAAGGTAGGTCAGCTGTCCTTTTGGTTATTTTTCTATTAAGTTTTGTTTTTGTTTTTGTTTTTGTTTTGTTTTGCTTGTCAACATCCAAAACAAAAGGCTAGGGGAAAAGATTTGTAATCCTTTTGTGTAAGCAGTGAAGACTAAGGAACCAGGGTGAATTAAGAATAACTGGGATGTTACCTTCCAGCAGGTGTTCACTGGGTGTCTCCACTCCCTTCTTGCTTCCAGAGGGAGGGCAGTTAGTAGGCCAAATCGACCCCTGCTTTCCTTCACTAAACCTCAGCTTGTAGTCTTTTGCTACTTTGTGGCATACACATTTCTAAAACATGGTGCTGAGCAAAACCATACAGTAAAATCCTCAAAATACAACCAGATCCGGTTTGGAGAAAGACACTGAAAAACTGTACCAGTTATGCATTTTAAAAACCAGGAATTAATAAAAACAGCAGTTTTAACTGATTAAATGGTTAAGTATAGTCACAGTATAGTAAACCTAGCTCTTTAATTTGAAAAGGACTGGAGGTTTGTGTGGAGGGACCACCACAAAGAATGTAGCCTGTGATCCTTGCAGGGCTGCAAGAATAGGGGTGACATCAGATGTCAGTGAGCATATGCACAGCACATACGGTAAACTTGGGATTGTGTGCAGTAAGCTGAAAAAGCATGGTATATGGTTTTGTGGTAAGGATGTGTGTCTGTGTGTGTACATGTGGTAAACTGAGGAAGCCTGGCGCACAGCTCTGTGGAGAGGGATGTATGTACCTAGGTTCCAGTACTGTCGCACATCTTTCTACAACCGAGAGCAGTCTTCTGTGTTTGCCTCGGGGTGTGTTAGAGAAGAGCTTGTTCACTAGTAATGGGTTTGCGTTATGCTAAGACTGATGTCTTACATATCAGCTGTGTTAAAAATCGGGTTTCAAATGAATGTTGATAGTGGAACTGGCCATAACTTACCTATTTTATAAACACAGCAGACACAGTCAAGAAGCTTTTCCAGGGGGACCAACTCTGCCTTTGTCACAAAGCACCAACTGACCTTCCTATCCTGACTTACCCTCAGTGTGCCACAAGGGGCACTGTGAGACGATTTACGTGAGTTCTAGTCACTATGGTTAATACACACACACACACACACACACACACACACACACACACACACACACACAATTTTAGCTGTTATTTTAAAATGATAAAACAAAAACAAAGCAAATAACCAAGACACTTAAAAGCAAGTTTAGGTTAACAATAAAAGACCAATTACCATCGCCAGTGTCATATTTTTTAAGTGGTACAAAGTTGGAGCCAAACAGGAGGATTGCTATAGCAGAGGAGAGGTAGCCCGTGGTGAGGTCTGTTGCATTGTTATTGCTCATGGTTGCAGGGTGGCAGACAGCAGACCGTTTCACTTTCGATCTGTGTTTTACAGGAGTTTCTGAAATTCAAAAAAAAAAAAAAAAAAAAAAAAAAATGACAAGTTCAGATTCAGTGAGAGGCCCTGCCTCCAACCGCTAAGTGGAAGGGCTGGAAAGATGGCTCAGGACTTGATTCCAGAGACCTGAGCTTTTGGTTCCTAGTACCAAAGCTGGATAATTCAACCACCTGTAACTCCAGCTCCAGAAGATGCAACACCCTCATCTGACCTCAGCGGACACCTGCACCCAGGTACACACACAGGCACAAACATAAATTCATACACAGATATAAAAATCTTTAAAAGATACTGCTTGCGTTGGCATCACAAATACTAATGGCAGAAACAATACAGAGAAAATTAAACTGGCCCCGGCACCAGAATGACAAATTCATGGGGTGTTTGACATTTTATAAAGTAGTGTAATTCCCTCAATTAAGAAGTAACGATAAAGTAGAGTGCATTAAAGGAAGCACTCGTGTCTTCTTCTGACCGCCACCTGTGCACTCACGGGCATCCATGCACACACTCATAATCATAGGCATACACATAAAACAAAAGTATCAAGCCCACCGGTAACCAAAAGTCAGGTACTTTTCAGGGATAGTATTTGGTAAAGCCTGCGGAGCACGAATCATTAGCTACATTATCGCTGAGTTCGCACAATGCTATTTCAGATTTATATTTCGTATGTTGACCCTTTGCAATAACCTCTCTGAAATAGAATTCAGAATAATACAGAGTTCTTTTTTCCTCCAGATTTAATACAGTGATAATATCCTGTGGGTATGTGTTGAGGAAGGCATCCTTGAAGCCAATCTTCCTTTCTATTTTAAGGAAAAAATATTCAAAGTTCACACATTGCTCTTTAAGTGGTCGTGTAGAGAATACAAAACATCCTGATATTGACCAGGTGGTGGTGGCACAGGCTTTTAGTGCCAGCACTCGGGAGTGGTTCTCTGTGAGTTTGAGGCTGGCCTATTTTAGAGAGTGAGTTCTAGGACAGCCAGGGCTATGCAAAGAAACGCTGTCTCGAACTCCCCCCCCCCCCCCAAACCCAAACAACAACAACACTTGGCATTGTTATGGAGGATTTAACAGAAAACAGAAACCACTTCAAATAAGGTTTCACAATAAGCTTTAGAAAGGAAAATCTCTATTTGGTGTATATGTGCATACATACATACATTTTCTTAAAAACAAAATCATGGTGCGTAGAAAACACTTTCTGTGTTGAGATACAGCTAAGGAAGAGACAATGAGACCTATTTAAAAAGTAACACAGTAACACTTCTCAATATAAAGACTATACTGCAAGAAGGCTCCAAGAAAGTGTATGCCTTTAAGTGACTTACAGTGGCTCCTGCTCAAGGCTCAAGAGGGATGTGGCACAGGAAAGATACTGGGCACACAACAGCAGTCCCAGCACTTGGGAAACGGAGTAAAGACTACTCTTTGTTCACTAAATAAATAAGACAGATAAATATCAGGGCTGTTAAATATGAGGCAGGAGATCCCATCTAGAATTAATAAATAAATAACCAACAGGACTTTTAAAATATGAGGCAGGAGCTACTTGGAAAGCTTTCATAGGACTGAAAATACAGGTTTAATAGCTAAGAAATCATCTTTTCCATTTTAATTAAAACAAGCAAAGCAAGAGCATGGATAAGAGGACAGTGCCTAACCATTTAATGAGGTAGATTATTTTACAGGAAAGAAGGCTCCACTAAGGGATATTGATGGGCAGCCACAGGTTTCAGCCTGAATTGAATGAATAATTAGTAGTGCTAATTAGAGCGCATGACCTTATTTGACTGCTGAATCAACTTCAGTCAGTTATTGCCTTAGATAAACGATGTTTGTTAACAGCACACAGCTCCAGTGCATTTCAAAAAGCACATGATCTAATTCCCTGTGAACCAACAATCCTGGGCTGCCACAAGGAAGAGTCCACCTCGCTCTAAATTAGAGCGAAGAATCATTACTTTACCAGACATGTACCCCCAATTCCCTTTTAGCACAAACCTATCCCAAAGAATTTCTTTAAAAATCTTATTTTCAGCCCAGGTTGGTAGCAAACTTCTCAGAAGGCAGAAGCAGGCAGATCTTTGAGATCATCACCTGCCTGGTTTACATAGCTAGTTCCAGACTATCGAGGACTACACTAGTGAGACCCTGTCTTTAAAAAAAGCAAGTAAGCAAGCAAACAAAATCCATTATTACTATTATTATTATTGTTATTATTACTACTATTATTATTTTAGTCCAGCATGCTCGGCAAATGCTCTACTCAGCTATACTCGAACCCTTTTTAAAATTTTGTTTGATTTGAGATAGTCTCGCAAGCTTTTCTATGCAGACTTTAAACCCACTCCAGAGCCCAGTCAAGTTTAAACTTGGGATATATCCCCCACATTCATTTAAATTTTTTTCAATTTTTAGTTGGACAATAGAACCATAAATATCATATGGGTCAAGTAGCATGTGATCTGCCCATACACGTTTACCTTAGGCAGATTATCAACCAGACAGCTGCCATAGAAATAGTTCGCATTTCTCCAAGGTAAAAGCTTTCAACATCCCCTTGAAAAGTCTTAAGTCCAAGTATCTTTACCTGTTAAGTATCTACCGATATTTTACTATGCTACATTCATTCTTTCTAAAAAATTTACTACTTTCGTTTCATTACTGGCATATCTGCTGTTTTTCCTACTGATTTAAAGTTTTAAGTAGCTCCTCCCCTCCATTTAAGATAGCGCCGGCGCATGATCAATACCGCCTGCTCTAGTTTAAAGGTTTCATTTCTGGTTTCCTTTAATTTCCTCCAATCTGAGGGCAGCTTCGCCCGTCTCTGGGCTGATGTCACTAGCGCTGGCACTTACTTGCTCTGCGAGTTTTCCCAAGGTGCTGCAGGCTGCAGGGCGGCCTCAGACCCAGGGCCACTTTAGACTCAGGTAACCTGGTGGGTACTCAATGCGCTGGCTCTCCCTTGGACGGGTGCGGACTTCCTGCCGGCATCTGGAAGGGAGACCAGAGCCCCTCCCAGGCGGAGACTCGGGACACCCTCCCAGCGGAGGGCTGGAGCTCAGTCAGGTGACTAAGGCTCTCTGTCACTCAGCAAGTTAATCAGAGAGTTTTTTTCCTCCTTAAAGAAGAGCTCAGTCTGGGAGTAGCAACTCACCTTCTCTTAAACACCACACCTTTAATTGTGCTGTTTGTGGGTAAGACAAAGCAGGAGCTACCTCACACTGTTACAAAAAATGACCACTCCACCCCGTTTTGCCTTTATTGCTAGGCAAGCCTCCTCCTAAATTGCACTCCCAACTCTCATTTCCCCTTTTTGAAGTTGAGACAGCTTATCCCAAGGTTGCCTAGACTAGCTTACGCTCACTCCACAGCCCAAGTAGGCTCTGATCTTGTGATCCTCCTGCCTCAGTCTCCCATGTAGCTGAAATCGTGGGCTTTAGACAAAGGAATCTAAACAACTAATGGACTAATGTGTGTGCCCTAATGATATGTGTACTAAGTGCCTGTAGGACTGTCGCCTTTGTGGCTTGCTGGCACATTTCAATGGACAAGGAAGGTGGCTTTATACAAATCCACATGCTGGCGCAGCTAAAAATAAACTTAACCCGGGAGTTAATTTCTTTGAAAATATCCTCCCGGAAGCTTTCCTGTGAAACCAGGCTGTGAGTCACATTCCAGATCAATGCTCATCCAATCTCAACAGCTGTAAGAATCATCGGAGCAATGGGTCTGATTGAGACTCGGAGAAAAAAGCAGCCACTAGGGTAGGATGCAGACTTGCCTGCCTCTTCTGTAGCTGAAAACCGAGTGTGTGTGTGTGTGTGTGTGTGTGTGTGTGTGTGTGTGGTGTGTGTGAGAGAGAGAGAGAGAGAGAGAGAGAGAGAGAGAGAGAGAGAGAGAGAGAGAGAGAGAGAGCGCTCTCCTAGATAACAATGCTGTCTCTCTAGACCGGATACCTAGCAGAAGACACAGACGTGGACTTCAAGAAGAGGAAGTGCTAGGTTCTGCCCTAGTCTGAGTTTGAGGCAGGCCGGCCTCTTGAAGTGGATTAAGCTGACACCATCCACTAGCTGGTCATGTGAGATTCACAAGAAAGAGAAGAAAAGTGGAGACGTTAGAAGATAAGGTTTCTTGGAAGGAAGCCTTGCTTTTAACTCTGCGTTCATCAGAGAACCGCACTGGGAGGCAGAGTATGAATGAAAGATAATTTTAATGATTAATTTAGCAACTGAAAAAAATTGAGAAACAACTTCCTGTTTATGTGCACACATGCTTACACAGGCAGAGATTTGCTTATTGAGTTCAGTTTTATGTACTTTGCCATTAATTTCTTTAAAAATTTCCACATTAAATTAAGGGGTTTTAGCAACAACCATAATGTATATGCAGACGACCTAGTGCAGACCTATGCAGGCTCTATGATTGCTTCTTCAGTCTCTGGGAGCCTCTATGAGCCCTGCTTAGTTGATTTTGTGGGCCCTGTTCTTGTGTTCCTCTGGCTCCTACAATTCCCCGCCCCTTCCACGGGGTTTCCCGAACCCCAAGGGGAGGGACCTAGTGGAGCTCTCCAATTTGGGCTCTATGAAACTAATGTTTGGCTGTGGGTCTATGCATCTGTTCCTGTCAGTTGCCAGAGGAAGCCCAACCGAGTACTTTAAATTAAGATAAGTTTACATACTTTTTAGACATAATCTATTAAACACTCAATAGATTACAGTGTAGGCAGAACTTAACTTTAATATGTACTGGGAAAGCAAAAACATTCCCACGACTCACTTTGTTATTATCTTTGCTTTATTGCAGGGTCTGGAGCAGAGTCTACAAGGTTTCCAAGTTAAGCCTACAGTACACAGACCCAGAATCTTTCCCAAGGATACAGAACATAAACAGAATCTAAGATATCTTCACTTTATGACCAAGAGACCCTGTGGACATGTCCTTCACTATTATTTTAAACTGATATGAAAAACTGAGGCTCCCTGTGTTGAGAATTCCCTAAAATGTGAAGGTATGTTGGAGTCTGTTTCAGGCCTGAGAGCTTTCTTTTTTTTTTTGGTTTTTCAAGACAGGGTTTCTCTGTATAGCCCCTGGCTGTCCTGGAACGCACTCTGTAGACCAGGCTGGCCTCGAACTCAGAAATGCGCCTGCCTCTGCCTCCCAAGTGCTGGGATTAAAGGCATGTGCCACCACTGCCCCACTCTGAGAGCTCTTTCTATGGACGTTTCTATCTAGTGCTTTGCACATCATACTAAAGAAAGAGCTCAAGCATGCAAGACTCTGCTACAGATTTTTAAAAAATTGTAGCTTTTTGCACTAACAACCAAACATAAATGTCTATAATGTAAGATCTAGTTCTAACTTTAGCTTCGTCTATTAGCAGTATTTCTCTAGAAAAGTCACTTTCAGTGTTTTTTTTTTAAATTTTTATTTACAAAATAATGGATTTTAGTTATGACATTTTCATCCATTGACATCACTGTATCCTGATTATATTCACCCTCCCACTCCTCTTTACTGTCTATCTAATGAGAACAGGAGACAGGAGTTGGTGAAGCAGTTTATAGGCAGTTCCTGGAAAGTCCTTGGTTCTCGGGCAGGGAATGTCTGAAGGGAACTGCCTCCTTGTACACCAGCACCCAGCCTGGAAGCTATACCTGGGGGTGGGACTGAAAGTCCAGTCCGGACATTAATCCCCTCTGGTGAAATGTTAGAATTGGATATCTATATTTTCACAGTAAAAATGGTTTATGTATTTAGTGCCCAACTTTATCCCCTAACCTAAATGTTTTTAGGGTCACTTCTTCAGAGGGGGAATGCTGCAGAAGGCTTTACTGGCGCTGCTTAATTTCATTTCAGTGGCCTGGGTGGGGACCTACCATTCCACGCTACACAGATTTGAGTCAGTCTGCAGGCTCACTGACCGTACCTGGAAAGGGTGATTACCTTAAGGGATGGTAAAGAGGTGGGAAGAGTAATTATCCTTTATCAAGATAACATCCTTTCTCACAGCTCTGATGAGGTTTTATAGAGTGAGTCTCCATGAGGCTCTGTTACCTGTCCACCTTTCTGAATCTGGTTTCAGAGAGGTGTAACTTTTCCTTTTTATTCTTTCCTGTCTCTTTCTTTAGGATATTGGACAGAGCACACATATGCCTCTCCCCTCTGTTTCTCAGAAGCCACCCCCAACCGTCCACCATGTGACTGCCTTCAGATGTCTTGATTTCCTCCTCGCCATCCTCTTCCTCTGGGTAGTTGGTGACTTTTGAAGCTTGCTTGTCCTAGGCTTTTACGTTCTTTCTTCAGAAGTGTTCTTCTGGGTCAATTATTAAATTATTTTATTAATAAGCCTAAGAACTCAAAAAGAGGAGCCACAAATTCCTTGGTAACATGTGGTATCCTTGGTGAGACACTTTAGAACTTCCGTGTACACCTCCAAGTCCCCTTACTGGTCTTCTCCCAGATAGTCCTGTGCGCCCTGTGCCTTCTCATTCTCTCTCTCTCTCTCTCTCTCTCTCTCTCTCTCTCTCTCTCTCTCTCCCCCTTCCTCCCTTCTTCTTCTCCTCCCTCCATCATGTGCACACATGCTTAAATATAGACTCTGCATATGAGAGAAGACTCTTGATCTTGTCTGTTTCCCCTTGTCACCTTTTCTTGTTCTCCCTTCACCCACTTAAACCTCCCCCCCCCCCCCACAGAGTTCCTGTTTTGCGTGTACATTCATGTTTAAATCTAGATCTGCATAGCAGGGAAAACAGGTTATTTGTCTTTCTGAGTCTAGATGATATCATTTTACATTATGACCTCCAGTCCATCCATTTCCTTGCAAGTAACATTAGAAAAGTCATTTACTCTTAAACATCAGATTTTCTTCATCTTTTCATGTGGTCAAAGTTACAAACTGCATAAAACACTAAGATTTGTAGTTTTTGGTTTTCCTCTAGCACTCAAAGGTCTTGGAAGTCTTCCCTTAGATTGTGACAAGAAAAACATGGAGCAAACTGAAAAGCCAGCAATGTTCTTTAGAGAAGAGAATTGAGATCCCTGCTGGGACCATCCAGGGGCAGCGAGGAGCTCCGAGAATGCACAGAATCACACCTTTCCAGAGGAGCAAGAGTCCCCCAGAGGCAGTGCCAGGCTGGGGAGCCATCAACAAATGGGTACAAGGGTACAGTGGCTAGAGCTGGGAACTCTGGGAGCGTGAAATAGTCCCGTGGGAGCACCCACAGGTAAGTTAGCTTCACTTTTACATACCTCACTGGGCTTTCAAGGTGATGATTGGAGAATTAAAAAAAAAAAAAAAAAAAGAAGACTTTTCTAAGGCAAACAAAACCCTTAAAAAGTTCAGCAGAATAGTATTGGATGAAATATTAAAATTCTTCAGAGAGAAGAAATATGATATAGATCAGAAACTCAGACTTCCATGAAGGAAACCCTTAAGGAAGGATATAAAGGTGAAAGTAAATTTTTTACTTTAAAGATGATTGTAATTTATAAATGATAGACTCTAAGGGGCAGGAGGGAGTGGTGGAAACTGTCAAGGCAGAGCCTGACCTGCCTGGGAAGCAAAATAGATTGCTTATTTTTATTTGTTTCCAATGCTGGCTTTAACTCATGACTGTATGTGTGTCAGACAAATGCTCTATCACTGAGCTGCATCCCAGCCCTTAGGTCTCACCAGATAGCCCAGGCTGGTATCAAACCCCTAATCACCCTGTTGCACTCTCCCAAGTGCTGAGATAGCAGGTGTGTATGGCAACACAGGGCACTGTGCTATAGCAGAGAACACTCTGCTGACTCCATTAGATTATATAGTCACTGTGTTATTTAATAGTGGACTTAGATTAGTGGATAATGTCTATTGTGAGATTAGGAAAAAAAAGCCTGATTAGAGCAACCCCTAAGAAGTTTTTTTGAAAGATGTATATTGATAGAGTAAGAAAACAGAATCTTACAATGTGTGGAATTAAAAGTAGAGAGGGCAAAAAAGAGGATCAATGAAAAGACAAAGAGTAACAAAGACTAAAATACAGGACCTAAGTATACTTTGTTGATGAGAAATTCACCTTCATTTTATCAATAAGCATATAGATTTAGAAAGATGAGGAAGGATCCCGAGGAAGCCGGAGTACCAGTTTTATCTTCAAAGTAGAACAGACCAGGAGATTATCAGAGATTAAGAGCAACACTGCATAATGAAAAAGTCAGTGTTCTAAGAGAACGAGCCTCTTTGTGTGTCTTACAGCAGTGTCCCCATCTGTGAGGCAGACATGAGCAAATCGCAAGGAGGGAGGTTAATTAGTTCCTCACTACTCTTCTGTATTAGACACATAGAGGTAAGTATCTAGGAAGGACGCAGTGAAACTGGGCCCGGCTGAATAGTTATTACATGGTATTTCATCCAAGAACAACAGAATCTATTTTTTCCCAAGCTCACTTGGGCAGGCAAGTGAAATCAACTACATTTTGAACAACACACAACACAACATGAAGATTAACTATAAGGTACAACTTACTCTTTTATCTTGTTTCAGGATAGTGTATCCATATTGCATAGCTTCAACACATTTCATACAGAAGACACAGTGCTAACAGGGCAGCTAAGAGGAGAGAAAAGCTGTGTGGAAACTTATCGTCACAACCTCTTCCAGTAATGGGCCGTGGGTGATTTTTTTTTCTTTTTAAATTTTCGACTATTTACTTATGTTCTCTATTTTCTAAATAATTTCAGATTGAGTGATTCTGCTTTTCTCTTGGAGGATTTCCATATCTAATGTGAAATTAAGAACTGTGTGGAGGCAGAGCAAAATCTGCTGATCTCACTGCATTATGTAATCATGCCTCTTCGTGCTTTAAAAGATGTTAAGTACGAAGCTTGCTTGCTCTCTTCCCTCTCTTTCCCTCCTTTCCTTCCCCCTCCCCCACCAGCCTCAACAGCATCCTGTCAAATTTTTCCTAAAATGCTTAATGGAGGCTCGAGAAAGCAGCAGCCATGCTAAGGCAAGGGAGCATTTGATCATGACCCACATTTCTCTTCATCTTCCCCAGCCCCCACCCTCCCACCCCCTCAGACTCAGGCTCCATTCCCTTCATTGAGTTCTCTGGATCCAACGATTTCTTTTCTTTTTTCCTTTTCTTTTTCTTTTTTGTTTGTTTTTCAAGATAGGGTTTTTCTATGAAAGATCCTCTGTAGGCCAATAATTTCTCTTCCTTCCTTCCTTCCCCTTTTCTTTCTTTTTTCTTTCTTTTTCTCTTTCTCTCCCTCCTCCTCCTTCTCTTCTTTTGTTTTTTGTTGTTCTTTGTTTTTGGAGACAGGACACTGACTTTCCTGAAACTCCCCCTGTAGACCAGGTTGGTCTCAAACTCACAGAAATCTGCCTATCTCTGTCTCCTGAGTGCTGGGATCAAAGGTGTATGTCACCACTGCCCAGCCTGAATGAATGATTTCTAGGCTGAAATTGCTGTCAGGGCTCCACAGCTACAGTTTACTGTCTTTGAAATCGAAGTGACCTGCAGTTCTTCAGTGGGACAAGGCCAAAGCACCTGATAATACAGTGACTGTTTTTTCCGCCCTGGCTGTCTGAGACATCAATGATCTTCTCTATAAGGCTGCACTTTTTTTTTCTTTACACAGGGAGTGGGGCATCACTCTATGTGTCACATGATTGCCAGTGGCACATATGTGTTGGATCTTGCATTCAGGTACAATATTTCTTCCTGAAGAATATACAGCATTTCCCTACATTCTATATGAGCTACGCACGACTTCATCCTTGTTGTTGATCTGGAGGCTCCGAGACCGGTGACGCCTTGATACATGGAAGGACTGAGACACCTGCCTTAGACAGTGTCCAAATGCACCCAAGTGAAGGAAATATGCAGAGACATGTACTCCTTCCTTGATGGGTCAGAGTACTGAGCATGTGCAGGTTTTCTGAGTGTTCCTTGATCTTTTCCATGTTAATAACTTGAGCAGGAAAACTAAAGAGGGATGTGTGCCAGGTCTCTGCATGTGGCTCTGCACCAACCACATACCCAGGGCCTGGCTCTTTTAGCATCTGCCTTGTAGGCAGGGGATGAGATGCTTACTACCACCACCACTGAGGCCTTTTATTTCTCACTTTGAACTGATAGTTTGATAATATGACCTTCTCACCTTATTGATGTGTTGGAGGTGGGTTATTTAAAGCCACTAATAAAAACCAATCAATTCTATCATCTTCAATATATTCTTTTCAAGAAGAGCTTAAATTTATTAACATTTCAAAAGCAATTTTGGATTAGGAAATTATTGAAAATTGATGGTGCTACGTTGAAGTTGAAATAAATGTTTCTGCCCTTCCTAGGGCATAATTTCCACACAAAATGTTTAATAATAAAGGTAATGCAATGCCCAAAATTAACCTGTAAGGTCCCACCTGCCCATGGACCAGGTAACTTCCTGGAATGCTGGGAATTGTAGTTCTTGGGAAATAACAAAGCCTCCTGAGAAAGTACAGCGACCAGTAGGTTTGCCCTTAAAAGGCCCAGCAGGGGGTAGCTAGAGGCCATTCTCAGGAGGGAATTCCCCGGAATGGCTCTGACCGAAGCCCATCACTTGGTCAATATTGATTAATAAAGCTTGTTTCAGATTTGGTCCAAAACGTTGGAATTGGTTTTTTTTTTTTTTTTTTCTGGAGACTCTCAGGATTATGTTACTCCAATAAAGAATAAAACTATTACCTTTACTAACTTTTCAAGACAGAGTTCACTAAGAGTAAAAACTTTACTTTTCATAACGTTAATAATTCTAGAAATAAAACAAGTCCCTACATAAAAGTACCTGCAATGAACCAGACACTGTTCATGACACTGGAAATAGATAAAAACAAAACAGAAAAACAAAAAGCAAAACCCAAAAAACCTCTATACCAACTTAATTTACAACCAAATAAGAGGAATCAGATAATGAATGATATCTATGGTATGTTGTAAGGGTCCATGATTCTCCGAACAATGATACCCTGGACTCAAAGTATATAAACACAAAGAGTGTTTTATTCTGCAGAAGTCCACCATGCTGGGTCTCCCATTACTGAGACATCCAAGTGAGCACACAGGCCTGATTTAAAGCACATTAGGGAATTCCGGGGTAGGTGACTTGTATGTTAATCTGTTGGGTCCATCCCTACAGATATTCTATTACCTGGATGTGGAGGCTGGAAACTTGCTGGAGAGGTCTAGAAACTGTTACTGAGGAAGTAGCTGAGTAAGTCTGGAAACTGCTGCTGACCCATTGTCCTTGCCTCAGGCCTGGTGGCAGGGCAGCTTCTAAGGCCTGGACTTGCCTAGAATTGCCAAGTTCTTGGAGACAGAGATTTAGGCCTAGTCTCCTTAATCGCCAATTTGAAGCCATCCATGGAATCAGCCTAGCCTTCTCAATGTTAAACAGAGATAAGAGGAAAAAGGAGATAGGGGAGGAGTGGCCCATAAAGAGGCCATCTGAGGCCTCTGAGGAATGTCAGGGTGTAGCTGCAGCTGATGCTGAGTTAGTCAGGAGGAGAAAAGAGTAGCAGAGAACAATGCTAGTGAGGCCAAAATGGGGCTGGGCAGCTGAGAGGGTGGCTGGTTGGGCCACTGAGAAGGCTTTGGCTACTCATCTGAGGGAAGCAAAGTGCCTTGAGTATTCCAGTCACAGGACATATGAAAGTCATCTTTTACAGACATCTCAAGTATACGACATTAAATTATATATATATTATTTGTGTGGCTGGGCCTAGAAATGAATCTTACCCACATTACTACAGGCTGCTCTAGTTGTTGTCTTGAGAGCTCATTTCCCTTCACGTGGGCTGCTGGAGTATTCTGACATGGTGCTGGCTTTAAACAGAGTGACAGGTTTAGGGAACTGAGCGTGCCCATTGTCCCTTGTGAGCTAGCGTCTGAGGTCACACTCTGTCAATGCTTCCTTGTTCATCACAATGTCCCTGATTCAGTGGGGGGAAAGACCACAGGATAGGATGGACGCCTAGAGGCCAGCATCACCAAGGGCTCTTTGGAGGCTGATACCCAGGAGAAAAGAGGAAGAGACTTAAGGGACCAGTACATGTGGAAGCAACCCAGTGTGAAAGACCAGGAAAGAGGTTCGTCAGGAATCCAGATGCACTGGTGACATAACACCCAGGTGTGGTGACAGGCCGGCAGGAAGACTCGTGGAAGAGCTCACGCATGTATTCTCCAGGCCTCTATGACACAGTCATAGGTCATGAGTCAGGCCATAAGGAGGTGATGGGGCTTTACAAGTATTTAAAGTGTCTCAGTATCCTGTAGGTGATTAGTGCTTATTGTCAATAATCTTGCTTAGTTGCATCTTAAAGGAGAAAATATTAAACCATCATCCCTTGGACTGTTGTTCTATCATAAAAGACACATCCTGATTTTTTGTAAAGTGAAAAAAGTTTATATACATACATATGTATATATATAATATATACTATGATAAACACTTTTTTTTTTCTTCAGGGGCTGTTTATACTGATGACATGGAAACTTCTAGATCATTCTTTGGTTAACATTATTATTTCTGCATATGAAAAAGAACGATTTGAAGATAATTAAGTGTGCTCAAAACAGAAGGGTCTGTAGTGATGGCTCAGAGGATTAAGAACTCGCTGTGCAAGTGTGAGCCAGAGCTCAGATCCTTAGAGTTGAGGTGGAAGTCTGCTGTAGTGGCTGCTGCCCCTGGGAGGTGAGGAAGGGAACCCTGGGCATGTCAGCTAGACAGACTAGCTAAGGTAGGGAGTGGAGACTGATCTAGAACAACTTGCAGCATCAACTTTGGGCTTCCCTAAGCACATGCACACAAGAGCATGCAAGTCTGCATATACACACCCACCCACCCGCAAACATGTAAACACACCATAAAAACACATGGACATGCATACACACACAGACACACACAGCAAACCAAGTCTTGTCCTTGGCCAATCAACCCAAGACTAACCAAGGGCAAAACCACTGAATGACTTAGGTTAACGGACTCATTGTGGTGTGAGGGAGGGCAGGAAGGGAGACATGTCAGATGTCAGAGGATCTGTAGGGTGTCTCTCTAGAAATGAAAGGGAGGATTCTGTGAAAGTAGGGGTTGGGTGAAATCAAGTGGAGCATTTTAGTGGATGGGAATGAGTGCACGAAATCAGCATCATTTCTGGACAATAAAATGGACCTGGATCCTGTTTCCTTGGAAACTAAGATGCCAAATGTGTTCACATACCAAAGCCACATCTGAAGCTTCCAGGCGGAATGCTAATGAAGGCTGCCTCACTCTGCAGGGACTTTACTCTTCTGTACAAGAGTCGGACATTTCATTATTACTGGAATAGTTTTATTTTGATATCAGCATCCCAACTAGAATACCTCTTGCAGCATGTTTAGAAATTCTCACATCTAATGTTCACAGTTAGGCTTGCTGATTGCCAAGGGGGGTTTCATAGTGGCAAGTTTACACCCTTCCTAGTTCTAACTTGATCTGGGTATCAACTGGGGGCCAGGCAGTGGTCTAGAGATCTACTGTTGCTATAATAGGGACCTTCCACGAGGGGGAGCTCTTTCCGTGTGTTCATAGCTGCAACGGCTGACAGGAGCAGGCCTTGGGGACAGGTTAGAATCAGGACAGTGTTTCCCTGAAGCAGTGGGTTCAGTCTTAGAAACATTACTCCTGCCTTCTGTGTCCCCTCTTTGGTAAGCAGTTCTTAAAACTTACAAAAACAAAACAAAACAGCAAACAATACTAAGAGCCACACAAAAAGTGAGAAAACAGAAAAGTAAACACTCTCAGAGGTCTAGCTGGCTTCTGTTTCTCATGAAACAGCCCACAGTCCTTTGCCAGGAAAAAAACCTGCCCGAAATGTGCATAAAGAACTTTCATTTTCTAAGAAGATGAGAACAGCCTATTCAGCTAAATACCAATCTAGAAATCAGAAATTGATCAACCGCTCAGGTTCAAAAATTCAAAACTCTTGAGTTTAATCTAAGATGGACCATAATATTGCAGAAGTAACTTCAGAATCCCCCAGTGACCTCACATGGTCTCTCCTGCCTTGTTTGCTGGCCCACTCCTGCTTAGTATCTGGAGTGTCTCGCAGAGTAAGTGGCTTTACAGGTAAGCGTTGTATGTCTATGATGGGGGAAGGGCAGAGGGGAAAGCTCAGCAGGGATGTGAGAGGGTGCATCCTTGAAGTGGTCAATCAGAGGAATCCACACAGTGAGAAAGAGGAAAGGTATCAATGGAACAGCCTAGGAACAAAGCCGTGATTGTTTGTACTAACCAATGATCAATAATGAATGATTGGACGAGCCTCCGGGGGCGGGGCACACATGTCACCTGCTTGCATTTGTGGCCTGCCCCTGTGGGCACCACTGCCAGAAAAGAATGGGTGACTGAGAGATATGGAGTGGTGCAGGAGGTGCATATGGAAAGACGCCGAACTGGTGACATGACAGCTGTAACCGGCGAGAGAGAGGCCTGAGATCGATAGTATCAAGTCATTGCCCAAAGGAGTCGGCAAGGTGGTGTGCAGCAGCGTGGAGCTTAAGCAGATGAAGACTCAACCAGAGAACAAGCTGTCCAGCCGAGCATCACCCTAGATCTCGGCAATGGTGGAGGCCGGAGGTAAGGAACAGTTCACTTTCTTGATTAGAACTCGTGAAAGGACTACTATGTCCCGTGATGCTGCTGAGGGCCGTGGGGAGAGGGGTCACTGGCCCTGATGTGGCTGAGGTCTGTGTTGATGTCTGAGAACTGCATTGTCAAATGATGACATTTGGGTGTTCATGGCCTGTACCATGGCCTGAGTCTGTGTTCGTGTCTGTGGACCGTGCTACCCCTGGGGACCATTCTGATGTGAGTGGCCTACGCTGCTACTTGAGACCATAGTGATGAACAGGTCTGGGATGCTACTGAGTACCATGTCTCGTTCCATGTCCTTAAAGCAGTCAGGTCTTTTTTTTTTTTTTTTTTTTTTATTTATTTTTTGATATTTTATTTACATTTCCGATGATTCCCCTTTTCTTTAGAAACCCCGTGTCCCCTCCCCC